>CM073495.1:2500-1202500 GCA_037074585.1 Biancaea sappan | reverse complement strand
ATGTGCTAGAACTAAATTAAAAACAAAACCCGGAAATAAATAATTAAATCAAATAAATTAGGTATATATTTTAAATTTGACTTTCAAATGATGTTATAATAATTTATCTTATATTTTAAGATATCAAATACTGATAATAAATAGTTCTCCTATATTGAAAAACCTAAATAGTTAATTATTAAATCAAATAAAGTATTAAAATAAAGGAAAACATTTTTAAAAAAATTATCATATATTGGGCAATGTCCGAAAAAGTGATCATTGTGGTGCTATCACTTTTCATGTCATTAATTGTTACAGAGAAAATAAAGTGAGAGATAGAGAAAGCTTGAAACTGAAAAAGAAAAGGGTTTTCGATTTTTTTTTCTTTTTTCAAATTTTCCTTCATCAGTTGCTTGTAAGGATTGATGACCAAACTTATTCATAATAAATAAGCATGTCAATAATGTTGTTCGATAATTAATATTATAATGATTTGGCATGCACTAAAATACAAATCATTTTTTTTGACTTTATTTTTAATTTTAAAAATAAATTATGATATTTTGTTATATTAATACAATTTTTTTTAAGAAATAGCAAAGGTAGGAGGAAGTTGTTCAACTTCTCACTACTTGCTACTCTTCCCACTTCTTAATAGGGGTGTCAAATGGGTGTATTCACTGTATTGTGTTGGATTTGTGTTGGGTCAAAAACCATTTATGGCCCATTTATTATTTCTTAAGGATCATGGCTTGACCTGTGACCAATTTTTTGGGTCAATCTAACCCAACTATGAACTATATTATTTTTGGGTCAAACAAAATGGACATATATATATATATATATATATATATATATATATATAGACACACACACACATAAAAAAGACCTGAATTGGTGATCCAGTACTGATGAGCTCAAGTCACTAGGTTATTAGTCTAATTATTGGATCACCACATTATTGGTTGAATCAAAAAAATTATTAACACACACACACGTACGCTCACAAACTTCACTAATATTTCATATTAAGTTTCAACAAGTATGTGCTAAAATAAGTATAAAAAAATTAAGAATTCTAAAATTGTTTTCCAAAAAAAAAAATTCTAAACTTGTGACTAAATGTATGTATATATGCATGTGTGTAAGTGGGCGCGTGCATGTGCCTGCATGCCTGTGTACCCAGACAAACCTATATTAGACTTTGGGTCACCAATTTGACCGATCAGATCAATTTGTGTTCTAAAACATTGATGTATATAAGGTAGAATTTACACATTATATGGTTAATTAGATTTTGTATATAATAATTATGCTTGGTGTTTGAGACTTTGAGTGCACAAAAGTCAAGAATCACTCCAATGTTTTGAAATAGTTCAAGTGCTTATGTGCTCTAGCTTCCCATGGAGCTTTAGCTCCTAGTGTGTCAATGAGTCAAATAATTATTCATTGATCAACCTAATTATGACCCATAATAGATGGATCCAATGTTATCAAGATCAAAATCTTGCATAAAATCAAAAGGGTTATAAGAAAGATCAAATCTTAAGATCTTGTAAAATTTTATAGATAAATATAAAAAAATATATATAGGTGTTACCATTGCAAAAATATTAAGAATTCACCCATAAAAAAATCATATATTGCATATATCGTAAAAATAACGAGAGGTCACCTATAAAAACATATCATTTATTGCATATATTGTAAAAATAACAAGAATTCACTCATAAATTACATTTAAAAGCAACCAAAAGGTATGATACTAGTATAAAAATCAACCAATTTGTCTATTTGCTTCCCCTTTATATCCTTTTTCAACATTTGATTTATAACATAATGTTTTTTAATAATTAAATTAAAAAATTTCAATGATAAAAATATAGTTGTTTTTAATTATATATGATATTGTACCATTTATTGTTAATCCTTTTAATTTTTGTATTATTTAAAATTATTTTACACTTAAATAATAATATAAATAAACATATTGGTTCTATATATAAAACATTTTGACATATATTGTTGAATTGGCATAGTGGCACAATGACAAGCAACGTATCTTTCTTCTTTTGGGGCGTGGATTCGAAGTTTAAAATGTTTCATTTTGCTGAAAATAATCAGAACTTAGGATTTAAATCTTATGTGATCCTACGATCAAGATCTAGATCCTTGATGCAAACCACACTGAACAATGACAGGAAATCGACAACTATACGTTGATTTATAGACTCGGATTGTCCACATACAGATTCAAAACTCAAAGAAAATATAATTTATTAAATAAAACAGAATAACAACAAATTTAATAGTGATTATTGACTCCGTAGTTATAAAAGAACAAGAAATCAATAATATTGTCTTTTGAACTCAAACTCGTTGGCTATAGAGAACCAATAACCTAAAGTATAACTCTTAAGAGGAAGGGCTGAAAGCCACAAGGATTTAGAAACCCTTGAAATGTTTGGAGGTTCTCAAAAAACCAATGAAAATGCCCTTTTACCATGACATTTCTTCAAACTCTCAATGTGTCCTAAGAAGGTGGAGGAGGTCCCTTTTATAAAGAAAAAGAACCCTTATTTCTAAATAAAATTCTAATAAAAATCATAATTCTAATTAGGTCACAAATATAATAAAAAGTCCAAATACATTAAATTAAAAAGAAAAACCTTTAAACTAATCTTTCTTGGTCCAACACTATCTTGATTATTGCCACCCGAAATGTAGGAAAAATTTAGGCTCAAAATTAATGGTATGAAATTGAGAATATCTTCTTTTGATATGGTAGTTAGGTTCATATTAATCCTGATACGATCTTGATCAAAATAGATCTTACATAAAATCTAACATTATTTTTACACACAAGATCTAGATCTATACAATTTTACAATCAAGATCTAGATCTTGATAGCCTTGGATGGGTCAAATTGTGACCTAACCTACTACTTATGGCCCAGGTCAAATTTGAATGGGTTGAATGAGGGTCTAATAGTAAGTGGGTTGTGTTGGTTAAATAGTTTTGGATTAATTTTGACACCCTAACTTCTCACTATCCCACTCTTGCATTTTATTTTATTGACCTATAATTTAAAAGACTACTGCCCAGATTGCCCCAAAGGCATATATATAATAATATAAATGATAAAATTAGTAAATTTTATTGTGTTTGAACGATTGAAAGCCAATTGTTGTAGCTACCATATGAAGATAGATAGTTCTTATAATGTTTCCTCTTAATGTTATTGAAGTTGAGAAGGAAGTTTTGATTGAAAATAATCTAATGTGCGTTTCAAGTAGGTTGAAGTTAAATTTAAATTTTTGGGATCATAAATGATTTATGGGGTTCAACACTTCGTTACACTTTTGGAAGAATGATAGTAAATTTAAATATTTAATTGAAATTGACAAACCAATACACAAATATGTTTATTAGTCAATATAGGGAAATTCCTATGGTTTCAATTTGATTCATTTGATCAGTGAGGGTGAATAGCTGCCAAGCTTCAATTCAATTATGATGGAACTTCAGCTCAGAGGTCAATAAGGTGGAATGGTTCCTTGGCTTTGATTTGATGAATATGTCACTAGATTCAGATCTGATACATATGTATTGTATTAAATTTTTGCCCTAGTGAATGTGTCATGATTCCTTATGAATATTCGTGAATTATATCATGTATTTTTTAGATTTTATTTGTCAAATAAGAATTCAAGTCAATTCATTTTCACGAAATATGTTTACTTATTATTGACATGTCTTTTAAACTTAGTAGTTAATTATGTCTTATTGTATTCACTCCGTCAGTTTGAAACCCACCCCTTCCATCTTTTTTGTTTTTTTGGCTCCTTTTTAGACTTTTCAACTTTAGACTACTTAGCTTCCCTACACCGAATATTTTTAGGTTCCGTTTGGTTGATGGGAAAATTTTTTGGTTGAAATAGAAATGGAAAGGAGTTTTGATAAAATAGAATTAATTATGTGACTCAATCTTATTTAGTAAAGCATAGAAAGGAATGGAACCATTCCATTGTATTGTTTCGTTGGAATAAATATCATATATAATAGTATCATCAAAGGAAATTAAACGAAATAAGCTTTATTTTTCTTTGTTATCCAAAAAGCTCATGTAATTCCATCATTCACAATTTTTTGGGGTCTTAAGTTAATGATGAATATGAAATGTTTTAAGAAAAAAAAAATACATGACTTAATAATATATTAAATAATTTATGAATTTCACTATATTTCCACTCATGTGAATTAATTTAAAAGGGGCTTAAAAAACTATTTCAAAATATTTTCCATCAAACATAAAATATTAACTTAAAAATTTGAACTCTTCTTTTTTAAAAAAAAAATAGCATATAACAATTCTCATATTTTTCTGAATTTGAAAATGGTTTACATTTATAAAATGGTAAAATGGTATAAAGGTATAAAATGACAAAAAGATAAATGGGATACTAATTAATTTTTTAAGTTTTATGACAATATAATAATAACATGATTTGAATATTTGAATATTTGAATATTTGAATATTATATACTATATATTTTAGGACAAATTGCACAAAACCCCCTTCAACTTTAGGTCTTTGTGCAATAAAACTCCCTTTAACTTTCATTTTTTGACAATTAATCTATTCTGTTACTAATACAATTAAAGTAGTTTACATGTCATTTAAATTGTCCACATCATTCTTTTCATGTCAAATCTATTTTCCATGTCATCTATTCCACCTCATCTATGTTTTTTTCACATTCTTTGGCAGCAATTGCATGTGCAGCGAGGAGGCGTGACAGAGTGAGGTATAAGAAGGGCACGGGTGCAATGTCGGAATTCGGATAGGAGAGGATTCTAGAGAGAGCATTGAGGATTTGAAAAGAGGACAGAGCAAGATGCAGAGAGAGTGATAGAAAGACGACGACGGAGAGATAGATTAAGACACAGAATTTGAGTGATTGAGGAGGTAATGTTGCTTCATCTCTATTTTTCCTTTTTGCACGAAGCTTTGAGTTTCAATTTGTTTGACTTCATCTCAATTCTCTATTCTACGAATTGAAAGAGGTTGAAGTAGCGAAAGCTCTTCTTTCGTCAAAATACTTATGATGTAGATCCCGCTTGCTCTTGCTATCTAAAAGGCCATGTCTTCGTTTTCGCCTCTGCGGACGGGGGAGTTCAAACACCATCACGTGCCGCCCACGCCGGAAGAAGTGAGATTAACGGAACCCCAACAATTTAAAGTTAAAAAGATTAATTGCACATGATCTAAAGTTAAAGGAGATTTTATACAAGTTGCTTTATATTTTAATATTTATAATATATATATATATATATATATATATATATATTAATTATATATATTTAATATATTTTAAGTATTACTAATTCAATAGAGATCTAATTATTAACCTTTAAACTAGTACTTAAATTATTTTAATAACCAATTTGGTTTTCCCAGAGAAAATCTGAATTGGAGAAAATCAACAAGGAATAATCATTCACTAATTTAATTAGTGAGAGAACAAACCCATTGCTATTTAAAAATAAAAAAAAGATAGAATAGAAATAGTAAAGTGCAGATGGGGGATAATCAGTCTCACTTGTAATTTTCGTAAAATAAAAATATATATTAAAAAGAAGAAAAAGTAAAAATAAGTTTAACCATTAAACTGTCCTATTTTAGGAAACTGGTTTTTTAAGTTGATTAGATATTAATAGGTTCACCGTTCACGGGTTTAAAACAATGTTAATTATATTATATATAAAAATAAATTTTGAAATGCAATACATCTGACCCGTCAATAGTGGCTTCCCAGCAGGGTCTGAAAGCCAGTTGGGCTGCCGCCTCAGACTTCGCCCATCTCCTTCTCAACTTTTCATCAGCCATGCTCCCAAGCAGTCTTTCAAACGGTTCTGTAAATATGTTGCTCCTTGTCAGTGGGGGACCATCCGCAATAACAAACAAAGGCAAAACCGCTTCAATCCTTTCGTGAGACATGATTTCTTCAAATTTCTTCAGACAGCCACTGGAATTCACAAAATCAATTGTGAAAACAATGACAAATGTTTTGGACCTTTTGATGGCTTGCAATACCGGAGGTGTAGTCTCTTCACCGTGGTCGATGAAGGTTTTGATTGTCCCATGAGATATTAAATAGTGTTGGATATATTCAACTGCAAAGCACTGGGATCTGAAAGTGAAGAAGTACACATCGTGAATTTTGGTTTCAGGTGGTAAGGAGGATGAAGATTGGGGATTAGACGATGAAGAAGCGAGGAAAGACATGGATTATTGCACGAGAGGAAGTGATACCGATCTCTATTCTCTGGTGTGGTAAACGGGGAAAGTAGTTTAAAGGCCCAGAGACCAGAGTGCAATAATCCAACTTCAACGCGGCCGCTTAAGAGGTAGAGTCATATTTAATTTAATTATCTCTGTTTCTAAAAATGACGCTAGCTCTTGACTTCTTCAACGCGGCCGCCCAATTCTACTATTGCAGAGTGCACCTTACTTCCTTTGTTTTTTGATACTTTTGAACAACAACCTTTCACATGCATTATGCTTATGCATAGTCAACAGTCAATGTCAGTCTTCAAAAATTGCTTCTTTCTTCTCAGAAAATTTGCTTTTAGTGATATGTGCAATTTCTCCGAAAGCCACTGATCAACACTTTCATCCACTCAGATGCAGACACACAGATCAGAATGCAAGTTAATGCGCCACATTTTTTAAATTATCCCTCCATTTCCACTATGCCGTCTCCGCGTTTAATGCGCGTTAAGCTCAACTATATTCTTAATTTTTTATTAATTTATAGGTTAAAATAATTGAGGTGGCTAGTTTTATTAATAAATAATTTTAATTTTTATAGTTTAAAAATAATAAATTTAATCTTTATAATTTTAAAAATTATAAAATTAGTTTTTGAGATTAAATTTTGATTAGTTAACAGTTGGTTAAAACGTTGATATCTATGTTAAAATTTATGTCGACTATGTACCACTTCTGTTAGATTTAGACTAGCACATCAGCAAATTAAATTTTTTCCCTCCTCTTCTCACAGTACAACACTGTAAAACAAAATCACTTTCCTCAATTTTTTTTCCTCTTCCTATTCTCTTCTTCGCCGTCCCTCACAGGTCGTCATCCTCTTGTCTGTTGTCTCCTTCGTTCTCGTGTGTTTCGGCGTTCTTGCTTCTGGCATCGTCTCTGCCACAGTGGTCTCCTCCTATGTTCATCTCTTATCAAATCAAAATCCCCAAGATCCAAATGGTGAAATAGAATTTGGGGTAAACAGAGGCATATCAGCAGCAACACCATAACCAAGTTCTCTCCTCGTAATTTCACTTTCTTCACAGCCATGCTCCTCTTTCACCACACTACTGATGCCCGATTCATCGGATTTGGTGGTATTGTCACCGACATGGTGGGGCATTCCGGTGAGCTTCTGAACCAGAGACATGAAATCATGAGCCTTGGTGTGAATCACCTTGGGGGAGTGCGTGTAGATTATGATGGGCTTCTGCACTGCTTGTTTCTAAATCGAATGGGGACTCTTCGGTGATCATCAGTGGGGAAGGATGCGCGCCGTTAACGTTGATCGTCTTCTTGGGATTGTGATGGATGCTTGAAGCAGCTAGACTCATCTTATTCAACTTCAAAGCTTTCAAGTTTCAATATTGATACCACTGCTTGGCGACGAAACATATCTGAGGAATGGGAGGGAGATATATAGAGAAAATTCAGAGAGAACTTTTTAGCCAAACATCATCTACACTGCCATGTCTTCACTTTCGCCTCCGCAGACGGAGGAGACTGAGCCAGAGGCGAGGACACGAGAACACACGAGAATGGAAGAGACAACGGACAAGAAGACGACAACGCTATGAGGGACGACGAACAAGAGAACAGGAAGAGAAAAAAAATTGAGAAAAGTTACGGTACTGTGCTGTGAGGAGGGAGAAGAGGGAAAAAGAATTAATTTGCTGATGTGGCTAGTTTAAATTTGCATAAGTGATACACAGTTAGTATTAATATAGATTTTAATACTAAATATTTTAGTTAGTATTGACTAATTAAAAATTAATTTTAGAGATTAATTTTATAATTTTCAAAATTAAAGGGATTAAATTTATTATTTTTAAGTTATAAAAACTAAAATCGTTATTTAATAAAATTATAGGAATCTTAAATATATTTTAACTTAATTTATAATGAGAAATCAATATATAAAAATTAACCACTTCATGATAGTTAAAAAGTCTCTTTTTTCTTTTATTTTTTCAAAAAAAATTCACACACCCAACAACCTTATCACCAATGGCACTTCTCACAAAATTACTGGAAGCAAGATGTAAAGGCAGCAGAAGCCTCTTGAACTCTTCATTGCAAATGCAATCTATATATAATAAAATAAGGCGTAAGTATCCATAATATTAAAATAGTTTTCTATTACATAAATAATGTAGGATATAAATGATGACTTTAATAAGTATCTATCAGTAAAGGCAACTCACTTCTTGTATTTAAAAAATTAATTCAAATATAAATAACTTATGGAGTAAATTTCCATTTAAAAAATGAATAGATACCCTTCTAAAAATAAGCTAATACTTGTTCATAAGACATAGCTGATATTTACTCCCAAAAAGTAGCTAACAAGAAAAAATAACAATTTTCACATCTCTTTACTGTGCCATCATATATTGACAAAGATTGATGGATATCTTTTAAGTTCATATACCTCAATCTTTTAATATGTGTGTGTTTGGTAATTCAGTGTGGCTAATCAGGTTTGTACTGCCCCAGACGTGATTTGCATGATTGTGTTAATATTTCATAATTCATTTGCACTGTTACTGCCACACTGTTACTTGCACTTAGAACTCAATCACGTTTAAGCCAATGCTGCACTATGTTGCTTCAGCAGATCACCAAACGTGGTTTGGTGGTGTCTTTTCACAAAATATTCCCAGAGTCCCTCTGCTCCAATTGACGTCCATTTTTCATCCATTTTTCATTGCTCTTTTCCTCACTTTTCCTCTGATTTTTGTCCATTTTTCATCCATTTCCTAGGCTTTTATGTTTTATTTTCCAACTATTGACAAAGATTGATGAATACTTTTAAGTTCATATACCTCTATACCTTTACCTATACCTCCACCTCAACTTCTAAGTTCCCCTACTTTGAACATTACCTCTAGCTTTCCCTCCCCACCATCACGTGTCTTATGCTAACTGTCCTTAGTGGTTACACAGCATGAAGCATGAACATCCTCATAGCATATTATTCCCTTAGTTCTCTTGAATATACCCGGATCCATCAGTATCTAATATGATATTTTTCTACCTCAAAAAATGAATTTTTTCCCAGGTGATCAATACTTATCTTCAATTTTACATGAGTGCTCAAATAAATAATATATACAACTATCGCATTATAATCATAGTTGAAGGCGTTGATATATTTGACAGAGATTTTCGAAGCAAATCGGAAGCAACAAAAACGTCTATTAATTATCCATCTTCACCACCCTTATAATCTGAGTTAACCTTAGCGGTATTGAGCTTTAAATTTGAATACTAAAAGCAATAAAAACGGTTTGATTTACCGCAAGTTAAGGCGCAAAATAAGCAAAACTTCTCTGAAAAAATATATGAAATTTTAAGAGACAGCCTTCTTTCAATTTATTGGTTGTTAATATCATGATTGCTTCTAAATTTAGATAGATATGTTACATTTCGATGTCCACTCTAAATTCTAGCTTTTAAGGGGTGTGGATCTTTCATAGAAATACAATATGCCGTACATAGCATTGAACTTTGTTGGTTAGTATTTTTCTTTCTTAGAAATACAGGAATAAGGTTATTGAACGAGATCTTTTAATAAATAAAATACTTAAAAAGTGAGTCATTGATAAATTTCAATAGTATTGTGCGATCTATGTAGCCAATCTCATTGACTTTGTTGTTGATGTTGTTGTTGTCGTAGAGATACAAGAATGACTTCCTATATCAAAATAAATACTAATATATCATCTGAGACTTAATAATTATTTAGGTTTCTCATACCAAGTTACCTGTTTAGGTTGAGCACTATATTTAGTCCAATAACCTGTGAATAAAAGATCCGTGCATAGTCTCCCTTTGAAATTTTGGTGAACTTGCCTAAAGACTCTGTGGACTCTCTGTATATGTAGGTTGCATTATTTTTCAGTTTTAATTGCTCAACAACTTTCACATAATATTCAATTCATAGTGAATTTTTTATCCCCAATCGACTTCAAACCTAGGTGATCTGCATGTGGCATCACGACCATTATCTGACGCTGATCGTGTAAAGGTTAGATTATGTCCATATAATTTTGTAGTACTGTGGAACTAAATGAACCTCGTTCAGTCCTAACATCGTGTAAAGGTTAGATTATATCCAAACGTTTTCAGTTTGATTCCTCCTGTAGTAAAGTTTTCAAAGTTGAATCCCTTGCACATTAAATTAGCACAAAGAGAGATTTTACATTGTGTCCAAATCAGCAAGTTCATTGTTAAATCAATACCTCAATTAAATTATTTAACTACAGCAGTATAGAGGAACCAAATTAAAAAAGTTTGAATCTACGAAAAATCAAATTGAGAATACAAAACTGTGAGGGATCAAAATGAGGACGTTTGGATATGTGAGGAGGTAAATTGATAATACAAATATGCAAGGAACCAAATTAAAAATATTTGAATTTTAAGAGGCTAAATTAAAAATAAAAATATACGAAGGATCAAATTTTAAAAAAGGGCATTTTTGAGGGACTAAATTGAAGTTTTAGTCTTTCTTAATTATTATAAACCATTTGGCAGCTAATTTCTCTCCATCAAATTGTATATTTGCCAAAAAACATGAAGGGAATAATTATAATTCGATACTTTTATATTTAAGATTTTATTTGTTTTCATTGATGATTTTCTAAGACGCCTTAAATCACACATATAAGGTTAGAGCTACTATAAATCAAATTTCACATCATAAAAAGTATGGAAACAAGTGTCAATACAAAATGTACTCTTAACTTAATAAGATTTTCTATAATTATATTTTGGGACTGTTTACTATTTCTTCCAACCTCATACTTTTATTTGTAATAATTATTTATTAATTTTATTTAGTTTTTAAGATATAACAATGGAAGTTAAATAAAAGAGAAGTTAAATTTTTTGTTATGATCCATATTTTCTTAAATTTAAATTTAATATCAAAATAAATTAAAACTAAAGTCTGATTTTTGGTGGTTATCACAAAAAATTTGACTTTTGGTAGCGATTTTTAAAGTCATCATCAAAAGTTTAATTTTTTTTAATTTTATTTAAAATTAAATTGACTTTTGGTGGCGACTTTTAAATTTTTAGTGACGATTCTGAAAAGTCGACTTTCAATGGCAACTCTGAGAATCGCCACCAAAAGTTGACTTTTGGTAGTGACTTTTTTAGTTGTCACTGAAAGTCAATTTTTTTTGTAGTGTGAGCTTCGCATGAAATGAGCAGGGGCGTGTGCCATTGATCTTGTACAAAAGGAGGAAGTCTTCAACGGGTTCTGTTTCAAAGATTCGAGAGAATGGAGTTGCTGGTGTCTCGTCATCTCTGGTGTGCAACATCGAAGTGTCAATGATGGTGAAGAGAAAAAGGAAGATGAAGATCTCGGCAACCATGAGCAAACGCACGAGAGAGGAAGACAATGAAGAGGGCAGTAACTAAAAAGGAAAACATGGACCTAAGTAAATCCTACCCGACCCGGTTACTTGGACTTCAGCCAACTATGGGCCCAAGTCTAACAGAAAAAATCCAATATTTTTGGATAGGTCCACTAATAAGAGAGGGAATAGGTTGAAGTTAAAAAAAAAAAAAGAAAAAACACCTAAGGGACAAGGTTGATCTTCAAGAGGGAGTAATGATAGGGTTTTGGGGTGGTTATAGTTTGTTATATGGCTAAGGGGTAATTAGGATATTGTTAATGGATGAGTCCCTCATAAATAAGAGAGTGGGAGTATGACAAAGGGGAAAAGAATTGTAGTTGTGTTGTGTTTAGGAGCTTGGCTGTGGAAGAGTCTTGTAACTCTAGGAGACTAAGTCTCTAGTTAGGGCTTTTCTTGTTAATCTTTTTCTGTTTCCCATCATCTTCAATAAAATCTTCAATTCTTTCCTTTAATCAAGTCTTGGGTTTGCATCAGCATATCATGAAGTTCAAGAGATAGCAGAGAATGTCATAAAGCTCAAGATAGCAACATAAGATTAACAAGAGACAACGAGTTGTTGGCTCATGTATTTCTAGTATCACAGAAAGGTCCTAACTTCATAAAATATTTTAACATACTTGCAAAAGAGATACAGTTCTACTTTGATAAATATGAAGTAGACATTTATTTACAGTTTAGTCTAATTTATGCTTTATATTGTAGACAAGGTCAAGTCCATCTCGTCCACAAGAAAGTCTGCATCCCACAAGTTCAAGAGTCAGAAAAATATAGACCAGTAGAATAGTAATGTCTGGAGCGAAAATTGGTAATTTAGTTCTTCAAAAATATATCTATTTGTTCTAATTTTATCTTTCAAATTTTGATATTCTCATTTCAATTTTCTGGAGTGTATTTTATCTTCAATAGTTTTCATGTCAAGTCTATTAACCAATTACAGAAACAGTTGTGTAATTTATCCAAAAGTTGACAAGGCCAAAAATATTTGGCTGTGACTGAAATATGAAACGAAAAAAAAAAAAGTATCAAAACAGTGGTTTCCTATAAAATTAGTGACATTTTGACAGCTTTTGTCAACTCATAATCTCAAGACCATTTGTATTAAACTAGAGAACATTGTTAAAAGATGAAATACACTTTAGATGAGTAAAATAAGGAGGACAAAACTGACCAAAAAAATTGTTTTAAGAACCAAAATGTCAGTTCACTCTATTTTTTATTGTATGTTAACAAAAGAAAGAATTTGAGGCAAAGAATAACCTGCATCTTCTTTGATGAAACAGAGGGGAGGTGTAATTCTGAAGACATTTCCATAATAACCACCCTTACCAATCAGTACTCCTAGCTCTGTAGTTGGATCATAGGAGCAGATAAAGAGCAAACAGATAAAATATGGCTAAAACCAGAATGTGGATTAATATGAATATGGACTCTACCTTTCATTTGGTCCATCACATGCAGTGTTTCAGCTTTTGCTGGTTTTTTAAGTTCACGATCAGTGACAAGTTCAAATCCGATCATCAGCCCTCTTCCTCTCACATATCCCGAATCACTAAGAACAAACCAATAAACTTGTTCAGGAACAGGAAAAATTGGCAGCACCAAAGAAAAAATTCATGATTTTTTCATGATGAGTCTTGGTTAAGATCCTTTACCCTTCATCATGGGATTCTCTATCGAGTTTGTGTACAGGAAGCTTAGGTATATCTGATTTATATAATATATGTAGGATCAAACTAATTAGGAAGATATATATAACCGTAACCATATTGGATGTGGAACTGTGGATCCTACTGAAGAGTGTAGTTGATTGTGCGGAAAATTGACTAAACACGGAATAAGGGAAGGGATGGAAGGTTACGTTCGTATTTTTTCTTGAGTTCTGTGAGCCTCTCTTTCAGATGGGATTGGACCAGAAATGCATTTTGTTGAAGCTTCTCTTTTTCTGTTACTCTTAGAACAGCCAATCCTGCGGCAGTACAAACGGGGTTCCCACCAAAGGTGTTAGGCGAGTCAAGACTTCTGCAATATCTGGAGTAGTTACCACAGCACCAAGGGGAATGCCATTTCCAATGCCCTGATAAAAGTATAATCTAGAAATCAGCCAACAGGAATCATTTACTATTAGATTCTCTAATGAAAATATATATACATGGGTGTTTTTTATAATTCAGCATCACCATTTTTCTACATGTTATGATTCAATTGAAGAATATTAAGCACCTACAAACAAATTGCACCAAACCAAGTGTAATTCATGATGATGGTGCAATTTCCATATAAGAATAGATAAACAAAGAAATACTCTTTGGTGCAAACTGGTTAATTGCAGCAAGTAGTCAAACTAGCAAAGCCTGTAAAATTCCAATACCAACTGAAGATATAATCAGGAAGTCTATATCAAGTGATGAGAGTCATTGTTCTAACTACATTGGCAAAGGGAGAGAAGACTGATGGCATGTTTGAACTGATGTGGGGAAGAAAAGGAAAGGAAAGGTTTGAGTTTGCACTAAATCAAAACTTTACTTCTCAATTATCTGAAGTGACGCAGATATGGCCCAAGAAAACCCATAATTCTTTAATGAACTCGCAGAGAATTAAGAGGAAAATGAAGTCATGTGAATCCGTCTAAAATAGCAAAATACTTTGCTCATATTAGCTTTATCTCAACATATTTCCGTTTGATTATAAAAAATAACAAGTATCTGAATGTTTTATAATTTATCTAAAATTATAAATATATATATATATATTAAAAACAAGTTTATTAAAAAATCACTTTACTGAATTAATTGTTATGCAGTCCTTATTTTTTAGTTGATCAATTTTCAATTATGTTTGATTCAATGTAGTCTCTTTTCTTCAATTTTTGCTATATCTCTTTTTTTTTCCCCCTCTTTATCTCTCTTTTCATTACTTTCATCAATAACTTTTTTGAAATATTGAAGGAAAATAAGAGATTATTTTAAAACATTGAAAAAAAAAGATAAACGATTTTGAAATACTAAATAAAATTAAGAAACAGGTTAAAAGTTAGAGATACATCAATATTTTTAAAAAAAAACAATGAACTAAATTAAAAGATCAAAAAAAAATTTCCCTTATTATAGAACTCATCTTATTCAAAATCATGATTATCATTTTCTATAAGAATTTTTAGTAAACTTAAACATAAACCTACTTTGTGATTTTAGACTTTAGCCATATATTGTAAATTTCAAATAAAAGATAAAAATAATAAGTAAATAGAATGCAACTTAAGGAAGAAAGTCGCCATTTGCTTTGCAATGACTATTAATTAAAATCGAGGACTACCGCTATCTAATGTTGAAATTTATCTTTCCCCTCATATGTTTTTCTATAAATATATGTTGCAATTTTAATAGTTCGAAGTAAAAATAAATAAGTAAACAATATTAGCTATTAACCAAAAAAAAACTCAAATGTTGCTCTTAATGTTATTTACAAAGAAGGTTTATTGTTTGTATGGATACTAAATTTATATCACTTCAAGAAAAAATAAAATTAGAGACAGAATTTTATTTCGTCTCAAATTTCGTCTCTAAAATGTTGAAAATCTGTCTCAAAATCTAGTTTAAAAATATGAGACGAAATTTTTTTGTCTCTAATTCTGTCTCTAATATATTATTCAATTTTGTTTTATATTAGAGACGAAATAAATTCTATCTCTGAAATATTAGAAATCTGTTAGAAAATATAAGACGGATTTTGAGAAGAAATTAAGCCCACTACAGCCAAATCAAAAAATGAGCCTCCCACCTTTGCCTATATATAGTGTTCTCTCCCACCTTTTTCTACATGAAGTGTTTCAGTTGACAATCTAGTCTTGAGAACTCTAATATATGAATGTGTCTTTCAATTTAGTATTATTTAATGTTGATAAATTATTTAGGTGGCCAAATTTGAACAGTTCATCAATTCACTATTCAAATTTTTTCCTACACGTTCTGAAAATTTGAGACGGAATTATGGACGAAAAAATTTGTCCCTGATTTAAAATGAAAAAATTACGTCTCTAACTTCGTCTTTAATTTTGAGACGAAATTTATTTTCCTTTTCTAATTTTGTGCAATGCCAGGATTAGAGATGAAATATTTTCGTTTTTGAATCTAATTAGAGATGAAATTTTTCGTCTCTAATCTCTATTTTTTTTTGTAATATATGTTCCTTCTTCAAAAATATATTTAGTAATAATTTACAAACCTTCAATGTTTTTTGGGAGATATCCAATAAAATTAAAATGATACACAAATAAACTAGGTAAATTCAAACACTATAATATATAATTAGTCAAAATATTAACTTAATTTCTAAAAAAATGTTTTTTTGTTTATTAACTAGGTTCTAAATCTCTTGGATTGTTTAAAGAACCTTCAATGAATCAATCAAAATGATATAAATAATACTTTTAAAATTTAGTTTTAAAAAAATTAATTGCAAAGTTTGTTGAGAAAGACAACATAAGATTGTTGAGTCGAATGAAAATTTTTATTAGATATTATTATGTATTTTAAAATTTTTTTAAAACTTTAAGCTATTATGAAAAGATCTATCATTAGTATAACTATATATCTCTAAGATGTTTTGAATATTTTAATATTATATATTCTATATTTTAAGTATTATCGATTAAACTACAGTCCGATCATTGACCATTAAACTGACGCCTCAATCAATTTGATTTTCTTTCGATTCAAACACTCATAAGTTCTTAGGTGCAAATCAGATTGAAAACCTAACCGATTCATCAATTTTTCGATTGAACTAATTGATTTGATCTAATTCTCTCAACCATATTACAAACAAGTTCTAAAGAAGGAAGAAACTCAACGTCACAGTAATAGTAAAACATTGACAAACAAATGACACAATTAAGAGAGAGACACAAGTAAGTGGGCCTTTTGGCCTTGAGAGAGAGAGAGAGAGAGAGAGAGAAAGACCCAAAAAAAAAAAAGCATGCTATGAAAGAATCAGGGTCGTGCTTAAAGAATTCGGGATTTAAGACAAAACTATTTAAAAAACTTAATATAATATAAATAAATAATTTTTATATTATTTTTATGGCATTTTTAGCTGTGAAATCATTTATTAAATTTTTATAATCAAATAATTCTAACATTTTACTCTCAATAGATATTATGGCTAACCTATTTAATCTATATTATAACATTGTTGATCTAAGATAGGATTTAAGTAATTTTAATTTTGAAAAACTTCTTTCAATAATAGCAACTATTACAGATATTGTTAATAATATTATATAAGCAATGCATATATTTAGAAAAAAAATTTGAGAATTTAGTCAAAAAAAGAAGAAAAAAAGGAAGAGGAGGAAGATATGTAGTTGACGGCGGAAAAAATTTGAGAAGGCAAGAAGAAGAAGAACAAGATGAAAAAGAGCTGGTGATACACTGATAAGACAAGAGATAGAGACAATATGTAATATACTGATCTAATATATGTGGCTGTGCTAGTGGAGATTATTTTTATATTTCTGTGTTTTAATTCTTTTGACAAAGCTTGCTAATACTTATTATTTATACACTTTTTTCAAATCGTGATGATTTTTATTAGCTAGTATCACAACTTTCAAAATCACATGCTAGCTGTCAAGTTCATTCATTTTTTTTTAAAATTTTTAAACACACCGTTGAGTATTAAATTAAAATAGAAGCTAATATATATAATAGACTAAAACAACTCCACCTCTCATATTTATTGCAATATTTAATGCCTATTCTTAATGTTTTCATATTATGTCACTCAATTCTAATTTATTATTTTTGTAATTTTCTACGTCTCCACTTTTCAAATTAGTTGCATCATTAATGCTCAAATTAAAAAAATTAAATTCAATAATTTAAACGATTTGATTTGATGCACACATTTAATTTGTTAATTTTCTACTTTTGAATTTGATTGTATTATTACAAATACGCATGATTAATGCATGAATTAAAAAATAAAATTCAACTTTTTTAATAAGGTCCAGATTTTACCTATTTAAGCAAATCCAATCAAAGTTGGTCTATCCCCTTCAGACCTCTCACTCACTCTCACTCTCACTCTCACTCTCACTCTCTCTTTCTCACTCTCTCTTTCTCTCTCTCTCTCACTCTCTCTCACTCTCTCTCTCTCTCTCTCTCTCTCTCTCTCTCTCTCTCTCTCTCTCTCTCTCTCTCTCTCTCTCTCTCTCTCTCTCTCTCTCTCTCTCTCTCTGCAAAACCCTCAATAAGGTCCATATTTCGTAGCCACACTCTTAAAATATAGATGGTTATGATAAGATAAAAAAAACCAAGGTTTTGAATTCAGAGATGTCGTATCTCATCACATTCCTCCCTGATAAAACATAGTATCTCATCATCTACAAGTTTTCTATAAATGAAGTAGTGGGAACCGGTGTCCTTTTCATGCATATAAAAGTGAACTTTATTGGCGTAATACCCGCCTTGAGTCTGATAAAAAGAGAATGATCATATCATTGTCTAAAGGTACTATTTCAAGAAGCTTCTACATAGTGCTTCATTATCTAAATAGGCCACTTTCCGACACACCTCCCGACTTTGTTTATTGAGTTGACTATCATTTATGTTATTAGCAATTTAAACTTTATGTAAGTGTACTTGGTCAATGTATTTTTCATACAAACAATGTGTCTACTTTTTTTAGTTATTAATTTAAACAATGTAATGGTTTTAGTATCATTATTATTATTGTTAGTATTAGAGACAGAATTTTATTCCGTCTCAAATTTCGTCTCTAAAATGTTAAAAACCTATCTCAAAATCTAGTTTGAAAATATGAGACGAAATTTTTTTTGGTCTCTAATTCTGTCTTTAATATATTATTCAATTTTTTTTTATTAGAGACGAAATTAATTCTATCTCTAAAATGTTGGAAATCTGTTAGAAAATCTAAGATGGATTTTGAGAAGGAATTAGCCCCACTACAGCAAAATCAGAAAATGAGTCTCCCACCTATGCCTATATATAGTATTCCCTCCCACCATTTCTTACATAAAGTGTGTTAGTTGACAATCTTGTCTTGATAACTCTAATATATGAATGTGCCTTCCAATTTAGTATTATTTAATGTTGCTAAATTATTTTGGGTGGCCAAATTTGAGCAGTTCAACAATTCACTGTTCAAATTTTTTCCTACACATTCTAAAAATTTGAGACGGAATTATAGACAAAAAAATTTGTTCTTGATTTAAGACGCAAAAATTTTGTCTTTAATTTCGAGATGAAATTTATTTTCCTTCTCTAATTCTTTGCAATGCCAGGATTAAAGACGAAATATTTTTCATTTCTGAATCTAATTAGAGATGAAATTTTCTGTCTCTAATCTCTGATTTTTTTGTAATGTATGTTCCTTCTTCAAAACTGCATTTAGTAATAATTTACAAACCTTCAATGTTTTTTGGGAGATATCTAATAAAATTAAAATGATACACAAATAAACTAGGTAAATTCAAACACTATAATATATAATTAGTCAAAATATTAACTCAATTTCTAAAAAAATGTTTTTTTGTTCATTAACTAGTTTCTAAATCTTCTTGGATTGTTTAAAGAACCTTCAATGAATCAATCAAAATGATATAAATAATACTTTTAAAATTTAGTTTTAAAAAAATTAATTGCAAAGTTTGTTGAGAAAAACAACATAAGACCGTTGAGCTGAACGAAAATTTTTATTAGATATTATTTGTATTTTAAAAAATTTTTAAAAATTTAAGCTATTATGAAAAGATCTATCATTAGTATAACTATATATCTGTAAGATGTATTAAATATTTTAATATTTTAATGTTATATATATTTTAAGTATTATCGACTTGCTATAGTCCGATCATTGACCATTAAACCGATGTCTTGACCAGTTCGATTTTCTTTCGATTCAAACACTCATAAGTTCTTAGGTTCAAACTATATTAGAAACCTAACCAATTCATCAATTTTTTTATCGAACTAATTGATTTGATCTAATTTTCTCAACCATATTACAAACAAGTTCTAAAGAAGTGAGAAACTCAACGTCACAGTAATAGTAAAACATGCAGAGGCCTGCTCGGAAAACGACGCCGTTTCAATCTTTTTTTGTTTTAAGTTTTCAAACACCAAATTACGATTGCTTCCTGCTTCTTCTGCATTCTCGCCACTGTGTGTCTCAGACTCTCCATGACGCTAACGCGCGTCATCCCCTCTTCCTTCTCCACCATGCTTTGAGTATTCTTTGACGTTCTTCTCCTTCTCCGGCATTCTCCTTCTTAACGCACGTCATCCCCGCTTCCTTCTTCGTCGTGCTTCGAGTCTTCTTTGGAGTTCTTCTCCTTCTCCGGCGTTCTCCTTCTTCTCCAATGTGCTTCATCTTCTTCGGTGTGCTGCATCCATTCCCGTCACTGGGTTAAGACAGACTCTCTTCCACATTAATGCGCGTCATCCTCTCCTCCTTCTCTGGCGCTTTGAGTCTTCTCTGGCGTTCTCTTCCTTCTCCATCGTGCTTCATCTTCTCCGGCTTCATCCATTTTTGCCACTCTGTTAACATTCTGTTTTAGGTTATTATATAAACTTTTATATGTATAGTGTTAACTAATATTTCTTTTACCTTATACCTGAAATCATACTACTGGATTATCAAAACTTTTTTGAAGGAACCAAATCAATATAAAAAAGAACACAGATAAAAAATACTATTGGATTATCAAAACTAAAAAGCTCAGTAAAATTAGGCGTTTTGAGAATAAAATGCATATGATAGAAAATATAGGACATTCTTATTATAAAAGCAGTGATTCAAGTCAAGACACAATGTGATTCAAATTTGCTCAGTAAAATTTTCTATCAGAAATTTCGAAGACATACTGGTCAGTGATTCAAATGTGATTCAAAAGACTTGAGAATCTTCTTGAATAGGCCTAATGATCAATCTTTCGAAAAAGTTGAATTCCTAATAGCACTAATTTAATTTTTTAAGTATTTATTTTTGGAGAAAATTTAGGTGCGCAATTATCAAGTTTTTCAATTAATTTAAACATGATATATATTGTTTATATATGATTGATTTAGGTGTGCAATTAATTCCCAGTAGAACTGATTGATTTTCTTAAGATATTGTTTATATATGTTTTATATTTAATGAATAATGAATAATTTTATAGTAAAATAAAAAAAACTATATATATACACACACATATACAAAACTCTAGATCTTTATTATTTAGCTTTTTAACAAAAATATAAAAAAAAAATTATAACTTAATATCATATTCATCTTTGAGAAAATTTCTTACACTTTTCTTTGAAGTTTATGTATGTTGATAACTTAATAATTTTATGTATGTTTTTCCAAATAAATACTAATAGAAGAAAATTGGAAGCCTAAGCTTGGGATGGAGTTTGAAAATGTAGAAGAGGCATGGGAGTTTTGGCGTGTATATGGCGAAAAAATGGGGTTCAGAGTAAGGAAGGATACACACGTTAGAAGCACAAAGGATAAAAATGTGTTTACTTCGGTAAAGTATGTATGCTCCAAAGAGGGCTTTCGGGGGCCAGACAAAAGAGATGTTCATACAAAGAATTCTCGGGAGGAAACTAGAACGGGTTGCAAAGTTAAACTACATTTAAAGCTTGTAGGGACAAAGTACAAAGTGCATAAATTGATAGAGGAACATAATCACGAGTTACATACTACAGAAACTAGCCACATGTTGCGATCTCAACGAAGAATATCCGATGTGCAAGCACATGAGATCGAGGTTGCAAAAGACTCCGGCCTTAGGCAAAAGACTTCATTTGACATGATGAGCTTACATGCAGGGGAGAGAGTGAATATTGGATACACTCGAGCAGATGTGAAAAATTATCTCAAGTCAAGGCGACAGAGAAATATCGCGTATGGAGAAGCCAGGGCGTTGTTGCAATATTTTCAAAATCAGCAGTCAGAGAATCATTCATTCTTCCATGCATACCAAATGGACTTTGAAGAGCAGATCACGAATGTGTTTTGGGCAGATGTGAGAATGCTTGTGGATTACAGGCTATTTGGAAATGTAGTGTCATTGGACACAATTTTTGGCACAAATAAAAACAACAGGCCTTTTGCTCTTTTTGGTGGATTTAATCATCATCGAGGAATGGTGATTTTTGGAGTTGCGTTGATGTATGATGAGACTATTGAGTCATTTAATTGGCTCTTTCAAACCTTTTTAGAGGCGTATGGTCATAAGAAGCCCCTCATAGTGTTTACTGATCAAGATGTGGCTATGGCGAGGGCGTTGTCTGAGGTGATGTCAGACAGTGTGCATGGCCTATGCACATGGCATTTGATGCAGAATGTCACTAAACATCTAGGCTGTGTTTCTAGCGGGGAATCTCACATCCTAAGAGAACTCTCCCAATGCATGTATGAGATTGATGATGAAGATCAGTTTGAGACTATATAGTGTCGCATGTTGGTAGAACGTAATCTTGAAGATAGTATATGGCTAAAAACAACATACGAAATAAGGAAGAAATGGGCGTCTTGCTTTATGAAGAAAGCCTTTACTCTTGGTATACGAAGCACACAACTAAGTGAGAGTTTGAACTCATATTTAAAAGACTTATTGAACCCAGATGTGGCCAGTTCTTTAAGCACTTTGAAAGAATTGTAGATGACAAAAGGTACAATGAGTTGAAGTGCGAGTTTGAACATAGGGAGAAAGTACCCCGATTGAGGAACCCGATGTCTGCTACATTGAGACAACTGTCTACGATTTACACACTGGCTATTTTTGAGCTATTTCAAACAGAGTACGAGAAGATATTGGGAACGAGCATTAAGGAGAAGAATGAAAGTGCGTCGATGTTCCAATATGTAGTCTATTTGATTGACAAGGGGAGAAATTATATGGTGTCTTTTGACCCATCCTCAAGCATTGTTGCATGCAGTTGCTTGAAGTTTGAGACCCTCGGCATCTTATGTTCACATGCGTTGAAGGTTTACGACCACAATAGTACACCTAGTCCTCGACCGATATATTATGGCTCGATGGACGAGGAAAGCAAGAGCAGGGGTAATATGTGCTACCAAGGAGAAGGAGATTGAGGAGAACCCTAGGCGAGTGACCAAAAATCGATTTAGAGAGCTCAGTCAAGATTTGATCAGTTTGGCTGCTGAAGCCTCTAGGTCAAAGGAAGCATATTACTTCTTGCAAATAGTCACTACCAATGCAAGGAAACATATTTCTGAGCTTCATTCAATGGGAAAGGGAGTGGATTCAGTTGCCAATGCCACTACCGTCCCCACATCTGAGCTTGCATCAAAAGCAGTAGGGTTCAAGCAAAAAGAGGGTGCAAGAAAAAAGCGACGATACAGAAGTTGCCTGGAAACTCAAGGAAAGACCAAAAGAGGAGTAACAACTAGGGTGAGTAAATTTCATTGTGATTTTATAATTTCTAAGTAAGTACATGAGATCATTATTTGATTTTAATAGATATATCATATTTCATGTAGATGAATGAAGCACTAGCGGGAGTATCATGCTCGGCACCTCCTGCACCTCAGGCACATATTCTTGAAATGAGTTTAACTGATCTACTTATGGTTAGTATTCCTAAATGAGTCTAATATAATTATCTTGGTTACAAAAATCCTAAAAAGTGTACTAATATGTATTATTTTTTAATGCAGGTGCCCCTTGATCAGTCAATACCATCACTTGACACATTGCAGTTTAATCTAAATTTTTCACATCTGTAGGGTTGTTTACCTCATTGGATAGACATATATTAATTTTGGTTATTGACCACAATATGTAATTTATATATTCTTTGCTTGTAAATTGAATCTGTTACATTCATGACTTCTTTGGTATTCTCCCAATGGTAATTCATGATGTCAATCTTATGGCATCATCTTAATGGTAGCTCATAACAGCAAAATTGATAATAACTTTTTATATAAATTGCATCGGTCAATTAATAATGACTTCTTTGCATGTAAATTGAATAGACATTAATAATAACTTTTTATCAATAACAGAAGAGTAAGAAAGAATTCCAAAATATAGCCCATTTTTTATTAATAGTAACTTTTTGAGAGATGATTACAAGAAACTATATTACAACAGATCTCGGATCATTACACTGATTTGGAACCTAGAACCTAGGTAACATTTACATCTTATCCTAAGTAAATATTTCAGATCCTAAGTAACTGATTTGATGAGCTTGTATTGATTTGATGAGCCTGTTGATAAAATATTTGGCAAAGTTGATTCTCTTCTCAATAGATGCTAGAAATTCATGCTCCAAGATCTCAAAGAGGAACCAAGCCCATAATTTCCTCACATGTAAACATTTAAGTTCACAAGTCAAAATAAGATAATACAAAATATGTAAAAACAATCTAGCAAAATAGTCTAAAATAACTAGAAACAGCCAGCAAAATAAACCTAAAACAGTCCAGCAAAACAAACCAGAAACAACTAGAAACAGCCAACAAAACAAACCCAAAACAGTCCAACAAAACAAACCAAAAATAGTCCAGCAAAACAGTCCAAAATAACCAGAAACAGCCAGAAAAAAAAAACCAAAGCAGTTCAGCAAAACAGTCCAGAATAAACAGAAACAACCAAAAAAACCAAAGCTGTTCAGCAAAACAGTCCAAAATAAACAGAAATAGCAAGAAAAAAACAAAGTAGTTTAGCAAAACAGTCCAGAATAACAGAAATAGCCAGAAAAAAAAAAACCCAAAGCAATTCAGCAAAACAGTCAGAAAAAATAGTCCAGAATAACTAGAAACTGCCAAAAAAAACCCAAAGTAGTTCAGCAAAAACAGTCCAGAATAACTAGAAATATCCAGAAAAACAAACCCAAAGCAGTCCAACAATACAAACTAGAAACAGCTAGCAAAACAAAGGCTAACATCATTTAACCATACATTTGAAGCCATTGAGATCACATAGGCTCCAAGTGAATCACTCCCTAGCTCAGCTGCAATTTGGAAGGTATCCAATACTTCTTTAACATCAGGAGCAACCTACAAAGAACAAATCATGATAACAAAAAAAATATATGTATTATGCAAAAAGCTGAAAATCTAATTTGTAAAGAAAAAGAACAAATTGAGAAAGTTAAACTAGTTTATTTGCAAAGCGGGAAACTGCTCATCCTCTAAGATAAAAAAAAATGCATATGACCTGATTATTTGCAAAGAAACCATATTTGGCATTTTGTTATACTGCTTAGCTTGGCAAGTCCATGCCCCTTCACAATTTTCTCGGATGAGAATTTGATTGTTTAAAGACTCATCGCAAAATTCAAGCTCTCTTTAACTTGGGAGGATCGGAAGCAGACAGGTACCTTCCAATCATGTGCATCAAAATCCATGAGGTCTTTGTGATCTTCTCCTTTACCATAAAAAGAAGTGTTGAGCTTAGAACAGTTTTCAATATCTGTGCCTGCAATCCATTGAAAAACCCCCCATCAAGCCTTCTCTTCTCCAGATCATATAGAGTGCACCAGTTAAATTAGTTTGAAATTATAAAGGTAACATGGCATGCCCTCTCTCCTCTATACTGGGAGAAACTAGTGGCCTCTTTCCTTTCAGCTCTCTCATTAAAAAGTCCAGTTTCTTTTCTTCATCCCATTCACTATATAAACCCATATCCAAATAATTGACTTCTACTCATAGATTCATTCCAACTCTCATGACGACCCTCAGATAAAGCTTTTGAAGAGGCAAAAGTGACCATAAATTATAAAAGTGGATTAAAAGTATCTAACATATCCAAAATTTCTGACTAATATTTTAGTTGAAGAAATGTAGCAATGACATAAACAAAACATAATTAGGCTTTGAAGAGATCAATAAATGCCACTTGCATATGATAATCTAACATAACAAATTATCAAGGTTCAACTACAATGATTTTAGGAATTCAAATCTTCTAAGGCACAAACAGCTTTTTATAGGCCACACAAGATATGTCAAAGATGATGCTATGTCCATTAGAATTGAAACAGATCCCACCAAAAATAAAATTCAACTGACAAACCTTGTTCCAGAATTTCATGTGCCAACCTATCACTGCACTGGTTCATAGACGGCACAAATCTGAGGTTATCAACTTCATGGAAATAGAGGTCAATGACCATCCATTTTGATAAAAGAGTAACATCTTTTGTGACCTAGAAAGGGAAAAAGTAAATGGAATAACCAATTAAAACCATTATACTGTTGAAATTTAAATCATCAAATTAATTCAAGTAAGATCTACATTCTCCAAACCAGAAGAAGGAAAAGAAAAAAGGAAAGAACGAAAGATAAATCATCAATATGCTAGAATATGACCCAGATAATAATGGACAGGATGAGGATTTTGAATTCAAATTAAAAAAAATCAACTCCAGATTCAACGCATAAATCAGAATTTGGGAATTTACTGAAAGTGTTGATGAAAGTTACATATACTAAAAGAATACACGCCAAATCGTAGGGAGAAGTACTAACCTCGGCATATACTCCCCGTTACACAAAACCTCCACGGCCAGAGCTTCTACAGATCAGAACCATGACTGATCGGAGCACAGACCAATTGTGGGCGGTGGATAGAAAAAGTTCAAGGGAGGAGGACGGAACCAAAGAAGGAAGGAAAGAGGACGAGAGCCGGATCGAAGTACAGCGTGCTTGTGCATGGGCGGCTGCGTGGGCGGCTGCCAAGGAATGCAGAAGAAGGAAGCCATCGTGTATGCATCCGACGGCGAAGGAATGCTGAAGAAGAAGGAAGCAATCGTAAATTTGGTGTTTGAAAACCTTAAAAAAGAAAAGAGGATTGAAACGGCGTCGTTTTGCACTTTCAGAAAAAAAAAATTGACGACAAATTGGCGTCGTTTTGAAACGTCGAAACGGCGTCGTTTCATTCCGAGCAGGCCTCTGCTCGTTTCAATCTGAGCAGAGGAGCCGGGCGCGGCCCTTTGGCCTTTCAAAAAAACGGAGAGAGAGAGAGAAAGAGAAAAAAAAAACAGAAAAGCATGCTGTGAAAGAACCAATCAAAGAGTAAGAGACTACGTATTATGCTGACATATGTGTAATGACTTCATCGGGGTCTTATCGCTTTTGAATATATAAAGCTCAAAAGCCATAAATAATTAAGCACTTAAGTTTGTTTAAGCTCCATTAATTTCAGATCTAAAATTATTTAAAATGACAAGAAGTATAAGGCAACAAGAATAGCTAAAAAAATGTGTGAAAATTACCAGGTCTTTGTTTAATGGAGGATGTCCAAGCGTATCAAGCCTAACCTAACCATTCTACTTTTATTTCTTTAATATTGAAAATTAATAACTCAACAAAAATTTCAAAAATAAAGCAAAAGGATTTTCCTAATTAATTATATACATGTGTGTATATATAATTAGACTATTAAATGGGTCACTTTTCAATAGTAAAGTCTGCTTGTCATGACTTATGGGTTTAAATAGGTTACCTCGAACTTTTTTTTAATAATATAATATTAACTTTTTGTAAAAAAATGTAATAATTTTTTATTATAATATAATTTATACATGTAAAATATTATTTTTTTAATATTTTTAAATAATTAGTAATTTTAATTTTTCATATTTTTTAAATTAAATATATTATATTTAAATTTAAAAATTTTATATTTATTTTTAAATAAATTACAAAGTTTTCATATCCAAATTTATTATATTTATTGAATATAATGTTATAAAATATAAAAATATGATAAAGTGAAATTATTTATACTAAATAATATAATTTTTGTAAAACAAAAAAAAAAGGCCTGGCCAATTTAACTAGCCTAATTTTCTAAACCCAAGTTAGCTTATTTATAGGTTGGCCTACAAATCGTGGGTCATTTTAGCACTACTAATACATATATATATACAAATGCTAATTAATTCAAGTTGTCTCCTTAAATGTGATTTTAAGTTTAAATTTTGTAACTAGAAAAAATTAATGTTAAGAGAATTTTATTTGATTCGACTCAAATTAAATTAATCAAAATTTAATGAGTTTTTTTTTTTTGGATTATAGTGATCCTAACATATGTGAGAGAGAGAGAGAGAGAGAGAGAGAGAGAGAGAGAGAGAGAGAGAGAGAGAGAGAGATAAGCATATAGCTTAATTACCAAGTTAAAGTACCATATTTTTCCAATTTTTGGTTAAGTTGTTTTTATCAACTCTTTAGTTTCAAATATTACAAGATATTTTCATATATATTGCAGTAATTTCTTATTAGTTTAACTTGTAATTTTATTTTTAACATGACAATAAACTCTAAAGACATATAAATTAATGTTAACATTTTTATAAAACTGTGATTTTACTTTTAATATGATAGGAAATTGTTAAGTCTGTTCCTAAAGGGACACATGTGGAAATAAATTAATTTCAATAACCAAAAGCAAACTAAATAAAAGTTGAATATAATATTTGAAGCAAGAAAAATACTAAGTATAATTAAATCAAATTTTATGAAAAAAAAATTGTATAATTTATCCTAATAACTAATGATCAAGGTTCTAAAAATCGAACCAGTTGAAGTATTAGTTCAATGGTCAATGGTCAGACCATAATTAAACTATAGTTGAACATGTTTTTTTTAAATAATGTACATAATTAATTAAATACTATAAATATAAATTTAAAAATTTAATTAAAAATAAAATTTGATATCAAATTACACAAAACAACGTTTGATATCAAGTTCACAATACAAATTGACCAAATAACAAATAAATATTATTAATCAATATAATATCCACTCATGTCAAATTTATAAAATACCAAAATATTAGCATATGCACTAAAATTGGTTGACCTAGAATATTAATTTCTTTATTTTTTGATTATAGAATAAAAAAAATTTAAAAAAATTTAAAAATATACGAAGTGTATCATGGCAAGATGCAAACATCGTATATTTTGGCTAGCATATTTGTGATATTGGACTTGGGCCTTGCTTGGATTCTGCATTAATATGAAAGCTGCAAACATCGTATGTTCTGCATTACTAAGCAAGCTGCAAACATCGTCCCAAAAAAAAAAAGCCAAAACAGCGCCCATCGTATATTTTGGCTAGCATATTTGTGATATTGGGCTTGGGCCTTGCTTGGATTGGGCCTGGTCTTTCAATCAGTAACTCAAACATAAGTCCATGTACGCACGTACAAGGATAGTATATTTTGGGTCTGAACTTCAGATGAATTCCATGTTCTTCATATACTTAGCAAGCATAGTATTCAGTTCTTTCAAATCAATATTTCACTTCACGGTCTTTAAATATAAGATTTTTTTTTTGGGGACAAATGATGCATATCACTAAATTGGGAATAAGGCAATAGAACCACATCATTATATATCAAGTTTTAACTTCTGTAAAATGCAAATTAAAACTTAATGTGTGGAAAAAAGCCTAAAATTATGCAAAATACATGAAGATACAAGAATACAACATATACAGGTAACATTCCTTTTTACCACTCCTATTTGGACAGTCTTCTACAAATTAAATCTTTATTTACGATAATTAGAAATTATTTCAAATTTAAAGATGTAGACTGTATTATTTTAAATTATCACAAACAAATTCTTCAAACGGCTGCATTAAATCTAAAAGAAAAGGAATATTTTTAAAAGCAAAGCAAAAAATTTCTATGAAAAAAGAAAAAAAAAAACTCTCAAACTGAGAGAGAAAAGAAAAGCCTAAAGAGAAGGGGGCTACCGCTATCAAGAGCAGCAAACTATGACAGTTTCGGGCTGATACTCTCCCATGTCCTCCATGGTCGTTAGATATGATTATTAACTATATTTATCCATCTATTTACCTATTAATTTATCAATTTATTTATTTCTTTACTAGTAAAATTTATATATAAACAATAATAATCTTGAAAATTAGTTTTCCATTTGGAACGTTGGTTGTATTTTTATGAGTCTTGCTAACCAATATATTTAAGGCATGGGTTAAAGAAAATTAAATGTTTTTTGAAAGAGTAAAAAAAAGGTACATGATTAGTCAACTTTTGAATTGGCCATTATTGATGCTTAAGTTACTTTTCTTTCAAATAATAATTTCTAAAATCTTAAAATCTTAACTTTTATTTTATTGTTCATAGTTTATTTTTATGATTTTGATCTTTTAAAATTTGAAACTTTCATACCTTGAGTTAGATGTCAATCAATACATTATATTATATAAGCAACAGTGTTAAAAAATAATGTAATGTGTTTATTATATAATATTATTGATATAAAATAATATACAATATTAATATATTTATTCTCAAATTTTATAATTTTTAGAAATTATTACTTGAATGGTAAATTTATTATATTGGAAAGTTAAATTGGGCATTGACTAGTTTGAAAAGTTAACCAGTCATTTAATATTGTGCATTTTTTGCTTTTTTCAAGAGTATTTATTGTTGGTTAACAAGAACTTTTTTTTGGGGTCAAATTTTTTGAAAAGTCTTGAAAACTTTTAGACATTAATTGTTTTCGATATATTTTTATTAATATACGATTAATGTATATAGATGTTTAAAAAATAAATAGTTATAATTATTTAATATTTAAAGATAATATTTTAATAATCATATTTATATACTCATTATGAAGGGGAATGCTTTCACCCACACTTGGGGTATTTATATAAGATCGTTTGGAAAAGCTTATTTTGAGTTTATTTGACTTATCTTATGACATAAGTGCTTATGTGCATGTTTGGAAGAGATTATAGAAATAGCTTATGACATGAAAATAAGCTGTTTTCAGCTTATTTTCATAAACTACTCTGAATAGCTTATGAAAATAAGTTGAAAACAGCTTATGTGAAGTTTGCCCTCGTAAATTCTTTAATTATAAAAATAGATTATATATAAGCACTTATATGATAAGCGCTTATTTTATAAGTAATTAAATAAGCTGTTTACCCAAACAGGGCCATAATCATATTTGTGTTTTTTTTCTTCTTGTTTGAAAAAAAAAATGATTAGAGGTCCATTTATGCCAATGCTGTATGTTCATGAATGTTACAAAAATATAGAGTAAATTATTATTTTATTCTTCGTAAATTATTGTTATCTTAATTTAATTGAAGTAAAAAGGAAAAAAAAACAAAAACAAAAATTGTAGCAAGATTAAGGGCCTTAATTTAATATTTTAATATTGTATTTATTTCAACTAGTGTTGTGACCCGTGCGATGCACGAGTTAATATAAATGTCACTATTTTTACTTATCAAATAAATAAATAAAAATAATTAAAATACATATAAAGAAATATGTGCACAAAAATAATGAGGCGTTCAAGTTATGTTAAAACATATATACTTCTAATTTATTAGATATAACTGCATTAAAGATTAAATGTGAATAACATTAAATGAAAAGAATAACAAAAGTAAGGTATTATATGAATTAATTTAGATAAATATACTAATAATAAAAAGAGTTGAAATAAAAGTTATTGACCTTTAATATATAGATTTGGAATACTTTTTTATATCTACGCTAGTAATATTTGTCAATGGATGCTCTACTTATTAAATATCAAAATCTTTAATCCCTTTATATATTTCATTTTTTAGATGATAACGTAAAAATAAGATTTACAAGATATAATCTAACTGAGAAAGGCAATTGCTTATGTTTATAGCAAAAGCTTGGAAAAAGAATACACGTGCGAAAACAATAATAACGAATAAAATATATAAAAAGAAATAGATGCAAAAATAATGAGTTATTGTAAAAAATATATAAAACAACTTTGATATGAAATATTAAAAAGAATTTTATACCCAAGGCTAGCCCATAGGTTTAATCCCGTTTTGACACTACTATAAGGAGTAATATAAATTGAGATCAATATATTAATAATAAGAAAAAAAATGAAATGAAATTCACTTGTCTCTAACAAAATTTTTGAATATTTTTGCAAGAACTAATTAGTAATAGATATAGATGATTGCGCAAAAAGTTGGCATGATATTTGAGTTAAGACGTCACAATCCAATTTAAACCTACAATCATAAATGAAAAAAAAAACCTTTCAAATACATATATAATAATTAATATAGATAAGTAATAATAACTTATTAAGGATAAAATAATAATATTACTTTAAAATATAATCAAAACATTCTACCATATCAGGGTTGATAAATAGCTTTAAAGCATTCAAAGAATTTGATCTCTGTCATGACCCTAACATTTTAGAATCTCATGTTATGTTATAACAAAAACTTATACCAACTTAAACTACAAAAAATAAAATTTATGAATTTAACATGAAAAATTATTTTACTACATTAAACAACCACAATAGTTAGTCCATTAGCATCAGAGTCCATGTACGATACAATCTAATTAACAAAATTTCCCCATAGAGTACAAATCACTTTATTGCACTAGAAGAATATAATGTAGTTAATGAACATAAACAATCAAAATAAATTACAAATTAAAAACATAACTAATTTACTCTAGATCTTACAGTTCAATATCCATCATTTTGTTCTTCGTGCTATTCTTGCATATATCTTGAACAGTTCTGACAACAATTAGCTTGTCAATGACATCTGTAAAATACATGAAAGGTGCGCTGAACAATTGCAAGTTCATATTGTGAGAATAATTAATTGTATATGATAAAAATAATGAGTTTACAAAGAGGACACAAATCAATGAAATAATTCTGATCAACATGTTGGGATGAGATGTCTGCAAACGAATAAAACTTAAAGTTATGCCCGTAATAGCAATGTCATCTTCAACTCGACAAGCTTTAGTGAATTATTGAAAATTTATCTTAAATGCATGGTGATACAATAATTATTATTGTCATTACCAATAATGTTGAATTGTATAATAATGTACACACCATCTTTGAAAATAATGTACTTGAACTTGTTAATAAAAGTCCGCTTGACAAATGTATGAATGTCATATTCTTAAAAAAAAAGAATTGAGAAAGAAAAAACTATATGAACCAAAAACTATGCCAAAATAACAAAAATAATAAAAACAAAAGACAGCGAAAACACTTGTGAATTTTGTAAAATCATCTCTGTGCTATTGACTTTTTCAGGTGAGTTATATCTAAGCATAAAATACATGCGCACAATTTTGGTTTTGATCTTCCAGTTTTCTCTTAGTGGACAAATCTCTTTGATGATATCAAACCTATAGAGGATTATAGAAATACAAAAGAACGTAACCTTCAATAATGGAAAATAGAATAGCACCAGGCAATATCTTACACATTTCCATGAAACAACCATTTTGAGTATGAGAGCAGTGATAAAAACAGAGAGGGAGAGATTGACTACTTCATCCATGTATGAGGTGAGAGAGAGCATAAAAGAAAATGAAGAGGCAGAGAAGGTAGGAGAGTGGAATGGTACCCAAATAGTGCTGGGGGCAAATAAAGATGCATGGATTGGGCAATAAAATGGTGCTATAATTACTGTGTCAACTTTCAATGCATATTTGAACGATTGAGCAGTCAATGAGTGTAATTAATGCGGCTGTCCAAACGTAAAATTATATTGATTTATTTGTTTAAAATTTGTACAAACATTACGTAATAATTATAGCAATTATATATATAGTAATTTATCTTAATTTTTTTAAAATTCATTTAATATAATGTGATTAATTTACTAAATTTATTAATTTACCTAATTTATTTATTTAAATTTATTCTATTATATCTAATTTAATGACATACTGGCAATTCAAGTCCTATAGTAAAATTTACCCTAATTTATTCATTTAATTTATTTACATGAATATATTAAATGCTATATAATGTAGTAATTTATTATTAAATTATTATTTAATTATTATAGCTACCGAAAAATTCATTTATATATATATATATATATATATATATATATATATATATATATATATATATTAATTTAATCATGACTAATTTAATTTATAATTAGTAATTTACATAATCTATCATTTAATATTTTATTTTAATTTATTAATTTTAATATACGTCATTTAATGTGATGTGATTAAATAATTAAATAATAATAAAAATAAATTTAGTAATTTACATAATCAAATTCCAATTTGCATGACAGTTACAATTTTTATAGAATTTGCATTCATGAATTTTAGGAATATGCATTGATAGTGAAGCCTTAATTGCATTTGATTGCTTTACTATTTGAATTTGAATTTACCTTAATTTTACTTAATGTATCTAAAGTAATGATTAATAAGAATGAATTCAGTAATTTACACGATCTATTTATTTAATATTTTATTTTAATTTATTAATTTTAATATATGTAATTTAATGTGATGTGATTAATAAGAACAATTTTTTTCAAATTCATTTTAATACAATTTTTTCAAATTTATTTGAATGCAATTATATAATTAAATTTCAATTTGCTTGATAGTTGCAATCTTCACATAATTTAAATTCAGAGATGCTAGGAATATGCATTGATAGTGGAGCCCTAATCACATTTCAAAAGGGTTACATTACCATTTGAATTTGAATTTACCCTAATTTTATTTAATGCATTTAATGTGGTGATTAAAAAGAATGAATTTAGTAATTTACATAATTTACTCATTTAATATTTTATTTTTAATTTATTTATTTTAATATATGTAATTTAATGTGGTGTGATTAATAAGAACAATTTTTTTTCAAATTCATTTTAATGTAATTTTTCCAAATTCATATAATTAATGTTTCATTTTAATTTATTAATTTTATTATATGGTATTTAATGATATTCATGTAATTAATGCCGCAGAGTGAAATTGTTTTAGTCTATTATATAGATTTTATTTCTTTATTTGTGATATTTTGATAATAATAAATAACAACGATATCTATTTTTTAGAACAAGATAATTTATTTATAATTTATTAAGTTTTTATTATCGAGTCTTTTTATTAAAACTTAATAAATGTCTAAAAAAATTCAGCTTAATTATTTAAAACTTGATAATAAAGATTCTAAAATCACACATAAACTTTGTGTTTTATTTTAGAATCTCACACACACACACACACACACACACATATGTATATATATATATATATATATTACATCAAGGTTTACATAATATTCTATTGTTTTGTATGTGTATATTAAAAATAATCTAATATAGACACAAAATAAAAATATATATAATTTGTCAGCAGCTGGCTTTAGAATTCTATTAGATTTTTCTTCTTATTAGGCCTTTATATATTTTTTGTTGGTCTAAAAAATTGTTTTACTTAATTAATTGTTATAATTAGATCTGGGAATATGTAGTATAGGGATATGAAGTCTTATATTGCTGATGGTCTGGAAGAGCTTGCCAGTGAGCTCCTTGAGGGACTTCTTTTGGTCCTTAGGCTTAACAGAGATGACAGTGCTGAGGTCGTACCTTAGGTACTCAGCCTTGAGACGAAGGTCGTTCTACATAAGGCTACGCCTTCTTTTCGATCAGGCCCTTCACGTTCACTATGTCCTTCGCTGATTCCTTCGCCCTCGCTGCTGCTTCGATTGTCCCCAATGGCTGCAGGAAGAACCTCGACTTCAGTGGCAGATCGAGGTCCCTTGGCTGGTCTGAGTTCAGTGTTCCCGCTGCATCCCAAGTTCCACAACACACACCCACCTCCCTTGTGAATGTATATGATTTGTCTGTTACAATCAATATGTTTTATCTTGAAGAAACTACAGAAAATCGAACCTAAAAATTAAAAAAAATCAAAACTTACGTAGTCCACCGGCTGGTGGGGGAGGAGGGCCAACTTTGATGGACTTGGCATCAGCGAGCACAGCCTGAACAAAAGAGCCCGTCGCCAGACCAGTAGCGACAAGCCCAAGCACGGAGCCGGGCCCTGGCGCTACCGGCGGCGCTCAAGCGGGAGGAGCCACTCAGCTGGAGGCTACCCTCCAACACAGCCTGAGAGGAAGCGCGTAAGCCCGCCATTGAAGCCATTGCTTGAGCCATGATGATCCGAATTTAAGTGACGGAAATGAAAGAGAATGGAGTGATTGATGAGATATAATTTTGCGGCTAAGTGTGGAAGTGGTGGAGGATGATGAGTAGTGGCGTATAAGACCTATGGGTTAGGGGGTAAATTTTTCATTTTTTTTTTGGATATGATAATAATTTTTTTAAATTAATTTTAATTTATTGCTTATTTGATAGTAATTTTCTGTTAAAAAATATTTTTATTATAAAAAAAGTGTTCTTATTTTGAATCTTAATTATATAATTAATCAACTAATTTGATATAATTAGATCTACGTACAAAAATCACAAATTTCAAGCTTTTACAAAGAGATCCTTAATAATGGAATGATAAATTAACTATTATAAAAAAAATTTCATAAAATTAACTTTACAAATATATTACTCATGATCATAATTGTATAATCAATCAATCAATTTGATAGAATTAGACTTATGTACAAAAACTTCAAATTTCAAGTTTTTACAAAGAGGTGCCTAATAATAAAATGATAAATTAACCATTATCAAGAAAAAATTTTATGAAATTGACTTCACAAATATATTACTCATGATCCTAATTGTATAATCAATCAACGAATGTGATAGAATTAGGCTTACATACAAAACCCCCAAATTTCAAACTTTTACAAAGAGGTCCCTACAAAGAAATGAGAAATTAACTATCATCAAGAAAAAATTTCATGAAATTGACTTTACAAATATATTATTCATGATTCTAATTACATAATCAATTAACCAATTTAATAGAACTAGACATATATACAAAAACTCTAAATTTTAAACTTTTACAAAGAGGTCCCTAACAATGAAATGAGAAATTAACCATTTTCAAAAAAAAAATTTGTGATTTTAGCGAGTGGGAGTCTTGTGACTGTGAGCAGCAGAGTGAGATTGAGTCACTGAAAAGGTTCGAAAAATATTAAGAGGGTTCAAAAAAAAATAAGGAGAGGGGGCAAAATAAAAAAAAATTTTCATGGCACTTTTTAAATTTTAGGGGGTGCAGCTGCACCCCTGACTTCAATGTGACTCCGCCACTGATGATGAGTGATGATGATGTGTCTGATCTGATTTTGGATTTGTTTGTGTGTGTGTGAGTGAGAGTGTGTGATACAGAGGCATTGTAGCCAACCGTTGCTAAAACTTTCACTAACAAGTTAATTGTAGCTGAAAGTTTTTAAAAAATATCGCACTCTTTCAATAATGCAAATGATCCACTCCAACACCTGGGATTTTGGTGGTTGGATAAGTTAGGATATGGTGTGAGCCAATCAGGCAGGAGGGCGGGTGCCTGCAACAGCGTGACACGTGGAGTAAACTATAAAACCTATCATCTTTTGTACAAAAGAGAAAATATAATTTTTAATCCCAAAAGATATATATAGAACAATTATTACACTTTGAGTTTTGTGATCTTTTAACAATCTGTTTGATGTCACACGTTAATTACTGACGTGGAATGTTAACTAGTGATTAAATATTGATCTAATAGTTAGAAAAAGTTTTTTTTTAGACTTTGAAAAATATTTGAATAAACTATTTAAACACTAAAAAATTATAATTAGAGTTGTTAAAATAAGTTTGGTTTAATGGGTCAGTTCACTCCAAATCTATAAATGAAATAAAGTGCACCAATAATTTCATAACTCATTTTAAAGAAGGGCTTTTGGCCCAATTTATCAAAATTATTAGGACTTAAGTCGGTTGAGGTGAACCAACTATTGTGAAATTTTTATTTTTTTTATTTTTTATATTTTAAGCTTTAGTATATTTTTTTTATAAGTTTAGTTTTATTTTTTGAAGTCTCATAATTCTAATACTTATTTTTTGTCATTTAAAATAACTAAAATTACATTTTAAAAAAAAGACATATTTTAAGATTTAATATATTTTTTAGAAGTTTAATTTAATTTTTTTAAATTTGATTCTTTCAATATCTAGTTTGTATCATTAAAATAACTCAAAGTATATTTTTTAAACAAAATAAATAACTCTTAACTTATGATGAGTTGAGATGATCCATAATTTTTAAGTCATAAAATATATAAGGCCCAACTCAATCTATACTTACTATTAATCTTATAAGACTTGAACTATAGTAGGCCAGCTTACCAATTTGACAATTATAATCCTAATAAATTACTAAATCATTGAAAGATATTGAATGTCAACTCGTCAATCATTCTGTCAATGAGCTCCGCCATCCCTTACTGAATGTTTAATTCCCAAAATATTTTAAAGATTCTTAGAAATGATATATTCCCAAGTTGGATCAAATTTTAAAAAATGATTACCAGAAGCAACATACTCGAGAATTAGACGTTCCCATAAAACTTCTATACAATGTCAAAAGGATTATTTTATCACAACGTTACCACTCATTTATCAAACTCTCTTCTTAGTGCCATCAAGCTTTGAGCAAGGGTTGGTAATATGAGCATAGCCTATTGGGTTGAATAAAATCTAAATTTGAATAAACAAAAATTGTTTTATTTCTTAAAAAATGAGTCCGGCTCATACTCTTTTTTTAACAAAAAAACTTATATAAAACTCATTACATTTTTACTATCAAGCCCTCCAATAGAAATATAACATGTGTAAAAAGTTTTTTGAGAAGAGAAATCAATCATGTGATAATGAGTTGTAAAAAATATAAAATTATTTTTTAAAAACTATATATATACTTATCGTGTTTTGATTGAATAATCACAAACTAATCATATTCTAATTGGAGAATTTGATGGCCAATATATAAAGAACTACTCCTAAGTTTTTTCTCTTTTTTTTTTTAAAAACCCAACTTAAACCCTTATTATTATATGTATATTTCAAAGAATTTATGTATTAGAATAATAAAATATTATAAAAATATAAAAATATTTTTTAAAGATTATATATATACTTATCATCTTCTAATTGAATAATCACAAACTAATCATATTATGATTAGAGAATTTAATGACAAATATATAAGAAACTACACCTAATTTTTTTTAAAACTCAACTTAACCCTTATTATTATATGTATATTTTAAAGAATTTATGTATTAGAATAATAAAATATTATATTTTACAATTGAACAAATACATAATATTAATATATACAATTCATATATTTCACAATTTGGTCTGATGCTATAAAATTGAAAACATTTTAGGTAAATACTATGTTTGTAAAAAAAATTTGCTGAATACTACAAAATACATCAAATCAGGGTTTTGTCCTGTTGAAGCTCGGCCTGTGTCAGGCCGAGCTCCTGACAGCATTATTTTTTTTAAAAGTCTGACAGAAGCTCGGCCTGACAAAGGCCGAGCTTCTGTCAGGCTTTTTGAACACTCGTGATGCAACTGTCACATCACGTTGCAGACTGCATGCATGCAGTCTACAGCCTACATGCATGCGGGAAGTGATTTTATAAAATTTGGGTTTGTTAAAATTTTATCTTTTCATTTTAGTCCCTAGCTGCTTCACCTATATAAGAATCACAACTCTCCTCACTTACACACCCAGATCCTCTATTCTCCACTTTGTTCAACTTTTGAAAATTCTACAAAATTTGTTTCCTTCTCACAAGAAATAAAGGTACATTCCAGATTAAAAATCAAGGTTAGATCACTGTTGTGACTATCTTTTAATTATAACCTATATTTGTATTAATTGCGTTATTTATTGTTTGATGAGTAGTATGATTTATTTATAAACTAGATTTATATAAGTTGAATTATTTTATTTATTGATGATTTATGATGTTTTTATAATATGAGTGTAACTAAAACATGTTTTAAATAATTATATTGTTAGTTGTGTAATATATTATTATAGTTTGTAATAATCATGTTTTGTGTCTAAAAGAATATTAGGTTATTTTATTTTTTGAACAGAAAATTTAAACATAAATAAAAAATTGTAAATTTGGTTTATAAATATGGTATAGGTAGAAAAAAAATATAATTTAAACAAAAAAATTTAAACAAAAAATAATATGCCACATAAAAAATGATATTAAGAACTAAAAATGAAAATTTAAATATTTTAAAGTATATGAAATATAAGAAAATAAAGAAATTCGTAATTGGAATATATAGTTTTTTATTTATGTAAGTAATAAAATTAGTGTAATGTGAATAAGTGAATATCATTGATATTTATAAATTTTTAAAAAGTTATTAGAAGGAAAGAGAAAATTGTATTTGAATAAATTTAAAAAGCAATTGTGTTAGTTGAAGATAAAAGAAACAGTTGGGTATATCAAAGTGTATTAAGAAAAATTTGATAAAAAATTGTTGACACTTTGCTTCTCTATTTGTGTTAGGGAATTTTAATTGTGTTACTTAGATATATATATATATATATATATATGTTTGTGAGTTAAAAAATTGTATAAAATGAAATAAAATTATTTAAAATTGACAAAAATTAATTTCATAAAAAAGTGGTATTAGAAACCCAATTAAATAATAATTGAAAACCCCAAAAAAATTATACAAATATTAATTAGAAATACAAATTTAAAAATATAGTTTGTTAAAATTATACAAAATGTCTAACGCAATAAAAAAGATAAAGAACTTTTATAAATTAGATTTTTTTCAATTACAATTTTTGAGGTAAAATAAAGAGTTGTAGACTTTTTTTTAATTTTAATGTGAAATACTAATTTTCTAAAACCAAAAATCTGTAATAGTAAAAAAATTTTAAAATTTTAATTAGTATGATTATTTTATTGTGTCTAAAAGAATATTAGGTTATTTTATTTTTTAAATAGAAAATTTAAACATAAATAGAAAATTGTAAATTTTGTTTATAAATATGGTATAGGTAGAAAAAAATATAATTTAATCAAAAAAATTCGTAATTGGAATATATAGTTTTTATTTATATAAGTAATGAAACTAGTGTAATTAGAAATATGTAATAGTAAAAAATTGTAAAATTGCAATTAGAAATGTTTGTATTAATTTCTATTAATTATTTTTTGAATAAATTAATATTTGTTGCTTCTTACTTATTCTATAGGTAGTCAAGATGAGTTCAGAAATAAACGTATATATTTATGTCAACGGAAAGAATGTTAAGCGTGATCAGGGGGTTACATTTATATCTGATATTTATGGTATGATGACACTTGATGATTTGAATCTCACCCTCGATGAATTGAAAAGTAAGATTCATGAGAATTTAGATCTCCCCCCAAATGAACCAATGGATAAAATATTCTTTAGGGATTTCTTTCAAGGAGAGTATAGGAAAGTAAATGTGAGTTCTGACAATACAGTTAGAACAATGATGAACAAAGTGTTAAGGTCTCAAGCTGAGTATCTCGAGCTGCTGGTCAAAACTTCAAGTCATCAGATAAATCTTAACACCGAAGCCGGTACATCACAAGTCATCGCTCCTTGTGATATTTCATCTCAGGCCCTCAGTCAAGGAATGTTCAGTAGTCTATTGCTGGCAGATGATGATGAACCGATGCCAGAACTAAATGATACTCCTTCATCTCCCCAACCATGCATGGATGACTTTAATGACGAAGAGGAATGTTTTGGTAATTTAGCTGACAGCGATGACAATGATGGTGATGATGTCGCAGATGATCGTGGTAGGCATAATGAGGGAGTTTTAGTCCAGCCCATCAGTGAGTATCGAGAACCTGCACAGAATTTTTTCACAAGCCTTCCAGAAGATGAGTCAATGGATGATGAAGAACCAGGTAGTTCAACAATGAACGATACTGACCTTTATGCTGAGAGGCGGTTTGATGACAAACTGAAATTGCGAGAAGCGGTAAAAGAATATCATATCTTGAATCACTTGACTTATAGAGTGGAGCACCAAAGTCAAAATGTTGAATTGTATGTGTGCCCAAAAAAAGATGAAGGTTGTGGGTGGAGACTTAGGGCAACTCGAAAAATGTTTCGTAATTATTGGCAGATTACAATTTATCCAGGTCCACATACTTGTCTGAATGCATCGCTACGACAGGATCACCCAAAAATAGATGTAAATGTTATAGCCATGCATATTATGGAGTTGGTGGAAGACAAAGCAGAGATCCCCGTCAGTCAAGTAATCGCGCATATTCGTTCCAAATTTGGTTATAAAATTTCTTACTAAAAAGCTTGGTCTGCGAAGTGGAATGCCATCGGCAAGGCATATAGGGATTAGGAGCAATCATATGCGGATATACCTAGATTTTTTGCAGCAATCCAGCAAGCGATGCCAGGTTCTGTGGTGGAATGGCGTACTGACCCATTACCTGCTGACAGAGATGGTCACCCACAATGCAATTTTGTGCGAGTATTTTGGTCCTTTAAACTGTGCATAGATGCCTTGGCTCACTTGAAGCCAATTCTCCAGGTCGACGGAACTTTTTTGTACGGCAAGTACAAAGGAACCTTAATGATAGCTTCATCTCAAGATGGTAACAACAAAGTGTTGCCTATTGCATTTGCACAGGTTGAACAGGAAAATGATAAATCTTGGTCATGGTTTTTTCAAATCCTGAAGGAACGAGTTGTAGGCAATCGAGACGTAATCTTGATCTCTGATCGGCATCATGGACTTGTAACCGGTGCGCCTCGACATGGCTGGACCCACATGTATTGTCTAAGACACTTGGCCAATAATGTCCGCACCACATTGGGTTCAAAATGGCTATCCAAGAAGCTCATGCATGCTGGTATGTCTTTTTTGAAAATTCTATTATTTCAATTCACACTTGAATCTTTGACTAACATTATGTTATTGTAATTAAGATATTCATACGATCCTCAAGAGGTGCTCAACGTTGTGGCTGAAATGCTTGGCTCGCATGAAAATTCAAATGGGGATGTTGGAACGTGGCTAAACAGAATGAGCGTTGCTCAATGGGCACGAGCATATGATACTACAGGTCGTCGTTGGGGTCATATGACAACAAATTTAGCTGAGTCCATGAACAATGTCTTCAAAGATGTTAGACATCTTCCCATTATGGGGTTAGTGAAGGCCACATTGTACAAGCTAAATACTTACTTTCAGAACAATTTGCTGACATTGGATGAACACATAAAAAAACATGACATATTCTCAGAGGTCGTGCAAAAGAAGCTTGTGGAATATAAAGCCAAAGCCTGTTCAATGTCTGTGAGCATGTTTAATAGGGCGGCAGGTATTTTTGAAGTGGAGGAGCCATACGACCATTCAACAAGTAGTCAAGGCCGTATTTACAGAGAAAATGTTATTAATGATCGTAACTGTAATTGTGGCATGTTTCAAATTTGGCATTTTCCATGCCCACATGTTCTAGCAGCTTGTACGTATCAAAAACTGAATCATAACGACTTGGTAGACCGTGTATATCATCTTAAAACAATGAAAATGACTTACAGTTCACCGTGGTTCCCTGTTGGTGGGCCAAATCATTGGCCATTGGCTCAAGGGCCACGATTAGTACCTGATCAATCCCTTATTAGAGGCAAAGGTCGACCAAGATCATCACGCCTACGGATGGACATGGACTACATGTGGCGTTGGCAACCATCACGATGTGGCTTATGTAGACGACAAGGCCACAATCGATCAAGTTGTCCACAACAGTATCGACCATAGAATAGCTTTGTAAAACTTATGCTCTGTTTGTAAAAATTTCGATGTTACTTATGTTCTATTTGTCAAGTGTACTTATCTTTTGTTAATTATCTTTCAGTTATTTAATTATTACTTTGCTTACACATATAAGTATACATTCATTATTAGCTTGCTTAAAAAATAAATTTAATTATAAATTTTTCATTTTAATAAATTATTGAAAATGAAGCTTTCTAATTTTTTAATTAATTATTAACACATTGTTGTTTTTAAATAAAAATAAATTCATTTATAAATTATTGAAAATGAAGCTTTCCAATTTTATTTGTTAATTATTTTTTGTACACATTGTTTTTGAATTTTTTATTGAATACTAGCATTTTAAAGAAAAATATTAACATTTTGAATTTTTTTATTTTTTTTTGGAAATTAAGCTTTTCAATTTACAAATTTTTTAAAATTAAATAAAAAATGCAAAACTTGGCCTGAAAATTAATATAAATGTGTTTGAAAATTAAATTTTTTTCATTTTTAAATATAAATTTTTATTTTTTTTTCGGACATAAAACTCGGCCTGACACAGGCTGAGTTTCTGACATGTCTGTCAAAAGCTCGGCCTGTGTCAAGCTGAGCTTCTGACAGTGAGAAACTCGGCCTGACACAGGCTGAGTTTCTTGGTCAAAAAGCACCTGCCATATTGGCGTGATCGAGGTCCATGTGAGAGAGAGAGAGAGGCTACGGGAAGTTGCAGGCCATGCGCATGGAGGTTGATGTATATATATAGAGATGAGAAGATGAAGAAGGAGAGGGAAAGTGAAGGAGAAGAAGAGAATTGGAGAGGCAAAGTTGAGATGAGGAGAATAAGAGAATTGGAGAGGGAAGGTTGAGAGGATAAGAAGAGAATTGGAGAGTAAAAAATGTTAGAATATTCTATCTTAATTTTTTTATATTACATTTTATGTTTAATTTTTTTATTACGTCACTTTGATTTGATTTTTTTTTTGTTATCAGATGGTTGATCCCATACGAGCTGTGGTTCCAGGTCCTGACAATGACTCACTTTTGTATTTACAAAATCGTCACATCTCTCAAGACGTTTGAGCAAACAATGTTAGTTAGTACTAAAATTTAATTTTGTTTTGAATTTTGAAAAATTGTTTTTAATTTAAATTAGAATTTGTTACTTGTTTTATTTTAATTTCTTTGTTCACTTTATTGTAAAATAGAAAAATTGTTTTTAATTTAAATTAGAATTTGTTACTTGTTTTATTTTAATTTCTTTGTTCATTTTATTGTAATATGGAAACATTGTTTTTAATTTAAATTAGAATTTGTTACTTGTTTTATTTTAATTTCTTTGTTCATTTTATTGTAATATGGAAACATTGTTTTTAATTAAAATGAAAATTTGTTACTTGTTTTATTTTAATTTCTTTGTTCACTTTATTGTAAAATAGAAAATTTGTTTTTAATTTAAATTAGAATTTGTTACTTTTTTATTTTAATTTCTTTGTTCATTTTATTGTAATATGGAAACATTGTTTTTAATTTAAATTAGAATTTGTTACTTGTTTTATTTCAATTTCTTTGTTCATTTTATTGTAATATGGAAACATTGTTTTTAATTTAAATTAAAATTTGTTACTTGTTTTATTTTAATTTCTTTGTTCACTTTATTGTAAAATAGAAAATTTGTTTTTAATTTAAATTAGAATTTGTTACTTGTTTTATTTTAATTTCTTTGTTCATTTTATTGTAATATGGAAACATTGTTTTTAATTTAAATTAGAATTTGTTACTTGTTTTATTTTAATTTCTTTGTTCATTTTATTGTAATATGGAAACATTGTTTTTAATTTAAATTAAAATTTGTTACTTGTTTTATTTTAATTTCTTTGTTCATTTTATTGTAATATGGAAAAATTGTTTTTAATTTAAATTAAAATTTGTTACCTATTTTATTTTAATTTCTTTGTTCACTTTATTGTAAAATAGAAAAATTGTTTTTAATTTAAATTAAAATTTGTTACTTGTTTTAATTTCAGAGAGATCGTGTTTTACGCTTACGTAAATGTATACTCGTTAACGGTTACCCACCATTACCGATCGTCCAACATTTACACACTGCTGGTTTCTACGGTGTGGCATGTTTGGGTAAATTTGAGCACAATCCGTCTCTTGTCTCAACACTCGTTGAACGATGGCGACCTGAGACACATACTTTCCACACCACAAAGAGGAAAGCCACAATAACTTTACAGGATGTGGCGATTCAGCTTGGTCTCCCTTGTAGTGGCAGACCAGTTACAGGTTTGGCCTCCATGGACTGGCCGGAATTATGTAGGCGACTTCTTGGTGTTGCCCCACCACCAAACAAACTAGACGGCCAAAGATTAAGTATGAACTAGTTGGCAGAGAACTTTCACCATTTATCAGAGGACGCCATGCCTGAACAAATTATATATTTTACTCGTGCGTATATTTTACGCCTAATTGGGGGGGGGGGTACATAATTCCAGATAAATCTGGCACAAAAGTGTATCTCATGTATCTGCCGTTCCTCAAAGATTTCAATAACTGTGGGCAATATAGCTGGGGATCGGCAGTATTGGCTCATATGTATAGAGAGCTTTGCATGGCAACGGACCCTAGACAGAAGGAAATTCGGGGTTGCCTCACTCTGTTACACGTCTGGGCATGGGACAGATTCCCGCTGTTAGCTCCATTAACACGCCCTGCCCATGATGAAAATTTACAGAATTACCCTTTGCCTCCATTATTAGGATGTCGGTATGTGTATTACTTATCTAAATTTGAAGTTTATCAAATATTATTTACGATTTTGAACTAATATAATTGTCAACTTGCAGTTGGAGGGGTGCCAAGGACTCCATTGGGCCACATAAAGAAGCCTTGAAATATTTCAGACTTCTATTAGATAGAATGAGTGATGACGAGGTATGTTACTTAAACTACTGTTTTCCAAATACTAAGTTATTGAATTTGATTATTTAATCTAACATTTAATTTCTATAGATCATTTGGTGTCCATACAATGAGGAAGTTTTCGAGAGGATTCCGCCTTATTACTTAGTTGACTACACTGTGTGGCGTGCCCATGTACCAATAATTTGTTTTCATATTGTCGAGTGGCATCATCCAGATCGCGTGCTTCGCCAGTTCGGTGGAGATTAATCGATTCTTGAGCTACCAATCAATCTTGGTCGCCATCACACATTGCAGATGACTGGAAAATCTGCTAAAAATTGGGCGGTGGTACATAATCAGTTTATTAACCAATGGGCTGAATGGCCTCAACGAGTGATCCAGATCGAGCGTCCTTCACTTACCCTGAAGCATAACTCAGAGTATATGCGTTGGTATTGGAAGCATACTCGACGATGGATTGACCCTCAAAGCGGTGCTGAGGGTTATGCGGTAAATCTCAATTCCATATTTGTTTTAATTACAATTACAGCTTATCTGATCTGTTCTTATTTTTTTTAACTGTTTTCTATAGGTTGACATGGCATGGTCTTTGTATAGACTAGCTGAGGAGGATGTGAGACCTGATAGTTTGGCTGAGAGAATTAAGCTTGGCGTTATGAATATTATCACTGCTATGGGTGAACAAAGAGAAATTAGAATCGACCACCCAGCTCCACCTGCTCAGGTTTTTCCTACAATCATACCAGAGGAGGTACCAGGAAAACGTTCTCGAAGCCTTATCGCATCAAGGAAACCTATTCCCTACGATGCATACTACGATCAGGGTGCATCGATGCCATATGAAAGTGTATCAACTTCATCTTATTATTCGACTCAACCAGATGTAGGTTACAGTGGCGCCGGTCCATCTTTTACACATACAGGAGGCTTCTGTTCTCCATTTGCTGCAGACTGTTATACGCCAATGTCAGCACCGTACAATCTAGATTTTTCATCTCTTTTTCCTTCGCCTATGCCACATAATGCAAAGTTTGGAATGCAGTTCTTCACACCAGATAACCCAATCCCAACAGTTCAATCCCCGATATTAGATTTAAACGTTCAACCGACTGGGACTTCTACAGTAAGAGAACAACAAGACAAAGAGTCAGAAGATGACGAAGAAGCAGAAGAAGGTGAAGAATAAGAAGAAGAAGAAGAAGAAGAAGAAGATGATGATGATGATGATGAACAAGTTGAAGAAGATGAACTCGAGCAACGTCGACGGTCAAAACGACCTGTTACCCGGACTTGTTGTGGTACTAGAAGTTATTTTAATTAGATTATATTATCATTCGCTGTATATTTAAGCATGCTAATTTTAATTTTAGTTTATATTATTTAAATTAGTCTAATATAAATTTTCTTTTTTCTTCTTATATAATTCTAATTTAATTAATTAAATTGTATAACATTATTCAATTTTTAGAATTAAATAAAAAACCAAACAACTAATCATACAAATTTGATTAAATTATTCTTTTATATTATACAAAATTAATTTTTTAATTTTCTAATAGCTAAAATTATTGTTTGAAAAAAAAATTTAAAGAAGCTTTTAGTTTATATTACTTAAATTAATTTAATATAAATTTTCTATTTTCTTCTTCTATAATTCTAATTTAGTTAATCAAATTGTAAAACATTATTTAATTTCTTTAATTAAATAAAAAATCAAGCAACTAATCATAAAAATTTGATTAAATTAATTTTTTAATTTTCTAATAGCTAAAAATTATTGTTTTAAAAAAAATTTAACGAAGAGAGGCCGAGTTTCTGTACGGACAACCGAAACTCGACCTGACAGAGGCCAAGCTTCGGTCAGAAATCTTTAAAAAAAAAAACGCTAGCGAGCTCGGCGTGACAAAGGCCGAGTTCCAACAGTCCAATACCATGAAATGACAGATTTTGTAGTATTGAACTTAATTTTTTTGAAGAAGATAGCATCTACTTAAATTTTTTTGAATTTCATAGCATTGGAACAATTGATCCTGATATAGATTACTAACGAAGGAAGTAATGAGTTGACATTTAAGATTTTTTATTTTTAGGAACTAAATAACGTATTATAATATTTTAGGAGCTAAATAGTTGACATATGTATCATTTGAGGACTAAAAATTATTTTTCCCTAAATCTTGGTCAACATATAGACAACAATTAACATATACATCAAATGGACCATTAAGAGATAATAGATTTCATTGATGGAAGGACTAAAAGGTTGAATTTTTAGATCTATCAAGGACTAGATAGTTGTTATGATTTTTCAAGGGCTAAATAGTTTATCCATTTATCTTTCATGAACTAAAAAGTAGTTTTCTCATATAAAAATTAGGAAAAATTACATGCTACTCCCTAAAGTATAACTTAATTACAATTTTAGTTTTAACGTTAAAATATAACACTTTATTCTCTAAACTATTAAAAAAAAGTAAAAAATATCACATATCAATTAAAATTAACATTTAAAAATTAAAATCACTTAATTTGTTACGTGATACCTTATGTTTCTACTATCTTTTTAGTTTTCTTCTCGTCATAATCTCTTGTATTTCTTCCAAAATTATTTAGGTCTTATATGATGAATTTGACTTATACATTACATTTTCATTATTTTTTTCTAATAGTTTAAAGGAATAAAATATTATGTGTTAAAGTTTAGGTACTAAAATTGTAACTAAACTATAGCTTAAACGGAGTATACGTAATTTCTCCCAAAAATTATGAGTAAATAAATAAATAAATAAATAAATTGGAGAAATTATACGTAACTCCATTGAATTATAATATAATTTTAATTCTAATTACCTAACTCTAAAAAGTAATACTCTACTTTTGTAAACTAATAGGAAAAGTAAAACAGTCACAAACAAACAAAATTAACAGTTAGAAACTATATATTTGCACACTATACTTTAAACCTCTATTATCTTTTTCAAATTTCTCGCTTCATTATCTATGACTTCCATTTATCTAATAACCACATAATTTTTAGATATTAATTTTAACTAACTTATAATATTTTCACTTTTTGTAATTGTCAATGGCGGAGGGAGAAGAGACTAGGGGGCCACCCCTCCCCCCAAATATTCTTTTGTGTGTGTATATATCTATATAAGTATAATTTAAGATTTTAATATGGCCTTTCAAAAAATTTACATAGAATCTTCTCAGAAGAAAAAAATCTATATGAATTTAAGAAATATAATAATATAACTAATAGTTGTTGATATAAATAAATGAAGAATGACATATTACATTTTTGGTTTAATAAATAAAATATTATTAATTGAACAACAATTTGTTTTAATAATTTTAAGTCTTTAAAATTTTATTGAATTGAAAAATACAAAAAACTTATAAAACAAATATCTTATCTTTACAATTCTATGCTATTTTTTTTAACTAATTTATAATATTTTCACTTTTTAACTAATAGTCAATGTTGATGTGCTAATTTTCTTATTTTAAAAAAAAAAAGGAGTGAGGATCACTATTATCCAATGTTCTAAATTGGATCACTATTTTTTTTTTTTGAAAAGGTTGATCAAATCAGTGATAGCAATAGGAGGCTACATGACTTGGTTTATTGCATACTTGCCACCTCTATTTGACTGAAAATTTCCATGAGAATATGCGTTGTAGTTGTTTGCATGAGTATTAGTAAGATTTTTCTGTGATCCGTTGCATTCCTTTGCACTTGCTACTTCTGCAGTTAGAGGTTCTGCAGAAATAGTCTTTGAATTGCTATTGTTTTTAGCTCTAGTTTCTTGAGCTAGTAATAAAGATTCTATTTTACTTACAGAATACATTGAGTGTCATGAATTTTTTGGTGAACCAGATTTATGAATAGACCCGAAATTTAGAAGCATGACTCAAAAGGATAAAAAAAATTGGAGTTCCATGGTGCGAGCTGAGCAACTTGTTTTATATTTTTCCTAGAGTGATTATATATTTTAATATATATATATATATATATACAGTTCTTCGTTTTTTCATGATGTACTTGTAACAGTTTTACCTGAAGAATAAGAAAATTTTTTTTTACCTGTAGATGTAGGTCACATCAACCAAACCACATAAATCTATGTATGTTTTGCGATTTTATGTGTTTCTTCTATCTTTCTCTGCAATTTTCATGACAGTATAGAAATAATTGAAGTGGAAAAGGCATCACAATGATTAGGCAATCCTTCAAGCAATATTACCTCTATGTGTTCTTGATTTGTTACCTAACTACCAGTGAAGACTAAAGCATCCACTCAAGTCTTGACTCTTAACTAAAATCCAGACATTGTTGTTGAAGCTTTGTTGGTGTTCCTTAGTTTTGAGTGATACTGATGAATTTTTGCTCAAGTGTGGGCTACAAAATATTCAGTAATTCAATTCCATATCATCATATCAATAGAAATGAAAGAATGATTTTGAATTTGAGTTACACAGCTCATATATATAGAGCTGAGATTACACATACATAAGCCATACAGTTCAAGATGCAAGTCTGTTACTACAATTACAGAGAAATACCAACCTAACTAACTTCTTTACAGCTGTATTATACTCCCTATAATTTTCAACATCACCACAAAATGTGCAAAGATGGAAGACTTTAATCTTGCCACTACACAAGGTTTTATCTTGAGTAATGTTAGTGTGCACCCAGAAATTCAAGGGTTTAATTGTAAAGTTCTGACAAGAACTAAATTTGAAAATAATCTAAATATCTTTCAAGAACTGACTATTCCTCAAACAATGAGTAATAGACTCAAAACAAAGGTTGAATCTAGGTCATAAACTATTAATGCCTAGCTCCCTCTTGAATTAATTTTTGGTCAACACCACATAGAGAATAAGTCAAACAAAGAGCGTGAAGCTTTTGAATAAAACTAAGAATATTTTTGATGTTTGTTTGGGAAGTTTTAAAACATTGCAATAGAATCGAATGCAAGGATATAAAATATATTAGTTATCAACAGAGCATGTAATAATAATTTCAATATTATTAACTTGTTTACTAAAGATTGTAATTGTCTCAATTTATATAGTTCTGGAAAGATTAGTCATTTTAATTTAATCTTTAAAAAATTGTGTTTGTCTCAATTTTATTTATCTATTTGTCAAAATGATTCATAATTAAAAACTTGGGATTTGATGATGTTAATAGGGCAATTGAGCATAGAAAAAAAAAATCCAATTGGGACAAATAGACTAAATTAAGACAATTTAGCCTTCCAATGGCCAAATAAGTAAATTACTCCAAAAAAATTATATTTGTTTCGTTGAGACATATTATCACTATATTTTTAATTAAGTAAAAGAATTGGAACTTGAATTTAATGTATTCCTAATTGGATATATATATTTCTCTTACATTATCAAACATATTTAAGCAGTTGAAATATATAATTTAGGCTCAGAACTGCATCACCTATTGAAATGTAGACTTTTTGTCTACTTGTTGACTTCTCATGCTGTTTCAAATAAAAAAAGGCATGTTAAAAAAAAAAAGTATGCTAGCACATGGGATGAGTCACTTTGAACTTGGATTGCAGCGTGTTTATCTCTCTATGGGTCGTTGGATTTAAGATTTAATCGTCTAAATTTTAGTATTTTTTTAAATTATTACTTAAAATTTAGACTATTAGATCTTAAATTCAATAATTAATAGAGATAAACATGTTGCTTATCTCTAAAGATAAACAACAAATTTACTTTAGGGTCACTTTAACCTCACATTTAAAATTAATAATATATTTTATAATATTATTTCGTGAGGGCATGTATAAATTACCATCTTTAAGTTTTAAGGAGTTTTTTTTTTTTGAAATTTTGATGGTAACAAAATCTTCTTTGCAAAGAAAAAGAAAACATATATTAAGGGCTGAAGAATCCATCCCAACAAGTTTTTCACTTTTTGATCATCCAGTTTGCACATTTTATCATGATAAAAAAGAAAATGCATACATTACACACCACTTTGCATGTATAATTATATTTTATACTGAGTTTATAATTCAAGTGATATGAGATTGAAATATTTTAAATTAGAGTAGCGAGAATTTGAGATTTTCATATTATATTTGATAATTGTGTAAAATGATAAAAATTAAAAATAGTTGTCTATAATCGTAAAATATTAATTTATCACAAATTTTGGCACTTTATAGTAGGAAACGTTAGATATATAAAAGGATTATTGAATTTTAGAAACGGAACCATTATTATTTTTAGATTAAAAGAATATAGGTAATTGGTGGGAAACAATTTAATAGTTAACAATTTGAAATTATAATATTTTTCTTTGAAACTTTAAATGAATAAATCGCAAGTCATTATATACGAAGTATATGTATTTGTTCTTTGTGTATATATACATCGGTATATTACACACACAGAGGTACACATAGATGTATAAATATGTATTTCTTGCTTTTTTTTCTTACTCAGTTGTTTAATTATATATTTTATCATCAAAACATAAGTCATAATTTCCTTTAAATATATGTTTTAAAAAATTCGCAAGAGACATTGAGAAGAATGCATAAATGCAGATATGTTCTTAAATTGATTTATTTATATCAAAATAATGAAAATAAATAAAGAGATGCATAAGAGGCAAGTCTCAGTAAATATTTTTATTGAATAAATTATTGACTACAATTGTCTTTTTTTAATATTTGAAAGATTAAATATCTCAATTTAATTTTTGAAAGATTGTATTTATTTAAATTTTATTCATATGTTTATTAAAATAGTTTTTGGTAATGAAAAATTTAAGATTAGATAACTATAAATTTTAAGATTTAACAATAAAAATGATCAAATTTAAAAAAATATAATATTTTAGAGAATAAATTAAAACATTTAATCTTTCAAAATTAAATTAAAATAATTATAATATTTTAAGAACCAAATCAGTATTTACATATTTTATTTTACTAATTTAGTATGTATATTACATGTATTTAAAAATGTTCTATGTTAATATTGCAAGCTACTATAATGCAATGATTTGCCAAAATATTAAACCAAACAATAATTTCATTCTTTGAATCAAAAAAAAAAGAGGAAACATTTTTTTTTTTAAAAGAAAGAGCTATGAGAAAGCAAGTTATGAGTTTTGATTATTTTATAATAAACAATTGGCCTACTAATCTATAGGCCTTATTTTAGTGCAGAAGATAACCGTTATTTTCAAATTTAATTTGACAACCAAACGAAAGCCACAACTTTTTGAACCGGATGACTCACTGAATTGTCTTTTTATTCCGGTTCAAATTTTGACCGGACACAAAGCAACAACTCATTCTTTCATTTTTCTACTAATAGAGGAGCGCCAAGTCCAAATTCAAATTTCACGCTCTGCCCTCACTCCATTCCATAGCTGAGTTGCAACAGTGCAACCCAATTTTTAAAACCGGGTACCCATCTGAACCCCGTCCAAACCATCAGCTGCACCGAGAGGTACTCCAAATCAGAACCCTAGTCCGTCTAATCAGCTCAGTTGCTCACGGCTGCCTCACTCGAAACTCCAGACGCAGACAGCCTCCACCCTCAGGTGCTTCTTCCTCACGAGTCACGACTGCTTCTGCTCGAGTTGCTTCGTGTTCTGCGGCTCTTCGTTCAACCGTGTTCTACTGTTCTTCCGTCTTCGTGTTGCTTCGTTAAACAACAATCACCATCAAACTCTTCGTGTTGCTTCCGTTTGCCTCACATGAACCGTGTGTGCTTCAGCTGCAGAGTTCATAGGTAACTTCGAGTCCATGATTTTTGCAGATTGTGGTCCTCTGTTTTTTAAGGTTATATTGTATGAAAATTTAATTAATGTGGTCCTCTGTTTTTTTTAAGGTCGACTGTTTTGGTTCTCCATGATCAGCGTCTCCTTCTTTTTATGGTCCTGTGAAAACTTCCGCCAGTATCCATGAATATGGTCCTGTGAAAACCTTTTTTCTTCATTTTTTTGTGGTCCTCTCTTTCTTTTTATGCTGTGATTACTGATTATTAATGTTATAAAATTATGAAAATATGAATTTTATGTATATATAATGGTGAATAAGAGAAAACACGTTGAAAGTCGTTTGAATTGATTCAGTTTGTTTAGTTTAATCAGATTCCTTCAAATATGTTGAAAGTTTTATGATGATATTGTGGTCATGTATTTACAGATTTCTTCCGTATATATTTGAACTTTGAAGTATTTAAGTATGTCTGGGTCTGGAAGTCAAAACATTGGGTCATCTTCTAGTGCTGGTAAAAGAATTGCTGCAAGAAAAAATTATCCTGAAAACAGGTTTGATATTGGGTGGCAACATGGCCAAGATGTTGAGAGTAATGCAAGAAGAACGAAGTGCAGGGAAAGGGTAAGATGTTGTATGGACATCTTATGTATGAGTTCAATTAGTACTTTTATTTATGTATTATGATATTTTTATAACTTAGAACACACACACATATATATATATATATATATATATATATACTGAGTAGCAGGGAAGGGTACCATTTTACGGTCCAAGTTTACCCCTCTTTTTTAGTTTGGGTAAATTTTCGATTTTGACAACCTTGTTCTCTAGTTTTCAAATTGACAGAAAGAAGACCGGCAATTAGCTTGTGGGTTTTCTTTCATTTTATTTCAAGGGTCAAATAGAGTATTTTTCTCTAAAATGGTTTTCAATTCTTAGTTAATTCGAAATTTTCAAGCTTCAATTGCTACAAAGAGACTTGTAATCTTGACTTTTCTAATGTCGTAAATGGATAGCTATCTATTTATTGAATTAGAACAATAGTCAGAAATGGAGTATCAAATGTTTATTATTATTGAGTTTGCGTTGACTTAGATAAAGGGCGCGGCTGAAGAAATCCCTTTGGATAAGCGTCAGAGGATTGGAGCAGAAAGGATGGAGCGACATGGAACTGCAGGTCGGGGAAGGTTGCCACTTGCCACAATGAACAAAGGCCCAGAAGCTAGTGCTGTAAATGACGTAGGCAGTGCCAAGGGCACTGAATGTAGCACTGTTGAGTTCACTAATGAGGATGTGGAGGCCTTGTTGAATGAGAAGATGAAAAAGGGAAATCCGTATGATAATAAGGTTTCTCTAATAGAATCTTTATCCAGACCGTTCTTCATTTAATCAATGATTTTATTGTTGTCAACATTTATGTCTTCTTTGTTGAGTATTTCATTATGTTCCCACTTAATATGCAGAAAAAAATGGACCAGATGGCAGATCTTATTAAGCGGCTTAAACTTTGTGTAAAATGGTTTAAAAATGTTGAAGAAGGCTATATTGAAGAAAAGGAAAAGCTTCAATATGCACTTGAAGCTGCTGAGAAGAAGTTCAGTGATACTGGTAAGTTTCTGTTCTGAGCTCATATTTTTCAATTATAAGTTGACTGGAACTATGGAACTTGCCAATGCTATTGGAGACATGCTTTTTAAACCTGTATTCATATGCCTACTTTACTAGATTGAAAGGATGCATTATTCTATTGAACAACGAGCTTTTTGAGGAGTATACTGTCATTCATATTTGGGTGCTACAGTATTTGTTGTACGTATTTGATTAGTAGTGCAGCAGATTAGAAATATAAGCACTTTGCCTTGTTTATATGGATAGTTTTGCTAGATATTGATGCTATTGCACTAACACTTGGGAATTGACGTCTAGTATCTTACTTGCTTCCATGTTGACATTTATACTTTTCTAAAAGAGTTATGGTTATTTATTTGTTGGCACTAAATGCATCATGTCATCTTCAAATTGCTCAACGTGCTTGCTCATAATTTCTTAATGTGTAATTTATTGCAACTCATAATGTAACATTTATTTTTAAGGTAACAACTAGCTAATCTGATACATTTGTGCTTTCTCAGAGATCGAATTGAAAAGTAAGATTGAGGAGTTTAATAATATTATATCAGATTTAAGGAAGACAATTTCTTCCTTAGAAGAGAGAATTGAGAAGGAAGAATCAGATAAGTTGGTAAGGTTGCTATTTACTTTGATTGACTACTCTTTAAAGTTTCTTGTTGCTTGATGATTTCTTGTGGAACAACTATCAGGAAGCAGTTGATTGTCATAGAAAAGAAAAGGAAGCCAGAAATGCCGCTGAGAAGATGCAAGCTTCTCTTTCAATTGAGCTTGAGAAAGTTCAGCAAGAGAAATTAGCTGTTGAGAAGAAGGTACTGCTAAGTTGTAAAAGATAATGTAGTCAAGAAACATTTATTTGTTGAATATTGACTTTCATAATCAACTTGTACAAAAAGTACTACCATCTAGGTAATACCATACTAGACTTTTAAGCTGATCATCTTCTTTCTATACTGCTCACTATGCTGCTTTCATCTACTGAAATTGCTGAGTTCTGCAGGTTATTTCAAATGAGGACTTGTACAAGCGTTCACAAGAGTATAATATGAGTCTGCAGCAGTATAATAGTCGCCTCCAATCAGATCTTGAATCAACAAATGAGTCACATAAACAACTGGAAATAGAGAAAGCAGCCATTGTTCAAAACCTTGGCATTGTAAGGAGTCACAACAAGGCATTGCAGGATCAGTTGGCATCTGTTAAAGTTAGTCAACTTATTGTGATTTATGTTTTCCCTTATTCTGTTGAATGTTTTTCTTTGTAGAATGCTTTATCAATTAGAGTTTTAATTTAATAATTTTCCATTTATATTGAAGATGCTTTAAATTAAGTGATATCTGTTGTGAACTTGTTGCCATTTTTGCCTGGGCCAATTAGAGCATTGCATTGTTAGCTTGCCTTGCAGTTTGTGTTGATTGTGAGATCCTTCTTCACGCAAGCACCTCAATTCCAACTTGTATTATGAATTCTTTAGTTGTTATAAGTAGTTCTAAATAGTGAGGATATGCAGATAATTTGGTGATATATGTAAGTTGCTATTATCATAAACTCTATTGTCAAGTATCTTAATATTCTCTTTTCTTCATGTTGTTTATTCCTTCTCAGGCTTCACAGGATGATGCTATAAAGAAGAAAGAAGTGCTGACACACGAGCTCAATTGTCTTCGTGAAGAATTAAAACAAACTAGAGATGATCGTGATCGCCATTTGGCGCAAATACAGGCTTTAACTGGAGAAGTAGCACAATACAAAGAATTTACAGGAAATTCATGTGCACAATTGGATAGTTTGACTATTAAGATAAATGCTATTGAGGTTTGTTCTGTTTTGTCTCTTCGGCCAATACTTTCGTTATTGTGGTTATTTATTATTTATTTTATGTATTGTGCACTCCTTTGTTGGCTTGATTTTAAGATTGTGGCTTTCTTTTATAGGAGACATGTTCATCTCAGAGGGAACAAATATGTATACTGCAGCAGCAGCTGGCTGCTGAACGAGAGAAACTAAAGGCAAGGAAATTAAGTTATTTATGCTTTTAGTGTTTATTGCATTATGGTATGATAACTTTAATTGACATTGGCATTTATTTTCTTCCTCTTAGATGGCTGATTTATCTGTATCAGAAACAAGAACAAGTTTTGAAGAGCAAAAAAGGATTATAAGTGAACTACAGGATCGTTTGGTTGATAAAGAATTACAAGTAATTGAAGGAGAAAAATTAAGGAAAAAATTGCACAATACTATCCTTGTAATACTCGTTTCCTCAGATAGTTTTATCTACAAGTTCCTTTGCTTCTTATCAATAAATAAGGGTTTAGTGGTACCCAATTATTTTGTTATTAGGAGCTAAAAGGAAATATTCGTGTGTTCTGCCGAGTGCGGCCTTTGCTTCCAGAAGATGGCATTGGAACAGACATGGTTGTTTCTTTCCCTACGTCAGCAGAAGCTCTTGGTCGGGGTATTGAATTGGTGCAAAGTGGTATAAAATGCATGCCTTTTTTTGTCTTTTCTATTGGTTCTATCTCATGTAACCTTCATGAAGCATATATGTTTTGTTGGATATAACAAGGGAAGTCGAGCGTAATTTCATTCTTTGATGATCAGCAGGGCAAAAGTACTCTTTTTCATTTGATAAGGTCTTCAGTCACGAGACTTCTCAGCAGGATGTTTTCGTTGAGATATCGCAGTTGGTACAAAGTGCACTTGATGGGTACAAAGTAATTTTTTTTGTCTCTTGTTCTTTATTACGTGCTAAGATGGACTTGATACATTGGTTAAGGCATGAAAAAGATTGAAAAGACTAAACTGAGAATAGATCTGTTGCTTGTCTCCAGCAGTATATTTGTCTCTCTATAGATCGTTGTCTGATCGTTGTATTTGAGACCCAACAACTCAGATTTTAATATTTTTTGACAAAAAAAATCACCACTTAAAATTTAATTTCAACGATCCACAGAGAAACAACCTTACTGCTTGTCTCCAAAGACAAGCAGAAGATCTGCTCTCTGGACTGAAGAGTGCTTGCTATTGGCTGTGGATGCAGTGGATCTATAAAGTTGGATTTGCATTCAATATCATATATGTTTACCGTAGATTTAGATTTGGATTTTAATGGGATTATAGTTATATAATTTAGTATTTTGGATGTATGACATTAATGATTGTTGGTTTTTGGGCCTATAAGCTGCCTTTGCATTCAATTTCATGCATATTATATATATATATATTTGGTTTCTAAAGGGATTATAGTTTTTAAATTAATACTTTGGATGAATGATGTCATCATTGTTGCTTTTGTGGGCATTGAATATCAATTGCTCTGGTTGCTATTGGCTCTTGTTAATGTCTTTATCTTGGTTTCTGTTTGGAGTCTGGCTTTGTTTTTCTGGGAGAAAAAAAATGCTGCACTTTTAGTGCCCGAGTTCCTTTTTTTTTTTTCAAAACAATAAAATGCTATCACTCACTGCTCACTCTGGCTTGGTTTTCTGCTCTTATGGATTGTTCAGGCAGTCTGGCTATAGCTGATTATATTCATAAGATATCTATTCCTAGGCTCGTAGGCAAGTTCTACACGCGGATCTGTCTCATGAAAAATAAAAGTTGTCTTTTCATTCATCAAAGGCAGCCCAGAATTGGGAAGGATTATGCTATTATACAATTTTCTTACCTTTTCACTGGGGCATGTCTTTATGTTCTCCTCTTGCTCTTTGTTTACTGTGTGTTTTTTCTTTATGCTTGATGAATTTGCTTTGACAGAGGGACTTTGGCTTGTTATGTCAGGTATGCATATTTGCCTATGGTCAGACAGGTTCAGGCAAAACCTATACAATGATGGGTAGGCCTGATGCTCCACATCTGAAAGGATTGATACCGCGTTCTTTGGAACAGATATTTCAAACTAGTCAGGCCCTTAAGGACCAGGGATGGAATTACAAAATGCAGGTTAATATACTTCTATTTTGATTTTCATGGGTTTACATCCACAAACTGAAATTTTGACCTAGTTTGTTAAATATTTCTAGGCTTCAATACTGGAAATATATAATGAGACCATTCGTGATTTGTTATCATCAAATCGGCCAAGTGGGATTGATCTGACACGAACGGAAAATGTTCCTGGGAAGCAGTACACTATTAAACATGATACAAATGGAAACACGCATGTTTCTGACCTCACCATTGTGGACGTTTGTAGTGTAAATGAGATTTCCTCCCTCCTCCAACGGGCTGCGCATTGCAGGTACTATTTGTCTAGTATAAATGCAGTATGTTTGGATCCTCCAGCTGCCTTCTATGTTGAATAAACTTTCTGGATTGGTGCACAAGAGAATTCCATTCTGTGTTTCCGTTTGAACTTCAGATGAAAAATTTTATTTCTTATTTGTTTTTGAATTAGTAAAAAATGAACTATCAAGATTTTTGATACTGGGAAGTTGTTTTTTTCAGTAAATTAGCTAGTTTTTTTTACTCTTCATATTAAATGAATAACCTACTATAGTTCTTGGTCTCTGTATTAATCACATGAGGTTCTCTTCTGTTGTTTCAGGTCAGTAGGAAGAACACAGATGAATGAACAGTCATCAAGAAGCCACTTTGTCTTTACTCTGCGAATTTGTGGGGTTAATGAGGTATTTAGTCTTGTAATACATTGCAAACTGGTATAAATGTTACCGTTCTTTCTCTCATTTTACAATAACTGTATGCCCTGATGTACTTTACTGTGTAGAACACTGAACAAGAAGTCCAAGGCATCTTAAACCTAATTGATTTGGCTGGAAGTGAAAGACTATCAAGGAGTGGGGCAACCGGGGACCGGCTCAAGGAAACTCAGGTGTGTGACTGATTTGCATTATGAACTTGAGCCACATGGTAAATAACAATATTCTTAAATGAATCAGTAATTTTTTTTTTTCTCTTCATTTTGTTTAGGCTATTAACAAAAGTTTGTCCTCATTGAGTGATGTAATATTTGCCTTGGCAAAGAAAGAGGAGCATGTCCCTTTTAGGAATTCAAAATTGACATACCTTCTCCAGGTACGTTAAATAATGAACTCGCATTTTTCTTTATTGTTTTTCTCTTTTATGTCAACACGTATCAACTATCAATAGGGAGTTTAATTGAGTTTAATTTTGTATTGATTGAACCAGTTAGCTGATAAGATTTGGTGAATTGTTGAATGAGTTGATCTGGTTGGAATGAAAATGCTTCACAAAGCTTTTAGATTATGAGGCAATCAACTGCTAGCTCATGGATATCAATGACTAATTTTTAATTGCTAAATATTCTTTATGGAATCAAACATTGGATTTTCTTAGTAGGGGATGTAAGTATGCCTCGTTCTAGGGTCTTAAACTTCATCTTTGAATAAGGGCATTAAGTACGAGCAACATGTATGAATTGGAGATAACGTGACACTTAAGTCTTTTACAAATAAATTATTAAAAGATTAATTTAACTTTTGAAAGATGACATTTGTTTTAATTTTATGTTTTTTGTTAAATTACAAAATTTATTGTTGCTAAATTTCAATTTTCATTGCTGATAGTTACTTTTAGAAATGAAAAAAAAAAATACAAATTGAAGGAATGCAATTTTCCAAGAATTAAATTGAGTAGAATAAAATCTTCTAGGGACCAAATTAATTGATTTTCTCATCTTTTACTTTCTGTTTCCAATCTATGATGCATGTGAAGGAATTGTTTGGTTCCACTGGAACTAGAAAAAAGAACTCTAACTTCCGAGTCAAGATATTTGCATAAGTAGTGTATGGATTATATTTATCTAAGAACATGAAGTTTTTTATTTCAAGATTCTATTTCAACATTATTGTTATTCCAGACTATCCCAGAATACAATTTGCTTGGTCTTCTAACCAAAGCCACCAAACTAATGCTATACTGGCGATGCCTTCCTCTCCCTTACATTAAACTTTGTTCTGTTCTATTCATTGCAGCCTTGTCTGGGTGGAGACTCCAAAACACTAATGTTTGTGAACGTGTCGCCTGATCCTTCTTCAGCAAATGAGTCTCTATGCTCTCTACGTTTCGCTGCAAGAGTAAATGCCTGCGAAATCGGGATTCCAAGGCGTCAGACATCCACAAAATCCTTTGATTCTCGATTGAGCTGTGGGTAAAGAAGCAGCTTACTTGCTGCTACCCTACCTTAACAAAAAATGACAATTATATGCACTGCAGTAGAGCAAAATAGATGAACAGACCGTTCTTTGTGCTGTGGTAACTGTAAACATGCATAATGTTAGAGGATCCAGTGTGTATTAATTGGTTGTGGTCGCTTGGCCTTAGCCTCCAAGGTACTAGCGACGACTTGTACTATTAAGAAGTGACATTGATCAATGTATTTGAGCAGTGTGTCCATTCTAAAATATCAGAGCATTTGATGAATTTTGGTCCTGACATGTTTAGTTTAGTGATTTTTGTTTAATGGGTTTGGTGAGTTGATTTACAATAGACTGAAAGGGGATTGGTGTAGAATTGGGCCAGTACTTTACTTGGCCAAACAAGACCTTTTGAACAAGTGAGTCTCAATCGCCAATTTTAATCTAACTGTTTTGCTTGGCCAAATATAAGATTTTGGAGGCATTGGTGCAAGGGTAATTAATGGGACTTCAATGTCTAAATTGAGTTTTAGAATTTATATATGAATTAAATTATTTAGTTTTTGAAAGATTGTAAATATTTTACTTTAATTTTTGAAAGATTAATTTTGCTCAATTTAATTCTTTAATTCCCAATTTATATATTTAATTTGATTCTTTTCACAAAATTTACTGCCTTAAATTTCAATTTTTTTGTTAAAAATTACTTTGATAAAAAATTAAATTAAGATAATTATAATATTGTGAAAATTAGATTTGAAATGCTTAATTTTTTTGACAATTATATTAAAATAATTATAATCTTTTAAAAACTAAAACAATAATTTGCTCTTAGGAACTGAAATTATCCATAATGCGTGAGGAAGCAGTAGAAATAAAACCTATAATTAATTTGGAGAAATAAATTAGTATGTGCATCACAAGAAATAAAAAAAATTATTTAGTGTTTAAATACTCTTATTTATTTTATTTAATGACACTTATTTTGGTATGGCAACAAATCAACGAGAAGTAAAAATTAAAATTTGTCAAAAAATCAATAGATTACCCAATAATAAGACACTTCCACCACACATACCGCACCTCGTTTACAGCACACACGCATGCACTCTGCATCACAACTCACAGACAATCACACTCATATACAATGGTTTCAACAAGTGACGTCACAAATAGAGAGCAAAGAAGCCAAAAACAATTATGCATTCAATTTCACACATGCCTGAAGGTGAAACATTCACCTCGAGGATCAATTGATCCCAAGCAATTCATTGACCTTAAAAGCATGAGACCTCCCTATGTCCCACTCGTGCCTACAACATCATGAGACCAGGGTAATGACCATCAATCCCTCCTTCCTTATCCTCTAAATATCGATCATTTCCAGGGACACGGCACGAAATCCCCCTTATCTTCAACTCGTGCTCATGGCGTCATGATTCCAAGGACAGCAATTGTCTTTTCTTCTTTATCCTCCATTTGTCACAATCACAATCACACACATTCAAAATCAACACAAACATATCAAACCACAACCAAGCATCATATGAGCTACATTTCATCATGATTTTCCATACTACCATAAATGCTAACCCACCATAGAGAAGTTTCATATTTCAACATACAATTTATTACATTTGGCCCAACATGTTCATTTTTTCCATTTCTCATGCACACACTGTCACATCCTCAACAGTGAGTCCGATTCACATTAACTCTAGGTTAAAAACATCATCAAGGTCTTAACTTCCATACAATGAAACCATACATAATATTCATATTTACACATAGTCCGACCAAAAAAAAAAGAAAATCCTAGGAGGCTTATGTGACCACAGAGCTACTTCTAGAGCTTATAAGATGTAGAATACAAAGGAACCAACCGAAAATACAAGAGGGTTGGTTTAAGATAAACTCGCTATTCCCCTGGAAAATCTCCAGCGTCAGCCACAGATTCTGAAATGTTGTAAAATAATAGGATGAGTAATGAAATACTCAGTGAATGGATAACATTATCAATCAAAAGTAATTTAGCAAATAGTATCATAAAGATATCATTGAATTAAACTCACATCAGTTACCAACGATATAGTATAAATTACTTAGTGTCAACACAAATCCCGTACCAACCGGGTCATCCACAGTACCAGTGGATCATTGCCCGCGGCCCCCTGGCCGCATCCACCCTTATCTCTCCATGAAAGATATATCTCCACCATTATAACTCCTGTAACTTCTTCTGTGGGGTGCACCACCACGAAAATATTATAACCACGTCATACCATAACGCAAGTATTCACACAACTTCAACATAATAACGGTAATATCAACATTAACTTTACATATTTTATAAGAATTAACATTTAATCAAACAAGAGGTTTGAAATCTACAATACCTTTAAATACAAGGAATACAAGTCCTTGATAAATAAATACACAACATACCGTTTAAGTCCACCTTCTCAATTTTCTTTATGATACTTAATGACAAAACTTTTGAAGAAATATAGATGAGATAAGGTTATCACACTCACCTCGAATGTGGCCCTAACTACCTTTCCTTTTGCAGCTAAATTATGAGGTGTTAGGAAATAACTTTCAAAGATTTCTTAAAATGTAAATAAGATGAAAAATAAAGAATACATTAGAATTTTCAAGTGAAACTTGTACTATTAGAAACTAGACTCAAAGAGCTTTCTAACAGTATCTTAGTCCGGAATATAGCTACAGTAAAGTTGACTAAAGTCAATGCTACAGTAACCGAGAAAATCTGGAAAATTTTTCTCGGTGAACAGTAATTTTCGGAGAAAATTTTCGAATGTTCTTCGTGTTCTTCATCCAAAAATCCTAAAATCATATCTAAAACAACATTTCTTTTGATTTCTTCCATGGGTTTTGTTTCTCAATGTCTAATGAGTATTTTAATACCAAAACCCCTAATTTTTATCCAACAATCCAAGCTCTAATCTCAAATTTTCATCAAGAACACTAACTTTTTCAAATATCCAAATTCTACGAAATTTCTTGTTCTAATAACATCATAAACCACCTAAGAATGTTTTACATTAACATCTACACTTAAATTCATCCATTAAAACTCAAAATCTTAATTTTCTTCTATAGGTCCGAAAATGGAGAAAAAGAGAAATAGAGCAGATTAAACTTACCTCTTTGCCTCTAGAACTCCTAAGAATCGGAAGTATGGTTAGAAAATATCAGATCACTGGAGAACTTAAAGAAAGGATTGTAGAGGAAGATGAAAATGAAACGAAGAAATGGTGCGTTGCCTCGGGAGGAAGAAGGAGAAGAGAAACTAATAATTGTATGTATGGGCCCCACCAATTTCTTTTTCGATAAAATTGCGCATAGCCACCTTAGCTTTTAAGATTTGTTCATTTAGGTCCTTGAAAATTTATAAAAAATTTCCTAAATTAAAAATTAAAATTTCTATTCCCAAATTTTCTTTACTAATTCAAAGAAAGAAAACATATTTCACGCAATTAAATTTTTCACTAAACTTCATAATAGATTTTAAATATTCATACAAATTATTGCAGCATTACATTCTTTCCCCCTTAAGAAATTTGGTCCCCAAATTTCATTACCTCATGTTATAAAGAGGTGTGGGTACGTAGATTTCATCTTTTCTTCCAATTCCCATGTCGCTTCCTCTTGGGTATGATTCCGCCATAAAACTTTCACAGATGGTATTTCTTTAGACCTCAACTTTTTTATTTGTCTATCTAAGATTGCTACTGGAATCTCTTCATAAGATAAATATTCTTTTAATTGGACTTCCTGTGTTTGAAGAACATGGGAAGGATCTTAAAGATATTTTCTTAACATAGAGACATGAAACACCGGGTGGACTCCTTCCAAATCTGGGGGTAACGCTAACTTGTAAGCCACATTGCCAATTTTCTCCAATATTTCAAAAGGTCAAATATACCTTGGACTAAGTTTTCCTTTTAGCCCAAACCTTAAACTACCCTTCATGGGAGATACTTTTAAAAAGACCATATCACCTACTGCAAACTGAAGGTCTCGTCTCCGATGGTCAGCATATGCTTTTTGTCTACTGTGAGCTGCAAGGAGTCTTTCCCGAATAAGTTTGACTTTTTCCAATGCATCTTGCACTAAATGAGGCCCAATTAATTTATTTTCTCCTGCTTCAAACCAGCCAATAGGGGATCTACATCGTCATCCATAAAGTACTTCAAAGGGTGCCATTTTAATACTTGCTTGATAACTATTATTATATGCAAATTCAATTAGAGGTAAATGTGCATCCCAACTACCTCTGAAATCTATCACACAAGACCTTAACATGTCTCCCAAAATTTGTATAACACATTCAGACTGGCCATCGGTCTGAGGATGAAAAGCTGTACTTAAATTTACTTGCGTGCCTAAGGCTTCTTGAAAAGTCTTCCAAAAACGAGATGTAAACTGTGTGCCTCTATCAGAAATAATGGAGATAGGCACTCCATGTAATTTAACTATTTCATCAATATACAACTGAGCATACTTATCAGCACCAAATGTTGTCTTTACTGGTAGAAAATGTGCCACTTTTGTTAAACGATCTACTATTACCCACACAGAATCATATCCTTTCTGAGAACGAGGTAGCCCCACTACAAAATCCATTGTAATACTTTCCCATTTCCACTCTGGAATATCTATTTGCTGAAGTAATCCAAGAGTTCTACGATGTTCTGCCTTGACTTGTTGACAAGTTAAGCAATGAGAAACATAATCAACAATGTCCCTTTTCATTCTGTCCCACCAATACAATGACTTCAAATCTTGATACATCTTATTAATACCAGGGTGTACAGTATAAGCTGTTCGATGTGCTTCTTCCATGATTCGTCTCCGTAAAGATTCTACATTTGGCACACATAATCGACCTTCAAATCTAATAATTCCATGTTGGTCAAGAGAAAACCCCTTATCTTCACCCTCATTTACTTTACTCTGTAACTTTCCAAACATTGGATCTTCCTTCTGGGCCAACTTCACATCTTCAATTAAAGATGATTGGGCTGGTATATGTGCCAAGAATGAACTTGACTCCAAAATTTCATACCATACTCCACTAGCTTCTAGCTCGTGTAACTCACGAATCAATGGCCTCCTACATAAGGTAATATGCGCCAAACTCCCCATAGACTTACGACTAAGAGCATCTGCAACAACATTAGCCTTTCCAGGATGATAAAGAATTGTACAATCATAATCCTTGAGAAGTTCCATCCATCTTCTCTGCCTCAAATTCAAATCCCTCTGTTGAAAAATATATTTCAAACTCTTATGATCTGTGTACACTTCGCAAGTTTCCCAGTATAGATAATGGCGCCAGATTTTTAAAGCAAATACTACGGCCGCCATTTCCAAATCATGAGTAGGATAATTCTGTTCATGTCTTTTAAGCTGTCGAGATGCATAAGCTATTACCTTACCATGCTGCATTAAAACACATCCTAATCCCATTCGAGATGCATCACAATATACAGCGAAACCGCCTGAACCTGAAGGTAAAGCAAGTACGGGGGCGGATGTTAAGCATTCCTTAAGCTTGGTGAAACTCTCCTCACAAGCCTCAATCCAATCAAATCGAGCATTTTTTTGAGTTAATCTTGTAAGAGGGGTAGCTATTTTTGAAAAATTCTTTACAAAGCGGCGATAGTATCCAGCTAACCCCAAGAAACTCCGAATTTCTGTCACCGTCGTGGGTCGAGGCCACTTTTGTACTGCTTCAATTTTGCTGGGATCGACATGTATCCCTTCCCTTGAGACTATATGTCCCAAGAAAGCTATTTGGTCCAGCCAAAATTCTCACTTTGAAAATTTCGCATAAAGCTGGTGCTTCCTTAAAGTTTGTAATACCATTCTTAAATGTTGTTCATGTTCTTCAAGATTTTTTGAATATACCAGAATATCATCAATAAAAACAATGACAAATTTATCCAGAAACGGTTTAAAAACTCGATTCATAAGATCCATAAAGGCTGCTGGTGCATTTGTTAACCCAAATGACATCACCAAGAACTCATAATGTCCATAACGGGTACGAAAGGCTGTCTTAGGTACATCTTCAGTTTTAATTTTTAATTGATAATATCCAGACCTCAAATCAATCTTAGAAAAGCATTGAGCTCCCTGCAACTGGTCGAACAAATCATCAATCCTGGGGAGGGGATATTTATTTCGTATTGTCACCTTGTTTAATTGCCGATAATCAATGTATAGTCTTAAGGATCCATCCTTCTTCCTTACAAATAATACTGGTGCACCCCAAGGTGAAGAAATGGGCCGAATAAAACCTTTATCTAAAAGATCATGTAATTGCTCCTTAAGTTCTCTAAGTTCTGCAGCGGCCATACGGTAGGGAGGTATGGAAATAGGCTGAGTGTCTGGGATTACCTCAATATTAAATTCTATCTCACGATCAGGAGGTAATCCAGGTAATTCTTCAGGAAAAACATCTGAATACTCTCTCACAACCGATACATGATCAAGATTCACCTTGTCTTCTTCAATGTTCCTAACAAAGGCCAAGAAACCTGGACATCATTTCCTTAACATACGCCTAGCACGGATCATAGAGACAATGTTATTGGGTATATCATTCCTATCCCCTTGAAAAGAGAAGGTAGGCTCACCTGGAATACTGAACTTTACCACTTTATTATAGCAGTCAAGAGTAACATGATAAGAAGCCAACCGGTCCATTCCAAGAATAACATCAAAGTCTGTCATATATTATTAGCATTAAATTTGCCTCGGTGTTTTTGCTACCCATTAAAACATGGCAACCATAATAACCTGAATCTATCATTAAAGTCTCACCCATAGGAGTAGTAACAAGAAAAGGTTTATCAATTTTAACAGGATCTTGAATAAACCGATTTGTAAAAATTGGAGATATATAAGAATGAGTAGATCCCGGATCAAACAATACACGAGCTTCGAATGAACATACTGGAAAAATACCTGTTACAACTGCATTCGAAGCCTGTGCATCCTGGCGTGTGAGAGTATATACTTTGGCTTGGTCGCGTCCAACCGCAGGTTGATTTCGTCCTCCTTGTCCTCTACCCCCTCCTCTCCCTAAGCCACTTCGTCCGGCAGAAGAGGAAGAAGCTCTGTTAACTGATGCTGCCATCTGTTGTACTTGAGGTATATATGTAGATCCTTGCCTTGAGACCTCTACTTGTTGAGAAAAATCTCTTCTTATATGACCCACCTGTCCGCAACGAAAATAAATTGGGCCTGCCCCATAACACACACCAGTATGAAATCGCCCACACTCTAAACATTTATGCTTGTCTCGTCCCTGTTGAGATAACACCTGACCGACTGATGAAGAACCTCCTTTATGGTCTGGTCGAGGCCTAGAGACACTACCTGAAGATGCTACTGGGTGGAACGATACCATAGAAGTAGATTGACCTCTACCTTGAGACCTGACAGTCCCTGATAATCCACCATGCCCTGAGGATCTCCCCTCGTTTTCTCGTTTCCTCTTCCTCTTGAAGTCTTCACTTTCATCCTTTTCATTCATTTCAACTGTTCTAGCTGCATCTACCGCAGCCACATAAGAAGGATATAGGTCCATCTGCATACTTACGAATTGACGCAACCGAAGGCGAAGACCAAGAGCAAATCGACGAATCTTCTCTTGTTCGTTTGGGATCATATGGGGTGCATACCTAGAAAGTCGTGCAAACTTTATATCATATTCATCAACTGTCATTGAACCCTGTTTAAGGAATTCAAATTCTCTAGCCTTTGCAGTTCTTACACTCCTTGACATGAATCTTTCAATAAAAACTTGACGAAACTCATCATAACTAACTGAAGGGGCATCTGGAGTTCGACTGCTCTGCCAAGTAACCCACCATTCATGAGACCTTCCTTGAAATTGATAAGTAGCATAATCCACCCAGAATCGAGGATCACATTTCAAGGCTTTACATGTTTTTTTTATTCCGTCAAGGAATCGTTATGGATCCTCGTTTGGGTCTTCTCCAGTGAAAATAGGGGGTTTAAGCTTCAAAAAATCTGTCAACGATACATCTCGTACTACTTCGACTTTATCAGGAAGAGATGGGGGAATTACTGAACGTGCCGGAGGAACTACAGTAGGAGTAGGAGCAACAGGGGCATTTGTAGCAATCATCTGCCTCTCTAGTAGTGTAGTCAAATTGACTAGACTTCCTTGTAACGCGGTCTGACCCTCTAGCAACGCAGTCAAACTAGTTAATAAAGTAGTTGGATCAATTTGTGGTTGTGCCACATGTCCTCGAGGTAAGCCTCGCTCATCCTGTCCTTGCTCACTCTCACCATGTTCTTCCTTCTCTCGTTCACGGGTAGGATGGGCAGGTCGCGACGAGGCACCTTCAGAGCCTATACGCTCCACTACCTCTCGAGATCCTCCGGGTTGCATCGTGACCTATCAACAACACCACATAATTTAGTCCCGGAAAGATCAATATTAACCACAAGGAAAGGAACGTAAGAAGAAAAATAAACAACACCTATAGGACCTTTAACTGACCTTCACCTCTATGGTCATGCCGCGGTTCATAACGATAGAGGGAAGCCCAGTCAAGGTTATCCTGCTCTGTGATCCATAAGAGACCTAAGAATTGCTCTGATACCATTTTGTCACATCCTCAACAGTGAGCCCGATTCACATTAACTCTAGGTTAAAAATATCATCAAGGTCTTAACTTCCATACAATGAAACCATACATAATATTCATATTTACACATAGTCCGACCAAAAAAAAAAGAAAATCCTAGGAGGCTTATGTGACCACAGAGCTACTTCTAGAGCTTATAAGATGTAGAATACAAAGGAACCAACCGAAAATACAAGAGGGTTGGTTTAAGATAAACTCGCTATTCCCCTGGAAAATCCCCAGCGTCAGCCACAGATTCTGAAATGTTGTAAAATAATAGGATGAGTAATAAAATACTCAGTGAATGGATAACATTATCAATCAAAAGTAATTTAGCAAATAGTATCATAAAGATATCATTGAATTAAACTCACATCAGTTACCAACGATATAGTATAAATTACTTAGTGCCAACACAAATCCCGTACCAACCGGGTCGTCCACAGTACCAGTGGATCGTTGCCCGCGGCCCCCTGGCCACATCCACCCTTATCTCTCCATGAAAGATATATCTCCACCATTATAACTCCTGTAACTTCTCCCGTGGGGTGCACCACCATGAAAATATTATAACCACGTCATACCATAACGCAAGTATTCACACAACCTCAACATAATAACGGTAATATCAACATTAACTTTACATATTTTATAAGAATTAACATTTAATCAAACAAGAGGTTTGAAATCTACAATACCTTTAAATACAAGGAATACAAGTCCTTGATAAATAAATACACAACATACCGTTTAAGTCCACCTTCTCAATTTTCTTTGTGATACTTAATGACAAAACTTTTGAAGAAATATAGATGAGATAAGGTTATCACACTCACCTCGAATGTGGCCCTAACTACCTTTCCTTTTGCAGCTAAATTATGAGGTGTTAGGAAATAACTCTCAAAGATTTCCTAAAATGTAAATAAGATGAAAAGTAAAGAATACATTAGAATTTTCAAGTGAAACTTGTACTATTAGAAACTAGACTCAAAGAGCTTTCTAACAGTATCTTAGTCCGGAATACAGCTACAGTAAAGTTGACTAAAGTCAATGCTACAGTAACCGAGAAAATCTGGAAAATTTTTCTCGGTGAACAGTAATTTTCGGAGAAAATTTTCGAATGTTCTTCGTGTTCTTCATCCAAAAATCCTAAAATCATATCTAAAACAACATTTCTTTTGATTTCTTCCATGGGTTTTGTTTCTCAATGTCTAATGAGTATTTTAATACCAAAACCCCTAATTTTTATCCAACAATCCAAGCTCTAATCTCAAATTTTCATCAAGAACACTAACTTTTTCAAATATCCAAATTCTACGAAATTTCTTGTTCTAATAACATCATAAACCACCTAAGAATGTTTTACATTAACATCTACACTTAAATTCATCCATTAAAACTCAAAATCTTAATTTTCTTCTATAGGTCCGAAAATGGAGAAAAAGAGAAATAGAGCAGATTAAACTTACCTCTTTGCCTCTAGAACTCCTAAGAATCGGAAGTATGGTTAGAAAATATCAGATCACTGGAAGAACTTAAAGAAAGGATTGTAGAGGAAGATGAAAATGAAACGAAGAAATGGTGCGTTGCCTCGGGAGGAAGAAGGAGAAGAGAAACTAATAATTGTATGTGTGGGCCCCACCAATTTCTTTTTCGATAAAATTGCGCATAGCCACCTTAGCTTTTAAGATTTGTTCATTTAGGTCCTTGAAAATTTATAAAAAATTTCCTAAATTAAAAATTAAAATTTCTATTCCCAAATTTTCTTTACTAATTCAAAGAAAGAAAACATATTTCACGCAATTAAATTTTTCACTAAACTTCATAATAGATTTTAAATATTCATACAAATTATTGGAGCATTACACACATAATTATCTCATTCAACTTTAGTTCAGTTCCTAATTTCACACTCTTAGTATCACCTTTGATTGAAGTGATTATTGTTTCTCACCACCTTTATGGCATACGAACATGTAAGTGAGATGTCATAAAAATTTCTCAACAAGGGACTTAAAAATTTTATAAGCTCCACCATCTTATGGCATGCATATATGCAAGTGAAGGATCATGACAATTACACCATAAGGATCCTAATAAGTGAATGAGCTCAGTCATCATTCCCCAATCTAATTACAACCCTTGTTGTCAATATTAACCAATGACCTAAGTGGCGGCAATAAACAAAATGATCATTCATAAAGGCACTCTTATACCCTTTTTCAAATATACAAGTTATAGAAATTTCATATGCATTTACATTCTTGATGTCATGACCCAAAATCGGGCACATGATAGGCACAGACAGTGTTTGAAAACCACATCGTCGCAAGCCTAAACGTCCTATAAGCCCCTTAATTTGATTAACTCATTAACCATTCTTTGTTAAAACAGTTTAACTTGCAAGCTTAAAAAAACACCGTCAGGAAGCTATCTTTCCTTTCATAAGCATACATGTATAGAATACATAGAGCTTAACGCATTTAGAGTCATATATACTCAAATCCTCTAATACACTTTTTAGTGTTCTCATACATCATTTTTCTAGAGTTCCTAAGCTAGCATAATATAAAAGCATCCTACCTTACCCCAAACAAAAATGGATGTAGTCTTGAGAATGCACATCCGCGGTCTAGGTGATCTTCGGTACTTGAAACTGTGAGGGGATAAGTCCTGTCCACTTGACTCACTGTAAACTAGCTCAACCATAAAAGACATAAACAATTATACAAGTTAAAAGAATTATACAAAGTAATTGCATAGGCTCATGAATGCTTACACAAGCAATGTATGTTAAACCTATCATGTCTAGCCTCATGGTATTCTTAGCACAAGTCTAATGCAACAATTAACATCATAACAAAACATTGATTAAGATCATGCATGGACATCATAGTTCGTATACATATGATTTTTCATTTTAATTTCTACTAGCAGCACCCTATATTGCCAGAGCATTCAATATGCTAACACTAAACCGTTTCGAACATGAGGTGTATTCATACACACTACACGAGTAACATACACTCGGCAAGGTCATTAAGTGTAATCATAACTTCACATAAGAAAATACATGCATACAATAGCACATCACAAGAATATACATCATCATCATATACTAGGATGCTCTTATACTCGTCATCCTCATGCCCTTCGTCATCTATATCTCATCTTCAACTCAACAACTTATTGTACACTCTTATTTCACCACACACAAAGGTATGAATTGAGTTCATTGGCTTGCGCTAGCCATGCATACCCCCTTATTTCACCACACATAGGTAACCACAAATTTATCCTTCAAAAGTTATATGCGTCTCTCGATTGTGAACCCGTCAGCGTATGTCCTTATGGTACTAATAAATCCAAATATCCCTCTCATGATTGTAATCAAATGGAAGCTAAAGCTTCCTTAACTTTATTTCTCACATGTAATAGAATTTGAATCCTCGCAATTTCATTAATGACTTGCACTAAATTATATACATAAAAGGAACAATTCAACTCTATATATGTGAGTTCTCGTAGGTATAAAACTCATATACACAATATTTGTACGCAATTACTTTCTTAAAGGGACCAATCATGAGCACAGATGAGGGTGTTACTATCATGTTGCTCAAAAGCAATAATTTACTCTAAAGACCACACACAAGAGCAAAACTACATAGACATGCGGATATAGAATTTTCACTATAGTACTATTTCTGAAGTTTTCCCTGTGTATTTTTACTTGATTATTTATATGCAGTTCTTAATGTTCCTTTGGCCATTTATAGAGACTTAAATACATGGATATGTAAATGAACATCTGTTCATGCAAGGATTACAAGTTCCCATTGAATTCATTTCATAACAATCATGTAGTATGCAACCAAAATTACGTCAACAATCTTCATATCATATAAAAAATCTCTATTCCAAATATGTCATCATGCACTTCTATGTAATCGAAATAATTCAAGTAAGTAAGACAAGATTCCTCATACGAGCATGTACAAGGATGACCTATTTATTCTCAACAACAATTATTTCAGTAAACCATAGAGAGAAAAGAAAACATGAAAGGCGAAGCTAGATCCATCACCTTTGTTTAATTCTTTCTTGTCAATATCTCTTCTTTAAATAGGGATTTATAAGCTCTAAAATGCCCCAAGAAAATTCAAATTTAGGACATGTAGCATGCCTAGGGCACAACATACAACCAAGGTTCTGCCAAGTGGCGCTTAAGGCGCCACTCTCACTGCCACAAACCCTTGGCCCCCTAGACCTTGGAGCCTGGATGGTTGCTAGAGATGATGGCATGGAGTGGCTGCCGAGAGGAGAGGGAAGGAAGGCTACAAGAGAGGAAAGAAGAAAATGAATGGGAAAGAAAGATGAAGGGTGTTTAAGTGAGTATAGTGTGGGCCTCACCGCTCTCTTTTCACCTTGGTCCCTCTTGAAACAATTTTAATTAAAGCTTGCAAAGATCTATAAAAGCTTGATAATTAGGGCATCTAACTATATTTCCATCAAATACACATCATCCTATCCCATTTTCACTAAAAATGCAACAATCCCATATTCCTTCACTTTAGTCCCTCTTGGTGCCTCAAATCCATTGTAGCCTCAGTTCCATCATCCTTGAGGTACTGGCCTCAATTTTTATCCTCATAAGATTCACTCTCCCTCTCGGGGTTCTTATTTGCCCTTATTTCAAAAGTATTTCATATTTTCTTTTCTTTTCACTTCAATCCTTAAACATTCTTCTTGTACTCACTACTTATGTTCCCTTTTCTCATTACTACTTTTCTTGATCCAAGACATGTTTTAATTCTCATAAATTTTTAGGATCCCTCGTTCCTCCGGTTAGAGTTCCTTAATCCGTGAAAAAATTTCCACTCCTCCAAATTTACGCACTTTTAGCCACATAGTAATACCTGAGGTATTAAACTTGATTTTGCACACATCTCATTCACATTCACAGATGACCAATATTTCCTAGTTATTCAATTTACACAATTCAAAGTCAAGTATTAATACACTAATAGAGATATGACAACATTTTCCTCACTTATTTGCAAGGTACTAAGTGTAGTCATCCTTTGAGTTTTCCTCCCTTTCAATTTGGAATGTGCAATTCATGGCATTCTCAATCGTGCATCAATAGTTAATTTCATAAGACCCTAACTTGAATGGGTAATGATATAGTATACATACATAATTGTCATGTTCTAATAATATGGATAAGAACAATAAAAAATAGATGGAAATTTCCTCACCTTGGCTTGAGCTATCCTTAAGCTAGAGATTAAGCCCCAAAGTTGGCCCCAAGACATCACCCAACACCTAAGGAGCAAGAAACAAGGGAGAAAGGGGTCATTTCATCACAAAAAGAGGGTGGTTCAGGTGGTGGCATCTTGAGCGCCACCTTAAACAGCCTCTCGAATTGCAAGCAAACTATGGCGCGGTGCCAAGCAGGCAACACTCGGGTTGTGTGCCCAGATTGCAGTAGCACAAATGCCTAATAGCCCCAAAAATCTCTCTAGTCTCTTCTTTTTTGATTCCCAAGCTTTAAGGGTTCATTCTAGGTTAATTTGATAGTCTGAAATCACTCCAAAATAGCCCCAAAACAACATACAAACAATCTAAATCAATTACTTTACTCATGAACTGATTTTTCCCAAAAATTATCTATGCAATTCTCAAGTGATCAAATTCAAATTTTTTTAGCATTTTCCTAGGGATTCAAGTTCCTGACACATGCCCAACTATAGGAAAGAAGTTTACAACCACCCAAACCTCAATATTAGATAAGCCATACAATTTCAGCCTAGGGTTTTTCCCAAATAAAAAAAATCAAGAAGAGAGCATGAAACCCTAGTGTACTTACCTTGAACTGATGGGATTTGAGCTTAGGAGCCTTTGTTGGTATCAAGGATCTCCTTGAGGGCTAGAGCACATCAACAAAATGAGGATTTGATGGAGAAGGAAGTGAGAATGGCATAAAAGAAGAGGAATACGTTGGTGGGCTTCATAGGTGTAATACCCGTTAATTTCAGAATATAATTCGCTTAAGAGTATTTTAGAATTCTACAACGTTACTTTAGTTATTTATTTTGGTCATTTTTAATTTTCATATTTAATTGTTCTCTTTGAATATTATTTATGAAAATTGAGTTAAATGACTGGACTAAATATTTGCACAATGAGGGATATATTCTAAGAATGGTGAAATTCATGGAAAAGTGGTTGCAGAATGGTCAATTAATCCATTTATTGTAAATTGACTGGATGAGTTTGGATGTTGGGTTATGGATACCCATGGGTTATTGAATAACCCATTAGAAATATTTAATATAAAGTTTCAATAGTAACCTCATATTTTTCACTCAGCCGAAGGAAGCAGAAAAGATTCTTTCTCAGTTCTTCATTTTCTTCTCAAATCCTTTCCTTGATCTTCAGAAGTTCGATTATTTGTTCGGTTCAAAAGCTTTGTAAGGATCAAAGGTAAGCTTTAATCCGATTATTTTCCTTAAATTTCAGTTTATGTAGAAGATCAGAGGAAGTTTTGTTCTTGAAGATTTTGATGATAATTCATGAATCTCAGTTGTTTTAGAAGTTATATTTGAGTTATAATCGGTTAAAAGAGTTGAAATTCTGGTTTTGAAACAAGAAAGGAAAGGATGAATTTTTGAAAGATTTTTCTGCAAAACCGAGTTACTGTAGCAACCAGGGATTTCGAAACAAAATCTGGAAAATTTTCTTCGGGTTACTGTAGCAGTACTGTAGTGTCGGCAGTCAACGGTACTGTAGCAGTCAACGTTACTGTAGCGAACCGGTACTGTAGTGAATCGTTACTGTAGCGAACCGACACTGTAGCAAACCGTTACTGTAGCAAACCGTACTGTAGCAACCCGTTACTGTAGCAGTCAGAAAATTTTACGTATTTTCGTGATTTTGTTTCCTTTCTTATGATTCCTTGTAATATATTTTACTAGGAAATTTTCCTACACAAATTCTAGTGTGGAACAAGGTAAAGTTGGACAAACATCAAGGTGAGTGAATAACCTTGCTCAGCTAATTTGATATTACTAGTCAAAGTACAATATAAGTCCCATTTACAATATTATTTGGATAATAAGCAATTAATTTTTCATATGGGAGTATATGATGATCAGTAGAAATAAGAGTATGAAGAAATTATTTATCTCATGACAATTGTACTATGTGATGAATTCTAACTATTTTATTAATGAGTAAAGATCTACGGGATCTAATACACGAGTGTGAAAGGGTTAAAGTCCCATACTACTCGGTGTATATCTAAGAAATCTTATACACGAGTTTGAAAGGGTTAAAGTCCCATACTACTCAGCGCATATCTATGAAACATATACACGAGTTGAAAGGGTTAAAGTCCCATACTACTCGGCGTATACCTATGAGATCTTATTCACGAGTTTGAAAGGGTTAGAGTCCCATACTACTCGGTGTATATTTATGAAATCTTATTCATGAGTTTGAAAGGGTTAGAGTCCCATACTACTCGATGTATAAGATAATTAAATGTGGTATTTGTACTTTTGATATTTTATATAGTACAGTTATTTACTTACTGAGTTTTTAAATAAACTCACACTCCCTATGATTATTTTTTTCAGATACAGAAAATAAAGAACAAGAGTATCCGTTTGAAGATTAGAAGCCCCTTGGGATTATTCTCTATTTCTGTCTGGTGGGACACCAGTACTTATTAATGTGGATATTAGAAAAGCTCTGTATTTTCTATAGGTCTCCTAGGCTTGCGATGAGATAGAAATATCAGACTATGTATGTCTATATTTGCTTATCAGATGAATATAATTCTGTAGTGTGGAATGAATGATTAAGGTTGAATGTAAAACCTTACAGAATATATGTATATAACGTATGTTTGAGAATTACATCAAATGAGTAGTATCTTTTTACATACTCAATTTTTGGGATGTGACAAATTTGGTATCAGAGGAAAGGTTTTATAGGTCCCCTATAGAGTACAGAGCAAAGTGATCTTTGTGGGCCCTTCCCTATTGTCGTGAGCCGTGGCATGACCATAGGATTAGGTTCCATAAAAGACCTTGTAGAGTATAACGTCATTTTATAGATAACTTCTCAGTGGGGCTAGTAAGTGATATTTTGTTTATGTCTGAAAATTGTTTGTTATGTGTGTAGATCTGTGACAGATCAATGTCAGAAGGATCTTCTAATAATAATGAGCATATGGGTCCAAGGAGGGCCATAAATCCACCAGTACATGTGCAAGATGATTCTAACCGTGGTGATAGTTTACATGCTCAAAGTACTGAGGGCGCAACTAGTGAGCAAGCAAGAAGAGTCGAACCTGATGCTCACGTCGGTAATGCAACTATTGCACATGTGATTCATTTGATGAATGAGCGATTTGACCGATTTGAGGCTGAAATGAGAGGTCGAGCTGCACAAGCTAACCTGCCAGTGGATCCTCCTATTGTTGAAGCTGAAAATGTACCACCAGCTCCGTTAGCGGGAGGAGTTAATGTAAGAGAGGTAAGAATGTCTGAATTCCAGAAAATGAGGCCTCCTACTTTTTCAGGGGAAGATCCCAAAGAGGACCCACAATGTTTTCTTGAAGATTGTGAAGCAATCTGTGATGCTATAGGGTCTTCTCCTACTCAAAAGGTAGAATTCACTTCCTTTCAGTTAAAAGGTAGGGCTGGTAAATAGTGGAGGAACTGGAAGAAAGCTAGAATTCAAGGCGCACCGCCAGTTATGTGGACAGAATTTTACAGATTGGTTATGGATGAATTTCTTCCGGCAAGTGAACGATCATCCAGGGCCAGAGATTTTCTGTATCTACGACAGGGAACCATGACTGTTGATGAATATTCAGCTCAGTTTGTTAAATTATCTGAATATGCCCCTGAAATCATTCCTTCTGAAAGGAAGAAAATAGAAAAGTTTGTGGAAGGGCTTCGTGATGCCTTATATGATCAAGTGGGTTCTAATATGAACGATTACTCTTCGTACTCAGAGGCTGTTGATGTGGCCCGAAGAATGGAAAAGAGGTCAAAGAATAAAGAAGAATATCATCAAAAGAAGAAAGCTAGATATAGAAGATCTTTTGATCAAGGGGAAGACTCAGGAACTTTGAAACCCTTTACTGCGTCACAAAATGCTCCAGCCACTCCTACTAAGTCAACTTATTCTACAGCCAGTGTGGCTAAGCCTCGTTCAGAACAGGGGTGGTTTTAGCTCTTCTAGTAGAGGAGGTACTCAAGGTAGAAGGGAAAAACCCCAATGTCCTGAATGTGGAAAGTTTCACTTCGGAGAATGCAGGTTAAACACTGTTGGTACAGGCTGTTTTCACTGTGGACAAAAAGGACATTTTATAAGGGAGTGCCCTCAGCTCATGACAAGACCAAGTCAAGGGTCTACTTTGCCACCTCGACCACAATCTATTACTCAAACACCAACCCCTTCAATAGGGGGTAGTATGGGAAGAGGTTCTGGAAGAGGCCAAGGTGACCGTGGAAAACAAGCTGCTGGCAGAGGAAATGCAAGAGTATATGCTCTAACCCGACAGGATGCTCAAACATCCAATGCTGTAGTTACAGGTATATTATCTGTTAATACTTTTGCTGCACGTATTTTGTTTGACCCCGGTTCTACTCACTCATATGTGTCGCCCCTATTTGCCAAGAGATTTGCATTTGATTCGATTATTCTTAAAGAACCATTCTTGGTTTCCACACCGATGAGAGAGACTTTGATGGTTAAAACATGTTATCGTTCTTGTAAAATAATCGTTGGAGGCATGGAAACTGAGATAGATCTTATGGTTCTCAATATGTTAGATTTTGATGTGATTCTAGGGATGGACTGGCTATCTTCTTGTCATGCTACTATAAATTGTCGTGACAAAGTTATTTCCTTTAATATACCGGGGAGGAGTAATTTTGTGTTTCAAGGAGATCGAAGTGATGTACCTTGCAACATGATATCTATGTTAAGTGCCCAGCGTATGTTGCGAAAGGGATGTCAGGGATTTCTAGCTTTTATCAAAGATTTAGAAAAGAAAGAACAGAAGTTAGAAGACATTCATGTGGTTAATGAATTCCCAGATGTGTTCCCAGAAGATTTACCTGGATTACCGCCAGAAAGAGATATTGAGTTCAGTATTGATTTGGTCCCAGACACAAGACCAATTTCTATTCCACCTTATCGTATGGCTCCTGTTGAGCTAAAAGAACTTAAAGAACAATTGGAAGATTTGTTAAACAAAGGGTTCATTCGCCCAAGTTTTTCACCTTGGGGTGCTCCTGTTCTTTTTGTGAAAAAGAAAGATGGTTCTATGAGATTATGTATAGATTATCGTCAACTGAATAAAGTCACAGTGAAGAATAAGTATCCTTTACCAAGGATAGATGATTTGTTTGATCAGCTTCAAGGAGCAAAATACTTCTCAAAGATTGATCTAAGGTCTGGATATCATCAGTTACGAATTAAGAGTGATGATATACCTAAGACTGCTTTTCGTACACGGTATGGACATTATGAGTTTCTTGTGATGTCTTTTGGGTTGACAAATGCACCAGCAGCATTTATGGATTTAATGAACAGAGTGTTCAAATCATTCCTTGATAAGTTTGTAATTGTATTTATTGATGATATTTTGGTGTATTCAAAGAGTCATGAAGAACATACTGAACATTTGAGAATAGTGCTTCAGACTTTGAGAGAGCATCAGTTGTACGCAAAGCTCTCAAAATGTGAATTCTGGATGAGTCATGTAACATTTTTGGGACATGTTATTTCCCAAGAAGGTATTCATGTAGATCCAAGTAAAATTGAAGCAGTTAAACAGTGGCCTAGACCAACAACTGTGTCTGAAGTACGTAGTTTTCTTGGCTTAGCAGGGTATTACCGTCGCTTTGTCAAAGATTTCTCTAAGACGGCTCTCCCATTAAATAAGTTAACCCGAAAGAATGTTAAATATATTTGGGATGATTCATGTGAGCAAAGTTTCACCCAATTGAAAGAGTGTTTAACTTCTGCACCAGTCTTAATCCTACCATCAGGACCAGGGGGTTACTCTGTATTCTGTGATGCCTCAAAGATAGGCTTAGGATGTGTGTTGATGCAACATGGTAAAGTCATAGCTTATGGCTCGCGTCAGCTTAAAAAGCATGAATTGAATTACCCCACTCATGATTTGGAAATGGCAGCTGTAGTGTTTGCCCTAAAGATATGGAGACATTACTTGTATGGGGAAACTTGTAAAATTTTTACAGATCACAAAAGCCTTAAGTACATTTTTGAGCAGAGAGATCTCAATCTAAGGCAACGAAGGTGGATGGAACTTCTGAAAGATTATGATTGTACCATCCTTTACCATCCAGGTAAAGCAAATGTAGTGGCTGATGCTCTAAGTAGAAAGTCTATGGGAAGTTTAGCTCACATTGCCACTATAAGGAGGTCTCTAATACATGAACTACAAGAGTTGGAAGCTGATGGAGTATTCTTCGAGATCACTGAGTCAGGTACATTTCTGGCTCATTTAACAGTTAGATCATCCCTTGTAGAAAAAGTAAAAGCAACTTTAGAAAATGACATTGATATGGTCAAAATCAGAGATAAGGCAAGGCAAGGTCTAGCACCAAGTTTCTTGGTAGATGAAGAAGGAGTCTTATGGTTTAATGGGAGACTCTGTGTCCCCAACATTGAATCTTTGAAACATGAAATCTTAATGGAAGCTCATGGTTCGCCCTACGTTGTACATCCTGGTGCTGTGAAAATGTATCAGGACTTGAAACAAGTTTACTGGTGGGAGGGCATGAAGCGAGACGTGACTGACTTTGTAGCTCGATGTTTGACTTGTCAGCAAGTTAAAGCTGAACATCGACGACCATCTGGATTGATGCAAAAACTAGATATTCCCGAATGGAAGTGGGAAAGGATCACTATGGATTTTGTAGTAGGTTTACCTCGGTCAACAAAAGGAAATGACTCAATATGGGTCATAGTGGATCGACTTACTAAGTCAGCACATTTTCTTCCTGTTCATACCACTTTCAGTGTAGCAAAACTTGCTCGAATTTATGTTAAAGAAATAGTGAAACTTCATGGTGTACCAATATCCATTATATCAGACCGAGGACCTCAGTTTACTTCTCGGTTCTGGAAAGTCTTTCAAGAGGCTTTGGGTACCAAAGTGAATCTTAGCACAGCATTCCATCCTCAGACTGATGGACAGTCCGAAAGGACAATTCAGACTTTAGAGGATATGCTAAGAGCTTGTGTGATGGATTTCAGTAGAAGTTGGGAAGATCATTTGTCTCTTATTGAATTTGCTTATAATAACAGTTACCAAGCCAGTATTCAGATGGCACCTTTTGAGGCTTTGTATGGGAGACGGTGTCGATCTCCTATAGGTTGGTTTGAACTTGGTGAAACCAAAATATTTGGACCTGAGATGGTACAGGAAGATATAAATAAAGTTAAACTGATCAGAGAGAAGTTGTTAACTGCTCAGAGTAGACAGAAGTCTTATGCGGACAACCGACGACGTGACCTTGAATTTGCAATAGGTGATATGGTTTTCTTACGAATCTCACCTATGAAAGGAGTAATGAGATTCGGGAAGAAAGGCAAGCTTAGTCCGAGGTATGTTGGCCCATATGAGGTTGTAGACAGAGTGGGTAATGTGGCATATCGCCTAGACCTACCTTCCAACCTAGAGGGAGTTCATCCAATATTTCATGTGTCCATGCTACGGAAGTATCTTCCTGATCCTTCTCATGTCATTCAACCCCAAGAAGTTCATTTTGATGAAACTCTCACCTACGAAGAGGTACCAGTAGCTATCCTTGATAGAAAAGTCAAGAAATTGCGTACCAAAGAAATTCCTACTGTCAAGGTTCTTTGGAGAAATCATTCTCGCGAGGAAGCTACGTGGGAGGCAGAAGATGAGATGTGGAAAAACTATCCACATTTATTTGAAACTTGAGGTAAGATTTTAATTCGGAGGACCGAATTCTTTTAAGGGGGGTAGAATGTAATACCCGTTAATTTCAGAATATAATTCGCTTAAGAGTATTTTAGAATTCTACAACGTTACTTTAGTTATTTATTTTGGTCATTTTTAATTTTCATATTTAATTGTTCTCTTTGAATATTATTTATGAAAATTGAGTTAAATGACTGGACTAAATATTTGCACAATGAGGGATATATTCTAAGAATGGTGAAATTCATGGAAAAGTGGTTGCAGAATGGTCAATTAATCCATTTATTGTAAATTGACTGGATGGGTTTGGATGTTGGGTTATGGATACCCATGGGTTATTGAATAACCCATTAGAAATATTTAATATAAAGTTTCAATAGTAACCTCATATTTTTCACTCAGCCGAAGGAAGCAGAAAAGATTCTTTCTCAGTTCTTCATTTTCTTCTCAAATCCTTTCCTTGATCTTCAGAAGTTCGATTATTTGTTCGGTTCAAAAGCTTTGTAAGGATCAAAGGTAAGCTTTAATCCGATTATTTTCCTTAAATTTCAGTTTATGTAGAAGATCAGAGGAGGTTTTGTTCTTGAAGATTTTGATGATAATTCATGAATCTCAGTTGTTTTAGAAGTTATATTTGAGTTATAATCGGTTAAAAGAGTTGAAATTCTGGTTTTGAAACAAGAAAGGAAAGGATGAATTTTTGAAAGATTTTTCTGCAAAACCGAGTTACTGTAGCAACCAGGGATTTCGAAACAAAATCTGGAAAATTTTCTTCGGGTTACTGTAGTAGTACTGTAGTGTCGGCAGTCAACGGTACTGTAGCAGTCAACGTTACTGTAGCGAACCGGTACTGTAGTGAATCGTTACTGTAGCGAACCGACACTGTAGCAAACCGTTACTGTAGCAAACCGTACTGTAGCAACCCGTTACTGTAGCAGTCAGAAAATTTTACGTATTTTCGTGATTTTGTTTCCTTTCTTATGATTCCTTGTAATATATTTTACTAGGAAATTTTCCTACACAAATTCTAGTGTGGAACAAGGTAAAGTTGGACAAACATCAAGGTGAGTGAATAACCTTGCTCAGCTAATTTGATATTACTAGTCAAAGTACAATATAAGTCCCATTTACAATATTATTTGGATAATAAGCAATTAATTTTTCATATGGGAGTATATGATGATCAGTAGAAATAAGAGTATGAAGAAATTATTTATCTCATGACAATTGTACTATGTGATGAATTCTAACTATTTTATTAATGAGTAAAGATCTACGGGATCTAATACACGAGTGTGAAAGGGTTAAAGTCCCATACTACTCGGTGTATATCTAAGAAATCTTATACACGAGTTTGAAAGGGTTAAAGTCCCATACTACTCAGCGCATATCTATGAAACATATACACGAGTTGAAAGGGTTAAAGTCCCATACTACTCGGCGTATACCTATGAGATCTTATTCACGAGTTTGAAAGGGTTAGAGTCCCATACTACTCGGTGTATATTTATGAAATCTTATTCATGAGTTTGAAAGGGTTAGAGTCCCATACTACTCGATGTATAAGATAATTAAATGTGGTATTTGTACTTTTGATATTTTATATAGTACAGTTATTTACTTACTGAGTTTTTAAATAAACTCACACTCCCTATGATTATTTTTTTCAGATACAGAAAATAAAGAACAAGAGTATCCGTTTGAAGATTAGAAGCCCCTTGGGATTATTCTCTATTTCTGTCTGGTGGGACACCAGTACTTATTAATGTGGATATTAGAAAAGCTCTGTATTTTCTATAGGTCTCCTAGGCTTGCGATGAGATAGAAATATCAGACTATGTATGTCTATATTTGCTTATCAGATGAATATAATTCTGTAGTGTGGAATGAATGATTAAGGTTGAATGTAAAACCTTACAGAATATATGTATATAACGTATGTTTGAGAATTACATCAAATGAGTAGTATCTTTTCACATACTCAATTTTTGGGATGTGACAATAGGCGTGAAATTGAAGCATGTGGGCTAATATAGGTTATTTAATTGGTGGGTATGTAGTACTTCTAAATTACCATATTTCCCTCTTAGGGATTGCCACATGATGGAACACTTAAGCAACCTAGGAGTCTTCATTTTAAAATTTGCCATGTAGGCATATTGTCCACATTACCACCCAAATAGCCACATCATCACCATTTTATCTCTTAATCTCACATCCCATCCCACCTTCCACTTTAAGTTCTAGAAAAACAAATTTCTCTCATCGTAATTGCCCTACAAGGTGTTCATAGATTCGAAAAAGAAAAAAGCAACCACTCAAAAATAAATACTTTTAATTAAGTCGTAATACTTGGGGTATTACAGTTTTTGAAGAAACTAACTTTCAATATGAAAAAAAAAAAGCTCGTCTGGGCCGAGCTAGCCCACCTCAGCCCTATGGGCCTCAATGGGTTGGGCTAAAAACTCTTGTTAAATATGAGTCGCTAAAATTTTAACCATCCCATCCTACCCTATTTATAGGGCCGGGTCAGGCTGGCCCAATGAGCTCAGCCCATTTTGATAGCTTTATTTAAATGATAGTATTGGTGAATGGTTTGGTGTGTAAAGACCCCAAACTTGTTGAAGCAAATGATTGCTTCTTTAGTGGCCTTCACATAGCAAGCAACACATTGAACCCATTGGGCTTGAGGGTGACTTCAATGTTTGCAACCCAAGTTCCAGGATTGAACATTCTGGGCATCTATATGGCTGACATCGACTATGCCTCGTGGGGTATCAAGCCTCCTCACTCACACCCTCAAGCCACTGAAGTACTAACCGTTCTTAAAGGGCAAATTGAAGTTGGGTTCGTCGCATCGAACCTAGAAAATTTTCTCTTAAGAAAAGTGTTGTAGAAGGGTTGATGTGTATTTGTATTCCTAATAAGACTCATACACTATCGAAGAAATGTGGGTGACGGTCATGGTATGGGCATTGTAGCTCTTAGCAGTCAGAATCCAGGAGTTATAACTATTGTTAATGTTCTGTTTGGGTCTAACCCAAACATATTGGCGATGTTCTAAACATGGCTTTTCAACTAGATAATAATATTGTTAATTATTTATAAGTTCTAGACATTTGTGTGTGTGCACGCTTATGTGTTTGGTTTGACTATATTTATGAGTGGTCTTAGCTGAGGTTTTCTTATCTATACATTTGTGTTATGCTTTAAGGTATTTTTTTCCCAGTTATTCATTTTTTTAATTCATTTCTTATAGTGTTGGCTACTATACTATTGTATACTTTGTTTGTGAAGAATGTAGTGAAAAAAACATGTGTCTATAAAACAATTTTGTTTTTATAATAGTGAAAGTATTTTTCCCCCTTAACATTTCATCTTAGTTTCAATGTTGTTTTTAAATTTTTTTTTGGTGTCAATTTCGTTCTACATATATCAATTGGTGTCAATTTTGTCCCAGTAATACTCACTGTTTAATTTCTGTTTAAAGTTTTATTTCAAAAGTATTGGTTTTTGAACTTTTTTGTGTGTAATAAGTGTGCGTGACATGATAATGTGATGTGATGATGCTTTTATGAGATTTCGGGCAGTGTGCTAGCAATATGTGATGCTAAGCTATACAGGGACTAAAGTGAAAATTACAGGGATTAAAATGAACGTTTTGATATTTTTTGGGATGTAGTGAAATGTCAATAAAGGGTAGGAATTGGAACGAAATATTCTAGGAACCTTGAGGTGAAATAAGAAATAGAAAATGACTTTTGAATCTTGGGATAATGTTGTTAGAATAAATTATTATAATTAGGAAATAATTAGAAATGAGTAAAAGGAATTTAAATAATAGGAAAATTAACAAATTAAATTAATTACATAAAAGGGTGAGGGTAGCGTGAGATTTATCTTGTGGAGTAAAGTTTAAATGTTTAAAATAATAAGAAAATAGGATATCTTAAATAAGGATAAATCAACAATTGAAATAATAAAAGGTAGCATTTATCAAAACTAACCTAACATATTATAATATCAGATTTGATAGTAAATAATCTTAATAATAAATCCTTAATATATCCTACAAGGATTACCTTCATCTTGGAATTTAACCTTAGATTTAATTATCTTAAAACTCCAATTTGAATATTTAATTCAAATTTCGAATTTGAGCAAGAAGAAAAGGAAATTGATAGGAAGATAAAATATCAACATTTACCCAACAACCTAATTAAATTTAAAAGTTTCAAGTTCAGATTTAATTAAATTAAATATATACATAGATTTAATTAAACTAAATTAAAAGTAAGCAAAAATAGAAACCCTAATCTCCCATCTCTATCTCTTTCTCTCTCTTCCCAACCATCTAGCCGCTACCTCTTCATTCAACTCCAATATGAATTAACGCATTCAATATATTCATTCATCCTACATATTCACCTCTTCATTCATATTGATTCACCCACTTTTTCATTCATCCTACATATTCACCACTGCCTCTTCAACACATTCAACATATTCACCTTTTCAATACCATCTCCCACCTCTTCTTTCTTTATCAATCACATCGTCATTCCCTCTTCGTTCAGTCACACATACTTCCACACCAACCAATTCTTCAAACACATAAGCCAACAACGTATAATCATTTAATCCACCTCTTCACGTCAACTCCCAAATCACACACATACAGACCTTTTATTTCATACACACATTAGAAATTTATCTTTATCTCTTCAATTCAATGCACTAACCACAACCTATCTCTCGCAATATCTCGTACGCACAAATAGAGTAAAAACTTTGCCACTCGGTTTACATTCTACTACTTTTGAAAACTCTAAGGAGATTAGCATCAAGAAAGCTAAAGGAGAATTAACGTAAGATCAATCAATTTTGGTTGGTACCTTTTAAGAAATTCAAATAACACAAGGCAAGAATACACCCTAACATCTATACTTTTTTTTTTTTCAAAAACACTAAAATTACCATAGCACACGAATTCTCTTCTCATATCAAGGGAAGCTTGACTAGTTGTTGATCAAAGGGAGTCGTTGGAATTTAGGTGAGTGAATTAATCTCTCTTTAATATTATTTTAAATGTCAAAATAATATAGTATTGAAATAGGCAAAAATCATGGTGGGAAAGAGGGAATTCATATGGGAATTTGGATGAGTTTTGAGAGAGTATTAAATTCAATTATTGATGAAATTGCTAATGGGAAACATTAGGGAAAAGACATGGTTCGTGAGATAAATATGATTACTTGTGATTTGGGATAAATTATGGTTATTTGGTGGAAATTAGAATTATAGTTTTATTGAGGATTATATTGGTGATTATATCAATGATTATATTGATAAATATATTGATGATTATATGGATGATTATTTGGAATTGGTTGAACTTTGATTGTGTTTGAGCGGGATAATATCCCTTCTCATGTCTTGGCGAGAAATCTGGGTGACAAGATGTTCTTGACCTCTGAGAGTGGAGACAACGATTCCCTCGGTAGAGAGATGAGCCCAGGTTCAAGATTTAGACCTGTGAAGCGCCTTGACCATTGAGTATGAGATTATGCATCATGGCGAGTTTGATGAGATTGGTTGAGCGAGCCTACGGGCGCTCCTGGGTTTATTTCCATTAACGAATACTAATTCTGTTGGTTTGGATTGGTTGGTTTGATTGCAATATCTCTGATAAGTATCTTTCCTTGTGAATTTGTGATGTATGCTTATGAGCTTTATTGTATTGTTTTAACATGGCTGATTTTATTAGAGTGGTGATTGACTCGCTCACTGAGATATTTATCTCATACTCATTAGTTTATTCTTTTTCTCAGATCAAGTAATGGAAGATGAAATTTCGCAAGAGGACTAGAGTTACTGTTGGACTGTCCCATTGTTGGATATGTTTCATGTCGTAGTTACTATTTCATTAAGTTTAGAAAGCTCTATGGTCAACCAAGACATATAGGGGGTCATGGGCGGTTTATTTATTATTATTCATTTGTATTTAAATAAATTTAATTTTGAGAACCTAGATTGCAAAAGTTGATAGTATGAAATTTTATTGCAATGTTGAACATGGATCAATTTATGATTGGTATGATTTCTTGAGTAGATGAAATTCTTTTTATTTTAAATGTTAAAATATGAATGTGGAGAATTGTGAGGAATTCGGGTAAGTTTTCCCTTCCTTTTTGTTGTGTAATTTAACTATGAGTTGTGGTTAGCATGGAATCTAAGTATGACTCTCCACGTACATTCCCTTGTGTGGTTTGAAGAATGCTTGAATATTCTAAACTAATATATGATTTATCAAGTGCAAATGCATAATTAATGATAAAGAACAATGAAGTTGGGGAAAAAGGGACTAGACATAGTAATGTTGAGAGGCTTATGGTGGCACGAGGTTCGTGCTATTATGCTGGTCAGTGCTTGGATTTGAGTCGTGATAAAGTTGGTATCAGAGCCAGGTTAGTAGGTCTCCTAGTAACTATAGAGCGGGGTGTCCTTAGTGGGCCTTCTCCTGTGGTTGTGAACCGCGACATAGTTATAGCAGGGGATCCATTAAAGGCCCTTTAGAGTCTTTATCCTTTCTTTCGTGTCTCCTCAATAGTAATCATATAGGCTTTTTCCTACTTTGAGTAGAGTGCTCGTAGAGTAAAAGCGTTGTCACCTTAGGTAGGACATGGATGACATCAGTCTTGGTTAAGCATGTAGACAGTAAGGTAGTGCCTATATAGCCCCGTTGTACTAGTGAACGAGTAACTTGGAACGGGTTGGACACTCACTTTTGCTTAAAATTTACATGGAATAATGGTTATTATACTCACCATGGTTGTATATAGAGCACTATGAAGTAACTAACACTTATGAGACATAAGGATTTGATTGAAATTATCTATTTGTTAAATAGATGATGCATGAAATAAGACTATAGTAATAATATCGGAACGTGAGGAATGATATCATTTAGACTCCATTTTGATTCCATTAAAATATAACACTTTCTATAAACAATGGGTGATGTGGCATTGGTCGAAGAAAAATTTATTAATATAACTATGATCTGCACCTAGTGCAACACGTGGATAGTGGTAGAGAAGGGAAAGAACAAAAGAGAAAAATTTACACTGGAGTAAAATGGAAAAGATGTCTCAACTTGTTCATTAGTCAATGATTCTTCTGTTGAGGAAAAAACTCGTGTATGACATATGAGGTGTAGTGCTTTTATAGAAAGTTTGCTAATTCAAGAATTGTTAAGGATGGGTTTTTGCGATCAAATTATTGGGCCGACGTTAACTTTGTTTGATCTACTGTTATCTTAGTCTTGACGGGATTTAGTTGAATGAGGTGGTATAACTAGGCCTTAAGTGTAATATGTCACTTTTTAATTTGGAATACACAACTTTATGAACAAGGGATAAGTGTTGACTATCTAGTCCTTCCGAGGAAAGAAATTCACGTAAGCTTTTTTACTTGGAAAAGAAAGTTTACGTCGAGTATTTACTATTCGGAAAAGAGGGTTCATATTAGATACAAGCATATTTGGAAAATGAAATTTATTTTGAACCTTATCTACTTTGGAAAAAAATTTATGTAAGCCTCATCTTTGAAAAGGAACTTACGTTGGAACATATTTACTTTGAAAAAAAAAAAATGAGGGGACAGTATGTTTCATAGGTATAAGGTGACGTTGAGATGACTTCAATCAATATGTTAAACTTACCCTTATGGGTTGGGAAAAATTCCTTTTATTATGAGGATTGTTTTGAGAATGTGATTGGTTTATAATTGGGATATTAGGAAGCCTAAGATGAAAGTCATGAGATCAAATCTAGCGAAGGGCTAAATTCTAGTTCTAAGTTAGATGAGGGGAGACACTTATTTCTTTGCTCAGTTAATACCTCTTGTTTTAGTGATTGTATATATGTGCAAGAAATTATGTGGGTTGTATATATATGAAATGCTTGAGTACAAGAAATGGACCCTATATGCTAAGTGACAGGGCAAGATTTAGGACGCCCATGTGGGCTGGATTCGAGTAAGTGACAACTTAGTAAGTTGGGAGGAATGTGATGCTTAACGATAGCTTAGGTAAAGGATAGTATTTCTAACTTTGTTGGATGATTATCCTAAATGATTAATATATTGGAATATAAGTGGTACGAATTGGCACTACCTTTGAAACAATATGGAATTAGTAGTAGAGTCTTATAAATCTTAACTTAAAAGGGAAATTTGGGCCATTGTAGTAGAATAGTCTCAGTGGAATATGTGGTGCCATGTTTGGAAATTATGGATGTAAAATTCATATGAATTTTCTTTACGATAGGATGATATGTGCGTGACAAGTGATCTCTATATTATTTTTAGTGATGACTTGTGTTATATGTTGGTTGTTGTAGATTATGGTTGAGAGCATAATCTGAAAGGACCAGAAGCATGAAACTACACGTGTGACAAGTAAATTGGGATAAGTTATCATTAATAAAAATTATTGATACATTAATTAATTATTAATGCATTAATAATTTATATTTATTAAAAACAAATATAATAATAAAAAACAAATATCTCATATAATAATCATCAACAAATACAAAAAATATCAAAAAATTATAAATAAAAATCAAACACGCATAAAAAAATATTCTTCTATAAAAAATCAAATATGTATAATAATCATTTAAAAACCATTACAAGAAAATAAATAACAAAATACATTATTATAATATAATTTATAATAATAAAATAAATAAACTAATAAACAAAAAGAAGAATAGAAGGTTGAATTCGACTCAGGCCTGATCAAATTCAACCTGAATTCTGCATATATGAAATTCGACTAGGCCATAGTTGAATTTTACCTACTGTCAATAGGTAGAATTTGACTATATGCTTTGTTGAAATAGTCTCTCCTAATATTTTAGATTGAATTTGACTATTACTTAATTGAATTTTACATATAAGTTAATCAGGTCTTAGTTTTAGTTAAATTTAACAAAAAGTTAGTATTTGAGAAATAATTTTAAATGGTGAAGTAAAATTTTTTTTAAAAGTGAGTACGAAGGGAAATATGGAGTGGGATCCACTGCTCTTCATACTCGAAGAGCAGCCTGCCCTTCCTACTTGTAGCAATGGTAAAAACCGTTGCTACAAGTTGCAGCAACAGTAAATTCGTTGCTATAAATTTTAATTGTGACATTTTTTTACAAAACTTATAGCAACAGTTTTTAAACCGTTGCTGAAAGGTGGCCAACAGGAAAGGTAGCCTGCTCTTCGGGTATGAAGAGCGGGCACCCCCAATATGGGAAATACACCGTCGCTTTCCTTCTCATCTACTTCTTCCTCCTAGTGCCGCTCTTCCCTCTCTCGCTCCACAGAACTGCGCTCATAGTTTTAGCCTTAAAACCCTAAAGATTTCACACGCTCTTCCTTGCCATTATCATCCTCCGCCGCCAACTGCTCTGTTAGTGTGGTTCTCTGTTTCGGCGAACTGCTCCATACTAAGTTAACTCACTACCTTTCCACAACAAATGGGGGACGTAGTGCAATACAGACTGGAACGGATGGTCGACGAGCTCTACGACCTCGAGCAACGTGGCCTCTTCAGCCACGACGAAATTGTTGAGATTGTGAAGCAATGCCAGAAATTCGATTACAGGCTCAAGCACCCGAGTCCGCTTAAACAGGACTTCTTGGATTGAATTCGAGACTCAGCTCTGAAGGAAGCTGGTGTGGGCGAACGAGATGAAGAATGAAGGGAACAAGAAGAAGAAGAAGTCCAAGTCAGATATTGCTGGTGTGGTGAGGATTATGGACATTTATGAGCTGGCTTTTAAGCGGTATGAAGGCGACATTGATCTATGGTTTCGGTATCTTGAGTTCTGTAGGCTGAAGAAGAATGGGAGGATGAAGAAGGTAACATGTTCTTCTTGAATTAATTTGGTTATAGCCCTGTCAAAGAAAGCATCATGTTCTTATCTAATTAATCTCTATAGCAAAAACTCATAGAGCAAGGTGATTAATTCTGAAGCGAAATGGTATTGGTAGTTGTTAAATTAAGTTGGGGAAATAAAGCAGAATTTTTTTTATGTGAATTGGATGTGTTTGGTTTAGCCCAGCCTATCTTCTTGGCACGCTAAACATATATGAGATTTTTTTTATACGGCTTTTCTTAATATTACTTGCTGAATAGTGAATAATCTTTAAGACCGTTCAATATCTAACACTGGGAATATTTTAAATATCTATGAGATGATTGTGGTGAATATAAATGAATTTTATTCATGTCATAACATTATAATTTGTTTAAAGATTTGGTTCTGTTTAATGTGTCTGAACATTTTCTTTCTGAACTGTCGAAGGTCCTTGCAAAACTTGTTAGGTTTCATCTAAAGGTACTGGGAGTTTGGAAATATGCTGCAGCTTGGGAATTTGGCCACAACTTAAACGTTACAGCTGCCTGTGCTCTAATGCAAGAAGGACTGTGTCCAACTTGAGAAGATCTTTGGGTAGAGTATCTTTGGATGTAACTTAAATACCTTAACAAGTTAAAGGCACAAAAGGTTGCTCTTGGTGAGGATGAGGGAACTCTGATGTCTGATCGTAGAGCTATTGATAAGAAGCAATGGAGAGATGAAAATAAAGAGTTATTCATGTCCCTTGATGAAAAAAGAGAAAAAAAATGATGAATCAAATTTGGAAAGTGATGAGTCAAAGAAGAAACAAAAATTATTTACTGAGCATGGCATGAGGATTTTTTGAACTATCTACATTGGTGCAGTTGAAGCTGTCCCTTCAAGTCTTAATCTTCGGAAGCAGTTTCTTGAAATATTAGAGGGTACAAAGTTAGCAAATTCTGGAGAAATGTGAAAGGAGATACTGAGTTGCATGAAGGGCGATTTTTTTACATGTTGGGAAAAACGGCGGTGTACACAGTAATTATAGAATAAAAAAATTCCCAAAACACAATAGACAAAAATAACACCAAAGATTTTAGCGTGAAAAACCCAAATTAGGTAAAAACCACGGGACCCGTAGGCCGCTTAAATCTTCCACTATAATAATAATGGGAATACAATCTTCACCCTTAGGTGGACCTCTCACTCAGAAAAATACTACAACAATATTTCTTCAATTTGTGGACACTAACTCTCACAAATTAGACTCACTATTTTTCCTCTCAGAAACTTTCTGAGGCACTCTCTCTATTTTTCTTCTCACTCTTTTTCTCTCAAAGTGAGGCTTCTTAGGATGATTTTGAGGGATACTGGAAAGATGGGACGATGGCTCTATTTATAGAGCAACTTCTTCCTTTCTCAGATGCAAAAATTAAATTTACATTCTCCTTTCTTCACGTATTTTCAGCTGCAGTAGCCTCCCCTCACAATTTTTCTCAGGCTGCGCCAAACTCCTTTGTCATTTTTTTGACTTTGGAGTAAATTACAAAATTTTGGTTGCAACTTTAGTTAAATTGCAACTTGGCCCCCCTTTTTTTAATATTATAAGACATGAGCCCCACTTATGGAGGGACCCACCTTTCAATTCTCAACCTCTCGACCTAAGTGGGGGTTTCCACTAATCCTGCAGCTGATCGACAATATTCAAACTTGCTTCTTGGAAGAGTCTTAGTCAACATATCAGATCCATTTTCATCCATATGGATCTTTTCAAGCTGTAGTAGCTTCTTCTCCAATGCAACTCTGATCCAGTGATATCTCATATCAATGTGCTTCGATCTCGAGTGAAAAGAGGTATTCTTTCCAAGGTGAATTGCACTTTGATTGTTACAAAATAGCTCATATTTTTCTTGGTGGAAAGTAAGTTCATTTAAGAACCTTTTCATCCATAGCAACTCCTTACTGGCTTCAGTTGCTGCGATGAAGTCTACTTCAGTAGTGGACAGTGCAACACACTTCTGTAACTTTGACTGCCATGCCACAGCTCCCCCTGCAAAAGTGATCAGGTAGCCTGAAGTAGATTTTCTCGAATCTATGTCGCCGGCTATATCTGCATTTGTGTATCCAACTAACACAGGTTTGGTATCTCCAAAACATAAGCATATTTTGGAAGTACCCTGAAGATACCTGAATATCCACTTTACTGCAGCCCAATGTTCCTTTCCAGGTTTTGAAAGGAATCTACTCACTACTCCAACTGCATGAGCAATATCTGGTCGTGTGCACACCATGGCATACATTAAACTACCAACTGCTGAAGCATATGGAACTTTGTCTATCTCTTCCTTTTCTTCATTTGTGGAAGGGTACTGCTTAGAACTTAGCTTAAAGTGATTAGCAAGAGGACAACTAACCGCTTTAGCTTTGTCCATATTAAACCTTTGAAGTACTTTCTCAATATATTTCTCTTGTGACAACCATAATTTCTTGGCGCTTCTGTCTCTAGTTATCTTCATGCCAAGAATTTGTTTTGCTGGCCCCAAGTCTTTCATCACAAAAGACTTGCTTAACTGCTTCTTCAAGTCATCAATTCTAGAAATATTTTGGCCAACAATCAACATGTCATCTACATAGAGCAATAAAATAATGAAATCATCATCAGAGAATTTCTGCAAAAACACACAGTGATCTGAAGTAGTCTTCTTGTAACCATGCTCCCCTATAACAGACTCAAACTTCTTATACCATTGTCTTGGTGCTTGCTTCAAGCCGTACAGGCTTTTCTTTAGCTTGCAAACATAGTCCTCTTTTTCTTTTTGCTTGAAACCCTTTGGTTGCTCTATGTATATTTCTTCCTCCAAATCACCATGAAGGAATGTAGTTTTAACATCCATTTGCTCAACCTCAAGGTCAAGACTTGCTGCTAACCCTAACATTGTTCGAATGGATGTCTTTTTCACCACTGATGAAAATATCTCATCAAAGTCAATCCCTTTTCTTTGGCTGAATCTCTTGACAACCAACCTAGCTTTGAATCTTGGATGGGAATTATTCTCTTCATGCTTGATTCTGAACACCCATTTGGTCTTCAAAGCCTTCCTGCCTTTTGGCAGCTTCACCAGTTCAAAAGTTTTATTCTCATGCAATGATTTCATCTCATCTTGCATGGCCTCAATCCACTTCTTCTTGTGTTCATCATCTATTGCTTCTTCGAAGCTTTCTGGTTCTCCCCCGTCAGTTAATAACACATACTGATTTGCAGGGTATCTAGTAGAGGGTTTTTAAACTCTAGTAGATCTTCTCAGTTCTGGAAAACCCATTGGAACTAGTGGTTGATCATGAACACCATCATCATCATCAGAATCTTCTGATGGAATCTCAACGGGAGCATCTGTATCACCTATCTTAGGCTGATCATTCTGTATTTCATCTCCAACTTGTCTTGGCACCAGTGTTAGAGGAATAACTTTCGAACCAGTTGAATCACCATTGGCTTTAGAAATATCTTCAATGAACACAACATCACGACTCCTGACTAGTTTCTTCTCCACTGGATCATAAAATCTATAGCCAAACTGATCTTGACCATATTCTATGAACACACATTGTCGTGTCTTAGTCTTAAGTTTGGACCTTTCATCCTTTGGAATATGTACGGAGGCTTTGCATCCAAACACTCAGATGGTTATAGGAAACATCTTTTTCTGACCATACTTTTTCTGGAACATCTAACTTTAAAGGGACACAAGGTGAGCGATTCAGCACGTGTACTGCTGTTAGTAAAACCTCACCCTAAAATTTATTTGGTAACTTTGCATAAGAGAGTAAACATCTGACTCTCTCCATCAAAGTTCTGTCCATCCTCTCAGCCAGGCCATTCAGTTGCCGTGTTTTTGGAGGTGTTGTCTGATGCCGAATACCATGCTCTTTATAGTAGGCATCAAAAGGTCCAATGTATTCTCCACCGTTGTCTGTCCGGATACATTTTAGCTTCTTCCCAATCTCTCTTTCAACTGAGGCATGAAACTCTTTAAAGACACTCAGCACTTGATTCTTTGTCTTTAAAGTGTATGCCTATATCTTCCTTGAATGATCATCAATGAAAGTCACAAAGTACTGAGCACCACCAAGTGACTTTAACATTGGTCCATATAAATTTGAGTGTACCAAATCCAGTATATTCGCCATTCTAGAAGGAGGGTGGCTTTTAAATGTAGCGTTATTATGCTTTCTTGCCAGACAATCATCACAGTTCTTCAAATGAACTTGATCCAAACCAGGTAGGGCATTTTTCCTAGTTAAATGGATCATGCTCTTCTTGCTCATGTGACCGAGATGTTTGTGCCATAACTTAACTGTACTATCATTCTCCGTTGTGTTCACAACATCCTTAGAGAGCTTTGCTTGCATAATGTATAATTTGGAGTCTTTGTTCCCTCTGGCCACCACCAATGATCCTTTGGTGAGCTTCCATTGGCCATTGAAGAAGGTATTGCAGAAACCTTCATCATCTAGCTTACCTGTTGAGATCAAATTCTGGCGCATATCTGGAATATGCCTTACATCCTTCAAGACTAATTGCGTACCATTATCCGTCTTTAAACAAACATCTCCTTTACCTACAATTATTGAAAGATTATTATTTCTCATTCTTACAGCACCAAAATTGCCTGGTGTGTAAGATGAGAAAAATTCCTTCTGAGATGTAGCATGAATGGTGGCACTACTGTCAATCACCCAGCTTGTCTCATGGGTTGTAAGATTGACTACGTCATCATTATCATAGACAATGTTGAACTCCTCAGCAACATCTGCTTGCTCATCATCACTACTGTCGTTTTTCTTCTACCCTCTGCCTTTGTTCTTTTCCTGATCCTTCTTGAACTTACGGCAGTGTATTTTGATGTGACTCTTCTTTTTACAGTAATGGCATTCAACATTGACATATCTGTTGGATTTGCCTCTACTCTTTCCTCTAGGTTTTTGATCTCTAGACTGGTTCCTCCCCCTGAAGTCTGAAACCAAAACATCTGGTTGTGATGAAGAAGATGAGCTTTGTGATCTTCTTCTCATTTCTTCATTTAAAATACTGCTTTTAACAGACTTCATATTAACTACACCATCAGGTGCAGTGTTGGTGATGGAAATCTTCAGAGTCTCCCATGACTCTGGTAGAGAGCCTAATATCAGCAGAATAAATATTTCGTCGTCTAGATTTATGCCCATTTTGGACAGTTGATCCATGACCCCTTGCATCTCATTTAGATGATCTACTATGGAAGTTCCTTCCTTGTATTTCAACTGCGTCAATTTGGTCAAATAGAATAATTTGTTGTTACCAGTTTTTGACGCATAAAGCTGTTCAAGCTTATTCCATAGCGTCCGGGCATGAGTCTCATTGCAGATATGGTTGTACACGTTGTCTTCAATATATTTTCGGATGAAACTGCACACCTGCTCATGCTCAAACCCCCATTCCTCATCTATCTTGCCTTCAGGTATATTTGATGTAAACACTGGTAGATGCATTTTCATCACAAATAAGAGATCCTTCATCTTGCTTCTCCACATGTGATAATTTGTACCATTTAGGCTGATCATTTTGATGTTTCTTGTCTCCATTAAGATCAGTAGTCAACAGGTTTAGCTGATCTCAAAACTTTTCTGGTAGTGAATAGTACTTCGTACGTATGAACAGTACCTTCGTATGTATGAACAGTACCTTCATACATATGAACAATACCAATACGTATGAAAATACTAATATATATGAACAGTATCTGTATACATGAATAGTGCTCGTACATCTTTGTACAGTATTTATGAATAATACTCGTACAATATTCTTCAATGGTACTCCAACCAAAAGCTCTGATACCACTTGTTGGGAAAAACGGCGGTGTACGCAGTAATTGTAGAATCAAAACAATTCCCAAAACACAATAGACAAAAATAACACCAAAGATTTTAGCGTGAAAAATCCAAATTAGGTAAAAATCATGGGACTCGTAGGTTGCTTAAATCTTCCACTATAATATTAATGGGAATACAATGTTCACCCTTAGGTGGACCTTTCACTCAGAAAAATACTACAACAGTATTTCTTCAATTTGTGGACAATAACCCTCACAAATTAGACTCACTATTTTTCCTCTCAGAAACTTTCTGAGGCACTCTCTATTTTTCTTCTCACTCTTTTTCTCTCAAAGTGAGGCTTCTTAGGATGATTCTGAGGGATACTAGAAAGAAGGGACGAAGGCTCTATTTATAGAGCAACTTCTCCCTTTCTCAGAAGCAAAAATTAAATTTGCATTCTCCTTTCTTCACGCGTTTTCAGCTGCAGCAGCCTCCCCTCACAATTTTCCTCAGGCTGCGCCAAACTCCTTTGTCATTTTTTGACTTTGGAGTAAATTACAAAATTTTGGTTGCAACTTTAGTTAAATTACAACTTGGCCCTTTTTTTTTTAATATTATAAGACATGGGCCCTACTTATGGAGGGACCCACCTTTCACTACAGTCCCAGAGTTCTGGGACTGGCTCGCAAGATGAGAATGTAACCCTGAAAATGTGCAGGAGAGAAGTGAAGAAGTCATAGTTCCTCAAATGCAAAAGCAATTCAGGTATGAACTCATGCGAATTGTCTATTTGTGGTGGCAGATATTTGTTAATGCTTTATTTTGAAATAATAATATTATGCATATTATGTTATTGGTCTTGTGCACCTATATTGATCAAATAATCCCTTGGACCCATTTCTTACTTGTAGATTTATGAGGAGGCTTTGAAAAGTTTGCCTTCTAGCAATATGTTTAGGGTGTATGCAAATTTCCTAAGGTGTTTCATAGCTCGTAAAGGAGGAGAAATCAATATATCTGGGTCATCTATAAATTATGTATCACATCTCTTAACAATATATGAAAGGGCTGAAAGGATGGAGTGCCTTACTGAAGATCTTGCTTGTGATTATGTGTCCTGTTATTTGCAATTGGGACGATTGGATGAAGCCAGGAGACTGGCAGCAAAACTTTGCCATGGAAAACTTGCAGAGTCTGTACAATTATGGGAGTTAAGGATCACTATATAAATTAAATGCATTACAAGGAGTTCTTCACCAAGTGATGTTGATCAGTCATCCCTTCTTGAACTCCTAAGATACATTTTGACAAAAAGTTCCTGTTTCAAAATCTGAGAACTTGTGGGTAATGGTATGTTGTCAACACTAGTTCCTTAATTTTGTTTTCTGAATTATTACTAGTGGTTTGATCCCCCAGTGTTGCACTTTCTGAGTTCTGGGACCTAGAAATCTTTTATTTTTGAAATTTAGCTTTGAATTATATTCTTGTCCTATAATAGAGTTTTTGCTATTTGGAGCCAAAATTAAGACTTATTTCTTTATGTATTAGTTTTAACTGACCATTAAATTTCTTCCTGCCTTCTCTTGTATAAAGTTTCAAGTTTAATATTTAGCTCCTACGGTCTGTTATATAAGATTCATATATTTTAACAAATTTTTTTTTTCCATACCTAGGCTGTCGTGTGCACTTTCAATTTCTAATTTACAAAGGTGCTACTGGAGCTCATCTTTGAGATTGATTCTTGACACAGGCCCTGCATTTCTATGCAAATCAAAGACAGTATTTTGACAAGCTGCTGGAGATTTCTATTGTTTCTTTGACCAAAGATGGTGGCGGTGAGAATGGATTTTCCCTTTCCTGTGCCACGGTAAGTTTTATCCTTCAAAAGGATGGTATTCAACAGGCCAGAGATATCTATAAGCGGTATGTGCTGTAGAATTCGCCCGGTGTTTCTTTTCAAAACTTGCTCATAGTGAAGATGTTCAGGACATTTTTTCTCTTATCTAATTGGAAGTTTTGTATGCTTTCTTCTCGTTGCAGATTTCTGGCTTGATCACATCCTGGCCTTGCTTTATATAGACAGTGCGTTGACCTTGAAACAAACGTTGCTTCGGTTGGAGATAAAGATGGTCTTATAAATGTCAGGAAATTATATGAATCCGCACTTGCAACTTATGACCAAGATGTCAAATTGTGGCAAGATTATTATCAAATGGAGAGCAAGGTATAATTTGTTCTGACTTCTGCAGAAACTCACAAAATAGCTGTCTAAAATCAGTCTGCATCTTTCTTGCTGATGTTGCAGATGGGAACATCAGAAAAGGCTACTGCTGTCGCTTGGCGAGCAAGGAGAATACTCAAAGATGCTGGGGGATTCATTGCTTCCACCGATCTGGAGTAACACATGTCAACATCATGGGTAAATGTGCAAAGCCCATTGGCCTTCAAGCCCAATCCTGACTTGCCCACGAACCAATCAAATGATGACCATTAATTGTGATTTGTGAGATGCTAGTGAGAGAAGGGAAAAAAAAAAAAGGAATTATAAGATTACAAATTCACAAAGAAATAAGCTTTTTTGAAATGGTAATTTAAGATGGATATTGTGTAATTTATGAGCATCAAAGCAAATATGTTGATTTTTTTCTTCCCTTTTTATGTAATTTTGGATAAAATTGATTTTATTTTCTCGTCATTGTTATTTTTTGTTTTACTTTTCCAAACAACGTGACAATAATTCTAACCCTTGACTTACTTTCAAATTCAAAAATTGGTCCCTTGTCGCATCCTTAATGAATTTTACCTAGCTTCCTCTTTTCTTGTCAACTAAAAGATTAGTGATACTGGTGGCAGGGCATCTTCTCTTGAACTTTTTGGAAATTTGTCAAAAATGACTAGATTACTTGGTAAAATTGATGCATTTTAATTTCACTTTTTTAAAAAAATTGAGTAATACACCTTCTACTTGGCTAGAATAACTAGACATTTTGATAAGGATTCTGTCATGTTCTTTAATCTCTGTTGTCAAATTATCCTGAAATTTATGAATGATAAAAATAAAACTATTTTACAAAAATCTCGATAAAATTTTATTGTAAGAAATCAAACTCTTGTCGAAAAGGTCAAGTGAAAATACAGCTTGATATATCAAATAAACTTTCTTTCGAAAAAAAATGTCTTATAGTATCAAGCTTAAAAATGTACCTGCTGCGGTCAACTAAAAAATAAGGTTAAAATCAATCTCATAGTAAGTTCTGAATCAATGGTAGATATCTCCAAGTTGAAAGTATCTAAATTCCAATCAAAGCCCAAATGAAAGCCAGTTTGGCTCAACTCAATAGTTCAAATTGTGTCAACCAAAATGCCTTGAGTTTGAATCTAGGCATCCCCATATCATGATAGTCAAAACAAATCATTCTCCAAAATTTATTTGCCACAAGGGGGATTCGTAGAGCAATACCAGTAATAATTACAGTCTTTGGTCGGAAGTTCATACAAATACCAGTACGAATTGAGATGACCTTAGCTCCATCAATCAATTTCAGATGCAATGTTACCAACAAAAGGTGTTTCAATAGTCACCAGAAATGGGCACAAGTACTTTTCTTGTATAAACAAAGTCATTGTTGCATTAACATAAAATGGCAACTACTCAGCTAAAAATGCTACATAAGCCTAGGCATTCTCATCATGCAAAAGGCTGTAAAGAAGGAATTGATTAAGAGCTACTTGCATAATAGTATATTGATGTATTTTCCCCTTTCACCACAAAAAGGTAGATTGATGTATCAATCTTATCTTGAAACTTGCCTGGCTTCTATGTCCTGAAGCCTTAGGGTCACTGCTCTCTTATGGGCATCAAGACCTTCAACTTCAGCCATGGTTGCTACATATAGTCCGAGTTTTCTGAGGCCTGGGAGAGAGACTGTATGGTCATGTACTAGTTCACGATTAGCAATTGAAACCGATACTAACAAGAAGAATTCAAGAACGAGAGAGAAAGAGAATGAGATAGAGTAGAGAAAGAAACAGAATAGAGAAAAGAAGGAATCAAAGAAGCAGAATGCACGAAGGAGAAGAAGGAGAAGGCTAACATTCTAATTCTACCTTTTCATACACAGCTTATTGGTTCTTATACTGTAACCTAGTCAACAGTCAAAACAGCTGTTACAAAACTAATTCTGGTTACAGGAGAATTACCCATTTGGCCCCACTAACATATTTATATCCTAACATTGCCCCCCGGTTGAAATCACCCTTGTCTTCAAGGGTGCTGTTTCTAGTCTGCAACTCCCCGATCAGTGCTTGAAGGATGACATTGCTTGGGATGTGAGATTTTTTAATCCCCGATCAGTGCTTGAAGCTACCAGGTTAGCCAAGATAAAAGAATTTAGCCTCAGAGATAGCAGTAAAAGGGATGCTTCACTCCCTGCACCAACAAAGGGACCCTTCGAGAATCAGAAAACCCCAGTGGCAACACAAGATCACAAGGGAATATTGGGAAACCAAGATTCAAGTTTCAATCAAAGTTGACTCCTAGTGAGCTAGAGGAGCATAAAATCAAGAATCTTTGCTTTTTTTGTCATGAATAGCCTTCACCTGAACATTCTTGTCAACAAAAACAGAAGACACAAGTCTTTATTATGGAAATAGAAGAAGTAAACCATGCCCAGGAGGAACCCATAGCAGCAGCAGGTCAAGGTGATGGTTGAGTTAAAGTGATAAGTAGCAAGGGGTGCTCTGGACTGTTTTCACCATTGACTTCATTCAGGGGTTCACATCTGCAACTATTGGAGCCAATGCCTCTTGTTTCATCATCTCTCGGTTCTGGACCTGGGGAAGTGCAATCAAATGCGCCTTTTGCTGGTCTCGTTATATGCGTTACTGGTCTATCTAAAGATGCAAGGAAAAAGGTCATGGAGGCTACAGAGAGATTAGGTGGCCAATATAGCCCCAATTTGCTTCCTCAATATACCTATTTGGTGCTTCAGAGCTTTGGCAGACGTAAGAGCAAGAATGGTCTCATTGTTGTTACAATGGGTTGGTTTGTAGATACTGTTTGGAAAAAGGTGAGGTTGAAGGAATCACTTTACCATATCAAGAACTATATGGGGAACAATATGCACTTGGATAATTATAAACTGTTTGCTGGGTACACCAATGCTGAAAATTCTTGTCTTCCGGTAAGAATTCGGGAAACAAAGCAAGTTGATAGAGTTGAAGAAGTTCAAAGATTTTATTACAAAGAGTCTAGCAATAGTATGGACTTGACTTTATCTGGGTGCTCTATCAACGTTGATCTAGGAATCCCACCTGAATTGTGGAGTAAGATTGTCAAGATTGCTTCCAGAGAAGATGCCAATTTGGTGGAACAGTGGTTCTTTGGTTGCTATGCTAGTCATGTAATTGCCGAAGTCCTAGTCATGTAGTTGCTGAAGTGACTTCCATCCAGAAATATCTTGGATACTTCAGTAACTTCATTATTCCACTGTGGATTTTGAAAACAGCTAAGGAGTTGCAGACTAGAAACAGCACCCTTGAGGACAAGGGTGATTTCAACTGGGGGGCAATGTTAGGATATAAATATGTTAGTGGGGCCAAATGGGTAGTTCCCCTGTAACCAGAATTAGTTTTGTAAATGGCTGTTTGACTGTTGACCAGGCTACAGTATAAGAACCAATAAACTGTGTATGAAAAGGTAGAATTGGAATGTTAGCCTTCTCCTTCTTTTCCTTCGCGCATTCTGTTTCTTTGATTCCTTCTTTTCTCTGTTCTGTTTCTTTCTCTAATCTATCTCATTCTCTTTCTCTCTCGTTCTTGAATACTTCTTGTCAGTCTCGGTTTCGATTGCTAATCGTAAACTAGTCACTAATTTCTATCATTCATCCTTGTTCACGGTTTTAGAACGTATCACTAGCAAATACATAGGCTTCCAACAATTGAATCTAATGATAAGAACAAAAAACTCAAAGAGGAAATACTAAAGCTTATTGCCCGATTATGTCCTACGAATCTAGAATAACAGAACTTGTTCCTATGTTTTTCGTTGCTCTATGGTGCGATTAGGGAAAACGACAATGGGTCTATGTTCGTTGGGTCCGGTGCGATGGGTTTGGATTTGAGATGTTTTGATGCAATCTTGGGGTTTCAATGCTATCTTGATTAATGGATTTGATGGGTTTTCTGGCAATGGGTCTAGTGGGTTCTGTGTCCAACGTGATGGGTTGGTGGCCGAAAAGCGCTATTGGTTGCCGGGGATCTCTCTCTTTGCCCTTTGCTCATCCACGGTAAAACTAGGTAGAAGATGGACTTTTTTGAAAACAAAAAAAAAGTATTACTAGGAAAAAGAAAGAGTTTAAAATTTGGTGGCCCATCGGCTGTCCAATAGGATCAGTGAAGCGTGAGGGGCATTTGTATTACATGGCAAAAAATTGATAACATGAACTTTAGCCCTTAGTTGCCTAACGCATAGTTCAATGGAAAAGATCTTTTATAGCAACTGAAAAGTTTAAGAATGTATTTTGCTAAGCTTTAAGGCGTGGGAGAGTAAATTGTTTTTTTTTAAATGAAAATAATTTTTATTAAAAAAGAACAAAGACAAGATTATATAAGATTAATTAGAATTTAAAGATCATAAAATATATTACAAGTCTAAACTTATAAAAAAAAATATAAGATTTAGGATAAAATATTTTAAAATTAGTACTAAAACATATATAATAAAACTAAAAAAAATTAAATAAGAGTAACACATCCCTGTATCATAAATCAAGTGAACTAAATAAAAGTAAAATATTCTTAAACTTTGAAAGCTAGTCTTTTAACAACGTTAAAATAGAATAACTACGCAAAAGTGTTATGATCCTTGAGTTCAGGAGATTTTTTTTGTTTTTGTATTTTGACCTAAAATGAAGTCCAAGGGTATTTTAGTAAAAGCAACACACGGTCATAATTTATGAGAAGGATTACTACAACAAAAGTGCACTTACACTATGAATATTCATATCTCTTCACCGACTTGGCCTTCATTCTCGGCTTTTCCATTGCACTTTCCCGGCGGGTTCTTCGACAAACTGTGATAGTTTCGAGCAGGTACTCTCCCATGTCCTTCATGGCCGTTAAACATGATTGCTAACTACGACATGCATATTTATATATCTATCTGTCTATTAATTAATTAATTTATTTACCGTTCGTTGTAAAATTTATATATCAGCAGTAACAGTCTTGAAAATTAGCTTTTAATTTGGAATCTTAGTTGTATTTTTATATGGGTCTTGCGAACCAGTATCTTTAAGCCATTGATTAAGAAAGATTAAATTTTTTTTAAAATAGTGAAAAATGTACAATATTAACTTATTAGTCAACTGTTTATTAAAAAAAATTAGTCAACTTTTAAATTAGCTATAATTGATGTTTAATTTACTTTTTTAATAAGACGATTTTACCTTTCAAATAATAATTTCTAAAATCTTAACTTTTATTTTATTGTTTATAGTTTATCTTTTTACGATTTTGATCTTTTAAAATTTGAAACTTTCATATCTTAAATTAGATGTCAATCAATACATTATATTACATGAGCAACAGTGTTAAAAAATAATAAACAATATTAATATATTTATTCTTAAATTTTATAATTTTCAAAAATTATTATTTGAATGGTAAATCGCTATATTGAGAAGTTGAATTGGTATTGGTTAGTCTAAAAAGTTGACTAATCATTTAATGTAGTGTACTTTTTACCCTTCTCAACTCTCAAGAGCATTTATTACCTAGAGCGATGGTTAACAATAACTTTTTAGGTCAAATTTTATAAAAGGTTTTGAAAACTTTTAGATTTGGATATACTTCTACTAACATATGTTTAATGTGTATAGATTTTATTTTTCAAAAAATAATTTTAATTTTTTTAATGTCTAAAGATAATATTTTAATAATCATATTTATATACATATGATAAAGGGGAATGCTTCCACACGCACCTTGGGTGTCATTCTCGCGGGCTGGAAGATATTGAAGGATAATACATGCTTTTGCCGAACATATATTCTTTTTGATTTTGGTATTTTTTATTTTTATTTTTATTAAAAATAAAAAATAAATTTAAAAATGTATTTGATTGAGTTAACTGAAAACGTTTTTTAAAAATATTTCTTAAAATAAGCCTAAATTTATATTTTTAATGTTTTAAAAAATATATTTCAAAAAATAAAGATTGAAAATAAAAACAAAAAATGTTTTTACAAACCAAACATATTCTAAAGAAGTCAAAAGAGGTTAAGGATATCTTAGGTTTGGATATTTTATGTTTTTATTTTTATTAAAAATAAAAAATAATTTTAAAAATATATTTAATTAAATTTAATAAAAATATTTTTTTAAAAATATTTCTTAAAATTAATTTAAATCTGAAAATATTAAAAAGATATTTTCAATGTTTTAAAAAATATATTTTAAAAAATAAATACTAAAAATAAAAATAAAAAATTGTCCACAAAATCAAACGATCCTAATCATTACATTGATTTATAGGCGAAAATTAGCTCCAAAAAGTTCTACGTTGCTTTGCAGCCACCCAAGACATTCTACTGTCATTCTTAGTGGGCAATGGACACCTCTTCAAGGTATTTTGAAATTAACTTTGTGTTCTGTTTCCTCTTGTTCATGGATGTCCCAAAAATATAGAGTAAATTATTAATTTAGTCTTTGCAAATTATTGTTATGTTAATTTAACTGAAGTAAAAAAAAAAAGATAAAAACAAACATTGTAGCAAGATTAGGGGCTGTTGCCTGAAACGAATACGAGCATGGAGGGAGCAGAACAATGGTGCGATGTATTCCACCAGAAAAATGGGAAATTAGGAAAATAGTAGGAGGAGGAAAGGGAAAAGCTCTGATTATTGTTTCTGACTCTTTTCTCCCGATAAATTCTCTGTGATATTTTGACAATAACAAGTGACAAAAATCTGTTTTTTTAGAACAAAATTAAGATAGAATTTACTGCGTTAAAATATTGAGTTTTTTTTAACTAAAACTTAATAAATATCTAAAAAACTTTAACATAATTATTTAAAACTTGATAATAAAGATTCTAAAATTACACATAAACTGTGTTTTATTTTAGAATCACATTTATTCATACATATATTTTACATCTAGGTTTACATAATATTCTATTATACTTTTTGTTTGTGTATATTAAAAATAATCAAATATAGATACAAATAAACAATATATAATTGTCAGCAGCTGACTTTAATTTTATTAGATTTTTCTTCTTATCAGGCATTTAAATATTTATTGTTGTTCTAAAAAAATATTTTACTTAATTAATTGTTATAATTTTTTTTATATACTTTGATCTTTCAAATTATAATTTTACTGAGAAAAAATAAAGAATTAAGTTTTAAATATTTGTAATGAAAAACTAGATTTAAAATATTTAAAATATATTATATGAAACTTCTTCAATTTTTTTGTCAAATGATAGTTTTCTTTCATTGTCTCAAAAAAGAAATTAAATTTGTGTTTGGAAGTTATAAAACAAAAGGAAAAAAAATACATGATTGATTTTGCAAAATACAGCCTGATTTGGTTTTTGGTTGTATCATTTAAATTTTATCATATGTCCTTAAAGAAACATTGATTTAAGGTTTTAAGTGCTTAACCCTTTTTTTTTTTACCTAAATTTATTTGTTTGATTCGATGTAGTTTTTTATCTTCAATTTGTCCCTTATTTCTTTTCTTCTTCTTTTTACCTTCATCAATAACTATTTTGAAATATTCAAAGATATTAAGAGATTATTCTAAAGCATTGAAAGGAGGCTAAAGACTATTTTAAAATATTAAACAAAATTGAGAGGCAAGCATGATAGAAGTTTAAAAGTCATAAAGGCACATCAAGATAAAAAAAATTATTAAAGAACTAAATTAAAACAAATAAAAATAATTAAAAATTCAAATTATAATTACGTTTTCCCCTACTTATTATAGAATTAATCGTGTTCAAGATTCATGATCATCTTAATTTTTTAAAGCATTTTTAGTAAACTAAGCTCAATTATATAATATAATTATATGTTTTTTAGAAGAAAATATTGTTGGAGCAGCAACATAAAAAATAATAATAAACACAAAATAGAGGAATTTAAAAGTTAGAGTAAAAATATAAATTTCGTGGTATTGGGCTGAGGTTTGATTATCTCATTTTTCTTTAAGGTAATTTTCATATCTCTCACATGTTAACTTTTCTATATTATCCGGTGTAGGAGTATTTATACGTGTTATCTCTAAGATACAACAGTACATGACTTGCTTATTTGTTTACTACCTTTATACATATGAAGGAAATCGAACTCAACTTATTTAGCACTTTCTCTGCCCAAAATATCACACAAATTCCATTTCAAAATCTAGTTTGAAAATTTGAGATTGAATTTATTCTGTCTCTAATTTTTGTCTCTAATTTCGTCTCTAATATATTATTCAAGTTTTTTTTATTAGAGACAAAAATTAGAGAATGAATAAATTCTGTCTCTGAAATGTTAAAAATCCGTTTCAAAATCTAGTCTGAAAATCTGAGATGAATTCTAAGATGAAATATGAGAGGAAAAACATTTTGTCTCATATTTCGTTAGTTCCACATCGACCAAGTCTAAAATTGAGCCTCCACCCTTTGCCTATATATAGTGCTGCCTCCTATACCTTTTCCTACATTGCTTCAGTTGTCACTTTTGTCTTAAAAAGGCCAATGAACAAATTTGTCTTCCCATTAAGTATTATTTAATGTGGGTAAAATTTTTTTAGATGACCAAATTTAATCGGTTTAACAATCCATTGGCTAAATTTTTTTCTTACAGGGTAAGGCTGGGCACATCTACTCTCCCTAGACTCACTAGGTGGGAGCTTCATGCACTGGGCTTGCCCTTTATGTTCTCCGATTAGAAACAAAATTAGGGATGAAAAAATCTGTCCTTAATTTGAAATAGAAAATTTTCATCTCTAATTTCGAGACAAAATTTATTTTCTGTCTCTCATTTTAAGACTGAATTTATTTTCTGTCTAAAATTTTTTGAGACGCTAGGATTAGTGACGAAATATTTTTCGTCTCTAAATCCTTCTTTGATCAATCGGAAACGAATTTTTACTTAATTTGAGATAAAAAATTATGTCTTTGATATCTGATTTTCTTATAGTGATACTGAATCCATATATATAAGATATAAGATGGCTTTCCATATCTATCCGTTAGCCACCATAAAAGCACATTAGAAATTAACAATCAAAGGCATTAGAGTGAGTAAAGCTCGCAATGAAAACTTCAAGGTAGCATAACGTTCAAAACCATTCTTTTAAGCTATTATGCTTTTTTATTCACCTATTTAATGTATAGAAAACATGGGCCATGGTTAGATTAGGAAATTAAAACATTTTTATTTAATATTTTATAATAATATTCAAAAAAATATCATATATAATTTGATATCGAGCTTTTTTTTTTGGTATTTAGAATTGAGATTAAATGTGGAATGACAAATTTTTAAGTGAAAGGACTAGTGATTTAATAAATAATTAAGATGACAGATGTTATATGTAGTATTATACATTATTATTGAAAGAGGAAAATGTTGTAAAAAAAATTAAATAGTATGTTAACTAAATCTTAAATATTTTATATATAACATAAGTACACAGTATATGAGTACTACAATAAAAAAAAGACATTTTCATGAGTTGATTCGAATTTGACGAGTTAAAAATTTATAAACTTGTTATTTAAACTAATAGTTAGCAGATTAAAAAAAATAAAAAACGAAATAATCTATCAACTCAACCTAATTTAATTTTATGAGTTGATTTGGGTTAAACAAGTTAAATCAACCAAATGCACACCCATACATCCAACATTATATTCTAAATTTGTTCTTTCATCAAATTACATTATGTTACAAATAAGGGTTTTTGTTGGGTTGATTTAAGCTCTCAACCCATTAAAAACTAACATATTTCATATAAGTCGGTTTAGATTCATTTTTATTCAATTTTTCATTAATTATTTTAGGTTAAAATATATTTTATCTCCCTTAATTTTGGGATTAGTACGTTTTACTATTCTCAATTTTGAAATTCAAAGTTATGGCTTATTTTTTCTATAGATACATATATGTATATTTATTACTTAAACTACATTAATATTTGAATTAGACTATATTCTAAAATTAGATTTTAACATCTTAAAAAATATAATGTCGCTAATATTGAGAATTTTTTTATTATTAAGAAAAGATTAACATGCACATCAACTAAATGCAACCGCTCAAATATAAGTTGGATTAGTTTTATTTAGGCGATACTTTTTTAAATTTTACTCAACTCAACTTGTTATTATTAACTCGGTTGGGGATGAAAAATCTGCTCAACATGATCGAACAACTTAACATATGAACAATTTTCAATAATAATAATACCCAAGCTTAGATATTGCTTAAAAAGAACAAATATTAAATGGCCATATCACTTAAATAAACTAATATTTGTAGATATATAAGGCTTATTTTTTTTAACTTTAGTATTTTAAATCAAATTTACCAGTTTTAAAAAAAAACAACCCATAACAACTTATTTGACAACGGATTGGGTTAGTTCGAGTTGAATGAGTAAAAATATCTCAACTCGAACCAATCTAACATGTATTTTTTGGTTAGTTCAATTTTTAAAATCTCTTCAACCTAACTCATCCGAATTCATGGACCCTCCCCTCCCCCCCAGTTGGATTTATAGAACAATCATTCAATATACTATTTATTATTTACTTCTATATCGGGGTTTTATAGGGTAAAAGAAGGTGTACGAATAGTTGTAGTTTGATATGCAAAGCCCCATATCTGTAGAAATATGAGATATATGAGTTTGCAAAATGCCAAGTAAAAATGATTTATATATAGAGAAAAATATGGGGTCATGCTTAATTTGTTTAATTAATAATACTAATAACAGTTTTCTCTTCATATAATAGTGATAATATATATATATATATATATATATATATATATGAGACTGGGAGTACTTGACAAATTAATTAGTTTTTGCAATTAGCAATAATGCTATGTATATGATTAAGCATTTGTAAACGAGTTTGATAATGTGGACTTTATAATCCTTTATTTCCTATGGATGATGTTATTAATTCTACAGAATGTATATTACATATACATTTTCGACCAATAGTACTATTATTCAGTAAAACCTCTATAAATTAATAATATTGGGACCATAAAATTTTATTAATTTAGAGAGATATTAATTAATCAATAAATTAGTAATTTATTAATTTAAAGAATGCTTTCTCGATTTAGTAAATATAAATTTAATTACATAAAAAATCATTTTTTATATATATCACTAATATATAATATATATGTATCATACTTTGTGAATTAATTTTAAAAAAATTTCATTGTACATATATATTTATGAAATTAAGTAAATGATATTCATTGTTTTTAGTACTTAAATAATATTTATTGTATTAACTAATTAAATAAAATTCAATACAAGTCACTTATATCTATGATTTATTATACTAGAACTAAATTTAATGTCATGAAAAAACAAACAACAAAGATCCATATTTTACTAAATAATATTGTCATAGTTTTGTTTGTAATTTTAGAGAATTATTAATTTATGATATTGACATGACTTTATATTCATATAAAAGTCTTCTTAAAAATTATTATCTTATTAATTTATCAAAATTACTAATTTTGTAAACTTGTCCAAGTCGGGACCGAAAAAAAATATTATTTTAACAGTTTCAAGATATGCACATAGTTATTGACTGCTTCTTGAGCCAGTAGGCCCACTCCTAGTACTAGTACTAGTGTTGCAAATTAATTTGTTTTTATAGACTTTTACACAATTTTTTTAGGATATTTAATTTTGACTTTACAATTGGTAATTTGTATGTATATTTGACGAATAATTTGTGATTATATATATAATATATTTTCCCTCAATAAGTTGCTTATGTTGCTGGCTAGTTGAAATTGGTTATATTCTTTTGTTTTCCACAAGTGTCAATTAGGTTGGGGTGTAAATTTCATATATAATATAAAAAAACTGGTCAAATAATTAGAGATGAAATTATGGACGAAAAAATCTGTCCTTGATTCGAGATGAAATTAGGGACGAAAAATCCGTCCTTGATTAGAGACGAAATTATGGACAGAAAAATCTATTTTTGATTTGAAATAGATTTAGGGATGGAAATTATGTTCCTAATTAGAGACGTAGTCAGAGATGAGTTAGTTCATCCCAGATTAGAGACATATTTAGAGAGGGAAATTTTGTTTTTAACAAGAGATAGATTCAGGGACAAAAAAGTTGTTCTTGAATTGTCATGAAATCATTTTTCATCTCAAAATACTATTTTAATTAGGACAAATGTTTTTTGAGATGAAATATTCTATCTCTAACTCTAAAACATAAATGTTTTGTCTTTAAATTTTTTGCATCGGCTAAATCAGAGACAAATTTTTTCATCTCTAATTCTTGATTTTCTTGTAGTGATATTCGAATTATGTGTAGTAATGGTCCTCATTAAGAGATCTGCTAAAGAAATATTTCTAATAAACATTGTTATTTCATTTTTTTTGTTAAATATAACACTGAATAAAATGACATTTGTTTTCAAAATTATTCAACACAATTATATACAAACTATACATTTTTCTTCAATCTATCATTTATAAACATTTCAAGTATTAAAAAAATATACATTTATCTCATTGTCTTAAAACACTATATATATCTGTGTGTGTGTGTGTGTGAAATAGCAAAAAGTGTCATCCGGAGATCAACAAGGATATACACGTCCCTCATTGATATTGGCCAACAATCGCGGTACTTATTCATCCTGGAAGAACTGATAATAATGTGTAATGAATTCATAATATTTAAGGACTAATTAATTTTGTAAATTTAAACTTCTAAAAATTAAACAATCAACTAGTGTGCACTAAATTGTCAATATAATCTTTGTACAATTATCTTAAAAAAGATTGCCTCTAAATCTTTTCAATCAAGATCATGGATATCTGAGAAAACAAAACAACAAAGTTGGTATAAACCGAAAACATTACCTTAAACACAAACATCACAAAACACAAATTAAGAATAGCTAGAATGGGGTCCATATATATCAACAATATTCCAATTGAAATTTTGAAAACATAAATATGAAAAACTCTAACACCTTAACCTTGTTGATATAATTAATTGGCAACATGATGCATGCACCATTATCCTTTTAATGACATTCACAAGTCACAACATAATGCTTTGTGCAGATCTTCATCATATACCAAATAGATGAGTGTCTTCTTCACAAAAAATTTGCGTGCAAAAATTGTTAAGATCTCCACCTCATCATTAGGCTCCATACTTGAAATTATGTTATGCCACTCTTTATCTTCATTGTTAGAAGTATTTGCTGCATCTCGCTTGTAGAAGTCAGTGGTAGCCTTTGTATAATTTGATATCAAGACACTAACGGGATATACGAAAGTCAAGTTTTCCTGGGTAGACAAATAGATAATGCACAGAATCAAACCTTTTAAGCTACTTCCAATAACTTGAGGCACTTTAAACAATATAGAAGATCCCTCGCCATTGAAATTTAGCCAATGAGGATGATTTTCTCCAGGAAAAAAATGGCTGTCAAATCCTTCCTCGCTCAATCCCTAAACCATAAACACAACAATGAAGGCATTTAGTTCACTTTGCAAACAAAAAGAATTTAAAAAAATAAATAAATACTGGGTAAATTATACTCTCTTTCACTGCAAGTTTTTAAAATTATAAATTCCTCCCTTATACTTTCAAAATAGACATTTTCCTCCCTTGTAACCATACAATATACAACATTTTAGTCCAATTTAATATTTTGCGTCCAAAGATAAATGTTCAGCATGTATTATGGTATTTGATATATAAATGCCATATATTGTTTCGCTAAAATACATTCTATTAACTTAAAAGATCAATTTTTATACATTGCAACAACCTTTTTTGTTGTTAATTTGGAAAAACGCTGTCACAAGTATTCTTTTTTTTTTTTAAAAGCTTCTAATATGTACTTAGGTTACTGGATATATTAATTAGAAAAAGTGGTATTAAATTAGCAAAAAAAAGTCTATAGACTTTTCTGAATAGAATATTTGAAGTCGGACTTAAGTGTAGCAATTTTATCACTACAAATGAAGAAAGTGCATGTCTTGAAAGCAGAGGACAGGAATGTGTAATTTTTAAAACTTACATAGAAAGAGTGTCATTTATTCAAACAATATTTTGACCCACTTAAACATGTATCTTTAACTTGATATGATTAATAGACATTGGGATACTTGTATGGCTTAACTCAAGGTTGAGTGGGTTGTGCTTAGTAATAATTGTCATGGATTGTTTACAAAGGAATTGGACACTTGACACTTCTTGAACTGACACTTCAAGATGTTTAAATATTGCTCACTGGAATTTAAAAGAAAAATCTAGTTTCATATTTGCGACTTATTAGTGGTTGTAAATATGTTTTAGCACAAACTAAGTGTAATGCTTGTAAACAAAATATATATATATATATATATATATATAAGTGTGTATGTATGTATGTATGTATGTATTATTAAGGAATTAAACAAAACTAGTATAGCGAGATCGATGAAGTAAAAATAAAGTAGATGAGGCATAGTGAGGTGGGAAAAGTGATCATAAGTAGGCTATGATAAATTATGCTAATGTAGTGGTGGTATAGAGATAAAGATAAGAAAAACCTGTGAAATACTCTTTGAAAGTGTATCTATGACTTTTTTGGGCGCTCCAACTTGAATAGTTAAAGAACTCATGAAAGTTTCTGACTCTGTCATGTGAACTTGCTTAGGAAAATTCCTGCATAAAATTTGAGATGTGCTTGGTCTCGTTTCCAATATAGCATCTTTTTTGGAAAATAAGCGATGTGAGAGACCTTGGAGTAAATGTGGGAAGTTCCCAAATGATTGAATCAAGGACTTTGGATGATTTTTTGGCTACATCCAAGAACAAATAAGAGAGGGAAATACATCACATGATAATCCTTCATAGCCAACTAGAGACACATACTTGATGCTTTTTGATCTTACTAATGAAAAAGGCACTTGTGTTATTGCCATTTGATTTGCCAAAAGAGTTGTCAAGGATTCCATTTGCTCAATGCCTTCTTCTAGCTTGTCAATCTTTGAACAACCAGAGAGATTGAGAGTTTTCAAAGATTTCAATTTATATACGGTTCCTGGGAGATGAATGAGGTCTTTACAGTCCTTTAAATTTAACATGAAAAGATATTTAAGATCTCCAATGGTTGGATGTACCACAGACAAACTAGCACAATCTTTGAGTACAAGTTTTTCAAGATTTGGTACCATTGAAAAGTCAGGTGTCTGTGTCAAGCAATGAGAATGACTAAGATTGAGAATTTTCAACCACTCCAACAACTGTGAAAAGAGTAAATTTTAATTATATAAGAAATCAATAATAGATGGAAATAATTACTATTGGAATTAATTCCAACAAAAGAAATCATAATAAATACCTGACTCTTCTTCCATACTTGTGTGAGGCTACTATACTTCAAGTTGATCACAACTATTTTTTCTAGACCAAAGGTCATAGGCATGTTTTCTAAGGACAATCCATGCCAGCAGAGCCACCTCAGTTCTTTTGATAGATATTTATAATCTCCAGAAAGTTTTACTTGACAAAGTTGAAGCAATCGAAGTCTCCTCATGTTCTGAAATGTTTTGGTACTCAAGGATAGGGAATTGTTTCTTGACATGTGTAATGCCAGTCCCTTGACTTTTATTGTCCCCTGTTAAATAAAAATAAGTAGAAAATAAAATAAAATAAAAATAATATAAAAAGCTTATCTTCCTCAAAGAAAATTAGTATGTTTTATGCAAATAAGTAATGTACAATACATGTTTAAATCCAAAATTATTAGTTAAAAGGTAGGGAGTACAATGCATAATGAGTATTCAAGTAACAAGTTTTAAAATGCAATTAACTCACTAAAAAAGTTCTTACAATATTATTTCTTAATACATCGAGTACGTCATCATGAAACCATAATCTGGTATGATTTTCAGGCTGTTCTGGTGATTGCTCATAAACGATCTTCCTTCCCATGTCTCGTAGTAAGTCATTCATATAAAGCTTATTATTTCTATCAACCTTTACAAGGCTACACTCTATTAAACGAGTAATTCCAATTTCAGCCTGGAGTCCACAACCATTTAGTACTTGTGTAACATGTTTTCTATCCTTTCCAATAAAAAAATAACATATGTCAAGGAATATATCTTTTTCTCTTTGATCGCTCAAACCATCATAGCTTATTTTTAGCTTTTCATAGATTCGATCATTCCCGATTTCTTGTAGTTTATCCAAAACACTTTCCCATTCAAGTACGTCTCGATCAAACAAGTAAAAGCCAAGAATTTCAAGAGCTAGAGGTAGTCCACCACAATAAGATATTATCCTTCTTGTGAGTTCAGAGAAGTCCATTTTCGGGATTGATTGCTTAAATGCATGCCAACTGAAATGCTCAAGAGATTCATTACGGTCCATTTCTTTCACGTCATATACATCATCAGCTTGAAGAAATTTAAGTAAATGCTTATCTCTGGTAGTAATGATTATTCTACTACCTCGGCCAAGCCATTCACGACTTCCACATAGAGCTTTGATTTGGTCTTCATTATTTACATCATCAAGCACAATAAGTACCTTTTTATGAGGAAGGCTTTCCTTCATTATAGTTTTTCCAAATTCAATACTTGGTATTGACATTATTCTTGTTTTTAAGATGCCAGAAAGAAGTTGCTCTTGCAAATACACTTGTCCGTTATCTTGCTTCCAAACTTCTCTTATATTTGTTAAGAAACATTTACCCTCAAAATTTTTGCTGATTTAATTGTAAATGGCTTTGGCAATTGTTGTTTTACCAATGCCACCTATCCCCCAAATACCTGCTATGATAACCTTATCTAAGTTATTGCTAAGCAATTGGATGATATCTTCCATTCGTGACCTTAATCCCACAGGGTGATAAGCAACAAACAAGTATGAATTATTGTCCAATTTCATGTTAATAGTTTCAAGAATAATGCTGATCAACTCTGTTTCAGTTCTGTTAACAACAAACAAGAAGTCAGATAAAAGGACTAGGAAGTACTCCTTAAGATTTATGAAGTGAATAACAATTACTAAAAACATTTACTATGACATTAACAATTGCTTGGAATTGACCAAATTTAACTAGTATCATATTTATTTGACTGTTTTGATACTGTTTTCTATCTTTAGTGGAAAGATCCTTACTTTTTTAGATATCTTAAATTATTCTCTCATATACTATGACCTTTTCAACTCTCTTTTGTTTTATTGAACTCTATGATAGTCTTAAAACACCTTGTGTAAGCTACTGTTCTTTTAAATGTTTTTTTTAATGGTCATGTGCTTCTGATTTGGAGATAGAGTTGTTAATTAAGTAGTGGCTGTATCTAAATCTTTAGAGAAGAATGATGATTGTACAGAGTTGTGGCATTGCCGATTGGGACACATGAGTGAGAAAGGGCTGTCAATTCTAAGTAAACAAGGATTGTTAGAAGGGGCAGAAACTGAGAAGCTAAAATTCTGTGAAGTTTGTGTTATGGGTAAACAATGCAGAGTTAAGTTCAGTTCTAGGAAGCATACTTCTACGGATGTTCTGCAATATGTTCACTCAGATTTGTGGGGTCCTTCTCCAGTTGAATCTCAGGGCAAATGCAAGTACTTTGTTACTTTCATTGATGACTACTCTAGAAGGGTTTGGGTATATTTTCTGAAATCCAAAGATGAAGTGTTTGGGAAGTTCAAGGAGTAGAAGACCATGGTTGAGAAACGGACTAGAAAACAGGTCAAAACACTCAGAACTGATAATGGGTTGGAGTTCTGTAACGCTCCATTTGATGAATTTTGCAAGAAAGAAGGTATAGTGAGGCATCGTACTGTACGTCATACATCACAGCAAAATGGAGTTGAAGAACGTATGAATCAAACACTGTTGCAGCGTGTGAGATGCATGCGATTAAACGCTGGCTTGCCAAAATAATTTTGGGCTGAAGTAGTTAACACTGCTTGTTATCTGGTGAATAGATCGCCATCTACTGCAATTGATTTTAAGACTCCTCAAGAGGTATGGTCTGGTAAACCTTCTGATTATTCTGGCATGCGTATATTTGGTTGTCCTGCTTATGCTCATGTGAATGATGGTAAACTAGAGCCTAGGGCAATGAAATGCATATTTCTAGGGTATGCACCTGGAGTTAAAGGGTACAGACTGTGGTGTACCGAAAAGGATAGAACTCCAAAATTTATTACTAGCAGAGATGTAACTTTTGATGAGTCTGCTATGTTTGGTCAGAATGAGGAGCTTGGTAGTAATGCAGGTAATAATGATCAAGGTGCCAACCAGAAGGTGGAAATTGAAGTTCAAACTTCAAAAAGGGTTATAACAGACCCTGTACAGCAGCCCAGGGAAGAAGAAGAATCACAACCTATAGCAACAAGGAGGGAAAGGAGGGAAATCATAAAACCTATAAGGTATGCAGATTGTGTTGATATAATTGATATTAATTCAGTTGCTTATGCCTTGGCAGTAGGTGAAAGCATTGATTCTGATGACCCGAGATCATATAAAGAATCAGTTGAGAGTAGAGAAGCATCAGAATGGCTGGTTGCAATGAATGAAGAGATGCAATCTCTTGAGAAGAACGAAACATGGGATCTTGTACTGTTACCAAAGGGAGTGAAACCGATAGGATGTAAATGGGTCTTCAAGAAGAAAGAAGGTATTCCTGGAGTTGAACCAGCAAGGTTCAAAGCACGACTCGTGGCTAAGGGTTTTTCACAAAATGAGGGAATTGATTATCATGAAGTTTTCTCCCCTGTTGTGAAGTATAAAACCATTCGTGTCCTTTTGTCCATGGTAAGTGTTTTTGACTTGGAGTTGGAACAACTAGATGTGAAAACTGCTTTCTTACATGAAAATTTAGAGGAGCAGATCTATATATCACAGCCAGAAGGATTTCTTGATTCTGGGAAGAAAGATCATATATGTTTGCTGAAAAAGTCCTTGTATGGTTTGAAGCAGTCTCCTAGACAGTGGTATAAGAAATTTGATGCATTCATGACTTCTCATGGTTTTCTGCGTAATCAGTTTGATAACTGTGTTTACTCTAAGAAACTTGCAGATGATTCTTATATTTATTTGTTGCTATATGTTGATGATATGTTAATTGCTGCAAAGAACAAGGTTGAAATTGATAGTTTGAAAGCCTTGTTGAGCAGTCAGTTTGAGATGAAGGATTTGGGTGCAGCCAAAAAGATATTGGGCATGGAGATTTGGAGAGATAGAAGTGCAGGTTTATTGTATGTATCTCAGCAGAAATACATAGAAAAATTGTTGCATTCTTTCCAGATGAATAATTCTAAGCCAGTTAGTACTCCGTTGGCGGCACATTTTAAACTTGATGCTAGTACAATACCTACTACAGCTGAGGAAAAAGGGTACATGAGTTCAGTGCCCTACTGTAATGCTGTTGGAAGCTTGATGTATGCAATGGTGTGTACTAGGCCTGATCTAGCTTATGTAGTCAGTGTGGTAAGCAGGTTTATGAGTAATCCTAGGAGAGCTCACTGGAGTGCAGTTAAATGGATTATGCGGTATTTGAAAGGTACGAGTAATATTTGCTTGGTTTATGGTGCTGATAAATCTGATAGTGGTTTGGTTGGCTATACAGATTTAGATTATGCTGGAGATCTTTTGAGGAGGAAATCCTTAACATGCTATGTCTTGACTCAAAATGGATGTGCTGTCAGTTGGAAGGCAACACTTCAATCTACAGTTGCCTTGTCTACCACTGAAGCAGAATACATGTCATTGGCAGAAAGAGTTAAGGAAGATATGTGGTTACATGGTTTGATTGATAGTCTGGGATTAAATATTCAGAGACCTATCATTTATTGTGATAGTCAGAGTGCATTAAGTTTGGCTAATAATCCAGTCTACCATGAGAGGTCGAAGTATATTGATATCACATTGAATTTTATTCGAGATGTGATAGAAGACAAGAAATTATCCATCGAGAAGATAGCCACAGCAGATAATCCAGCAGATATGTTGACAAAGGCTCTACCTTCAGAGAAGTTCAAACATAGCTTGGACTTGGTGAATGTTCGCATTCCATGAAGCCCTACAGGGCTTGAATGACAGAGATGAATTTGTACTTAGTTCTGGTGATTTGAGAGAATTCAAGTCAAGGAGGGAAATTTTTGGGTTTGACTTGAATTTTGTGGGTGACCCGGTTTGTAACCCGACCCACGACCCATTATTTCCTTTATATATATGTGTGTAATGGAATTCATTAGAAGTAAGTGGTTGATGTAATTTCTCTCTGTATAGCCTCCGTCAAAAAATAATACAGATATTCTGTCTGTCCGTGGACGTAGGTCGCATTGACCAAACCACATAATTTCTTTGTGTTTTCTTCTCAATCTTTCTCCTTGATTTATTGCCTTACAATAACCTAACAGTGCCCATCCTAATGTTTGGGTCAATTATATATCTATATATGTGCCAAGGGAGTTGTCATAACTATATTGTGGATTACAAGCAAGTGAGAGAGTTCCATCCTATTTGGTTGATTACTCTTATAGATATTCATATGTTAATTGAATTTTCAGGAAGCTTGAGAAGTGAGCATGTATATATACATTCTCTTTATCTCCTTATGTCATGTGTATTTTAGTTGTTAAATATACACTTTTAATTCATCAAATTTATTTATTGATGATATTTTTGAAAAATGGAAGTGAATTATTTTACTTAGTTTGTATGTGAAACATGTGTGTGATGGATAGGTTGTATTTATTGATGTCTTCGGCTCCGCTGTGCATCCTGTGAGCATCACTGTGGCTAAAACTTTTAACAACGGTTAAATCGTGGCTAAAAGTCTTCTTCCACAACACTTCTAGCCATGGTTTTAAAAATTGTTGCTAAAAGTTTTAGCAACAATTGTAATTGTTGCTAAGACTTTTAGTCACGATTAAAATCATGGCTAAACGGATGCCCGCACACAGGGAATCTGGTCTCTTTATTGATGATAGGAAAATGATTGTGATTGTAAAAAACAGAATAGGAGCCTGTGTGACCTTTTTATTTTGAATACCCCGATTGCTTGTGACGGTGCATCGTGAGGAATTCTTGATTTATATTTATATGGGTAAGTAGTTAGTGATAGTGCCACTTCACGCTCTTATGAAACATGTGAAAAGCGTATAAGGCTAAATTGGTCTAAACGACCTAAAATGCTGGGACTGTGTATTATTGAGTTGTTAGTGGAACAGTTTGGCAACGAATCGCAATGTGGCTAAGCGACCCTTCTCTTCGAGAATGCCACACTAAAAAATGTCGCCTTGTGAAGGAAAGACATTGAATACTTTATAGCTGCCTTGTGAAGAAAAGGCGTTGCAAATTTTATAATCGCCTTGTGAAGGAAAGGCAATGAATCCTTGTATAAGGTAATGTGAATGTCTGTGAGGTGATATGGATAATTGTTTTTGTATGGTTATATGGACCCCTTTGTATAATTATGTACCATGATTGTACTTTTGTGTTAACAATGTTACTGAATACTGGTTGTAGACTTCATTTTGGCCACATACGGTGCGCCTTGGTGATGACGCTTAGGATCTTCCTATGGTCTTACTGCTATGAAGGGTGCTTGATTTGTGTTCTTTTATGGTTGTTGTCTTCCCTTAATGAGTTTTATACTCACCCCCTTTCTATTGCACCTTGAGCAGGTCTTTGGTTTAGATGGTGAGTTTCTGTACGATGAGTAGCAGAGTCTTTGAGTCTTTGAGTCCTTGACTCCTTTTGGTGTCAGGTGGGTATAAGTAGCTATTATGGCATGGGTTCAGTCGTTCTATAGTAAAATAGAAACCTAAGAAATTTGTATTGATAATGAAAGCGTTTGGAAAATGAAATTTCACATGCTTATAATTATATTTCATGTTTTAGTTTATCTTTCTTGATATGAATGATATGGTCAAGAGAAGTTTTCTTACAATTAAGTGGTTGTATAAATAAAATTATCAATTTGTGTTAGAATGGGAATCTCTGTTGGGATTATCCATGTGTGTTGGCAGTATGTTGCTAGGCTTATGGAGGTGGACAGAATTTTCCTCCATGCTGGACATGTTTCTAAATTGGGGCATGATAGAACTAGACTCGAAGCCGTAAAATTGACTGATTTAACTAGTTCATTTTTTTTTCTAGAATTTTTTTGTATTTTTACTGAATATTATTATGTGTTTTTAAAAAATATTAAAAAATTTAAGTTATAAGGAAAAATTTAGGAGCAGTATAAGTACATATTTATAACATGCATTGAATATTTTAATATTTTAATATTATATATTATATATTTTAGGACAAATTGCACAAAACCACCTTCAACTTTAGGTCATATACAATAAAACCCTATCAACTTAAATTGTTGCAATTAACCCCCTTTAACTTTCATTTTTTGACAATTAACCCCTTCTGTTACTAACACAATTAAAGTTTCTTATATGTCAGTTTAATTGTTCATGTCATTATTTTCATGTCAGATCTATTTTCCATGTCATATATTCCACCTCATCTATATTTTTTCACATTCTTTGGCAGCAATTGCGTGAGCAGCGAGGAGATGTGATAGAGTGAGGTATAAGAAGGGCATGAGGTGCAACGTTAGATAGGAGAGGATTTTAGAGAGAGCACTGAAGATTTGAAAAGAGAATAGAGTAATATGCAGAGTGTGATAGAGAGACGATGACAGAGAGACAAATTAAGACAAGGAATTTGAGTGATTGAGGAAGTAATGTTGCTTCATCTCTATTTTTCCTTTTTGCACAAAGCTTGAATTTCAATTTGTTTTGCTTCATCTCAATTCTCTGTTCTACAAATTGAAAGAGGCTGAAGTTGTGAAAGATGTTCTTTCGTACTTGTGAAGTAGATCTTGCTTGCTTTTGCTATCCAAAAGGCCATGTCTTTACTTTCACCTCCACAGATGGAGAAGGTTGAACCACCATCACGGGCCGCCCACACTAGAAGAAGTGAGATTACTAGATGCCTAACTAGAAAGGTGCAAGAGTTCGTTTTATCACATCCATTGCTGAACCACATCGTGACCAAAGAAGCACCCACATAAATTATAAGAAAAGGGGAGTGTCGTGTATGGTTGTGGACAAGAGAGAGGAGTGAGAATGGAGAAAATGAAGAAGAGTATGATGAGAGAGGAAGTGGGCCGGATGTCATGGAGTGAAGCCCATGGTCACAACACGTTCAGATCTCGTGCTTGTCTTAAATTTGGCTGTCTAATTTGTTGATCGAACGAACACGATTTAACAAAAGCATAGATCCAACAGCCATGATCCTTAAACACCAAAACACAATTAATGTATTTTTTTCTCCTTCATCTTCTTCCTCTTTCTCTTTCTCTTTCTCTATCTAGCATCACCAACACCATTCTTCTTCTCTTGTCTTCTTTCATTGATAACCAAATGAAACTTTCATTGGGGTTTTGTGGGTGAACTATTCTGGTGCGAGAGTGATCTCTCTCCTCAATTTTTCTTTTTTCTTTTTTAGGAGTTGTTCGATTTTTTATTGCGGTTCTATTTTTAAGGTTTTTCTAGGAGATGTACATAGCTTCCATGCGAAAGTGTGCTTGAAGCTGATATCGAGCATACTAATACCTTGTGAGTTTCTCGTAGATTTTGTGGCATTTAAGCTTTTTTAATAATAATTCCTTTTATAAATTTTTAATCTTGTTTCTAATTATCAATGGTTTTACAAGGTTAGTTAGAGGAGAGAGGAAGGGATGAAAAAAAAAAAAGAATAATCGCGTTTTGGTGTTGAAGGATCATGATTGTTGCATCAAACAGATCCAACGACCATGATATAAGTTCCTATCTTAAATTGTGGCTGTCTAATCAACAGATCAAACAGCTAGATTTAAGACAAGCACGTGTTTGATTAGATGGCCACAATTTAACATAAGCACGAATCCGAAAGGGGTCACAACATACACACAAGCCCTCCGCGAAGAAAAACTCTCACCCTTCACTTTGTGCAAGATTCAAGTTTAAATGGTGAAAAAATATAGATAAGTGGAACAGAAGACACGAAAAATTGATTTGACATGAAAATGATTATTAACAATTTAAATAACATGTAAGTAATTTTTGGGGTTAATTGTAAGAAAAATAAAAGTTGAAAGAGGTTAATTGCAACAATTTAAAGATGAGGGGATTTTTATTGCACACGACATAAAATTGAAGAAGGTTTTGTACAATTTTTTTTATATTTTAATATTTTAATGTCTATAATATATACATTAATTATATATTTTAATATTTTAATATATTTAAGTAACGAAAATTTGACCATTGTCATATCCCAAAAATTTAACATGTGAAAAGATATTACTCATTTGATAAAATTCTCAAACATAAGTTATTTACATATATTCTGTAAGGTTTTACATTCAACTTTAATCATTCATTCCACACGATAGAATTATATTCATCTTATAAGCAAGTATAGGCATACATAATCTGATGTTTTTATCTCATCGCAAGCCTAGGAGACCTATAGAAAGTACAGAGCGTTCCTAGTATCCACAGTAATAAGTACTGGTATCCCACCAGACAAAAAGAGAAAATAATTCCAAGGGGCTTCTATTCTTCAAACGGATACTCTTCTTCCTTGTTTTCTGTATCTGAAAAGATAATCATAGGGAGTGTGAGTTTATTTAAAAACTCAGTAAGTAAATAACTGTACTACATAAAAAATCGAAAGTACAAATACCACATTTACTCATATAATTAATTGTCTTATACATCGAGTAATATGAGACTCTAACCCTTTCAAACTCGTGAATGAGATTTCATAGATATACATTGAGTAGTATGTGACTCTAACCCTTTGAAACTCGTGAATAAGATTTCATAGATATACATCGAGTAGTATGAGACTCTAACCCTTTCAAACTCGTGAATAAGATTTCATAGGTATACACCGAGTAGTATGGGACTCTAACCCTTTCAAACTCGTGAATAAGATTTCATAGGTATACACCGAGTAGTATGAGACTCTAACCCTTTCAAACTCGTGTATAAGAACCCGTAGATCTTTACTCATTAATAAAATAATGAGAATTTATCACATAGTACAATTTCCATGAAACAAAATAATTTATACATACTCTTATTCCTTTGAATTTCTGTAAAAATATACCAATCATCATATACTGTCATATGAAAAATTGATTGATTAATATTCAAATAATATTGTAAATGGGACTTATATTGTACTTTGACTAGTAATATCAAATTAGCTTAGCAAGGTTATTCACTTACCTTGATTTTTGTCCAAGTTTACCTTGTTCCACACTAGAATTTGTGTAGGAAAATTTCCTATTAAAATGTATTATAAGGAAACATAAGAAAGGAAACAAAATCACGAAAAGATGCAAAATTTTCTGATTGCTACAGTAACGGTTTGCTACAGTACGGTTTTGCTACAGTGACGGTTCGCTACAGTATCGTTGACTACCGACACTACAGTAACTGCTACAGTACTCGAAAAATTTCTGAAATTTTCTGGTTGCTACAGTGGATTCAAGTTTGCAGACGCTTCCCAGAAAATTTTCATCCTTTCCTTTCTTGATTCAAAACCAGAATCTCAACTCTTTTAACCGACTATAACTCAATCCTAACTCAAATATAACTTCTAAAACAACTAAGATTCATAAATTATCATCAAAATCTTCAAGAACAAAACCTTCTCTAATCTTCCATATAAACTTAGATTTAAGAATAATGAGATTAAAGCTTACCTTTGATTCTTACAAAGCTTTTGAACCGAACAATAATCGAAATTCTGAAGATCAAGGAAAGATTTGAGAAGAGGATGAAAAAACGAGAAAAAGCGAATTTCAGCCTTTCTTCGGTTGAGTGAGAAATGAGGGGGGTTACTATTGAAGCTTTATATTAAAAATTTCTAATGGGTTATTGAATAACCCATGGGTATCCATAACCCAACATCCAAACCCATCCAATCAATTTACAAGAAATGGACTAATTGACCATTCTTAAACCACTTTTCCATGAATTTCACCATTCTTAGAATATATCCCACATGGTGCAAATATTCAGTCCAGTCATTTAACTCAATTTTCATAAATAATATTCAAAAAGAACAATTAAATATGAAAATTAAAAATGACCAAAATAAATAACTAAAGTAACATTGTAAAATTCTAAAATATTCTTAGGTGAATTATATTCCGACATTAACGGGTATTACATTCTACCCCCCTTAAAGAATTCGGTCCTCCGAATTAAAATCTTACCTCAAGTTTCAAACAAATGTGGATATTTTTTCCACATTTCATCTTCTGCCTCCCATGTAGCTTCCTCGCGAGAATGATTTCTCCAAAGAACCTTGACAGTAGGAATTTCTTTAGTACGCAATTTCTTGACTTTTCTATCAAGAATAGCTACTGGTACCTCTTCGTAGGTGAGAGTTTCATCAAAATGAACTTCTTGGGGTTGAATGACATGAGAAGGATCAGGAAGATATTTCCGTAGCATGGACACATGAAATATTGGATGAACTCTCTCTAGGTCGGAAGGTAGGTCTAGGCGATATGCCACATTATCCACTCTGTCTACAACCTCATAAGGGCTAACATACCTCGGACTAAGCTTGCCTTTCTTCCCGAATCTCATTACTCCTTTCATAGGTGAGATTCGTAAGAAAATCATCACCTATTGCAAATTCAAGGTCACGTCGTCGGTTGTCTGCATAAGACTTCTGTCTACTCTGAGCAGTTAACAACTTCTCTCTGATCATTTTAACTTTATTTATATCTTCTTGTATCATCTCAGGTCCAAGTATTTTGGTTTCACCAAGTTCAAACCAACCTATAAGAGATCGACACCGTCTCCCATATAAAGCCTCAAAAGGTGCTATCTGGATACTGGCTTGGTAACTGTTATTATAAGCAAATTCAATAAGAGACAAATGATCTTCCCAACTTTCACTAAAATCCATCACACAAGCTCTTAGCATATCCTCTAAAGTCTGAATTGTCCTTTCGGACTGTCCATCAGTCTGAGGATGGAATGCTGTGCTAAGATTTACTTTGGTACCCAAAGCCTCTTGAAAGACTTTCCAGAAATGAGAAGTAAACTGAGGTCCTCGGTCTGATATAATGGATATTGGTACACCATGAAGTTTCACTATTTCTTTAACATAAAGTCGAGCAAGTTTTGCTACACTGAAAGTGGTATGAACAGGAAGAAAATGTGCTGACTTAGTAAGTCGATCCACTATAACCCATATTGAGTCATTTCCTTTTGTTGACCGAGGTAAGCCTACTACAAAATCCATAGTGATCCTTTCCCACTTCCACTCGGGAATATCTAGTTTTTGCATCAAACCAGGTGGTCGTCGATGTTCAGCTTTAACTTGCTGACAAGTCAAACATCGAGCTACAAAGTCAGTCACATCTCGCTTCATGCCCTCCCACCAGTAAACTTGTTTCAAGTACTGATATATTTTCACAGCACCAGGATGTACAACGTAGGGCAAACCATGAGCTTCCATTAAGATTTCATGTTTCAAAGATTCAATGTTGGGGACACAGAGTCTCCCATTAAACCATAAGACTCCTTCTTCATCTACCAAGAAACTTGGTGCTAGACCTTGCCTTGCCTTATCTCTGATTTTGACCATATCAATGTCATTTTCTAAAGTTGCTTTTACTTTTTCAACAAGGGATGATCTAACTGTTAAATGAGCCAGAAATGTACCTGACTCAGTGATCTCAAAGAATACTCCATCAGCTTCCAATTCTTGTAGTTCATGTATTAGAGACCTCCTTATAGTGGCAATGTGAGCTAAACTTCCCATAGACTTTCGACTTAGAGCATCAGCCACTACATTTGCTTTACCTGGATGGTAAAGGATGGTACAATCATAATCTTTCAGAAGTTCCATCCACCTTCGTTGCCTTAGATTGAGATCTCTCTACTCAAAAATGTACTTAAAGCTTTTGTGATATGTAAAAATTTTACAAGTCTCCCCATACAAGTAATGTCTCCAAATCTTTAGGGCAAATACTACAGCTGCCATTTCCAAATCATGAGTGGGATAATTCAATTCATGCTTTTTAAGCTGACGTGAGCCATAAGCTATGACCTTACCATGTTGCATCAATACACACCCTAAGTCTATCCTTGAGGCATCACAGAATACAGAGTAACCCCCTGGTCCTGATGGTAGGATTAAAACTGGTGCAAAAGTTAAACACTCTTTCAATTGGGTGAAACTTTGCTCACATGAATCATCCCAAATGTATTTAACATTCTTTCGGGTTAACTTATTTAATGGGAGAGCTGTCTTAGAGAAATCTTTAACAAAGCGACGGTAATACCTTGCTAAGCCAAGAAAACTACGTACTTTCGACACAGTTGTTGGTCTAGGCCATTGTTTTACTGCTTCAATTTTACTTGGATCTACATGAATACCTTCTTGGGAAATAACATGTCCCAAAAATATTACATGACTCATCCAGAATTCACATTTTGAGAGCTTTGCGTACAACTGATGCTCTCCCAAGATCTGAAGCACTATTCTCAAATGTTCAGTATGTTCTTCATGACTCTTTGAATATACCAAAATATCATCAATAAATACAATTACAAACTTATCAAGGAATGATTTAAACACTCTTTTCATTAAATCCATAAATGCTGCTGGTGCAAAAGTTAAACACTCTTTCAATTGGGTGAAACTTTGCTCACATGAATCATCCCAAATGTATTTAACATTCTTTCGGGTTAACTTATTTAATGGGAGAGCCGTCTTAGAGAAATCTTTAACAAAGCGACGGTAATACCCTGCTAAGCCAAGAAAACTACGTACTTTCGACACAGTTGTTGGTCTAGGCCATTGTTTTACTGCTTCAATTTTATTTGGATCAACATGAATACCTTCTTGGGAAATAACATGTCCCAAAAACGTTACATGACTCATCAAGAATTCACATTTTGAGAGCTTTACATACAACTGATGTTCTCTCAAGATCTGAAGCACTATTCTCAAATGTTCAGTATGTTCTTCATGACTCTTTGAATATACCAAAATATCATCAATAAATACAATTACAAACTTATCAAGGAATGATTTAAACACTCTGTTCATTAAATCCATAAATGCTGCTGGTGCATTTGTCAACCCAAAAGACATCACAAGAAACTCATAATGTCCATACCGTGTACGAAAAGCTGTCTTAGGTATATCATCATTCTTAATTCGTAACTGATGATATCCAGACCTTAGATCAATCTTTGAGAAGTATTTTGCTCCTTGAAGCTGATCAAACAAATCATCTATCCTTGGTAAAGGATACTTATTTTTCACTGTGACTTTATTCAGCTGACGATAATCTATATATAATCTCATAGAACCATCTTTCTTTTTCACAAAAAGAACAGGAGCACCCCAAGGTGAAAAACTTGGGCGAATGAACCCTTTGTTCAACAAATCTTCCAATTGTTCTTTGAGTTCTTTTAGCTCAATAGGAGCCATACGATAAGGTGGAATAGAAATTGGTCGTGTGTCTGGGACCAAATCAATACTGAACTCAATATCTCTTTCTGGCGGTAATCTAGGTAAATCTTATGGGAACACATTTGGGAATTCATTAACCACATGTATGTCTTCTAACTTCTGTTCTTTCTTTTCTAAATCTTTGATAAAAGCTAGAAATCCCTGACATCCCTTTCGCAACATACGCTGGGCACTTAACATAGATATCATGTTGCAAGGTACACCACTTCGATCTCCTTGAAACACAAATTACTCCTCCCCGACAAATTAAAGGAAATAACTTTGTCACGACAATTTATAGTAGCATGACAAGAAGATAGCCAGTCCATCCCTAAAATCACATCAAAATCTAACATATTGAGAATCATAAGATCTATCTCAGTTTCCATGCCCCCAACAATTATTTTACAAGAACGATAACATGTTTTAACCATCAAAGTTTCTCTCATCGGTGTGGAAACCAAGAATGGTTCTTGAAGAGTAATCGAATCAAATGCAAATCTCTTGGCAAATAGGGGTGACACATATGAGTGAGTAGAACCGGGATCAAACAAAATACGTGCAGCAAAAGTATTAACAGATAATATACCTGTAACTACAGCATTGGATGTTTGAGCATCCTGTCGGGTTAGAGCATATACTCTTGCATTTTCTCTGCCAGCAGCTTGTTTTTCACGGTCACCTTGGCCTCTTCCAGAACCTCTTCCCATACTACCCCCTATTGAAGGGGTTGGTGTTCGAGTAATAGAAGCAGAAATAGATTGTGGTCGAGGTGGCAAAGTAGACCCTTGACCTGGTCTTGTCATGAGCTGAGGGCACTCCCTTATAAAATATCCTTTTTGTCTACAGTTAAAACAACCTGTACCAACAATGTTTAACCTGCATTCTCCAAAGTGAAACTTTCCACATTCAGGACATTGAGGTTTTTCCCTTCTAGCTTGAGTACCTCATCTACTAGAAGAGCTAAAACCACCCCTGCTTTCTGAACGAGGCTTAGCCACACTGGCTGTAGAATAAGATGACTTAGTAGGAGTGGCTGGAACATGTTGTGATGCAGTAAAGGGTTTCAAAGTCCCTGAGTCTTCCCCTTGATCAAAAGATCTCCTATATCTGGCTTTCTTCTTTTAACGATATTCTTCTTTATTCTTTGACCTCTTTTTCATTCTTCGGGCCACATCAACAGCTTCTGAGTACGAAGAGTAATCGTTCATATTGGAACCCACTTGATCATATAAGGCATCACGAAGCCCTTCCACAAACTTTTCTATTTTCTTCCTTTCAGAAGGAATGATTTCAGGGGCATATTCAGATAATTTAACAAACTGAGCTGAATATTCATCAACAGTCATGGTTCCCTGCGGTAGATACAGAAAATTCCTGGCCCTAGATGATCGTTCACTTGCCGGAAGAAATTCATCCATAACCAATCTGTAAAACTCTGTCCACATAACTGGCGGTGCGCCTTGAATTCTAGCTTTCTTCCAGTTCCTCCACCATTTACCAGCCCTACCCTTTAACTGAAAGGAAGTGAATTCTACCTTTTGAGTAGGAGAACACCCTATAGCATCACAGATTGCTTCACAATCTTCAAGGAAACATTGTGGGTCCTCTTTGGGATCTTCCCCTGAAAAAGTAGGAGGCCTCATTTTCTGGAATTCAGACATTTTTACCTCCCTTACATTACCTCCTCCAGCTAACTGAGCTGGTGGTACAATTTCAGCTTCAACAATAGGAGGATCCACTGGCAGGTTAGCTTGTGCAGCTCGACCTCTCATTTCAGCCTCAAATTGGTCAAATCGTTCATTCATCAAATTAATCACATGTGCAATAGTTGCATTACCAATGTGAGCATCATGTTCGACTCTCCTTGCTTGATCACTAGTTGCGCCCTCAATACTTTGAGCATATGGGTCCAAGGAGGGCCATAATTCCACCAGTACATGTGCAAGATGATCCTAACCGTGGTGATAGTTTGGAGTAATGAGATTTGGGAAGAAAGGCAAGCTTAGTCCGAGGTATGTTGGCCCTTACGAGGTTGTAGACAGAGTGGGTAATGTGGCATATCGCCTAGACCTACCTTCCGACCTAGAGGGAGTTCATCCAATATTTCATGTGTCCATGCTACAGAAATATCTTCCTGATCCTTCTCATGTCATTCAACCCCAAGAAGTTCATTTTGATGAAAGTCTCACCTACGAAGAGGTACCAGTAGCTATTCTTGATAGAAAAGTCAAGAAATTGCGTACTAAAGAAATTCCTACTGTCAAGGTTCTTTGGAGAAATCATTCTCGCGAGGAAGCTACGTGGGAGGTAGAAGATGAAATGTGGAAAAAATATCCACATTTGTTTGAAACTTGAGGTAAGATTTTAATTCGGAGGACCGAATTCTTTAAGGGGGGTAGAATGTAATACCCGTTAATGTCGGAATATAATTCGCCTAAGAGTATTTTAGAATTTTACAATATTACTTTAGTTATTTATTTTGGTCATTTTTAATTTTCATATTTAATTATTCTTTTTGAATATTATTTATGAAAATTGAGTTAAATGATTGGACTGAATATTTGCACCATGTGGGATATATTCTAAGAATGGTGAAATTCATGGAAAAGTGATTTAAGAATGGTCAATTAGTCCATTTATTGTAAATTGACTGGATGGGTTTGGATGTTGGGTTATGGATACCCATGGGTTATTCAATAACCCATTAGAAATATTTAATATAAAACTTCAATAGTAACCCCCCCTCATTTCTCACTCAACCGAAGAAAGGCTGAAATTCGCTTTCTCTCGTTTTTTCATCCTCTTCTCAAATTTTTCCTTGATCTTCAGAATTTCGATTATTTGTTCGGTTCAAAAGCTTTGTAAGGATCAAAGGTAAGCTTTAATCTCATTATTTTCCTTAAATCTAAGTTTATATGGAAGATTAGAAGAGGTTTTGTTCTTGAAGATTTTGATGATAATTCATGAATCTTAGTTGTTTTAGAAGTTATATTTGAGTTAGGATTGAGTTATAGTCGGTTAAAAGAGTTGAGATTCTGGTTTTGAATCAAGAAAGGAAAGGATGAAAATTTTCTGGGAAGCGTCTGCAAACTTGAATCCACTGTAGCAACCAGAAAATTTCAGAAAATTTTTCGAGTTACTGTAGTGTCGGCAGTCAACGATACTGTAGCAGTCAACGTACTGTAGCGAACCGTACTGTAGCAAACCATTACTGTAGCAATCAGAAAATTTTGCATCTTTTCGTGATTTTGTGTCCTTTCTTATGTTTCCTTGTAATACATTTTACTAGAAAATTTTCCTACACAAATTCTAGTGTGGAACAAGGTAAACTTGGACAAAAATCAAGGTAAGTGAATAACCTTGCTAAGCTAATTTGATATTACTAGTCAAAGTACAATATAAGTCCCATTTACAATATTATTTGAATATTAATCAATCAATTTTTCATATGACAGTAGTATGAGACTTAATTAAAATTGATTGCTTAATATCCAAATAATATTGTAAATGGGACTTATATTGTACTTTGACTAGTAATATCAAATTAGCTTAGCAAGATTATTCACTTACCTTGATGTTTGTCCAAGTTTACCTTGTTCCACACTAGAATTGGTGTAGGAAAATTTCCTAGTAAAATATATTACAAGGAAACATAAGAAAGGAAACAAAATCACGAAAATATGTAAAATTTTCTGATTGCTACAGTAACGGTTTGTTACAGTGCGAGTTGCTACAGTACGGTTCGCTACAGTAACTTTGACTGCTACAGTACGTTGACTGCCGACACTACAGTAACTCGAAAAATTTTCCCGAAATTTCTGGTCGCTACAGTAAATTCGAGTTTTTGTAGAACTTTCCCAAAAAATTCATTCTTTCCTTTCTTGTTTCAAAACCAGAATTTCAACTCCATTGACCGATATAACTCAATCCTAACTCAAAAAGAACCTCTAAAACAACTAAGATTCATGAATTATCATCAAAATCTTCAAAAATAAAACCTACTCTGATCTTCTATATAAACTGAAATTTAAGGAGAATAATGAGATTAAAGCTTACCTTTGATCATTACAAAGCTTTTGAACCGAACAAATAATCAAAACTCTGAAGATCAAGGAAAAGATTTGAGAAGAGGATGAAAAAATGAGAGAAAACGAAGTTCAGCCTTTGCTTCGGTTGCGTGAGAAATGAGGGGGGTACTATTGAAGCTTTAAATTAAATATTTCTAATCAGTTATTGAATAACCCATGGGTATCCATAACCCAACATCCAAACTCATCCAGTCAATTTACAATAAATGGACTAATTGACCATTCTTAAACCACTTTTCCATGAATTTCACCATTCTTAAAATATATCCCACATGGTGCAAATATTCAGTCCAGTCATTTAACTCAATTTTCATAAATAATATTCAAAGAGAACAATTAAATATGAAAATTAAAAAAATGACCAAAATAAATAACTAAAGTAACGTTGTAAAATTCTAAAATACTCTTAGGCGAATTATATTTCAAAATTAACGGTAGAATAGAAGTAGTAAAGTATAGATGGGTGATAATCAGTCTCACTTGTAATTTTCGTAAAATAAAAATATATATGAAAAAGAAGGAAAAAAAAAAAACAAAAACAAGTTTAACCATTGATCTGTCCCATTTTGGGTGATTGGTTTTTTAAGTTGATTAGATATTTGTCGGTTCACCATTCACGGGTTTAGAACAATGTTAATTATATTATATATAAATATAAATTTTTTTTGGTGAAAATATAAATATAAATTTGAAATGCAATAAATTTGACCTGGGAAGTCCGGACGTGTCCATTTCCCAGCAGGGTGTGAAAGCCAGTCGGGCTGCAGCCTCGGATGTCGCCCATCTCCTTCTCAACTTTTCATCATCGATGCTTCCAAGCAGTCTTTCAAACGGTTCTGTAAATATGTTGCTTTGCGTCAGTGGGAGACCGTTCGCTAATTCAAACACAGGCAAAACCGCTTCAATCCTTTCGTGAGACATGATTTCCTCAAATTTCTTCAAACAGCCACTGGAATTCACAAAATCAATCGTGAAAACAATGACTAATATTTTGGACCTTTTGATGGCTTGAAATACCCGAGGTGTGGTCTCTTCACCGTTGTCAACGAAGGTTTTGATTGTCTTATTATCTAATAAATAGTTTTGGAGAGCTGTGGCTGCATAGCAGTAGGAACTCAAAGTGAAGAAGTACACATCGTGAATTTTGGTTAGAGGTGGTGAGAAGGATGAAGATTGGGGATTAGACGATGAAGAAGTGAGGAAAGACATGGATTATTGCAGGAGAGGAAGTGAGGAAGTGATACAGATCTCTACTCTCTTCTCTGGTGTGGTAACAGAGGAAAGTAGTTTAAAGGCCAGAGATCAGATGGATTTCAGATGCATTATGTATAGTCAACAGTCAATGTCTCAGTCTTCAAAAATTGCTTCTTTCCTCTCAGAAAATTTGCTTTCAGACTTTGTGATATGAATTTCTCCGAAAGCCACTGATCCACACTTTCTTTCTCCTTTCTTTCGTCCAGTCAGAGCCGTTGCTTAAATAAAAAGAAAGTTGTGCACTGTGCTGTATCCGCGTTGAATGCGCGTGGCGTGAGCTCAGTTTTATTCTTAACATTTTATTAATTCATAATAACAAATTAATACATAAAAATTAAGATATCATTTTGGTCTACTTAATAGAGATTTAAAACTGATTTATTCTTATTTCAATCAATTAAGTGCTTCTATTTTTTATTTTTTAAACTCTAAATACATCTTATTTAATTAAATCTCATGAAATTTTTTAGAAATATTTAGGTGTTGAATGCATATAGATGTTAAAAAATCTTTTAATATTCAAATAATCTCAATTATCTAGTATTTAAATTTAAAAATAATATCTTAATAATCAAATTTATATCTAAATTCAAACAACAAATAATATCTTTGCGTATGTGAAGCTCCTGCCCCTTTGCATAATTAAAGGATAAGCTTGGGAATTGCAACTAGGAGTCGTACATGGGTTCGGTTCGATTTAGTTTTAAGTATAAATCTTAATTGACTTAATCTCCATCTTGGTCCCTCACAAGTGCTTCTTTTTCAATTTGGTGTTTCACATATTTTTTTTTAATTTGATCCTTCACAGATCCAGACATTCTTAATTTGATTCTTAAAAGATTTGTATTCTTAATTTGGTCTAGATCCAATGTTCTCCATTTGATCCATCACAAATTTTTATTTTAAATTCAGTTCCTCACATATCCCAGCATTCTCAATTTTATCTCTTATAGATCCAAACATTTTCAGTTAGATCCCTCCTGGAGCAAAGCTGTCAAAATTGAATCCCCTAACATTGTACATTACATTAACACACAGAAAGATTTTACATGGTGTCCAAATTAGTGAATTAATTGCTAAGTCAATACCTCAATTAAATTATTTAACAATAGTTGCATGGTGGGCCTAAATTGAGAATGCTTGAATTTGTGAGGGAGCAAATTGAGAATACAAAACTGTGAGGGACCAAAATGATAACGTTTGGATTTGTTAGGGATTAAATTGATAATACAAATATGCAAGGGACTAAATTGAAAATATTTGGATTTTAAGAGACTAAATTGAGAACAAAAGTATATGAAGGATCAAATTTAGAAAAAGAACATATGTGAGGGACTAAATTGTAGTTTTTGTCTTTCTTAATTACTATAGAGCATTTGACAATTAATTCTCCCCCTCAAATTGTATATTTGCCAAAAACATGAAGGGAATAATTATAATTCGATTCTTTTTTATTTAAGATTTCATTTATTTTCATCGATGTCTTTCTAAGAGGCTTTAAATCACATATATAAGGTTAGGACTACCATAAATCAAAATTTCACATCATAAAAGTATGGAAACAAGTGTCAATTCACAATGTCCTCATGAGATTTTCTATTACTACAATTTGGGACAGCTTACAATTTTTTCCAACCTCATATTTTATTTGTAAAAATAATTTATTAATTTTCTTAAGTTTTTAAGATATAATAACGGAAGTTAAATAAAAGAGAAGTTAATTTTTTTTTGTTACGATACATATTTTCTTAAATTTAAATTTAATATCAAAATAAATTAAAACTGAAGAGAATGAATAAACAAATAATTATTTATAAATAAATAATATCAAAAATTAAAATTTTACATTCGTCTCCCCACGATTTCTTTGGTCCTAATGGCTCCCTCTAATCGATCTTTGAAATCTGACCCACACTCACTCCAACGGTTCATTTGAAGTTTAAATTTGCTTTCTCTTTTATCTCTCTGTTTTCTGCTCTTTGTTTCTCTGTTTTCATGTTTACTTCATTTATTACTAAAATGCAGTATCTGTAAAGTATAATGGCCAAGTCCTAAAATGTAATTAACCTTTACTGGAGTTGAAAAGAGTTATGGCCTATACCTAATATACTGAATAAACCAAAGATCAATTAAAAGGGAACCATGAAGAGCATCAAGGTGCTGGCCTTTCAATGCAGCAACTTAGTTTTCAGAAACAAGAGGAATAGTTTCTTATTCATACTTTATTCTCCTTTTATGTTCAGGCTGATGAAGTTGATGAAACTGCTTATGGACTTTTGGCAGGTATGTTGACACCTTCAACCAAGGTGGTGGAAGCTCTGCAAACTTCTCTCAGTCTCCTCCTGTTCCCTCTGTCAAGCCAGCTCTTGCTGCCAATGCAAAATTTTTATTCTTGCTCCTGCACCATATCATCTGAGCAAACAATGCAAAGAAGCCCAGGCTTGAACAATATCCTGCAACCAAGTCAGATATATAACATTAATGAAAGTAAAGAAATGATAAATCAGAAGAAAAAAGAGATATACTGTATCAGAAATAAAAATATTGTTTCTGCAAGATGCTTAGAAAAAAAAATGGAAAAGCAGAAAACAATTAAAGAGAATAGAAACCAAAAGAGATACATTGTATCTGCAGCTCTCATTCTTATTCTTAGCAGCTAAGTCTTCATTGTATATAGATTATATCTCCAGTGTGAGAACCATATCTTCATTGTTTTACTTTCACACTTTCTTTTTTCTCTGACACCCCTCTCCCCAAGAAAGAAATTGTTGCACAGTGCGAGAACAATGTCTTCATTGTTTTACTTTAGCTCTTTCTTTTTTTTCACTTTATTATGAATCACCAAACAAATTCTATATCTACAATATATATATTATATATCCCGTGTATATATATATATATACACATTGTAACACCTAATTTTCTTCACAATAATTTCCTTTTTTTCCTTTTGAATAAATAAATGATGAAACAAATAAAAAAAATTAAATATAAAAAGTAAAAAAAATATATACATAAAAATATAAAATATAACAAAAAATTATAAAATTATAAAAAATAAAAATTGTAAAAATTATAAAAAAATAACAAAAATAATGGAGATGTCATATGCCCATATTTTACACAACATGAGCATCAGGGAGCAGCATGGATGATTGCTTCTTGTCATTCACACACTCTAATTAGACGCCTCTATCATGTCTCTTTTCCTTCACATGGCATCCCACACTCTCGCTTAAGTAAAGAATGTGATAGGATCCGTTGCTTTACCTCTTTCTTGCTTCTCTTTTTAAAAACGATTTTTATTGTTATTAAAATTTTTAACAATAATTTAACAATAGTAAAACTATTATTAAAAGTTTGACCAACATTTAAAACTATTAAAATTATTGTTAAAGGGAGGAGCATTGTGCTTCTAAACAAATTCAAATTCAAAAAAAACATCACAACAAAGTGTTAGTTACATGATTTAGGAGCTTTTCACCCTGTAACACGATCATTTTGCATCTTTTTTTCCAAGAGTTCGGAGCCCTTACTTTTTTGTACTAGAAAAGCAGGGGCTTTTCTTTTTAGCAATGGTTGTAAATATTTTTAGCAACGGTTATAATCGTTGTTAAAATTTAAAACCGTTACTAAAATTAAAGTGTTGCAAAAGATGAAAATTGTTGCTAAAATTAACCACATTTATATTTTAGCAACGATTTTTTACTTTAGTAATGATTTTAATTATTTTTAAAAATTTTAACAACAATTAAAACTGTTGCTAAAATTAAAAGCACGTACTTTTTTTTACCGAAAAGTAAAGGGCCGTTCGCCTTTCTCCAACTATAAGTAACAGACCCATATTCTCTTTCTAGGTACGACCCATCAGCCGAGAGAAAGCGAGTACAGCAGCTAGAGAGTATTCACTCACACCGAGACATCCTCAGGAAGAAAGAAAAACTGTCAGCTCCCTTTCCTCTTCCATTTTCTGCTAGTGAGCCGATAGTAAAAGAGAGAGTTATGTTGAACACAACACTCTTGGGCACTAAATATATTAAGACAACTTTGAAGAAAAATTACAACACTCAATATTGAAAGCTCACTCTTTCTCACACTAACCACAAGACTACACTTTAAAGAACTCTTTGAAGTGCACTACTATTTCTTGTACTACTTGATTATTTATAATGAAGGGGGGAAGGGTATTTATAGTACTTGCAAACAAATCTAAACCGTACGAATAAATTATCTCAAAATTCTAATAACCACACATCTTCACCAACCAAACCTAATTTTTCACCAACCAAACCTAACTTCTTCACCAACCAAACCTAACCTTCTTCACCAACCTACTTCACCAACTTAACATTCTTGGATTTGGATTCAATTTGATTGGGCTTCTTGGGCTACATATGAATTTTGATATGGTGTTGATAATTTAACACTCCCCCTCAACACCAGCTCCCATTCTCTGCAATATGTCAAGCTGCTGACGAAACATTTGGAGCTTGCCTATACTTAGACTTTTTGTAAACAGATCTGCAACTTGATCATCTGTTTTGATCTGTCTCATCTCAATTTCTTCCTGTAGAATCTTCTCTCTGATAAAATGATAGTGCACTTCAATATGCTTAGTTCTTGCATGAAAGACCGGATTCTCTGCCAAACGAATTGCTGATTGATTGTCACAGTACAGCGAAACTACATAATTTACTGGTTGATGTAGGCTATTCATTAACTGTATCAACCATGTACTTTCTTGTGCTTCCATTGCTGCAGCTCGATACTCTGCTTCAGTGGTTGACAATGATACCGTTTGCTGTCTCTTGCTACACCAAGAAATTGTTCCGGAACCAAGCTTAAACACATAACCAGTTGTTGATCTCCTAGTATCATGATCTCCTGCATAGTCAGCATCACAATAACCAACTAACTTGCATTCTCCACCTTTCTTGTACAAAAGACCATAGTCAATTGTACTCTTCACATATCTCAGTATTCGTCGAACTATTTCCAAATGAGACTTCTTTGGATTTTGCATGTATCGACTCATCACACTAACTGCATAAGAAATGTCAGGTCTTGTCAAGGTTAAGTAGATGAGACTACCTACCAATTGCCGATACATCGTTGCACCTTCTAAATCTTTTCCTTCATGTGCACACATTTTAATATTTGGTTCCATTGGTGTCGAAATCGGCTTACATTCAAGCATTCCGAATTTTTCCAACAAATCTTTGGAATACTTTTGTTGACAAAGAAATATTCCTTCTTGTGTGCGATCAACTTCTAAACCAAGAAAGTGCTTGAGCTGTCCAAGTTCCTTCATTTGGAAACGAACTGAAAGATTCTCCTTCGTCCGAAGAATTTCTACCTCATCATCACCGGTTATGATTAAGTCATCCACATAAACTAGCACGATAGCTAGCTTTCCTTTATTAGCTTTAACAAACAAGCTGGAATCTGCAGGTGTTACTAAATAGCCACTTTGTGTTATGAATTCAGCAATCTTACCATACCACGCCCTAGGTGCTTGTTTCAATCCATATAGTGCTTTTCGTAGCTTACATACGTATTCAGGATGATTTTGGCTTTGAAAACCCATTGGTTGAATCATGTAGATTTCCCGATCCAGCTCTCCATGAAGAAAGGCATTCTTCACATCCATCTGCCATAAATTCCAATCTTTGTTAGCTGCAAGTGCAAGTAAGACTCGTACTGTTGTCAGTTTTGCCACTGGACTAAATGTTTCATCATAGTCTAGTCCGTACTGTTGAGAGAAACCACGAGCTACCAATCGTGCCTTGTACCTCTCAATTGACCCATCTGGTTGGCGTTTTATCTTGTAAACCCATTTACATGATATAGGCTTTACATCTCTTGGCTTTGGCACCAAATCCCAAGTCTGGTTTTGCTTAAGTGTATCAATCTCTTCTTTCATGGCGATCATCCACTCAGGACTCTGCAATGCTTCTTCAAACTTCTCAGGTTCTACTATGGTTAATTCTTTGACTATGGCTGCATTGGCGTATTTGGGATTTGGCCTCCGTATTCTTGTTGACCTTCGAAGTTGAGATTATGGAGTTAATTCTTCAATTTCATTAGGCCCACCTTCTTTATTTGATTGTTCATACATTCTAGTTTGCCAAGGATTCTGGGTCACTCTCTGTTCAACATCATTGCCATTTAGATTTCCTAGTTCATCTGAACTTTGTTGAAGTTGAATAGTATGTTCCTCCATCTTTTGTTGTAGCTTGTCTCCAAATTCTCTGGAGTCTGGCAATGCCTCATTCTTTAATGACCACCAAGAAGATGCTTCATCAAACACTACATCTCGTGAAGTGTAGCATCTTCCACTCATTGGATCACAACATTTCCATCCCTTTCTATGGCTGTCGTATCCCACAAAGATACATCTAACAGCTTTCTTGTCAAACTTGCTTCGTAAATGATCAGGAATAAATACATAGCATACACAGCCAAATACTCGAAAGTAATTAACTGTAGGTTCCTTATTCCACAGTTTCTCAAAGGGTGAAATAAATTCTAACCTCGGTTGAGGAAGTCTGTTGATTACAAAGGCTGCAGTCCTCATTGCTTCAGCCCAAAATCTTCCTGGTACATTCTTTGCATGTAGCATGCTTCGACAAACTTCTGCAAGATGTCGATTCTTTCTCTCAGCTACACCATTTTGTTGTGGTGTGTTGGCACAAGTGTATTGATGTCGTACTTGACATTCCCTTAAGTATTGAGAGAACTCATTTGAGCTATATTCTCCCCCGTTTTCTGTGCGCAAGCAACGAATCTTCTTTCCCACTTCTCCTTCGGCTAACTCTCTAAACTCTTTAAACTTTGAGAAAGTGTCAGATTTTTCTTTCATAAAGAAAACCCACACATGCCTTGAGAAGTCATCAATGAATGTCACCATATACCGCATACCACCAATTGATGGCTGTTTAACTGGTCTAAACACATCAGAGTGAATTAACTCTAATGGCTCTTTTGCTTTAAACTTCGATTCCTCGTATGGCAACTGGTGTGCTTTACCATACTGGCACCCTGCACATATTGTGTCTGTTCGCACATCAAGTTGAGGAAGCCCTTTAAGCATCGATTTCTTCACCATCACACTTAGCTTGGAATAGCTAACGTAACCTAACCGCATGTGCCATAGATCTGATGTTTCATTTTTCCTTATCCTATCTACATATGCAGATTCTGCTGACATCACGTAGACTGACTCCAATCGTCGTCCCTCCATTGTTGGTGTTTCTAAGATTTTGAGGTCACGATACACCTTCACATCTTGGGGACCGAACAAGACATAGTGGCCTGATGATGTTAATTGAGCCACAGACAATAAGTTTTTCTTCATTCCAGGAACATGGTATACATCTTGAAGTGGCACATGGCTAGAGTTATGTCGGGGTGTAACTATCGTCTTACCAATGTGAGCTATTGGTAACCTTGAGTTATCGGCTGTTACTACCACACGTCCTCCCTTGTACTCAGACAAGTTTTGCAACTTTTGTTTATCACCCGTCATATGATTTGAGCAGCCTGAATCTATGATCCAGTCATTCTTGTAGTCAATATGTTCTGGAGTTGTAACCATGAGAGCTAATTCTTCTTCCTCCATAGCAAATAACGCTTCGGCATCCCAACCATCTTCACTATACTCCGTAGAGTTAGAAGTAGTTGTATTACTTTCAACAGGCTTTTTTCTTGGACCAACAATCTTTTGCCATGTGGCCCTTCTTCCTGCAGTTGTAACACTCGCCATTGAACTTTCTACTATTACCGCGACTCTTTGAATCTCCTCCTAGACGAAAGCCTCCTTTTCCTTGGTTTACCTTGTCACCATCCTTATTAGATCCACCACCATTGTACCACTTAGAAGTCTCTTTGCTTTTACTGGTATAGAGTGCTTCCTCCTCACTCTTCAGCGAGACTCCTCCCATTTGCTTAGCCATAGCTTCCTGACTTGCAAGCAAATTTTCAAACTCAACAAGTGATGGCTGTATCGGCCATCCCTGTATAGTGGCAATAAACCCTCGATATTCGGGTCTTAAACCGTGGATAATTATTCTCTTTATCATGGTTTCCCCAATAGGAGCTGTTGGATCTAATTCTGAAATTTCGCGGCATATCGACTTCACTTTGTGAAAATATTGGGCAATTGTCATGTCGCGTTGCACCATTGATAGTAGCTCATTCTCAAGAAGTTGTAGTCTTGTATCATTCTTCTTTGAAAAAAGTGTAACAAAAGTGTCCCATGCTTCCTTTGGTGTTTTAGCATCCCGGATGTGCTCCAACATGTCTTCTTCAATTGTGGTCTTTAAAGCAAACATCGCTTTGCCTGCTTTAATTTTCCACTTTCGCAAGGTGCCATTGGCATCTTCTGCCACCGGTTGTGTAACTTCACCACCACCGACGACCTCCCAAAGATCTTGACCTTGTAGGTAAGACTCCATACATGTTGCCCACATGTTGTAGTTTTTGTTGTTGAGCTTATTGATTCCTCCAACTATTTGAAGGTCACCCATCGTGCCAGCAAGATTTCGACTATACCGAACAAGCTTGACTTACAAACTTGCAGAGTACCAAACTCCTCACCACTCAAAATCTCTCACAAAAAAAATCTCAAGAAATCTTTTCTGGTTATGGAAGTTCAGTCAAAGCTGCAACCATAGAGCATACTCAGATTTTCAAGAGATCCCACAACCTCGCTCACAACCAACCTAGACTCTGATACCAATTGTTGAACACAACACTCTTGGGCACTAAATATATTAAGACAACTTTGAAGAAAAATTACAACACTCAATATTGAAAGCTCACTCTTTCTCACACTAACCTCAAGACTACACTTTAAAGAACTCTTTGAAGTGCACTACTACTTCTTCTACTACTTGATGATTTATAATGAAGGGGGGAAGGGTATTTATAGTACTTGCAAACAAATCTAAACCGTACGAATAAATTATCTCAAAATTCTAATAACCACACATCTTCACCAACCAAACCTAATTTTTCACCAACCAAACCTAACTTTTTCACCAACCAAACCTAACCTTCTTCACCAACCTACTTCACCAACTTAACATTCTTGGATTTGGATTCAATTTGATTGGGCTTCTTGGGCTACATATGAATTTTGATATGGTGTTGATAATTTAACAAGTTAGTGAGCCGAGAGTGAAAGAGAGAGTTAGTAGAACCAGTCAGAGCCCAGAGTGAGAGAGAGAGAAAGACTCACAAGCCGAGAGAGAGAGAGAGAGAGAGAGAGAGAGAGAGAGAGAGATTCTGAGGGAAGGAAAAAATTCTGAGTTCACCCACACATTCATCTCCACCGCCATCGTTAGCACTTAGCACAGCCCCCCTCTGTTTAAAGTCATAAAAAACAGAGCACAACCAGTACGGCAGAGAGAGAGACGGAGCTCCGACGAACTCAGAGGAAACCGTTACCGGAGAACCAGAAACAGAGACCGAGAGAGACTCAGAAATGTACTGTTACTGATTATTCACCTTGATGCTGTTTATGCGACCTTGATGTCGAATATACATATCGTGTTTCTTTTCGTGAGATAATTGAATATGTGGCTTGCGATTCCTTATTCTATTGACAGGTATTCTCTTTTCTTCTCTCTTTTTATTTTATTTTTTTAACATATGTCTTATCCTATTTATTTCACCTTACTTTCTTCTGTGTGTAGGCGTGACTGTGTGTGCATGAATTTTGTATATATATATATATATATATATATATATATATATATATATATATATATATATATATATATATATATATATATATATATATATATATATCTGGGAGTGTGTATTTGTCCTTAATTATTGTATGCATGTATGTACTGTATATGTATGTAATATGTATATGTATCAGTGTAAGTGTGTGCAAATAATTTTTAAAAAATTTCAAAAATATTTTTCTTTAATTTCATTCACAAGATAACATCAAAAATCTCAAAAATATGTTTCCTCTCAAATTATTCCTCAAAATAATTCAAAATTTTTAAAAATATTTTCCTTTAACTTTATTTTCAAAATAATTTCAAAAAATCTAAAAATATGTTTCCTCTCAAATTTCATAGACATAACTTCAAAAATCCGAAGATATTTTTCTTTAATTTTATTTTTAAAATAATTTCAAAAGTCTAAAAATAGCTTTACTTTCAAATTATTTCACAAAAATAGTTTCAAAATCCCAAAGATGTTTTCCTTCTAAAATTCAAAAAATCGAAAAAAAGCTTATTTCAATTACACCCCAAGTCATTTTTGAAAAGAAAAAATCAAAAAGCAAATAAAATAAAAGCAAAAAATCTTTAAAATGGGAAGAGTAAAAAAAATCAAAGTAATTTGTTAAATTCAAATACAATCACAACTCTTTAACATTGTTTGATTTATGAAAACAATTATTTTTGAACTTTTTGATTTTTCCCGCAAAAAATTTCAGTTTTCCTTTTGCCCTTTGCAGCATTTCAAAATGACGAATTACGTGAACTTTAATCTCAATTATTAGATACATAGGAACTAGGCTCTGTCTAGCCAAGTCCGTCCTTGTACATATGTTCATTTGTTTTGATGCTTTTCCCTTATGCTTTCATGCTGCTGATAAGGGTAACTTAAGACAAACATAAAATAATTGCACACTTTCTAAATCAAACGTATAGGGTGCCTAATACATTTTCTATACGGTTCAACTTCCAAATTCTTTTTTCTCTAAACGCAAACTATCAAATTTAAAGGTTTTTCCAAATTTTTTTCTAACAAATTAAACTTTGGTGACAACTCCTAAAATTGGTTTTCAGTTTCAAAAGTCAATTTTATACATATTTCTTTTTAAAGAAGCGCCGGCCGGTTATATTTTGGGTGCGACATATCTTATATCTCCAGTGTGTGTATATATATATATATACATATATAAACATATAAACATATATATAGATATAGTATATCAATAATATTATATGCCCTTTTAGCTCTAAAGCACGGCAGAAGAAAGTTGACAGACGAGAGAAAAAACAATAGTAGTGCAGAACAAAGGCACACCGAACAAGAGGAAGAATGAACAAACATCGGATGACAGTTGCATGTGAAAGGATTCTCTGTAGAGGAAGACACAAAATGGTGCGAAACAATGCACCTGGAGTTGAAGAAGAAGAAACGGGTGTGAGTCCCACTATACACGAGTCATTCAGGAATTGGTGAAGCATTTTGTTTTTTAAAAATTTTGTAAGAAATTTGGACCGTTTGATCGAGTTAATCCAATAGCCCAGATATATTCCGAGCCCTACAATTTGGGCTGTACATGCGAGCAAATTCAATGGCCATTAAAAGTCAGGCAGAGGTGCCATATATTTACTCTAGGTAGGGGCGCCAAATCCAGATATTATTGTCGTTCTAAATACATATAGGAAGACGTATGTGAGAGCTGAATTTCTGGCCTTGTTAAAGCATGCATGAAAGAGCCTTAATCCCATAGAGAGAGAATCTCATGCAATTTGTGCTTTTACTGATATGTTCATTAGTAGTAATAAAAAGCAGCATTAAATAACTAAATGCACCAATTCAACATTTCCTTTTCATGGTAAACGTGATACAGAAATTAATCAAGCTGGGACTTGGATGTGGAGTTGATTTGGGCCTCATTAAGGTAGAAAAATGGAAGACCATTGTCCAGAGTCATAAATGTAACACCCGAAAAATGGACATATGAATATGTATATATTATATGATATAATTCAGTGGTACTTCATAATTTTTTTGAATAATTTTAATATTTATAATTATGTAAATTATAAATTATATAATTTACAAAGTAAATTACAAATTATATAATTTACAAAGTAAATTACAGTCAAGTAAATAAAATTTCTAAAACACCGCAAGACCTAAATGGCGTATAAGATTACAGAGCATTTATAATTAGTTCATTTAGAACCCTCCGACTAGATGAAATATATTTCTAAGCCGCTAACTTCTAGCGATTTTCCTATCTTCCTCAACTGCTAAATCTGAAAACAACAATAAAGAACGTGAGTTTATAAAAACTCATTGAATAAATAACTGGGTAATAAAACATAGTACAAGTACAAATATTAATCTCACTATCATAATTAAAATAAATATCACTAGCACATATCAGTACGAAATAAAATATATATAACGTACCTTACTACGCAACTAAGAGCCGCGATTCATTACGAGTCTACGATCTTACAAAACAATCCATAAAACAATCCTCAACCAAATAAAACACCCACACCAAAATGCATTATGCAATGCATTATGTATAATACATTTCCCACTCTTTTCCATGTATACCCATTGAAATTATATAACCGACTTTCACAATGAGTATACTTCTCGAACATTATAAATGATGCATGTCTCACTCTTTTCCATGCATACCCATTGACACCACTCAGTGGTATTACACAATGGGTAGTTTCCCGCTCTATTTCCATGCATTTCATAATATAATTATGTAAATGATGATATGCAATACATTTTTACACAAATATCTCGTAGTATATACCACATCAATTGACCACTTTAAATACAATTAAACATAAAACCCCTAATCCCACAAAATAATTCTCACAATCATTCAACGAAATTCCTTGGTCTAGTTATTACTATTAACTAGGAAATTTCATTGATGAATTTCTAACTATGGTGTGAATGATATTTATATTGATTTGGCCAAATAATTTAATAAAACTTAAATGGCAAGGTCATCTACTCACCTCGATACCAATAAGATTTACAGCACAAAAAGTCTCAAGAGACAAAGCCAAAGAAGCTCCCAATTCACCTGGAATCAACCAAATTAATAAATAAATAAAATAAGAAAAATTCCTACCACTAACTTTGACATTTGATTATTCATTTGGCCATAACTCTTAATTGGTAAGGAGTTTTTAAAACAAATCTTATGTAATTGGAAACTAGACTCAAAGAGTTTTTAATAATATAAAGTTTATTAAAAACAAAATTCGAACGAAGGAGTTATAGCCATTTAAAAATATATCAAAGAGATTGTTCGATGGCTGGCGCTTGGCCCAACTTTTTGCCCAATTTTATGTGCTTGGCACCTAGGGTGCCAAGACCTCTCTTTTCCACTCAAGGATTGCGCTTGAGGCGCCACGACTCCGACTCCGCAATTTTTTCGCAGATTTGGCTCAAATTTGGCCAATTGTTCATCGTTTTTCATAATTTCTTCCATAGGATCGCATCATTGATATCTAAAAAATATTTAGACACCAGAATTTTCAATTTTAACCGAGAAACAAAGTCGGAATCTCAATTTTACGTCATATACCATTAAAACTAAAAAATAGGAAAAAATTCAAGAAATCGGAATCATTACCTCGATTCATTGCTTTTTCTAGGTTGTTTGGCCACCAATGACTCGCCCCACTAACGAAAAAAGGTTCTCCGAAGCTCATTGAGGATTTGGGTGGAAAGGTAGAGAGAAAGAAGAGAGCAAGAGAGGAGAGAGAGAAAAAGGTGAGAAATGAAAAAAAAGGCGTGAGACCACTTATATAGACCCGTCTAAAGTAAAATTACTACTTTGCTCCTGAGTAACTCTCGGTTAACCTTAGTGGTGACAAACTTGTAATTTCTTTAATTTGGATATTTTCTATATTCCAAGTGCCAGCTAGTTTCTCATTTCACTTTAGTCCCTATTTGGACCTTATATGTACTCAGCTCTCTATATATCTCGTGATTGCTTTCTCTTTGTTCCTTGTCTCTCAATTCTATCGCCACAAAATTTTCTCTTCCTCACATCTTTTCTCAACTCTGAAAATATTATCTGCAATAAAATACCTAGTCCAATTATTTTTCTCTATTTCTATAAATAATATTCAAAAAGAATAAATTAAATATAAAAATTAAAAATAACCAAATAATTCCATTAAAATTAATAGAAATTTTCATTACAACAACTGTAGTATTGTCAATCACATGATCTAAAATTAGCGGGTATTACAATAAAGTTGTGGGATAACTAAGGGTTAGACATAGACCAATACAAAAAAGTGATGTCTTTGGGCATATCATGAAGTTCAAGGGATAGCAGAAAATGTTATGATGCTCAAGATAACGACATAAGATTAACAAGAGACAACCAGTTGTTGGCTCATGTATTTCTAGTATCATAGTAAGCTAGAATAACTTCATATAATATTTGAACATACTCGCAATAGAGATACAGTTCCATTTTGAAAAATATGACGTAGATGTTTACTTACAATTTAGTCTAATTTATTTACAATTTAGTCTAATTTATGCTTTATATTGTAGACAAGGTCAAGTCCATCGCGTCCACAAGAAAGTCTGCATCCAACATGTTCAGAGTCAGAAAAATACAGACCAGTAGAACAGTAACGTCTGGAGCAAAAATTGGTAATTTAGTCCTTAAAAAATATATCTATTTATCCTAATTTGATCTTTTAAATTTTGATATTCTCATTTCTATATTCTAGAGTGTATTTTATCTTCGATAGTTTTCATGTCAAGTTTATTAACCAATTACAGAAATAGTTATGTAATTTTTCCAAAAGTTGACAGGGCCAAAAAATATTTGGCTGTGACTGAAATATGAAAAGAAAAAAAAAAGTATCAAAACAGTGGTTTCCTATAAAATTAATGGCATCTTGACAGCTTTCGTCAGCTCCTAACCACAAGACCATTTGTATTAACAAGTTTAACTAGAGAACATTGTTAAAAGATGAAATACACTTTAGATGAGTAAAATAAGGAGAACAAAACTGACCCAAAAAAAACTGTTTTAAGAACCAAAATGTCAGTTCACTCTATTTTTTATTGTATCTTAACAAAAGAAAGAATTTGAGGCGAAGACTAACCCGCATCTTCTTTGGTGAAACAGAGGGGAGGTGTAATTCTGAAGACATTTCCATAATAACCACCCTTTCCAATCAGTACTCCTAGTTCTGTAGTTGGATCAGAGGATCAGATGAAGAGCAAACAGAGAAAATATGGCTAAAACCAGAATGCAGATTAATATTGATATGGAGTCTACCTTTCATTTGGTCCATAACATGTAATGTTTCAGCTTTTGCTGGTGTTTTAAGTTTGCGATCAGTGACAAGTTCAACTCCAAGCATCAGCCCTCTTCCTCTCACATCCCCAATCACTAAGAACAAACCAATAAACTTGTTCAGGAACAGGAAAAATTGGCAGCACCAAAGAAAAAATTCATGATTTTTTCATGATGAGTCTTGGTTAAGATCCTTTGCCCTTCATCATGGGATTCTCTATCGAGTTTAGTGCACAGGAAGCTTAGGTATATCTGATTTATATAAAATATGTAGGATCAAACTATTTAGGAAGATATATATAACTGTAAGCATATTAGATGTGGAACTGTAGATCCTACTGAAGAGTGTATTTGATTGTGCGGAAAATTGACTAAATACGGAATAAGGGAAGGGATGGGAGGTTACGTTCATATTTGTTCTTGAGTTCTGTGAGTCTCTCTTTCAGATGGGATCCGACCACAAATGCATTTTGTTGAAGCTTCTCCTTTTCTATTACTCTTAGAACAGCCAATCCTGCAGCAGTACAAACAGGGTTCCCACCAAAGGTGTTGAAGTAACTTCGGCGAGTCAAGACTTCTGCAATCTCTGGAGTAGTTACCACAGCACCAAGGGGAATGCCATTTCCAATGCCCTGACAAAAGTATAAACTAGAAATCATCCAACAGGAATCATTTACTATTAGATTCTTCAATGAAAATATAATACATGGGTGTTTTTTATAATTCAGCATCACCATTTTTCTACATGTTATGATTCAACTGAAGAATATTAAGCACCTGCAAATTGCATCAAACCAAGTGTAATTCATGGTGATGGTGCACTTTCCATTTAAGAATAGATAAACAAACGAAATACTCTTTTGTGCAAACTGTTTAATTGCAGCAAGTAATCAAACTAGCAAAGCCTATAAAATTCCAATACCAACTGAAGATATAGTCAGGGAGTCTATATCAAGTGAAGAGTCATTGTTCTACTACACTCGCAAAGGGAGAGAAGACTAATGGCATGTTTGAATTGACGTGGGGAAGAAAAGGAAAGGAAAGGTTTGCGTTTGCTCTAAATCAAAACTTACTTCTCAATTATCCTGAATCCATAAATACCCTGAAGTAAGTTACCTTTGCCATTGTCACTATGTCAGGTACAACACCATGAGCCTCAAATCCCCAGAAATGGCTACCGATACGACTAAACCCGGCCTGAACCTCGTCGGCAATACAGAGACCTCCTGCTTTTTTAATAGAGTTGTAGACAGCAGGCAAGTAACCCGGAGCCAATTCTACGATGCCCCCCACTCCCTGTCATGAAGAAACTAGTTTCTATAGAGAAGAAGAGAAGGAAAAAAAAAAAAAGTGACCAATTCACTTCAGGCTAAACACCTGTATGGCTTCAGATATGAAGGCAGCAACATGTCCGGAAGTTCCAAAATCAATTATGTCTTGAACATCTCTTGCATACTTCTCTCCGTCTGAACCAAATACACCTCTGTACGGGTCTGGGTTGACGGCATGATGAACACCACTCTGTTGGCCAAACAAACAAAAGTAGATATTAGGCAAATGCCGTTGAACTTCTTAAAATGTCACATTCGTAAATAAATAATTTTTTTTTGAAATGCGTAAATAAATAATTATATAAATGGCTTAATTGTAATTTTGGTATTTATTTATTCTTTAAATAACACGTCACTTTTCACTTTCTGTCTTTCATGCTTCACTAAACAATGAAGATGTATAAATTTTCTCACAATCTCTTCGTGCATAATATATAATTAATACCCTAATTATATGGAGATTTTAATAAATTATTAACAAGATTTTTTTTGTTATCTGATGTTGTTTATTAATCCGCACAGATGTAAAATTAAGATTTCATGTGTGGCTCTTTTTTTTTTCGTGGCGTGGTCCTAAATATGCTGAAGTGGGGCAGATATGGCCCAAGAAAACCCACAATTCTTTTGATGAACCCGCAGAAGAATTAAAAGAAAAATTAAGTCTTGATCAAAAAAAAAAGAAAAATTAAGTCTTGATCAAAAAAAAAAAGAAAAATTAAATCACGTCAATCCGTCTAAACTAGTAAAATACTTTGCTCATACTAGCTTTATCTCATCCAGCAGATGGGCCCGCTCTTATTATCAAAGAGAAAAATCATCAGCACTTAAAACATTATACGGAACTTCTTTGTCCTTTAGTAAAATCATTTTAAATGGTTAAATTTTATGAGCATATCACTTTCATAGCTACGTCATCTTCAAAAGGGACCAAGTTTCTCCTTTTATTTTTTACTTCTTTTATTTTCTTACTATCGAGTCTCATTTAAATTATAAGACTCATAATCATTCAAAAATTATGAAAAGTGAAAGACAGAAAATTCTAAAAAAAATTTTGTTCAAAAAATTTAGAGTTTAAAATTTAAAATTTAGAACCACACAAATATTTTAATAATACCAAAGGTTACGTGAATCTTTCAATGATGCCAATTTCCAATCAGGGTTGTTGCTGTCAGTCGATATATCACACAAGTAGGTTCATTGGATGAAATTATGATCAGCTGAAGATGTGACAATCCACTCGGTCCCTAATTAATATCGTTCTATGCCGCTCTATTTTCGTTTTGTCGTAACAAAAGATATAATTCATTAAATTATATTAAAGTTTATAAAAACACAACATGTGAATTTTTTTTATTGTATGTAATCATATAATATTAAATTAAAATTATTCACTATCTCTAAGAAACTACATTATTTTTCTACTAGACTTGTACTATATCTGTACTCCATCGAATTTCCATATCTAAAAGGGGTGGAAATAAAATATACCTGTACTACATTGAATTTCCAGTTGCTTTGAGCCGTGGCCCCCATCGAGCCAGCTGCATTTCCATGGTAAGCATTCCTTAGTGATATTATGTCATGGCAACCCGTATATAATCTTGCCATCAGAATCGCCAATTCGTTCGCTTCCGTTCCAGAATTAGTAAAAAACGCCACCTACAAAACATACCGAAAATATCTGATGAAATTAATACTTCCATCAATGGCATAAATCTCTCTTACACCTCTTACACCTTGGAAACTAATAAATACTTGCAAAGTTCGAAAGTAACTTTTTAAACTTACTATGGCTACAAAATATCCTACTTTTTTAGCTGTAAAAAGAAAACTAAAAAACAGTAGTAAGAATCAATTCGTAAGTTCAATTTGATTCGATTTTAAGTTGAACTGAATTTTATAAAATTATAAATTTATTTAATTTTAATTTTTAGATAATTTTATTTATTTTTAGGTTGTTTAGTTTAATTTTAATTGAACATATTAATTCAATTTTAAGTAATTTTGTTTATAATAATGTGTGATTATTAATTCCAATGAAATATATGCAAATCTAAAAAGAAAGAGACTAAATTAATTATATATATTTAAATAATTTTATTATCATAAAAATATATAAATATAATATTTTGTGTTTATATATAATATAATTTATTAATAAAATCAAACTTATTAAAATTTATATTTTGAAAATTAGTTTAGACCTCATTTTTTTAATTGATTTGGTTTAATTTAATCGGTTTAATTTTATTTTGAACATTCTAAAAACTAGTGAGAGATTTTGCAGTTGTAGGAATTAACGTAATTAGTTCTATATCTAAATTTATATATAAACAAGTTTATCCGTAATTTGTTATTCAAATAATTTGCACTTAAAAAAAACTACCAACCCTACCTACTAATACTATTGAGCCTGTTGTTTATATTTAATTTTATAATTTTAAATCTCTCTTTATAAATTTCTTTTTTCTCATCTCTTTTTCTTTAAGGAAGATTAACGCATACTGGCATAGTATGGAATTATAGATCTAATTTAGTAATTTTCAACGGTCGAGATTTGACGAGGGGATTAAGTTGAAATTTTTTAATTATAAAGATCTACTCTAATAAAAACTAGATTAAAAATTGGGTAATAGTCTAGATCGAAATCATAGAGACGCACCTTAAGATTGCCGGGAAGTTTAGAAGCCAAAGCCTCAGCAAAATCGGCGATGGCATGGTTGAGGTAAAGAACCGTAGAATGCTGCAAGCGTCTGGTTTGGTCCACAATGGCCGCCACCACATCAGGATGGCAGTGCCCGCAACACACCGTAGCAATCCCTCCAAATGCATCCAGATATCTTCGTCCCTTCTCGTCGAACAGGTACTGTTTCCTCCCGTCCACCACGTTCAACTGCCATTCCCACCATACCCACAGATCATCATCAAAGACTAACACTCATCATCACACAACAAAGGTTTCCTAATTATATATAAAAAAAAATAATGATTTAATCTCTGATGTCACTTTCTTCAGATCGGTCTACTTCTTGTTATGGAGCGAGAAATTCCAAAGATTAAAAAAAAAAAAACGCACAATTTAAGTGTCAAATAGTCAATTATCAGAAGAACAGTATCGTAATTAAAATCAGTGGAGAGGATAGTCCGATAACCATGCCAACATTTTCTTGAACTTACCATTAATGGAGGACAGTATTGGTAACTAAAATCAGTTGAGAAAAAAAATATAGCATAACATATATATATATATAGAGAGAGAGAGAGAGAGAGAGAGAGAGAGAATCAATCAAACATTGAAAATAGTTGAAGGAGCTATGATCGGGTGTGGCGGGTACTCACGGGAGTCTTAAAGAAGTGAAAGAGGGAAGGGCTGAGATACTCTCTACGCTTGGCGAGGATCTCGTCGGCGGTAGGGCCGGTGTACGGCGGAGGAGACCAATCGAACGGCGGCAATTCGGGATAGCCAACGCCGACGACGTCGTTTTTCTTCTCGGCGAGCTGAGAGAAACAGCGTTGCCATCGGAGGGGTTTTCCTTGAGCTAAAACTCTCCTCGCCATCGCCAAACTGGTCATTTTGTCGTTGGCAGCTAGAATCGGAAGACTTCGCGGTGCTCCGATAATGCAGCCCTGGATCCGACCCGATTACAAAATCTCTGAGGGAGGAAAGATAGAGATCGCAAAATCGAAAGAGAGTTGAGATTCCTATTTATATGGGGAATGGGGATGGTGATGACGTGCAATGAATAGACTCTCAGTGAAGACGTATTAAGTTTATATATATATATATATATATATATATATATATATATGTATACACACACACATACATATGGGTGTGATTATTATATTTAAAGGATAATGAGGAGCTATATATGTATCGCATTTGGAGAGGCTTATAAAAAAAATTTCTGTTTCAATAAATTGAATCTGGTAAATTATATTAATTTATCTAAAATTTTAGTCTAATCATATTTAACACCATCCTAGCTTCAAATATTATATTCATCTTCTCTCTCACTTATTTTTGTTATTAAAATAAATTTTTTTGGATAAATAATAAAATTACTTAATAATTTTTACTATTATATTAAAATTAAAGTCACAGTTTTATATTAGATTTCTAACATCTAACTATGTTTAATTACCATCATGTTAAAAATAAAATTATAATTTCAAAGTTGATCACTTGATCTGACACAGTAAATAAAATGTGAAGTTTTTGCAACCCATAACAAAAGATCGAAAGAGTGATTAAATGTAATATTTAAAATTAGATATGCGCTAATATAACTCAATTAACCTAACTTAATTTCAATGTAATTTGCCCAATTATATTTAAACTTTTTTCAGAAAAGTTATATTTAATTTTCCTTCAATTATATATATATATGTACATATTGTTAATTTCCTAATTATATATATATATATATTTTAAAATATATATATATATATATATATTGTTAATTTCCTAATTATATATTTTTTTAAAAAAATCACTATCTTATATTGTAAAAAAAGTTTTGATTGACAAAAAAAATTATAAAAAATGTATACAAATAAGAAAAAAAAACTACATTATTGATAAAACTTTTGTAATGCTCTCCTCTTTCTCTCATCATACAAAAAGTAATAATGTGATGTATCAGATTTCTAATTAAAAAACATTTTTTAACAAAAAAGAAAGATAATTTTAGAAAAAGTTTTGTGCTTCCACGTGTGTGGCCTTATAACGTTGCGTAGAGAGCTATTTCGCATTTTCCGTTTCTTCTTTGTTTCTTTTCTATTTAAAGTAACTTGAGACACTTCGAAGGAAAAAGATGAAGTTACTTTGGGCTAAGCTAAAATCGAAATTATGTAGCAAAAATGGGTACCACTTCGATTTAATAGTTCGATTTAATTTAAATTAAATTAATCAAAATTTTGAGAATTTTCGGATATTAATAAAGTCTAAAACAAATTAATAACACAACTTGAAAACCAACTCACTTATTTTTTTTTAATTGCTGATAAGGCTAACCAAATCATATTAAGATAAAATCATATGACTGTATTGGCCAGATGTAACAGAAGCTCCAAAAAAAACTGAAACAAAAAACAAAAAACAATTCTCTCAAAAAAACTCTGAAACCTAATAAGGGATATAAAGAAAAAACATACAATGACTTACCAATCAAAAAAGACAAATCAAGATATACCATTAGAACTTTTGAAGTCGTTTTATCTATCCATCATTGGATTATATTGACAAGTATTAGCATATTTTAACTGATAATGAGTTTTGTTTTCTCTAGAATCACAAGTAGATCTCAAAAGCTCTCTTAAAGGAATAAAAACAAACAACAATAATCTAAAAAATAATAAACAAAACAAAAAAACTTATAGAAAAACAAGATTTGAACACAAATCTGAAAATAAAAGCCCATAAACAAAAAAAATTACTAAAAGACAAGGTTTGAAAACAGATCTAAAAAAAAAACTCTTACCATGAAGAGATGAAAATTTCTACAGTGAAAATACAAAATCTCTCACAAAAAAAAGATTAAACTCCCACAAAAAAGAGATAAAGAAGAGAATTAAAAAAAAAAGAAAAGAAATGAAGACTGCCCTTAAACAACTCTCACCAAAGCTACGCCATGAGAAGGAGGAAATGGAGAAGAGAAAAGCTTCTCTCCTCTAGACAGTTATTTCGCTTTTGCTTTACTAAGAAAAAAAAAAATTGAGTAATTTCACTGTACCAACTCACTTAATTTAAAGAACCAATAACTAGATATCTTATGGGCTAATTACTTAAATATTTCTCTTTTTTTTTTTCTGATAAATGAATTTCGCGTTGAGGGAATTGCAATGTATAGGTTAATTGGATATACAAACTAATTAACCGTTTACTTTCATACCATAATTTTCACTTAACCATGTATATCTTACAAATACTATCCTATAATCTATTTAAACAAAAAATTTCAAAACTTTCAGTATGTTTCATAAGCAAGTAATTGCATATATATGGCTCTACAATGTCTATCTATGTGTGTATGTGTGAACCTATCAAGTAAAAAGAATTATTTAATATAAGAGATAAAAAGAGAGAATAACCACAATTAGATATGAATGTAATAACTGAGATGAGCGATTTAATATATGAGATGAATAGAGAAAATAATCATTTTTTATTACAAATTAATAGTTTAGATTCATACAAAATCTATTTATGCAAAAATAAGAAAAGAAATGTCTTATTTATTTTTTTGGTGCACAATAAAAAAAAATGAAAAGCAAAAGACTAACATTTAACAAATGAGAGTATTCAAAATCAAACCAAATCAACTAAGTCGAACTAAATCGACTAAAAACTGACAAAAATCAAAAAAGAAATGTCTAAATCAATTTTTGAAATATGAATTTAAGTTAATTTGGTTTGGTTTGGTTAACTAACTTTATATAAAAAAACTATATTATATTTATATATTTTTATGTCAACAAAATTATATATATATATATATATATATTTATATATATATATTTATATATATATATATATATATAATTAATTTAGTCTCTTGAAAGTATATTTTGTCTAAACATATCCAAATAGTCAAGACTCATAGAATCTCAAATGCGAAAAATTCTTAAATCTATAAATTTATTATTTGTAGATCTTGATAATAAGAACATAAAATAAATACACGAAGTAAAGAGCGTACTTTGATCTATCATAGTCCGGAGATCGAATACGGCTAAACTCTTCTAAAAGAGTATAAGGGGCTCTCACTGTTTTGGTTTGATGGAATGCATAAATGACACACATACAATGTCATCAAAACAAGCCCCTTATATAATCCACGGAACTACTATCCAAACCATCATGTTCATGGGTCAACCCATAGGTTGACCCCTTTATAATAACTTCATCATTGTTATTATTTAAAGTCGAGTATTTACACACAAAATATTTACACTGACACCCTAGACTAACTTATAAAATATACCAAATATGTCCATCAATACAAAATACAAGAAGATCTTATCACGGACCTAATTAAAGATAGCACCATTTATATATGTCTCAAAATATGCATAAATATACAATATTAATATGTTAGTCTACCCAAATAAATTGTTAGCACTAAATATTATTTATAAAATAAATAATATATATATATATATAATAAATAATACTAACATCCCTTTCTTTTTATATTTACATATATTTCATTGAAATTAAAAATTACAAATTATTATAAACAAAATTATCTAAAACCAAATCAAATAGCCTAACTAAAACCAAACCAAATCATCTAAAACTGAATCAAACCACTCAAAAATTAAAAATGACTATAGGTCCATAAATTTACAAAACAGATGAGATAAGTTCAGTTTGGTTAAGGTTTAAAATCGAACTGAATCGAAACTATGAACACCCCTACTAACAAAAACAATTGAACATTAATTCGCTGAGAGAACCAAAGAAATGTCATGAGGCAGCTCTTCCCATATACAGAGATGGGTAGAACTAATTTTGAACTCCATCTTCGCAACCAAATCAGTGCAGTGGTTCGCTTCCTTCAGACCGTATTGACAATTCTGAAACCTAGGTTGCCTGCTAAAATCTGCCTAATATCATCAATGATAACACTTGTTAGTGAGCTCTATTTCGATATAAATTATTGACTTATGATGTAACGGTGATTGTATAAATAACCATACTAATGACATCTTTGGAGTTCATTGTCAAATCCCATTCATATTTACTATTTTTAATAATTTTTCTCATCAATTAAAATGAAAGATGAATCCTTTCAAATTTACACAGTACAAAAAAAAAACTAAATTGAGTTCCTTTTAAATTGACATTTTTAGAAATTAAACTAATAATAGTTAGATTGATGAATCACACATCCAACGCTAAGAACAGTCCTTAATGTACGTGGTTCAAAATCTGGTTTAGATTAATCATCCCTTCAAAATATGTATGTGTGTTTGTGTGTATATATTATATAATGAAAAAGCAAAAGCAACTTGACATTTTTGTGTGGCCATCATTAATTAGGAGTGACGACCATGCTAACAATGATGATTAAGTGTAATTAATTAATGCATAAACATTGATCATGATCCATTAATTTAAAGACTAAATTTGATTTAAGGAAAAGATCCAACCAACGGGTTATAAGCTTAATGGCTCTCAACATCGTTTCCTTTCATTATGATTGCAAAATGGCCTGCGAATACTTAAATTTAAAAAATTAAACTCGTTCAAAATGGCCCTAGACAGGTTTGACCTATTTGTTCATGTGCTGGCTTAATTTTTTTAATATATATATATATATATATATAGTTATATTGTTTATTTAAAAAATTATTTATTAGAAGAAAGTCCTAAAGTATTGATAAAGTCAATATAGAAAAGATCCTGAATTGTATAAATATTGGTGTATTATAGATATGCCACTTTTGTAGAAGTTTGAGGAGATAGTATAAGAATAATATATAACATGATAAAAAAAAACATGTAGAGTGAGTCACTGTTAATATTGTCAATATAGCTGACAATAACAAATTAAAAGAAAGATTTTCACATCATAATAATTGAAGTTGGTAATTATAATTTAAATCCAACTAAAATAGTTTTAAAACAAAATAAAGAAAAAAATTGGCTTAGCTCGTAGGTGAAATTCAATATTAGAACAAGTATGTTACGGGCCGAGATTGGATCAACCCATTTTGACGGTGCTTGTGATGTCACTATATGTGAAATGTTGGTTTGTGGAAACATTGTAACTAATAATGTCCCCAACAACTTCAACAGCCCCCTAGGGTTCTTCCTCTGCTAGGGCTTCTTCATCTTGTGCGCTTCTGGTGGTGAGGGCCACCTCATTCCTTTTGTAGTTTTTCCCCTCGCCCTTGTAGGAGTTTTCCTCTTCTATTAGTAGAAGTTTTTCTCCTCTCCTCTGTGAGAGGTTTTGTTGTTTGTGTTCCTGGAAGTATTTTCCAATAAATTTCTATCATGACCTGTTACCTGAGTACATGATTGACACAATGATGAATCTCCTATTACTGTAAGTCTTTCTATAAATTCTACTAACGAGTTAAAATATTAATTATTTTATCTCCATGTTATCAAAATAATCATTCATTGTCAAATAAATACGAAGAAAACATGTTAAATTTTCTTATTTATAAATACACAAAAATGACTTGCATATAATAATAGATTCTCAATATGAAATACATTATTATACTGAAATATAAGTTAAATATACCAAACTCCTGACCTAAATGTCTTAGACGATTATAGAGCAACATAATCTACAACAAAAGAGGAGCCTACCTATAATACCCACTATATTTTAAAACTATAAGTATTCAAGAATTATGATAAATTTATTTTGGAGAAAATAAATTTTCCTATCTGTTTAATTTTTGTATGCTTATTTATGCATATTATTGAAAATACGGATTTTCATTTATAAATTACATAAATTGTGAGGTATAATGGATGTTATGATATGGAATTTATCCCATGGATAAAATATGGCTTGAGGATAAGAGGAATTTGAAAGAAACTGGGAGAAAAATAATGTTTTATATGAGAAAATCCCCTTAGGGACTAAACTGAAAAGAACAAAAGTGAAAAGAAACTTAAAGGTTTAAGAGAAATGATAATTTTTCCTTTAGTTTTTAATAGTAATTAATAACTCAGCTGCCTCGTGATTGCACAGTAAAATGTATAGTGCTAAATTGAATTATTAACTCATAGTAAACTGAATTATTAAAGCGCATAGTGAAATGAATATTTTATTAGAGTATAGTACCCTGACTTCTCTTATAAATAGGTCCTTTCATTTCACTTCTAAACTTACACCTTCAGTTTCTCTTCTTTCCTCTCCTCAAAACTTCTCTTACTCTGATGTTAGGGCTCTAAAATTCTAGGTCATTCCTCATTTGCCTAGATCCAAGGTGAGGATACTATGCTTCTTTAAATTCTTGTAAATATTTAGAGGTTAAATTCTTAATATACTTTGTGGTTGCAGCTTTAGTGGATCCTCCACATCAGAAAAGAATTATCCTCAACTGCATGAACAGTATCTTTTAATTATTAGAGTAGAGTATAAAACTGTGTAGAATACGTTTAGGAAAGATCTGGCTAAGGAAAGATTTAGTACTTGAGAGTGTCCATTATGACCTACCTCCCTTTCTTGGTGTATTCTTTTACGGCTTCTATTTGCTATTCCCGATATGAATAGTATCTATACGTATAAATACTATCTATATGTACGAATGGTATATATATGTATAAATAATATCCATACACATGAATAGTATCTGTAGACATAAATAGCATTTATATGTATGAATAGTGATCATACGTATGAATAGTATTTTATACAAAAGTAATCATGACTTTCTATATCTGATCTTTGTGAAAATCTTCGTAGCGGAACTTGAAATCCAGTTATGTGTTCTTCTTTGTAGCAACTTAGAAAAATGAATTGGATACGGAATCTATGTGAGTGAATGACCTTGCTAACCAATTTTATTTATTTTTATTCTAAGTACAATATAAATCCTACCTCATATCGCAATTAGATTCCTTATTTAATGATGATAGCTAGAAAATGAAATTTATTATTTGATTTAAGATTATATTGATGAGAATGCAATTATACACATGGAATGGTTGAGTGCTTGACCTAAGATACCAATGCATGCAAATACACACATGGAATAGTTGAAGGCTTGACTCAAGATACCAATGCATGTAATTATACACACGGAATAGTTGAGGATTTGATCCCCCAAGATACCAATGAATGTAATGGTTGTGAACATGAATAAAACGGGAACTGAATCTTTAAACATAAACCAAATACAGAGGTATAGAAACCTTGGATATGAATATAACTGTTCTTACCTATACTCTTTCTTTTCGTGGGTGAATTCTGTATATTTTCACATCTAAGATTTACATATACAACATATATCACTGTCAAGAGTGAATTTCTTATTATTTACATATTTTGATATTAAAAAAAAGGATAAGATAAAAGATTAGAAATTTGAAAAAAAAAAAAGGACTGGGTTGCGCCATACATATGAAAGAGTATGCAATAATGATGTGATAATGATTATGGTATTTGTATTTGTGACACACTTATTATTACACAGTTATTTAGTCACTGAGTTTTGATGAACTCACACTCTATGAATTTTTGTTTTTAGATATAGTAGATGAGAACATAGGAAATCTCCAGGAGGATTAGTATTCTTTGAAGATACTTTCCATGTTGTCTGGAGGGCTTATAAATATAAAAGCTTAGAAAATGCTTCGTAATCTCTATAGGTCATCTAGGCTTAGAAAATTGTATCATACTGTATGATATTTGGCTTGTGTTTATTATTTCACTATGTTAAACTTTTTATATGTATATATGAAAAAATCTCTTTTCTAGAAAATTATGTTATGCATTAGTACTGATAAGAGATTTTATGAGATATCATAGAAGTACACCCTCGAGTTTATAAATTACTCACATGCCCAAAATTGGGATGTGATAATTTTGGTATCAGAGCTCAGTTTTAAGTCCCCTATAGATTATAGAGGAAGGTGTTCTTTGTGGGCCCTTCTCCATTGTCATGACCCGCGGCATGATCATGGGATTTGGTTCCATAAAAGACCTTATAGAGTATAGTATCTTTTTTTCTTATAACATATTCCTTGGTGGGTTAATATAAGGTAATCTTGTTTGATATGAAAAGAATTTGTTCTCTGTGTAGACTTTTGATTCTATGATGTCAGAGGAATCCTCAAATCATAATGAGCATATAGGCTCAAGAAGGATCTTAATTCCACCAGTTCATATGCAAGACAACCATTCTGACCATACAGATAATTCACATGCTCCAAATGTTAAACGCTCAACTGGTGATCGAGCAGAGGGAGCAAGAGTCGCCCCACAAATTGATGTCGCTGTAATTGTAGAAATGTTTAACTTGGTGAATGAGCGGTTGGACATAATGGAGGCAAAAAGGCAAGAACAAGCAGCATATATTAACTCGTCAGTGGTACCTCATATTATTAGAGTTGGTATTATACCACCACCTCCTCTAGCTAGAGGAGGTAATATTAGAGAAGTGAAGATGTCAGAATTTCAGAAAATAAGGCCGCTTATCTTTACAGGGGAAAATCCTAATGAGAATCCACAAAGTTTCTTAGATGATTGTGAAGCGATTTGTGATGCTCCACGGTGTTCCCATATTCAAAAGGCAGAGATCATTTCCTTTTAGTTGAAAGAAAGGGCAAGTAAGTGGTGGAGGAATTTGAAGAAAGAAAGAATCTAAGGCGCACCACCAGTTGTATAGGTAGAGTTTGATATTATGGTTATAGAAGAGTTTCTTCCACCGAGTGTGTGGTCATTAAGGGTAAAGGATTTTCTATACTTAAGACAATGACATATGTTTGTTAATGACTATTTAGCTCAGTTTGTCAAGCTGTCTGACTATGCCCCTCAGTGATTCCTTCTGAAAAGGCAAAAATACAAAAATTTATGGAGGGACTTTGTAGACCCCTTTTCTCACAAGTGGGGCCAAATATAAAAATTACTCTTCTTATTCAGAAGCTGTGGATATTGCCCGTATGATGGAAAAAAGATCAAAAAATGATGAAGAATTTAAGAAAAAGAAGAAGGCTAAATTTGGGAGATCTCTTGACTAAGGAGGGGATACAAGAATTTAAAAGCCTTTCACCATGTCATAGCAAACTCTGGTCACATTTACTAGGCAATCCCCTTCCATAGCAAGCATATCTAAACTGCATACAAAATTTAGAGGTGGATACAATTCTTCAAGTAGAGGTGGTTCTCAGGCTGGAAGAGGGAAGCCTTAGTGTCCTGAATATGGAAATTTTCATTTTGGAGAATGCCTTAGGAATATAGAAACATCAAGTTGTTTTCTTTGTGGACAAGAAGGGTACTTTAGAAGGGAATGCCCTCAACTTATTTTTGAATCTAGTCAGGGATCTGTTTTCCCATCTCACACCCAGCCGGGAGTTACTCCAGTTTCTCGTTCACCAACTACTTTTACTGGAGGTAGCTTTGGGAGAGGATTTGACAGAAGCCAAGGAGGTCGTAGGCAGCAGGCAGCTGGTAGAGGAACTGTCAAAGCATATGTCTTGACTCGACAGGACGCCTAAGCATCCAATGCCATTGTTACAGGTACTTTATTAGTTGGCGCTTTAGCTGCACATATATTATTTGATCCCGGTTCTATACATTTGTATGTGTCACCTCTGTTTACCAAGAGGTTCAAGTTTGAGCTAGTTATATTGGACGAACCATTTTTGGTAGCTACACCGATGGGGAAAGCCCTAGTAGTTAGATCAGGATACCATTCTTGTAAGATAACTGTTAGGAACATAAAGACAGAGGTAAATTTCATGCTTCTTAGTATGACAGACTTTGATGTGATCTTAGGCATGGAGTGGTTATCCTCATGTCATGCGACATTGAATTTTCATGACAAGGCCATTTCTTTTAGTGTCCCGGAGGGACATAATTTTATATTTCAGGGAGATCGGAGTGAGATGACCTGTAACATGATATCTATGTTAACCGCCTGACGTATGTTACGAAAAGATTGTCATGGATTTCTAGCATTTGTCAAAGATACAGACAAGGAAGAACGAAGTCTTGAACAAATACCAGTAGTTAGTGAATTTTCAAATGTTTTTCTAGAAAATCTACCTGGTTTACCACTGGAGAGGGATATTGAATTGGTTTCGGGCACTAGACCAATTTCAAATCCTCCTTACCATATGGCACCCGCTGAGTTGAAAGAGCTTAAAGAGTAATTACAAGACCTACTAGATAAGGGGTTTATCCGCCCAAGTTTCTCACCTTGGGGTGTCCTAATACTATTTGTGAGGAAAAAAGATGGCTCTCTAAGATTGTGCATAGATTACCGATAGTTAAACAAAGTCACGATAAAGAATAAATATCCTTTACCAAGAATTGATGACTTGTTTGACCAACTTCAGGGGGCACAATGTGTCACATCCCAAAAATTGAGCATGTGAAAAGATACTACTCATTTGATAAAATTCTCAAACATACGTTATTTACATATATTCTGTAAGGTTTTACATTCAACCTTAATCATTCATTCCACACTACAGAATTATATTCATCTGATAAGCAAATATAGACATACATAGTCTGATATTTCTATCTCATCGCAAGCCTAGGAGACCTATAGAAAGTACAGAGCGTTCCTAGTATCCACATTAATAAGTACTGGTATCCCACCAGACAGAAATGGAGGATAATTCCAAGGGGCTTCTATTCTTCAAACGGATACTCTTATTCTTTGTTTTCTGTATCTGAAAAAAATAATCATAGGGAGTGTGAGTTTATTTAAAAACTCAGTAAGTAAATAACTGTACTATATAAAATATCAAAAGTACAAATACCACATTTACTCATATAATTAATTGTTTTATACATCGAGTAGTATGGGACTCTAACCCTTTCAAACTCATGAATAAGATCTCATCGGTATACACCGAGTAGTATGGGACTCTAACCCTTTCAACTCGTGTATAGGTTTCATAGATATGCACTGAGTAGTATGGGACTTTAACCCTTTCAAACTCGTGTATGAGCTTTCTTAGATATACACCGAGTAGTATGGGACTTTAACCCTTTCAACTCATGTATAGGTTTCATAGATATGCACTGAGTAGTGTGGGACTTTAACCCTTTCAAACTCGTGTATGAGCTTTCTTAGATATACACCGAGTAGTATGGGACTTTAACCCTTTCCAACTCGTGTATTAGATCCCGTAGATCTTTACTCATTGACAAGATAGTGAGAATTTATCACATAATACAATTGTCATGAAATAAAACAATTTCTACATACTCTTATTTCTACCGATCATCATATACTCCCATATGAAAAATTGATTGCTTATTATCCAAATAATATTGTAAATGGGACTTATATTGTACTTTGACTAGTAATATCAAATTAGCTGAGCAAGGTTATTCACTCACCTTGATGTTTGTCCAAGTTTACCTTGTTCCACACTAGAATTTGTGTAGGAAAATTTCCTAGTAAAATATATTACAAGGAAACATAAGAAAGGAAACAAAATCACGAAAATACGCAAAATTTTTTGATTGCTACAGTAACGGTTTGCTACAGTACGGTTTGCTACAGTAACGGTTCGCTACAGTGTCGGTTCGCTACAGTGCCAGTTCGCTACAGTAACGTTGACTGCTACAGTGCCGTTGACTGCCGACACTACAGTAACTGCTACAGTAACTCGAAGAAAATTTCCCGAAATCTGGTCGCTACAGTAACTCGAGTTTTGCAGAAGTTTTTGCAGAAATTTCTCACAAATTCATCCTTTCCTTTCTTGTTTCAAAACCAGAATTTCAACTCTTTTAACCGATTATAACTCAAATATAACTTCTAAAACAACTGAGATTCACGAATTATCATCAAAATCTTCAAGAACAAAACCTCCTCTAATCTTCCATATAAACTTAGATTTAAGGAAAATAATGAGATTAAAGCTTACCTTTGATCCTTACAAAGCTTTTGAACTAAACAAATAATCGAACTTCTGAAGATCAAGGAAAGGATTTGAGAAGAAAATGAAGAACTGAGAGAGAAAATGAAGTTACTGTTCCTTTTGCTTCGCTTCAGAATCGAATTATGAGAAGTTACTATTGAAGTTTTATATTAAATATTTCTAATGGGTTATTGAATAACCCATGGGTATCCATAACCCAACATCCAAACTCATCCAGTCAATTTACAATAAATGGATTAATTGACCATTCTTAAACCACTTTTCCATGAATTTCACCATTTTTAGAATATATCCCACGTGGTGCAAATATTCAGTCCAGTCATTTAACTCAATTTTCATAAATAATATTCAAAGAGAACAATTAAATATGAAAATTAAAAATGACCAAAATAAATAACTAAAGTAACGTTGTGAAATTCTAAAATACTCTTAAGCGAATTATATTCTGAAATTAACGGGTATTACATTCTACCCCCCTTAAAAGAATTCGGTCCTCCGAATTAAAATCTTTCCTCAAGTTTCAAATAAATGTGGATAGTTTTTCCACATTTCATCTTCTGCCTCCCACGTAGCTTCCTCGCGAGAATGATTTCTCCAAAGAACCTTGACACTAGGAATTTCTTTAGTACACAATTTCTTGACTTTTCTATCAAGAATAGCTACTGGTACCTCTTCGTATGTGAGAGTTTCATCAAAATGAACTTCTTGGGGTTGAATGACATGAGAAGGATCAGGAAGATATTTCCGCAGCATGGACACATGAAATATTGGATGAACTCCCTCTAGGTTGGAAGGTAGGTCTAGGCGATATGCCACATTACCCACTCTGTCTACAACCTCATATGGGCCAACATACCTCGGACTAAGCTTGCCTTTCTTCCCGAATCTCATTACTCCCTTCATAGGTGAGATTCGTAAGAAAACCATATCACCTATTGCAAATTCAAGGTCACGTCGTCGGTTGTCCGCATAAGACTTCTGTCTACTCTGAGCAGTTAACAACTTCTCTATGATCAGTTTAACTTTATTTATATCTTCCTGTATCATCTCAGGTCCAAATATTTTGGTTTCACCAAGTTCAAACCAACCTATAGGAGATCGACACCATCTCCCATATAAAGCCTCAAAAGGTGTCATCTGGATACTGACTTGGTAACTGTTATTATAAGCAAATTCAATAAGAGACAAATGATCTTCCCAACTTCCACTGAAATCCATCACACAAGCTCTTAGCATATCCTCTAAAGTCTGAATTGTCCTTTCGGACTGTCCATCAGTCTGAGGATGAAATGCTGTGCTAAGATTCACTTTGGTACCCAAAGCCTCTTGAAAGACTCTCCAGAACCGAGAAGTAAACTGAGGTCCTCGGTCTAATATAATGGATATTGGTACACCATGAAGTTTCACTATTTCTTTAACATAAAGTCGAGCAAGTTTTGCTACACTGAAAGTGGTATGAACAGGAAGAAAATGTACTTAAGGCTTTTGTGATCTGTAAAAATTTTACAAGTTTCCCTATACAAGTAATGTCTCCATATCTTTAGGGCAAACACTACAGCTGCCATTTCCAAATCATGAGTGGGGTAATTCAATTCATGTTTTTTAAGCTGACGTGAGCTATAAGCTATGACTTTACCATGTTGTATCAACACACATCCTAAGCCTATCTTTGAGGGATCACAGAATACAGAGTAACCCCCTGGTCCTGATGGTAGGATTAAGACTGGTGCAGAAGTTAAACACTCTTTCAATTGGGTGAAACTTTGCTCACATGAATCATCCCAAATGTATTTAACATTCTTTCGGGTTAAATTATTTAATGGGAGAGCCGTCTTAGAGAAATCTTTGACAAAGCGACGGTAATACCCTGCTAAGCCAAGAAAACTACGTACTTCCGACACAGTTGTTGGTCTAGGCCATTGTTTTACTGCTTCAATTTTACTTGGATCTACATGAATACCTTCTTGGAAAATAACATGTCCCAAAAATTTTACATGACTCATCCAGAATTCACATTTTGAGAGCTTTGCGTACAACTGATGCTCTCTCAAGGTCTGAAGCACTATTCTCAAATGTTCAGTATATTCTTCATGACTCTTTGAATATACCAAAATATCATCAATAAATACAATTACAAACTTATCAAGGAATGATTTGAACACTCTGTTCATTAAATCCATAAATGCTGCTGGTGCATTTGTCAACCCAAAAGACATCATGAGAAACTCATAATGGCCATACCGTGTACGAAAAGCAGTCTTAGGTATATCATCATTCTTAATTCGTAACTGATGATATCCAGACTTTAGGTCAATCTTTGAGAAATATTTTGCTCCTTGAAGCTGATCAAACAAATCATCTATCCTTGGTAAAGGATACTTATTTTTCACTGTGACTTTATTCAGCTGACGATAATCTATACATAATCTCATAGAACCATCTTTCTTTTTCACAAAAAGAACAGGAGTACCCCAAGGTGAAAAACTTGGGTGAATGAACCCTTTGTTCAACAAATCTTCCAATTGTTCTTTGAGTTCTTTTAGCTCAACAGGAGCCATACGATAAGGTGGAATAGAAATTGGTTGTGTGTCTGGGACCAAATCAATACTGAACTCAATATCTCTTTCTGGCGGTAATCCAGGTAAATCTTCTGGGAACACATATGGGAATTCATTAACCACATGAATGTCTTCTAACTTCTGTTCTTTCTTTTCTAAATCTTTGATAAAAGCTAGAAATCCCTGACATCCCTTTCGCAACATACGCCGGGCACTTAACATAGATATCATGTTGCAAGGTACATCACTTCGATCTCCTTGAAACACAAAATTACTCCTCCCCGGCATATTAAAGGAAATAACTTTGTCACGATAATTTATAGTAGCATGACAAGAAGATAGCCAGTCCATCCCTAAAATCACATCAAAATCTAACATATTGAGAATCATAAGATCTATCTCAGTTTCCATGCCCCCAACAATTATTTTCCAAGAACGATAACATGTTTTAACTATCCAAGTCTCTCTCATCGGTGTGGAAACTAAGAATGGTTCCTTAAGAGTAATCGAATCAAATGCAAATCTCTTGGCAAATAGGGGTGACACATATGAGTGAGTAGAACCAGGATCAAACAAAATACGTGCAACAAAAGTATTGACAGATAATATACCTGTAACTATAGCATTGGATGTTTGAGCATCCTGTCGGGTTAGAGCATATACTCTTGCATTTCCTCTGCCAGTAGCTTGTTTTCCACGGTCACCTTGGCCTCTTCCAGAACCTCTTCCCATACTACCCCCTATTGAAGGGGTTGGTGTTCGAGTAATAGATTGTGGTCGAGGTGGCAAAGTAGACCCTTAACCTGGTCCTGTCATGAGCTGAGGGCACTCCCTTATAAAATGTCCTTTTTTTGTCCACAGTTAAAACAACCTGTACCAACAGTGTTTAACCTGCATTCTCCGAAGTGAAACTTTCCACATTTAGGACACTGAGGTTTCTTCCTTCTGTTGACCCTAAGGCTATATGCCATAAGTTTTGATGATGACAAATGTATTTGAATAGTAGCATTAATATATATAAAGATTAATTATCATATATATGCTACAAGTACTTAAACATGATTATGTTATTTAATATGTATGTTGCATATATTGAATCATGCTATTAAACTAACCATTGGGTTTGCAAGTAAGATATATTTTATAGGTTGGTTCAAAAGAAGAAGAGTGAGCATTGTATTGAAGAACAAGGAAAAACAATATCATGCTTCACTCAAGGAAAACAACATGCAAGGATGAAGCTCCAAGAAATAAAGAATTATAAGATTTGAAGTCTTGGAAGCTTGGATGCATCAAGATAGCCTATGTGTTTACATTAGGTATATTTTATATAGGCTAGTATACTTTTACAACTCAATGATTTAGATTTGCATACATTGGCTCAATTATTTTGAACAAAAAGATAGTGAGATATGAAATTTTACAAAAGTTAATTTTTGACCTTTGGTCACTCTTTATATCATATCTCATAAACGAAAAATCATTTTTTCAAGTATCTTAATCTCATTTGATAGTAGACTCAAAGATCTTTCCAAAGGTATATTATTTACTGAAAACGGAGTCCAAATGAGAAATATATGACTGTTTAAAATATAGTTTGAAAAATTGAAAGTTGATTATTCTGTTCTGACCTATAGTCAGTATTTTGATTATATATTTTACAAGAAAAATAATTTTTGAGTAAAACTTGGCTCATTTGAAACTAGACTCCAAGATCTTTCCAACGGTATATTATTTATTTAAAACAGAGTTCAAATGATGGAGTTATGAATTTTTAAAGAAAGCTCAAAATCTGGACTGCACTATAAGTGCTGTAACGGCTATATAACGGCTATATAACGGCTAGTTTTGTAAAATCTTATATATATGACCTTAGATACACGATTTTGAGTAAGAACAAAGTCCTACAATGTGATATTAACTTCTTCTATCATCTTTGAGAGAAAGGAAAGCATTCTTGAGCCAAATCTTGCATATTCTCTATCATTAGAGTTATTAGAGCTTCATTTGTTTTCATCTACTCTTTAGAGAGAGTTTCTTTGAATTGTTGATTTTGATCAACACATATATTATTCTGAGTTGAGGTTCGCAAGTACCGGTGTTGGAAGAACTTGCTTTGGGTTGAGGAGGAGCCCGGATTCATAAATTCTTCATTGTGGTTTCGCAAATACCCGGATCGAATTTGCGTGGTTGTAGTGGTTTGCAAGTACCCGGATTAAACTTGCAATTATAGTGGAAATACTCAAGTGGTCTCTTGAGGACTGGATGTAGGCTTGGATTAGCCGAACCAGTATAAATCTCCGAGTTTGCTTTCTCTATCCCTTACTCTTTAATTTGTGCATATTGATATCTATTCTTTAATTCCTTGATCTTTATAATTATTTATCTTAACAGCACATTGATTTTCTGTATTGTATTTATTATCCTAAGCATTGTACTTTTACAGAAAATCATTTTAACTTCCAATTAATTCTTGTGAAAAATTTATAAAACCCAATTCACCCCCCTCTTGGGTTCCAACCATTACTTTCAATTGGTATCAGAGCTTGGGCTCTTGTTTAAAGACTTAACCGTCTAAGAGTTAGCATGGTTGGATATAGTGATTGGTTTATTTCTAAAAATTGTTCTTTCACAGAACCTCCAATTTTTGATGCTAATCATTTTCAATATTGGAAGTATGAAATGAAAATGTTTTTAATTTCAGTAGACCATAAACTCTGGGATGTTATAGAAAATGGTTCTTGTATGCCTGTCAAGGAAGAACAAGGAAAATGCATTCCAAAACTTAAGAGTGAATGGAATGATACTGAAAGAAGTTTAATGGAATTCAATGCTAAGGTAAAATTGATTATTTCTTGTGCATTGAGTCAAGATGAATTTTTCAAAATCTTCAACTGTGCAACTGCAAAAGAAATGTGGGAAATTCTTGAAGTTGCACATGAGGAAGATCTTATTGCTGAGCAATTAAGGTATAGAAGTTTCATTAATGAACTTGAAATTGCTCAAATGAACAATTGCAAAACCATTAATGAGATACAACTTGTGCTTAATCAATTGCAAGCTCTTGGCGTTGAACTTACAGGAAAATCTCAAATCACCAAGGTGGCAGACGAAGAAGAAAAAGGAGAAAAAGAGAAATCACAACCAAAAGGTGAATCATCAAAGAAAGCTTACCTATCTTCCAATTGGGGAAATAGCAATTCTGATAAGCAGAACACAAATGAAGAAGCCAACACTTGTCTTGTGGCCAGAGATAAAGATGAGGTAAATTCATTTGACTACTCTTTTGAAGAATTACAAGATGCCTTTGATGATTTACATGAAGAATCTCTTATACTTGCAAAGAAACTAAATGTTTCAAAACAGAAAAACTCTTCTCTTGAAAATGAGTTGGAAATATTGAAAAATGAATTTTCTATTTCCAAGGAAGAGAATTTTGTTTTTGAAAATCAAAACAAAACTTTGCAAGAAGAGAATTTGATTTTAAAAACAAATATCTCTACCAACAAAAATTGCTTTTGTACCAAGTGTGATTTTTTGAAAAAAGAAAATGATAATCTTAAAAACACACTTGCAAAACTCTCTCAAGGTAGAGAAATTTTAAATACCTCAGTTTTGAAACAAAGAAGAATTAACAAAGTTGGTATTGTTTCTAAAAAGAAATCAAACCAAAAGCAGTTTAAAAACTTCTTTGTTTCTGCAAAGATGTCCAATAGTCCAACTTGCACTTGTTTCTATTGTGGACTGAAAGGACACAAATCTTACTCCTGTTTTTATAAGAAAAATCTTGTTCATGGAGTAAAAATGAAATGGGTTCAAAAAGGAACTCATGACCCAGGTAAACCCAAAGAAATTTGGGTACCAAAGATAAATGAATAATTTGTAGATTTGCTTCGAAGCAAGGAGCGGAAATGACTTTTCAATGGCTACATCATTCAAACTCCACTCTCTTGCATCAAAAGGAGGCAATGGATAAGTAAACATATAAGCTGGAATGCATTGTAAGAATTTTGACTGATATGTTTACTGCTCTCTAATGCTTTTGTCTGTTATCTAATATGCGTTACATCTATCCTTGATATTCATGCATGCTATATCTGAAAACAATTGTTAGGTGCGCAGATTATAGATTCAAATTTTGTTTTGATCTAAAATCTTTCTTCCAAATTTTGCTCAAACTATCCTTTTTACTACATCATGAAAACTTGCTTCCATTACACGCACATTTTTCTTGTCTTCACAACAATAAGATTCCTCCTACCTATAGTATTTATCCTTGCTGTAATCTTATTTAAATATTTTCAATGAAATCAAATATTTTGCAAAATTGCATTTCATGAAAGCATAGCACTTTTATTAATATGGTATATCTTGAACATAATGTTGCTCCTAGTACTCGAGATTTATTTGAACATTACTGATTTGAACATCAAAGTGCTCCACCAAAAGTGTTTTGCAGGAGTTAGTCCTCAAATCTATCCTCTAAGCTCATTCGTAATGATCGACCAATGCTTGACAGTGATCTTATGAGAGATTGTTTTCAAGAGGATCTTGCAAATAATCAATCAATTAAGTTCATTAAAATTGCAAGAAGATAGAATCAAAAGAAGAGCAATGAGCAAAACAAGAATATCAAAATCTTGAGGAGGAACTTCAAGAAGCAATAAGAGTTTGCCAAAATTGATGAGTATCTCTATTCTTTACCACTTTAATATTTAATTGAGTGATACTCCCTGATCATAATTGGCTATGTTGGCAATTTTTTTTACTGACATACTTTCATTACAATGATATATTGTTCTCTAATATCTTACATATTTGATCATATCATTGTATATAAAGATATTGTCTTTATACCATTCATCATAGTTTGAGCATTATACATGTCATATCCTTTGTATAAGATATAGCTTATGAACGATTGTTTACGGATTCTAGTTTATATCTGATTATATCTTATTAATCCATATTACCTCAATTATTGTACTACATACTCAAGTTATAATATGTTTTATCTTGATAAGTATGTAACTTGCTTTTGCTTTGAAATGATGATATATATGTCCATGTCAGAAAATTCTTTCCATCTTTAAAATGGATATATATTTTTCAATATATATATACTGTGCTGAATTTGTGTAGCTGATTTATTTTATCTTTCTTTATTATTATTTTTTTGTACCGTCAAATAAAAGAAACCACTTGCATTAAAAAAAAAGTGAAGGATTACATTGCATAATTAAAAAAAAAAGAAGGGAAAGTTTGCTCATGCATGAGCAATCTACAGGCGAGGTGGTCTCAGATTAGGAGGGTTGTATTGTATCATCACTCCTCGGCCATTCCTTGGAGCAAGAGACTGAGCAATGTCAGGGAGGGTAGTGTAAATCCCATTCATACAATCAACACTTCTTTGTTGTTGATTGCAGAAGCATTGGGTAGACCAATAGAAGAACCTATCTATTCTTGAAGTCAGTGCCGCATTGTTGCGTTTAGCTAACTTCTCCAGGTCCTCTATCATCTTCTTAAGTTTCTTCACCTCCTGCTCCAGACAAGCAATTTTGTCTTCTAACGTATGGCCTGTACTAATCTCCTCAGCTTCTTCGATCTTCATTTTCTTCTTTTGATTTTCTTGAGATCCCTCCAAAGGTCTTTTGCCCTTGTCCTTGCCTAGACTCAAGTTTAAGTCGAGCTCTTCCTCCCTGGCCTCTACTGTGAGATCAATGAACTTTCTTGCTGCCATGGTTTGAAATTTTTTTTGGAGTATGAAGAGAGAGGAATGTCAGAAAGTTGTAGGCTCAGAGATGAATACTCTTTGTGGTGTGATAATTGAGAACTCTGGGGCAGTCTTTATAGAGAGAAAATTGTGACTTAGAGCCAACGAAGATATCTCTTCGCCGCACCCCTACACGCTCATCCTATGGATTTTGCAAGCTGGAAGCCAGAAGTCTAGAGTACGCATGCACACCAACAACGCGTCGCATTAATGGCAAAACCACGAAAGTCAATTTTCGGTGGATTTGCGGCTGATTTAATTTGTTTTGATTAGAAATTTTAAGGATTAATAAAATGGTGATATTCAGAACCGTATCACTCTGCTTTGTTGTGTTGTTCTTGAGAGCATACATGATTACATCATGCTGTGATTATATGTATCTAAGAACATATGTTGTGTATGCTATTCATGCATCATGAGCGAAGGCTATGGCTAAGAATAATATTTCATGATTCCACATGCACTCATACAAAATGAGCTGTCAAAATTTTTACATGTACTCATCCTCAAGATACATATATAAATTCATTTTGAATGGGTATATAAATTGCTTCCTTTGTGCTGAAATTTATCTTATCCTTTATGAAGCAAATTTGTTTTGAAAAAGGACTTTAAAAATGCTTCTGTTATGTTAATATGTTTTATCATATGAAGCAACATTCTTTTTGAAAAAGAAAAGATTTTAAAGATCTCTTTTGTTGTAGATAACAAAAGGGATGAAAAAAATTGATGTTTCATATATGGATTATGAACTATATGCTTGAATATACCTTATTACGCTAATCCATATATATTCCTTCCTTAGATGAAATGTTTCTAAATTCCTTCGAAGCAAAATGTTTTAGAAAAATATCGTGAATCTCTTGAATTGCTTCCACAATGCTGAAATTGCTTTGCCATATTGAAGTATTATCTGTTTTGAAAAGAAAAGGATTTGAGTATCCTTATTTTAAATCACTTTTGCTATATGTTGAAATAATTTTATGCATATATGCAGAAATTGTTTTTCAGAAATCTTGAAAAATATTATTATTCGATTTATGGATTATGATTAATATTCTTGTTTATATCATGCTTTGCTAATCCATATATCATACTTCTGCTGTGTGCTGTAAATATTTCTATCATATGACAGCAAATGATTTTTTTTTATTTCAAAGAGTTTAATTTTTCTGCTATTTACTAAAAATGCCTCTTCATAAACAAGCAGAAATCATTTTCAATGAAAATATTGCAGAAATTTCTTCAAAAATCTTACTTCAAAATACTGCAATCAAAAACTGAATTTCCTTTATAATGATTTGGACTATCTTTTTCAAAGGAAAAATTTTATGAAATTCAGGGGGAGCTTTGTCTCACTTGAATGTATTTTTTTTGAAAAAGAATATATCTTGAAAAATTGGATATTCATTATTCATTATTCTTTTTCAAATTATGCAAGGTTTAAGGGGGAGCCTAAAACTCTTTCAAGTTTTATCTTTTGGCTCATTTCATTTGACATGAGAAAAATTTTTCTAAAATTTTCTTTTTACATGTCAATGAAATCAATGATAAGTTTTGATGTATCCTTACCCCATACTATATTGACATCTTCTGACATCCTGACTTAAAGAAGGTATGTGCTTTAACTTCTATATATTGTGTTCCTTACACCTTTTTGTTGATGTCAAATAGGGGGAGAAGAAACAATAGAAAAATATGTATACGTGCTTATAACATTGCATTCATTATCTTGTGATACATATTTTTCTGTGGTGATTTGTCATCATCAAAAAGGGGGAGATTGTTGACCATAAGGCTATATGCCATAAGTTTTGATGATGACAAATGTATTTGAATAGTAGCATTAATATATATAAAGATTAATTATCATATATATGCTACAAGTACTTAAACATGATTATGTTATTTAATATGTATGTTGCATATATTGAATCATGCTATTAAACTAACCATTGGGTTTGCAAGTAAGATATATTTTATAGGTTGGTTCAAAAGAAGAAGAGTGAGCATTGTATTGAAGAACAAGGAAAAACAATATCATGCTTCACTCAAGGAAAACAACATGCAAGGATGAAGCTCCAAGAAATAAAGAATTAGAAGATTTGAAGTCTTGGAAGCTTGGATGCATCAAGATAGCCTATGTGTTTACATTAGGTATATTTTATATAGGCTAGTATACTTTTGCAACTCAATGATTTAGATTTGCATACATTGGCTCAATTATTTTGAACAAAAAGATAGTGAGATATGAAATTTTACAAAAGTTAGTTTTTGACCTTTGGTCACTCTTTATATCATATCTCATAAACGAAAAATCATTTTTTCAAGTATCTTAATCTCATTTGATAGTAGACTCAAAGATCTTTCCAAAGGTATATTATTTATTGAAAACGGAGTCCAAATGAGAAATATATGACTGTTTAAAATATAGTTTGAAAAATTGAAAGTTGATTATTCTGTTCTGACCTATAGTCAGTATTTTGATTATATATTTTACAAGAAAAATAATTTTTGAGTAAAACTTGGCTCATTTGAAACTAGACTCCAAGAGCTTTCCAACGGTATATTATTTGTTTAAAACGGAGTTCAAATGAGGGAGTTATGAATTTTTAAAGAAAGCTCAAAATCTGGACTGCACTATAAGTGCTGTAACGGCTATATAACGGCTATATAACGGCTAGTTTTGTAAAATCTTATATATATGACATTAGATACACGATTTTGAGTAAGAACAAAGTCCTACAATGTGATATTAACTTCTTCTATCATCTTTGAGAGAAAGGAAAGCATTCTTGAGCCAAATCTTGCATATTCTCTATCATTAGAGTTATTAGAGCTTCATTTGTTTTCATCTACTCTTTAGAGAGAGTTTCTTTGTATTGTTGATTTTGATCAACACATATATTATTCTGAGTTGAGGTTCGCAAGTACCGGTGTTGGAAGAACTTGCTTTGGGTTGAGGAGGAGCCCGGATTCATAAATTCTTCATTGTGGTTTCGCAAATACCCGGATCGAATTTGCGTGATTGTAGTGGTTTGCAAGTACCCAGATTAAACTTGCAATTATAGTGGAAATACTCAAGTGGTCTCTTGAGGACTGGATGTAGGCTTGGATTAGCCGAACCAGTATAAATCTCCGAGTTTGCTTTCTCTATCCCTTACTCTTTAATTTGTGCATATTGATATCTATTCTTTAATTCCTTGATCTTTATAATTATTTATCTTAACAGCACATTGATTTTCTGTATTGTATTTATTATCCTAAGCATTGTACTTTTACAGAAAATCATTTTAACTTCCAATTAATTCTTGTGAAAAATTTATAAAACCCAATTCACCCCCCTCTTGGGTTCCAACCATTACTTTCACCTTCTAGCTTGAGTACCTCCTCTACTAGAAGAACTAAAACCACCCCTGCTCTCTGAACGAGGCTTAGCCACACTGGCTGTAGAATAAAATGACTTAGTAGGAGTGGCTGGAGCATGTTGTGATGCAGTAAAGGGTTTCAAAGTCCATGAGTCTTCCCTTTGATCAAAAGATCTCCTATATCTAGCTTTCTTCTTTTGTCGATATTCTTCTTTATTCTTTGACCTCCTTTCCATAACCAATCTGTAAAACTCCATCCACATAATTGGCGGTGTGCCTTGAATTCTAGCTTTCTTCCAGTTCTTCCACCATTTACCAGCCCTACCGTTTAACTGAAAAGAAGTGAATTCTACCTTTTGAGTAGGAGAACACCCTATAGCATCACAGATTGCTTCACAATCTTCAAGGAAACATTGTGGGTCCTCTTTGGGATCTTCCCCTGAAAAAGTAGGAGGCCTCATTTTCTGGAATTCAGACATTCTTACCTCCCTTACATTATCTCCTCCAGCTAACTGAGCTGGTGGTACAATTTCAGCTTCAACAATAGGAGGATCCACTGGCAGGTTAGCTTGTGCAGCTCGACCTCTCATTTCAGTCTCAAATCGGTCAAATCGTTCATTCATCAAATTAATCACATGTGCAATAGTTACATTGCCAACGTGAGCATCAGGTTCGACTCTCCTTGCTTGCTCACTAGTTGCGTCCTCAGTACTTTGAGCATGTAAACTATCACTATGGTTAGGATCATCTTGCACATGTACTGGTGGATTTATGGCCCTCCTTGGACCCATATGCTCATTATTATTAAAAGATCCTTCTGACATTGATCTGTCACAGATCTACACACATAACAAACAATTTTCAGACATAAACAAAATATCACTTACTAGCCCCACTGAAAATTATCTATAAAATGACGTTATACTCTACAAGGTCTTTTATGGAACCTAATCCTATGGTCATGCCGCGGCTCATGACAATAGGGAAGGGCCCACAAAGATCACTTTGCTCTGTACTCTATAGGGGACCTATAAAACCTATCCTCTGATACCAAATTGTCACATCCTAAAAATTGAGCATGTGAAAAGATACTACTCATTTGATAAAATTCTCAAACATACGTTATTTACATATATTCTGTAAGGTTTTACATTCAACCTTAATCATTCATTCCACACTACAGAATTATATTCATCTGATAAGCAAATATAGACATACATAGTCTGATATTTCTATCTCATCGCAAGCCTAGGAGACCTATAGAAAGTACAGAGCGTTCCTAGTATCCACATTAATAAGTACTGGTATCCCACCAGACAGAAATGGAGGATAATTCCAAGGGGCTTCTATTCTTCAAACGGATACTCTTGTTCTTTGTTTTCTGTATCTGAAAAAAATAATCATAGGGAGTGTGAGTTTATTTAAAAACTCAGTAAGTAAATAACTGTACTATATAAAATATCAAAAGTACAAATACCACATTTACTCATATAATTAATTGTTTTATACATCGAGTAGTATGGGACTCTAACCCTTTCAAACTCATGAATAAGATCTCATCGGTATACACCGAGTAGTATGGGACTCTAACCCTTTCAACTCGTGTATAGGTTTCATAGATATGCACTGAGTAGTATGGGACTTTAACCCTTTCAAACTCGTGTATGAGCTTTCTTAGATATACACCGAGTAGTATGGGACTTTAACCCTTTCAACTCATGTATAGGTTTCATAGATATGCACTGAGTAGTGTGGGACTTTAACCCTTTCAAACTCGTGTATGAGCTTTCTTAGATATACACCGAGTAGTATGGGACTTTAACCCTTTCCAACTCGTGTATTAGATCCCGTAGATCTTTACCCATTGACAAGATAGTGAGAATTTATCACATAATACAATTATCATGAAATAAAACAATTTCTACATACTCTTATTTCTACCGATCATCATATACTCCCATATGAAAAATTGATTGCTTATTATCCAAATAATATTGTAAATGGGACTTATATTGTACTTTGACTAGTAATATCAAATTAGCTGAGCAAGGTTATTCACTCACCTTGATGTTTGTCCAAGTTTACCTTGTTCCACACTAGAATTTGTGTAGGAAAATTTCCTAGTAAAATATATTACAAGGAAACATAAGAAAGGAAACAAAATCACGAAAATACGCAAAATTTTTTGATTGCTACAGTAACGGTTTGCTACAGTAACGGTTCGCTACAGTGTCGGTTCGCTACAGTGCCAGTTCGCTACAGTAACGTTGACTGATACAGTACCGTTGACTGCCGACACTACAGTAACTGCTACAGTAACTCGAAGAAAATTTCCTGAAATCTGGTCGCTACAGTAACTCGAGTTTTGCAGAAGTTTTTGCAGAAATTTCTCACAAATTCATCCTTTCCTTTCTTGTTTCAAAACCAGAATTTCAACTCTTTTAACCGATTATAACTCAAATATAACTTCTAAAACAACTGAGATTCACGAATTATCATCAAAATCTTCAAGAACAAAACCTCCTCTAATCTTCCATATAAACTTAGATTTAAGGAAAATAACGAGATTAAAGCTTACCTTTGATCCTTACAAAGCTTTTGAACCGAACAAATAATTGAACTTCTGAAGATCAAGGAAAGGATTTGAGAAGAAAATGAAGAACTGAGAGAGAAAATGAAGTTACTGTTCCTTTTGCTTCGCTTCAGAATCGAATTATGAGAAGTTACTATTGAAGTTTTATATTAAATATTTCTAATGGGTTATTGAATAACCCATGGGTATCCATAACCCAACATCCAAACCCATCCAGTCAATTTACAATAAATGGATTAATTGACCATTCTTAAACCACTTTTCCATGAATTTCACCATTCTTAGAATATATCCCACGTGGTGCAAATATTCAGTCCAGTCATTTAACTCAATTTTTATAAATAATATTCAAAGAGAACAATTAAATATGAAAATTAAAAATGACCAAAATAAATAACTAAAGTAACGTTGTGAAATTCTAAAATACTCTTAAGCGAATTATATTCTGAAATTAACGGGTATTACACAATGCTTCTCGAAGATAGATTTAAGATTCGGTTACCATCAACTAAAGATTAAGGAGGAAGACATACACAAGACCGCATTCCAGACGCGATACAACCATTATGAATTTCTCGTAATGTCATTTGGGTTGACTAATGCGCTAGCAGCATTTATGGATCTTATGAACCGAGTGTTCAAACCTTTCATTAATAGATTTGTAATTGTCTTCATTGATGACATTCTGGTTTACTCTAAGAGTCCAGATGATCATGCAAAACATTTGAGAACGGTACTGCAGACTTTGAGGGAACATCAGTTATATGCTAATTTCTCAAAATGCTAATTTTAGATGAGTCAAGTAACATTCTTGGGTATGTAATTTCCCAAAAAGGTGCTCATGTAGATCCAAGTAAGATCGAAGTAGTGAAGCAGTGGCCTAGACCAACAACTGTATCTGAAGTTCGGAGTTTCCTTGGCTTAGCGGGGTATTACCGTCGCTTTGTCAAGAATTTCTCCAAGTTGGTTCTTCCACTGACTAAGTTGACCTGGAAGAATGTTAAGTATGTTTGGGATGATGCTTGTGAGAAAAGTTTCACTGAGTTGAAGAAGTGTTTGGCTTCGGTACCGATTCTCGTTCTACCATTGAGACCGAAGGGTTATACTATATATTGTGACTCTTCGAAGGTAGGATTGGGATACAAGTTAATGCAACACAGTAAGATCATTACTTATGGCTTTCGACAGCTTAAAAAGCATGAACTCAATTATCCCACTCATGATCTAGAGATGGCAGCTGTAGTGTTTACTTTAAAGATTTAGAGGCATTACTTGTATAGGAAAACATATGAGATTTTCACGGATTACAAAAGCCTCAAATATATATTTGATAAAAAAGATCTCAATCTAAGGCAACGGAGATGGATGGAACTCCTGAAGGATTATGACTGCACCATCATCTACCATATAAGGAAGGAAAATGTAGTAGCAAATGCCCTTAGTCAGAAGTCAATGAGGAGTCTAGCTTATATTACCACAGTAAGGAGGTCATTGATTCAGGAATTACAAGAATTAGAGACTAGTGGGTTATTTTTTAAGATTACTGAGTCAGGTGCTTTCTTGGCTCACTTAATGGTTAAGTCCTCCCTTGTAGAAAGGGTGAAGGCAACATTAGAAAATGATGCTAAAATGGTTAAGACTAGAGACAAGGCGAGGAAAGGATTAATACAGGGTTTCTCAGTGGATAAAGAAGGTGTGTTATGGTTTAACAGGAGGCTATGTGTTCCAAACATTGAACCCTTAAAGTAAGAGATTTTAGGAGAAGCTCGTGGTACACCATATGTTGTTCATCCTGGTGTCACCAAGATGTACCAGGACTTGAAACAATTTTATTGGTGGAAGGGCATGAAGCGAGATGAGACCGACTTTGTCGCTTGATGCTTGACATGCCAGCAGGTCAAATTCAAACATCAGAGATCACCTGGGTTAATGTAGAGGCTTGAGATTCCCGAGTAGAAATAAGAACAGATTATTATGGACTTTGTGGTGGGTTTGCCCCGATCTTTAAATGGGTACGACTCTATATAGATCATTGTGGATCATCTTACTAAGATGATACATTTTCTTCCTGTTTATACCACTTACAGTATAGCGAAATTTAGTCGACTATACATGAAGGAGATAGTAAAGCTCCATGGTGTACCAGTGTCCATCATATCAGATCGGGGATCCCAGTTCACTTTTTGATTCTAGAGAACTTTTCAGAAAACTCTGGGCACTAGAGTAGACTTGAGTATAACCTTTCACCCTCAAATTGATGGTCAGTCTAAGAGGACTATTTAGACCTTAGATGATATGCTGAGAACATATGTGATAGATTTTGATGGAAGATGGGGAAGACCACTTGTCACTTATTGAATTTACTTATAATAATAGTTATCAAGCTAGCATTAAAATGGCTCCTTTCGAGGCATTATATGGAAGGCGATGTCGATCTCTTATTGGTTAGTTTGAACTAAGTGAACTAAAAATGATGGGACTCAAGATGATACAGGAGGCTGTGGAGAAAATTAAGCTGATTAGGGATAGGTTATTAGTCGCTCAGAGTAGGAAAAAGTCCTATGCAGATAATTGATGACGTGACCTAGAGTTTTCTGTTGGTGATATGGTTTTCTTATGAATCTCACCGATAAAGAGAGTAATGAGATTCGGAAGGAAAGGGAAGCTTAGTCCAAAATATATTGGTCCTTATGAGATTGTGGAGAGAATAGGTAATGTGGCATACCGCCTAGCCTTGCCTTTGGAACTAGAGGGAATACACCCGGTATTTCACATGTCGATGCTACCTAAGTATCTTCTTAACCCCTATCACGTCATCCAGCCACAAGACGTGCAGTTTGATGAGACTCTTGTCTATGAAGAGGTGCCAGTAGCCATCCTCAATAGGCAAGTAAAGAAACTTCACACTAAGAAAATTCTCATTGTCAAAGTTCTGTAGAGGAATTATTCTCACGAGGAGGTCACGTGAGAAACAGAGGATGAGATGTGGATGAAATATCTACACCTGTTCGAATCATGAAGTAAACTTTCGAATTCGGAGGACCAAATTTTTTTAAGGGGGTAGAATGTAATACCTGATATATTTTAAACCTATAAGTATTCAAGAATTACGATAAATTTATTTTGGAGAAAATAAATTCCCCTATCTGTTTAATTTTTGTATGCTTGTTTGTGCATATTATTGAAAATACGAATTTTCATTTATAGATTGCATAAATTGTGGGGTATAATGGATATTATGATATAGAATTTATCCTATAGATAAAATATGGCTTGAGCATAAGAGGAATTTAAAAAGAAATTGGTAGAAAAATAATGTTTTATATGAAAAAAACCCCTTAGGGACTAAATTAAAAAGGACAAAAATGAAAAAAAAAACTTAAAGGTTTAGGAGAAAGGATAATTTTTCCTTCAGTTTCTAATAGTAACTAATAACTCAGCCGCCTTGTGATTGTACAGTAAAATACATAGTGCCAAATTGAATTATTAGTGCATAGTAAACTGAATTATTAAAGCGCATAGTAAACTAAATTATTAAGGTGCATAGTAAAATAAATATTTTATTAGCACGTAGTACCCCGACTTCTCCTATAAATAGTATAACATCTCATATTTTCTTGTATTTAAGTTATATTTTCTTTGTTTAAGTTGGAAATAATGTTATAAATTAGAAAATTGTGTTTTTGGATGCTTAGGATAAAGTAATAAAGAAAAGGCATGAGAAATTAGGATTATTGAGTTAAGAGTAAACAAAAAGAAGAGTTCTGAGGGTATTAGTCAACTGATTACAACAAATAGTCAACTGATTGCAATCAGTTGACTGATGAGGAGTGATCAGTCGACTGATTATTATTTATTAAACCAAAATTTTAGGTCCTGAAGCAATTAGTCGACTAATCAGAATGGATTAGTCGACTAATAGAATCAATCGATTATCGTGGAGCAATCAGTCCACTAATCACACACTGAAGTGCGAAAATAAGTCAGTCTAATTAATAATTAGTGGGGAAAATTTACTTAATTACCCCTAGCATGCTTTTAAGGCTTAGAAATGAGATATTATGGTTAAAAAGAGAATTTCTACCCTAATAGAGCCCTGAAGACCCTTTTAGAAGAGAGAAGAGAGATACAAGGATTATTCTAAAAATTTAGAAAAGAAAGAGAGAGAGAAACGTGAAGAACAAGAAGAGGAGGGAGAAGGAAATTTTAGTGGAGTTTTTGGCAAAGGAATCATCAAAGGTAAATTTCTAGCTTGTTTCTTCTAGTTTAAATAAATTCTAGAGCTTGAAAATGATAGACAAGGGAATTTTTAGGGTAAGAAAAAGAGAAAGAAGAAGGAGCTGGTCTAGAAGTTGAGGAAACAAGAAACATTAGAAAGAAACTAGAAGATAGTACTTCAATTTCAGTTTTAAGAGAATCAAGGTAGGTAGTTTTTCATAAAAGCAATGTATTTTCAGTTATTTATCATGTCTTTTTTTTGTGATTTTAGCACATGTTTACCATTTTAAAGTCTTCATGGATCATATAACATATCTTTCTCATGAAAAGTAAAGCCTATATCTTCATGGGATGTCAGAATAAGAATTCCTCATGAGATGATAGAACTAGAAATTCCTTATAGGATGTAAAAATCCTTATGGAATGACAGAACAAGAAATTCTTGTGGGATGACTAGAAACTTCCTCATAGGATATAAAAGTCTTTATGGGATGACAGAATCAGAAATTCTCCATGAGATAATAGAGATTCCTCATGAGATATGGATTGCTTTTTATGAGAAAAGAGCCAAGCATAGTGCACTATATTAAGAATGATTATATTTTGCATGTGTGTTCATATGATTACATTTTAATTCTTGGAAATGGTTAACATTGTTAGAATAGCTTTTATGACTGAAATGGTGAAAATGTTTTTATAATATGCTAGCTACTGGGATTTTGTATCTCACATTGTCTTTGATGATTTACCATTTCAAGAGCTGAGGTAGAAAGAAAGGGAAAAGAAAAGAAATAAGCTTATGTTGTGTAATTAACTATGTTACTTCTTTAGGATAGGAATATGGGAAAAGGTTATGTATTGTATAAAAGGATAGCATATTTTGTGAGTTTGAAGTAATATCATATATGTTGTAACTAAACTCTTGATGTTATAGTAGATGTTAGAATAGAACTTATAAATAAAACCTAAAGCAGTGTTATGGATGATATGTATATTATATTAAATGACCTTATCAAGTTTGAAGTTACTATCTTGTTGAAATATGAAGCTTAAGACATACCAGTCGATTGATTAGCCTACATCAGTCGACTGATACCTCTCGGCCTCAAATTAGACCAATTCAGTAACCAATCAGTCGACTGATGGTCATGGATTAGTCGACTAATTATTTACTACTAAGTTTAAAATTTTATATTTTTAGTTACATCAAAAGCTACTTATTTTTTAGTATTTGGGCATTTTGTAAGTATTTTAAGTTAAATACCTTAATATTGACTAAATTCCCTTCCAATCTATATTAAAATTTTATTATATTATCCAAATTGCTCATAAATAGTGTAGACGTTACAAATAGACCATTCCATTTCACTTTTAAACTCACACATTTAGTTTCTCTTCTCTCCTCTCCTCAAAACTTCTCTTGCTCCGACGTTAGGGCTCTGAAATTCTAGGTCTTTTCTCCTTAGCCTAGTAATAGTTATGAATAAGAATACAACAGGAACTGAATCTCTGAACATAAACCAAATACAGAGGTATAAAAACCCTAGATATGAATATAATTGTTCTTATTATGATAATGATTATGGTATTTGTACTTGTGACACATTTATTATTGCACAGCTATTTAGTCCCTGAGTTTTGATGAACTCATACTCTCTATAAATATTTTTTTTAGATACAGTGGATGAGAACGAAAGAAATCCGCAGGAGGATTAGTATTTCTTGAGGATACTTTCCATATTGTCTGGAGGGCTTATGAATCTAAAAGCTTAGGAAATGCTCTGTAATCTCTATAGGTCACCTAAGCTTGGAAAATTGTATCATACTGTATGATATTTGGCTTGTGTTTACTGCTTCACTATGTTGAATTTTTTATATGTATATATGGAAAAATCTCTTTCTTGAAAAATTATGTTATGCATTAGTATTGATAAGAGATTTTATGAGATACCATAGAGGTACACTCTTGAGTTTATAGAATTACTTATATGCCCAAAATTTGGATGTGACACTACCCAGCAATCCCAGCAATAGGAAGGTCCGAAGTGATTTACTCCTCTAGCAGATATTTTTAGTCGGTAATCTGATCTAAACAAAAAGATTTCATAGAGAGCGTAAGCTTTAAAAACTCAGTGAGCGAATCGGCTTCGCGTTAATAAAATTCAAATATATTACCAGTCATGCAAGTATATCCAAAAGCTCAAACTCAACCAATAAATATAGTTAGAAATTATTTACTAGAAGATAGAAAGTCATCCAATTCATCCAACGATATTAGTACTCATCAATGACAATATATCCCGGAGAGCGCACATAGGCTGGCTCACCAAATTTGTTAATTTTTTTCATGATGTACAACCTCATCCTCTCAACTAAGGCATATGACAGATCTGTTACCGACCTGGGCTATATCCCTACCGAAAGAATTGTTGTTTCCACATTCATTGGTCAAGATACCTTTTAAACCGGGTTTTCCTCCTTGCCGTGAGAAGGGGTATTGTCTCGCTCAATCACAATCAATAGTACAGTATTTCATATCATAATCAAAAGTACAATGTAATATTTATTCATATGACAGGTATCGTATATGACTATATCATAGGTTTATAGACCATAAATCAAGATAACAATTAAGTTGTCTTTGAAAAGATTCAAACTTTATATCACCCTGAAATACTTGTTTCGTCTTATCCATACTTCTGGATTAACTTCAATTACCTCTCTAGATTCACCACTCCAAATCCAGTCTACCCCTATGAATCTTGGGAGTGTCCTAAGACATACTTTTTATTACCAATGATGCTAAAACCCTATTAAAACGGGGTCATTTCACTCACCTGAATTCTGTACAAGTATTACTTCTCTAAGTGGTTATGGACAAGAGCACATAGGTGAATTTCAGTGTTCCGTTCAGACTTAAGTTGAGAAGTAAAGTAGCACCGGAGTAAGAGAAATTGTCTATTTCTTACTTAAAGAAAAGATTAATCACTTAAAGAACTTGCCTCTTCTTTCTCTCTAGAAAGTAAGAAGCTAAACAAAAGGAGAGAAGAAATGAAATTGAATGATAGAAACATCATTTAAGCCTCCCTTATATAGGCTTCAAGAACTAATGCTAGCGATTGATGTAGGTAGGTGTAGAACTAATCCTAGCCATTGAAATGTGGTAGGTGTGGAATTAATCCTAGCCATTAATTTTCCAACAAATCCTAGCCATTGATTTTTCCAATACTTTATGTAAGATATATTCATACCAAAAAATTTTCTATGGCTAAGATTACTTCATATTCAATGGCTATGATTACTTCTCCTAAAGTCTTAAGTTTCATTTTGCTTTAGTCCTTTCATTTTAGTCCCTAAGGGGATTTTCTCACATAAAAAGTCATTTTCTCTTACGAATTTCTTTCTAGATTCCTCTAATGACCAAACTACATCTAGTACTCGACATTTCTATTGTATATATAAATAGTACCGTATATATGAATAGTATTATATAAGTGAATAGTACTATATACTGGAATAGTAATTCATGAATACACAATTATATTTTATTTTTCACGGGTATTATAATTTCTCTCCTTTGGCTTCCTTATTTTTGGTCTTTCGTTCATGGAGTTCACAAGCAAGATTGGCACTTGGTTCATGGAGTTTACGAGAAAGAGTAGTACTTAGTTAAGATGATGAATGAATCTCATCTTTTTGTCTTTCCTTGATTCGGTCTCCATCCCTGGTTTGTTGTAGAGAAAAGCCCTTAGTCCCTATCCTTGGTATGTTGTAGAGAGGAGCCCCAAGTGCTTCGACGTTTTCGGATCAAATCTGGAAGACAAACTAGTACTCTTGAAGAAAGGCTCTTTTCAATATCTAGGGGAATATGTGCTTTCTTTCCTGCTTCATGGTGCCTCATATAGTCATCTTTATTATACCAATGCAATAAAATCAAAGGAAGAAACAAGTCAGGATAACGCCATTCAATGCGGCAGCGGTATGCATGGAAAGGGTGCAAAGGCTGTGTTTGATGCCCTAATTAGTATGGATGCTGACCTATCTTCCTAGTTTGATCTTTTTTCTTTTCTTTTTTTGTGCTTTCATCATTATGAATTCACACAGGGGAGGCTGGAAGGCTTTTGAGCTATTCTCCTATGGAACTACGTGGTCTTCATGGTCTGATGAGGCACCCTATGGTTGATCCTAAAGAATGCGGTGATGGTAGGGATGAAGCTATAACCTGCTAATCTAGGTCTGTTTCTTTTGTTTTGGGCTTGTTTCTCTTAAAAAAAAAATGAACTCTTATTTTGGGCCAGTTCACTTTCAAAAAAGAAGGAAAACTTGGGCTGTTCTTCGAGTTAGGCTGTTAGCCTTAGCTTTGATGGTCTAGGGGTGTGTTGTCTCTGTTTAAAGACCTAAGTACTATTCTTTAAGATGTGTTGCCTTAAATTTATGGGAATTCTCCTGTTCCCTGGTCAAAGACTTGGTTGGATGTAGGATCTACTCCACGAGGAACGGTACAGACGTAGATGATATCATCATGACCTCTCTTTTCATACATTATCCCATGAGTTCAGGTTAGATTTGTATTTGTCTATCTCTGGGTCCTGTACAATCTTATGTATCCTAGAGTTAATGCCTTTTAATAGAAATTTTACCCATTTGTCCCAAAAAAAAAAGAAATGTTGGTTTGTCGCATAAGATTTTCACATCGTATGTGATTATAACAATGTATATATTTGTTATTAATTAATTAGCCTGTGAATGAAACCCATTATGAAGACAACATTCCAAATGATAATTAAAACAACTTAGGCATCTCAAATATATATAGATGGAAACACTAAAAATCACTACAAAAAAATAGAAATCAGAGACAGAATTTCCATCTTTGATTTAAGGAAATTTTGTCCCTGATCAGTTGGGGGCGGAATTAGAGACAAATTTTATTCCATCTATGATGTGGTCATCCTAGATTTCTGGGACAGATAAGTGTCCGTCTTAGATGTCTGGGACAAAATAATTCCATCGTAGATGAAGAATTATGTTGCTGAGTATCTGAGACGAATCACCTGACCATCTCAAATCTAACATGGAAAATTCTGTCCCTGATTTCTTGTCAATTCAGAAACGGAATGTCTCGTCCCAGATTTGGGGTGGGCTTTAAGCCGGATAGTCCATCTTTGATTAGGGACAAAATTTCCATCCCATATTTTCGCCTCTAGTCCAATATTTAGCCTGTAGAATTCCTTTTTTTGGTAATTAGCATTGGTTCACTCTTCATGATTGTTTCTATTTCTTTTTTTTTCTCTTCTTTCTTTAATAAGATTATCCCACTTAATTATGTAGATAAACAATCGTCTTTGAAACTCATAAAAGAGTTTAGGAGCCAAACCTTCGAGAGTCATCCTTATTGCTAGGGTTTCCACTCCAATGAGAAAACGAATGCATATTAGCTATAGGCTTTTGCTAACACGTGCCCCTATCTCGTCATCCGTTGCTTGTTTAAGAAAGACAACTTAGATAGGCATTTTATGCACTTTCAACGTTAATTGATATTACTATCACAATATTTCATTCTCAGACTACTTGCAATGTCTCTCTTTTTTTAATTAAATTTTAAAAAGCCAGCAAATCCAGGAAAACCTGTGTCAATTCCCAGCAAAGACATCATAATAAGTAAAGACAGCAAACATTCGTGACAAAGAGAAAGGTTTTGTAATAATGACAAATGTACTAAATCACAATGAAGAAAAATGTATAATTACAATCATGAATGTACATGCTCAAATGTCCAAATATAACAAACATAACCTAGTCTAAGGTATGATCTGGGGGCTGATTCTCATTGTCATTAGTCATAGGACCAACACGTCTCTCTATAGAATCCATGTAGCAGTCCATCATTTGAAAAAAAATATCTAACATGGATGTCTAACTCTGTTTTAGCACAGTACACTACTCCAAACACTGGGTCATTGTGCTAAATGCTTGCTCATTATTGCTAAGACGATCTTGCTGAGTCTTCAACTGCTCCACAACTGGCTCTATGCTATGCTACAGCTCCTCTATAAAGTTAGGATAGAGACTGGATGAATCAACAGATTGACAACTCGATGAACCGATATGACGCGCCTCAGACCCTATGCCAAAGATGCGACCCTTCTTATTCTTCCCTTTAATTGCCTGTGGCCATAATACAGTGTCATCAGCACTGTCATCCTTAAATTCAGCACTCGTACCAGTCACAAATGCCTGCGATGATCTCAATCACGTGTATTCCTCTTATTGAACATTCATGCATTAAATGTCAAAAGTCAATGCCCATTTAATACAAATATTAAAGAAATTAGCCAATGCAAAAAACGTCTAATTATATGTCACGTCCCAAAATTTGAGCACGTGACCGGCACGGAAAGTGAATTTCATTTCACCTCCGTAAGCCTATCTTTCTCTTAAAAAAATCATACAATTCTTTTTCATGCAACCAAAACGAGTTCTCTATACATACTACAATTACTCACATTACATCACTGAATGAACCTACCCGATTACAGAGATTTCTAGATTTATACAACTTAGAATAAAACTTAACTATTATACCTTTATCCTAAACAAATGAAAAGGTAATTATGGACTAAGGATCCATAATTCCTTGTTCCGATATTTACCTTCAGCTGTCAACTCTGAAAAAAATATCAATAAGAGGGGTATGAGCAAACCACGTGCCCAGTGAGTAGATAACACAATACTATGACAAAATAAAAATCATGCATCATAATGATAACATGCAGCAATCATACGTAGATCGATCATCATATGATATAATATTATTCATAATACTTCACAACAATATCCAAGTGAATCAAATGCATTTCAACAAAATTCAAAATTCACAACAGCAATCGATGAAATCAATTTCACATACAATTCCCGTACCAACCGGGTCGTCCAGAATACCTCTGGATCGTTGCCCGCGGCCCCCGCCGCATCCACCCTTATCGCTCCATTTATATTCTCCACCCTTATAGCTTCACATAGATTTCTCCATGGGGTGCACCACCATGCCTTTCCTTTCCAGTCAAACACAATCACAATCACATATAAAAACATCCTCAATCATAATCTTGAGCCACATACACAACTCAGTCATTTACAATTCAAGCCACAACATAATCAATGTGGTTCCAGCAACATAGCATGTATATAACATAACCCATAATATAGAACAATTATTCAATAATAACATACTTCAACTATCCGCATATGATTGAACTCAACAATCAGAGTATGATACATTTCAACTCAGTTCACATGCCATTCACAATCCATCATATAACCTCATTCATGAGAAAGTAAGAAAATATAATTATATACATCACCTGGCACGTTCCACAATTGTTTATGTCTCATCATCCCACATCATTCTCTTCAAATTTGGATATTCAACATATTTTCACTATGATGCAAAAAGTCAATAACAAAGATATTTAATCATAGCAAGTATTAACCCACTCACCTGGATTTCATGCTCTCAGCACTCCCACCTTGCACGTGACCATTCCTATTGTAACCAGATAAAAACCATCAGGGTTACGAAATAGAGAAATTTCCTACCACTACTCTCGACCTTCATCCACTTCTCAAATCATAACTCCTAACTGGTAATGAATATCCAGATGAAACTTATACCATTGGAAACTAGACTCAAAGAGCTTTTCAACGATATTAAAAAAAAAAACTGATGCTACAGTAACGGTCAACGGTCAACGCAGCTACAGTAACGTTGACCGAGTCAACGCTACAGTAACGAGAAAATCTGGAAAAATTTTCTCGGTGAACAGTAATTCTGGGGAAAATTTTCGATGTTCTTCGTGCTCTTCATCCAAAAATCCAAAAATCATATCTAAAACAACATTTCTTTTGATTTCTTCCATGGGTTTTCATCCTTAATGTCTAAGGAGTGTTTTAACACCAAAACCCCCAATTTCTACCAACAATCCAAGCTCAAATCTCAAATTTTCATCAAAAACACTAACTTTTTCAAATATCCAAATTCTACGAATTTCTCCTAGTTTTCTCCAAATTTCTTGTTCTAATAACATCATAAATCACCTAGGAATGTTTTAGATTAACATCCACACTTAAATTCATCCATTAAAATATTCTACAAAAATTTTGTAAAAATAATAACCAAGGATTTGATCTTGTAATAAGAGGAAGAAGAAGAAGAACATCAACTTACCAATCATCCTAACTTTCATAGCTTCCTTCCCAAAGCAAAAATTGCATGAATGATTGATGAAGAAATTCCTTTGCAAGCATAATCGAGAGAGAGAGAGAAAGTGAAGCTACGGGAGGGAGAATGAGAAAAAGAAAAGAATAAGGAGAAGTGTATACGCGTGGGCCCCACCAATTTCTTTTTCGATAAAATCGCTCATAGCCACCTTAGCTTATAAGATTTGTTCACTTTAATCCCTCTCGATGTCTCAAACTCCACTTTAACCTTGAATCCATCATCTTTTCGGTACCGGACTCATAATTCATTCCCATAAGCTCTATTTTTCTTCTCGGGTTCCTACTTGGTCATTTCTCAAAAGTCCTCTATACTTTATTTTCTTTTCACTTTAGTCCTTGAGAATTTGTAAAAATTTCCTAAATTAAAAATAAAAATTTCTATTCCTACATTTTCTTCACTAATTCAAAAAGAAAATTTTTCACGTAATTAAATTTTTCACTAAACTTCAAAATATGCTTTAAATATTCATATAAATTCTTGGGATATTACATTATACATATGAACAGTTTTCATAACCGCTCGTCCACAAAATCACTTGTGCTTTTCTTTTTATGAGTGTGCATAAACAAGCCCAGTAGCCTAGGCTTGTGGTCGATCTCACTCTCCAGCAAATAAGAGAAGAATTTAATTGTGTATTACAAGACCATGCATTTTAAGAAAGTCAACAAAAGAAGTTCTTGAATATGGACTTACCAGGTGGCACATGTGCTCAGAGGTCGGAATGTTACCTCCTGTATGAAGTGTCCCTCCAGTAGTTGAGGCCTTATTTTGCCATGCTTTCTCGCATTTTTGCTTGTACTCTTCGGTTGACCACTGGGCGACCAGTTATTGCATTATGTCCTCACTTATCCAATTGGGCCTCATTTGCTTGTCAAACCATAGCTCGCAAACACGACCCATCATGTGCGTAAGACCTGGCTGTACTTCATATCCCAATTCTTCTTGATGAGTGTTGCATGTTCAAGCAACTATTTGTTGCTTTTTTGCACCAAGAGCAAAAAAGTAAATAATACTTTAAATATATACGAACTATGAAAAAATATTTATGAGTCATACAAAAACTTAATCACCACGCATTCTTTAAACCATAAGTCTTACAAGTCATCAAGAGTGGTGCCACAGGTAAATACAGGAGTCTCAAATTTCTCCTGTATGATAGAGGAAATCTCTCCAACCAAATGAACAACAGGATAAAAGTTAAGCAGTTTAAATATAGATAACACAATCAATAAGCATATTATTAATGATTATTTAAAGACAATTACAAATCACATGATAGAACTCACGAATCTCCAATAGGTCATATCCAATGTCGACCATCATTTGAACCAATTTCGCCTCGCTTTAGTATGGACTGTATGCTACCATAGGTTTGCTCGCACATGACTGATAGAGGAAAAGTTAAGGGGACCTCTATGGACTATGTCTGCTTAGAATCAATGCTCGTCTTGGCAAATTATGGAGGGGACAGGGCAAGTAGTGTCTACATAGACAGTAAGGAAGAGGGTCGAGGTAGGTGTATTATCAAACGACCTCCTGAGCGCCCTCCATCTCGACCTATGCAACTAGTTGACACCTGTATCAAACGCATGAATAAACAAACTAAGTTATAAAGATGTCTACAACATAGTAACAAAAAGATCACATTTGAAAAATAACTGTATACTAAATCACACTATACCACAGTACTAATAAAGTGATTAATTGAATGAGTCGTTGTCTTCCACATTCACTTCCTCTTCACTATCCCCTTTAGACACATGTCACACTCTATGTCGTTTTCTTCATCTTCATCTTCATCATCCTCATTGTCATTCACAAACACTTAATCGTTCATGCCCCATCAACTTTTTTAGATTGCCCATCATTATTGCGTAAAACTTGAAGGTCGCTATCTTTTTCCACCGTGACAGGCATGACAAAACTCATATCTTCTTCTTAAAATGCATCGGTACTGATCTAGGTACTTTGCCCTTTAATAGTTCTCCCAGACTTGACCTTAACCACTGCGAGTCAGTCAGCATTACTGCTGTTTCCAAGATAAGCATAGTAGCATACCTATAATGCTAGTTGGGCAAACACGGATGGCTCATATGTGGCAAGCCTCCGAGACTTATGAACCTCAACAATTCCTAGTTGAGCGTCTATTCTTGTGCCATAGCCAATAGTTGGATCAAACCACTTACATCTAAACAACACTAGATGTTTTGGCATTGACCATGTGAACACTAACCACTCGCATCTAAACAGCACTAGATGTTTTGGCATTGATCATGTGAACACTAACTCAACGACCTCTTGAAAGACATCGTAGTAGTCACACTCGGCGTCCTTATAATTGGACCTCTTGATACACACACCATAGTTGTATGTGCGTTTATGCATGTTATATGATAACTCTATTTTATAGAGTTATTTAACCTATATTTTTATTAGTAAATTGAGTAAATTAAATTATTTCAAGTCTTTTTTCTGATTTATTTAGTCTTTTAATTGTTTAGTTTAATTTTATAGGAAATTAGCTTTCCTTTAGGATTTATCTTAGGATTTATAATTTATTGTGCTTATTTAGTTTGATTTAATATGATAGTTAAGTTAACTTTTATCTTTTAGCAATTAATTTAAGATTAATAAAATTTGTTAAAGTAATTTTTATATCTTTTTCTGATTTTGTTTTATTGGGAATTATTATTATTATTGATTGGATATGTTTATTTTGAATTTAGATTTGAAAGAAAGAATGAGACTGCTATGAAATAGGAAGTTGGAGAGAATTGAATATAGAAGATACTGGAGAAAGGCTTTGGGAGACATTCATTCATTCTTCTTCATCTTCTTCATCTTTTAATTATTTCTCTTTGGTTTGAATGGCAAAACTCATGGATGTTATTATTGATGCTTTATTTACTATGAGTGGCTAGACTTTTTTTTTGTTAGGGGGAAGATGTAGCTTCCCTTGAATACTATAAATTGAGTTTCAATTAATCTAAGTTTATCTAATTCTCTTGTTGAGTAATTATTTCTATACTTACTACTTTTTCAGACTAATCACTTGAAAATTGATTTAGGGTTCATATAGAGAATTGGAAAATTTATATATTGAATATGCCTATTGAAATAATTGTCATAAGTAGATTTGAGCTAGGAATATATAGATTTCTTGTGTGGTTTTACCAAATTCACCTATGCTTACTACCTTTGCCTAATTTGATTAGTCTAAGGAATTAGAGAATTTGATTAGGTTAGGTATTAATTCACCAAGGAATTGGGTTTTAATTAGAATTGAGAATTCAACCATCAATATAAAAATTGAAGGTTTAGATTAAATTGAAAACTCATTCATAATTGGATAAGTTAGTAAAATCGAATCTCTAATGCTTTAATAATTTGTAGATTCTTAATACTTTCCTTACTTTAATTGTGTGTGCCTTTTTCGTCGACCATTAGTAATTTAGTTTATTTTAGATGAATTAATTTAAGCTAGTTCAGTTTAATCTCACATTAAAAATCGATTCTAGATAGTGTAGAAATAACAAAATCGGTACTTGACTACTATAATCCTCGTGGGATCGACACTCTACTCACTTTCTATATTACTTGTTAACTCGGTACACTTGTTGATAGCATTTCAGACCAATATTATACTCTTTGGTGTGAAACTTATATCCGTTGATGAATAGGCCATGTATTAACTTTTTCTCACTAGGCCCCATGCAATGCTTTTCATTAATGGATCTTGAACCGAGTTAGTTGGATCTAGCACCTATTGGGAAAAAAGACACAGAGACATCATATTTCATAAGGTGTGGAAAACAAGGCAAGAAAAAGGATTGAAAACTTCATATTCCGAAGGCATATTTGAGAATGATTACATATGCATAAAACTAATTTGGAAATTGTGGGTCTATATACTTGTGAACCTCATCTTTAGATACGTTAGGCATAGAGGCTTGTAGTTCATCAGCAAACAAACTGCATTGTAACAACAAGTGTTAACATCGATAGAAACATTAAATAAAAATACGTTAGACGATGAACTTACTCAAGATAAGGTTACATTTCATCAGAGTTCATTAAAATGTACTTTGTGGCCACCTTGAACTCTTGATCGGTTAAGAAATGTGTCTCTTACATACACTTCCTGTGCGGCCAAGATAATTGAAGATGGAGCATTAATCAGATGGTTTTCCCTGATCATTATTTATGAGAACTCTGGTTGTTCTAGAGACCACATTTTGCTCTTCAGTGATGTAAGTCTCACAGATAGACCCTTCCACTCTAGCCTTATTCTTAACCTTCCGTTTCAAGGTGTGAAGGAACCTATGTCAAGTTCATGATCAAAGACACAAAACATTAAAATTTTATATGGAAAAATTATAGTTATGAGGAATAGAATATACTTAACTATATGGTGTTGTATCACCCGCTATATTTTAAAGTAATAAGTATTAAAGAATTACGATAATTTATTTTGGAAAAAATAATTTCCCTATCTTTTTAATTTTTGTTTGTGTATATTGTTGAAAATATGGATTTTCATTTATAGATTGTATAAATTGTGGGATATAATGGATGTTATGATATGAAATTTATACCTTGGATAAAATATGGTTTGAGCATAAAAGGAATCTGAATGAAACTGGGAGAAAAATAATGTTTTATATGAGAAAATCTCCTTAGGAACTAAATTGAAAAGGAAAAAAGTGAAAAGAAACTTAAAGGTTTAGAAGAAAGGATAATTTTTCCTTTAGTTTATAATAGTAACAATTAACTCAGCCGCATCGTGATCGCACAGTAAACTAAATTATTAGAAATGTTATTTTCATAAATAGTAAATTGAATATTTTATTAACGCATAGTATCAAATAGTATCATTAACTTTTCCTATAAATAGGTCATTCCATTTCACTTTTAAACTCACACCTTCAGTTTCTCTTCTCTCATCTCCTCAAAACTTCTCTTGCTCCGACATTGGGGCTTTGAAATTCTAAGTCTTTCTTCCTTAGCCTAGATCCAAGGTGAGGATACTATGTCCTTTTTATGTCTTTTAAATTTTAAAAGTTATATTCTTAAATATGCTTTGTGGTTGCGGCTTTAGCTGATTTTCCACACCAAAAAAATTGTCCTTAGCTGCCTATACATTATTTTGGTTATCTGATTATCAAAATAGAATACAAACTATGAAGAATATATGTCTAGAAAAGTTCTGGCTAAGAAAAGACCTAGTTCTTAAATGTGTCCATTGCGACCATCCACTCTTTCCTGAAAACTTTCCTGGTGTACTCTTTTACGACTTATATTTGCTATTTCTTGTATGAATAGTATCTGTACGTATGAATAGTATCTGTATGTATGAATAGTATTCATATGTATGAACAGTGACTGTATATTTAAATAGTACCATACGTATAAATAGTGGTCATACATATAAATAGTATCCATATATATATATGAATAGTGATCGTACGTATAAATATTATTTTGGTACAAAAGCAACCCTGACTTTCTATATCTGATCTTCATGCAAATCTCCTTAGTGGAACTTGAAATCCAGCTACGTACTCTTCTCTATAGCAACTCGAAAAAGTGACTTGGATACAGAATCTATGTGAGTGGATGATCTTGCTAACTGACTTTATTTACTTTTATTCTAAGTACAATATAAATCCCACCTCATATCGTAATTAGATTCCATAATTAATGATGATTGCTAGATAATGAAATTTATTGTTTAATTTAAGATTATATTGATGAGAATTATGATTGAGTATATAATACACATGGAATGGTTGAGGGCTTGACCCAAGATATCAATACATGAAATCATACACATGGAATGGTTGAGGGCTTGACCCAAGATACCAATGCATGAAATTATACACATGGAATGGTTGAGGCCTTGACCCAAGATACCAATGCATGAAATTATACACATTGAATGGTTGAGAGCTTGACCCAAGATACCAATGCATGAAATTATACACATAGAATGGTTGAGGGCTTGATCTCTTAAGATACTAATACATGTAATGATTGTGAACATAAATACAACGGGAATTAAATCTTTGAACATAAACCAAATACAGAGGTATAGAAGCTCTGAATATGAATATAACTGTTCTTATTTTGATTATGATTATGATATTTGTACTTGTGATATATTTATTATTGGACAGTCATTTAGTTACTGAGTTTTGATGAACTCACACTCTCTATAAACATTTTTTTAGATACAGTGGATGAGAACAAAGGAAATCCATAGGAGGAATAGTATTCTTTGAGGATACTTTTCACGTTGTCTAGAGGCCTATGAATCCAAAAGCTTAGGAAATGCTCTGTAATCTCTATAGGCCACCTAGGCTTGGAAATTTGTATTATATGGTATGATAATTGGCTTGTGTTTACTGTTTCACTATGTTGAACATTTTATATGCAAAAATCTCTTTCTTGAAAAATTATGTTATTTTATGGAATACCATAAAGGTATGCCCTCGAGTTTATAGAGTTATTCACATGCCTTAAATTGGGATGTGACGGGTGTCTACCTCTCAAAAGGATACATCCAGCGATATCGTACTGGGCCACTATTAACTGCTAGATTTAGTACCATTTTGGTGCTAAATCTTTGATCTTTTTATCTCTTACTTGTCTTAGCTTGCAATTCTTTGCCCTTGTTTTGTTTAATTTAGTTTAGTTTAGGATTTCTTAGAATTTAGGTTGTTTCGTGTGATATCCTGACTCAGAGTTACTATTAATCACCATTACATTATCTCTGATGTAGGGTGAGCTGAACGAAGCTAAAGCAATTAGTCGAACCAGTACGATACGTTGTTGAAGATGAGAAGCCATTTTTGTCTACCTACCACCGCTATAGCAGTGAGTCCTAGAGCTAAAGTTATTTTACCACTTGTTTCTGTCCACCACCGCTATAGTGGTGGTTTGCGAATTCTGTCATCGTTATTTCACTTAAATAGAAAAAAGGAAGGGTTTTTGGGGAATTCTGAGTTCGAGACTAAGAGGGGAGCGTCGTTTCTGCTGAGAGAAGAGGAGGAATTCATTTCCAAAGCTTTGGAAGCTCAAATTTTGTCTACTAAACTTCAATTTCATGTTGTTTATGTGTTTTTCTACTGATTTCTGTTCTTTTAGGACTATGTGTAGCTTATTTCTTTATTATAGGGTTACTATGAACCTAATATTTGATTAGGGGTTATTTTCTCTCTAACTTTGCGAATTTTATTCAATATATACATTCCTTTCACTTATATTTGTTGTGCATAATATGAAATTGATCACTTCATAGTATGCTTGTTGCTTCCACTAAACTCAAGAGAGGGAGATGTTGGTAAAACACTGAATGAATTAGACAAGTGGTTGAACCTTAAGTGTTTGTTTGTTAATTAATAGGGATGTTAATTAACCTCGCTTAATCAAAGTAGGTTGACGTTCATTCGACTTAAATTCAGCTTAACTTAGGTTCGGGAGGATCACTTTAAGCCATTAGAAAACCGATGATTAAAGTGTATGATTGAATTGAATAGCATTTGTTAGTTAGAATTAGAAATTCTTAGGGCTGGAGAAGGGGATTAGTAATCCTAGGTCTTTATTCAAATTAATTCTCATCAAAATTTGTGTTGTCTTTAATTGAGAAAATAGTCTAAAAAAATATTTGTCTTTTGTATTTTATCTTGAAACTTTCAATTTAGAGTGACCTTTGATCTAAATTGGTTGTCTGACTAATGCATTTCAATTCTTGGCGTACTTAACATGTTAGTCCTCATGGGACGATATTCTTATTCATTTCATCATGTATGCGACTGATGCACTTGCCATTCGCTTAACAAGTTTTTGGCACCGTTGCCGAGGATTAACGGTTTTAGCTAATATTCTAAGGAGTTTAAAGGTGCTAGATTAGGCATTTATTTTGTTTTGTTTTGTTTCATTTTAGTTCCTTATTTTAGTTGTTTATGTTTCAGTAGTTATTTTTACTTTTAGTTTTGTTTTTCTAAATTTTGTTTGTCATTTTTAATTAGTTATTTATGTTGTGTATGCGAGGTACTCTTGATTCGTCTGAGCTTCTATACGAACCTGAGATCGAGAAACTTGCAAGGAGAGCTAGAAAGGAAGTAAAAGCTAGGAAAACTCAAGTGAGCCAAGCTCCAGAAGAAGATATGGCAGAAAATATTGGAAACAATGGAAGAAATAGAGTTGCAAACTTGCAACAAGATGATAATAGAGTTGTTTGGGACTATGCATCACCCACTGAAGCTGGACACACGTCTAGTATAGTGAAACCTCTGCTTAGAGTGCACAATTTCAAAATTAAAGCTGTCCTGATGAACTTAGTCCAATAAAATCAGTTTTGGGAAAGTCCCATAGAAGACCTGAACAACTATATCACAAATTTTCTGGATATTTATGACATGGTTAAACTTAATGGAGTAAGCAATGATGCCATACGTCTCCGTCTGTTTACTTTTTCCTTGAGGGATAGGCTAAGAGTTGGTTGAACGGTCAACCGAGAGGGAACATCACAACTTAGAATGAACTCCAAAAGAGGTTTTTAGATAAATTCTTTCCTCCATCAAGGTTAGTCAAATTGAGAAATGAGATCTTAACCTTCTATCAATATGAAGGCGAGAGTCTTTATGAGGCTTGGGAATAGTTTAAGGATCTTCTAATGAAGTGTCCTAATCATGGTCTTCCAAAGTGGCAGAAGATGACTATCTTTCACAGTGGTCTCATATATGAGACTCGAGATAACTTGGATACCGCAGCTGGTAGTGCTTTGATGGCAAGATCGATTGCTAAAGTTAAAGAAATTATAGAGACTATGGGGGTAAGCCAAAATGCTTCAAACCGGACTAGAAATGCTTCAAGGAGAGGAGTTGTGGAACTGGATAACCTTAATGATCTTCTAGCTTAGAATGAAGCACTGACCAAGAAGGTTGATATTTTATGCTCGAGGCAACAAGAATCTATAAGAATGAATGCTGTAATCACTCCGAGACCCGTTTGTGATCTTTGTGGTGGTGCCCATGCTAATGGGTGTTGTGATGAGTCGACTGTGATGGAGCAACTAAACTACATGGGTAACGTTCAAAGAAATCAACAAAATTCCTATTCCAACTCATATCATCCAGGGAATAGGAATCACCCAAATTTTTCTTGGAGCAACAATCATTGTCTAAATCCTACAGCTTCATCATCTTCTAGTAGGCCTTCTCATCCTCCTGGTTTTGGTAGTTAGAACAATTACTCTCCTCAAAATAGAGCTCCACCACCTCAAGTGGAGAAGAAACCTTTGATGGAAGAGATGTTTATGAAATTCATGGAGAGAAGCGAGTCAATGTTTCAAACTTAGAATGTGGCTATCAAGAATCTTGAAACTCAGATGGGACAGATGGCCCTTGCATTGAATAATAAGCCACAGGATAACCTCCCTAGTAATACTGAGAATAACCCAAGAAGGAAGAATAATGAGCACTGTAAGGCCATCACTTTGAGAAGTGACAAGGAACTTCCTGATGCTGTTAAGTCACATGCTTAACCAGAAAAAGTAGTTATTAAAGAAGTAAAAGATAAGGTTACTCCTCCCTCAGAAATTGCAACTGAGAAAGTTGAGACCTCAAAGGAAAAAGACAAAGCTGAAAAGGTGGTAAAAGATGTAATAGCTGAGAATTTTGTTCGACCAATACCCTATCCTTAGAGGGCTAAGAAGCAAAATTTGAAGAGGCATTGCAAAAAGTTTCTAGAGGTTTTGAAGCAACTGCATATAAACATTCCATTTACAAAGGCATTGGAGCAAATGCTCAGTTATGCCAAGTTTATGAAGGACGTCCTCTCTCGTAAAAGGCGTCTAGGAGAGTTTGAGACAGTGGCATTAACTCAGGAATATAGTGTTATTTTGCAAAGAAAGTTTCCCACCAAGATGCAAGATCCTAAGAGTTTCGTGGTGCCATGTAACATTGAAAAGAGTTTTATAGGCAAGGCATTATGTGATTTGGGTGCTAGTGTAAATCTCATGCCTCTCTCCACTTTCAGGAACTTGGGTCTAGGAGAGACTCGTCCTACTACAGTTACTCTTCAGTTAGCAAATCATTCCATATATTACCCAAATGGAGTGATTGAAGATGTCCTAGTGAAAGTGGACACATTAATCTTTCCTGCAGATTTTATAATACTGGATTTTGAAGAAGATAAGGAAATCCCTATCATTCTAGGGAGACCTTTCCTTGCAACTGGTAGAGCCTTGATTGATGTCTATAAAGGCGAGTTGATAATGAGAGTCAATGACCAGGAGGTGAAATTCAATATGAATAAGGCAATGAGAGCACCAAATGATCATGAAGAGTGTAACCTTGTACGGATCTTGGACGAAAATTTGAATGAGCAAATTTTGGATTTTGTGGAAAAAGATAAGCTAAAGGATCTCTTGGGTGGTGATGAAGAAAAAGATATGAAAGGCGAACTAGTAGTGGTCAATTCTTGTACAACTCCTTTTGTGACATTCAAGCCAAGGAACTACTTTGAGTCTCTAGATATGTCTGCTAGAGCAAGCTCACTATTGAAGCCATACATTGAGGTATCCCCTGTACTAGAGCTGAAACAACTTCCTCTACATTTAAAATATATCTATCTTGGAGACTCTGATTCACTGCCAGTAGTGGTTTCTAGTTCACTCACTGATGAGCAAGAAGAGTAGTTGCTGAAGGTTTTGAAAAGCCACAAGAATGCAATTGGGTGGTCTATTGCGGATATAAAAGGTATCAGTTTTTCTTTCTGTATGCACAAGATTCATTTGGAGGATGAGAATAAGACATCAATTGAACATCAAAGGTGTCTCAATCCGATGATGAAGGATGTGGTGAAGAAGGAAATCATTAAGTGGCCTGATACTGTGATTATCTATCCCATATATGATAGTTCATGGATGAGCCCATTCCAATGTGTCCCTAAAAAGGGCAGAATGACTGTAGTGGCTAACGCCCATAATGAACTCATTCATTTGTGCACGGTTATAGGGTGACAGGTATGTATGGACTATAGGAAGATGAATAGTGCCATTCGTAAGGACCACTTTCCCTTACCCTTCATTGACCATACGTTAGACAGATTAATCGGGCAAGAGTATTTCTGCTTCTTAGATGGGTATAGTGGTTACAATTAGATTGCAATAGCCCTAGTGATCAAGAGAAAATAACCTTCACTTTATGGCACTTTTTCCTTCAGAAGAATGCCTTTTGGGTTGTGTAATGCACCGGCCACATTTCAGAGATGTATGATGGCAATTTTCTCTGACATGGTTGAGATAAGTGTAGAGGTATTTATGAATGACTTCTCTGTTTTCAGTTCTTCATTTGAATCATGTCTTCAAAATTTGGAGAAAGTGCTTTAGAGATGTGAGGAGACCAATCTTGTGCTGAATTGGGAAAAATGCCATTTCATGGTCCGTGAAGGCATAGTTCCGAGCTAAAAAGTTTCAAAGAGTGGGTTAGAAGTAGATCGGGCAAAAATTTCTGTTATTGAGCAATTACCTCTCCCTAATTCAGTTAAGGCCATAAGAAGTTTTCTTGGTCATGCGGGATTCTACTGACAGTTTATCAAAGACTTCTCCAAAATATCTAAATTGTTGTGTAAGCTACTTGAGAAAGATATCCCACTTGTATTTAATACTGATTATTTGAAAGCCTTTGAGGAATTGAAAAAAGGCTTATTTCTGCTCCATCATGGTTGCTCCGGAATGGAATAGGCCTTTTGAGCTCATGTAGGATGCGAGCACCTATGTTGTGGGGGCTGTTTTGGGGCAATGAGTTGAGAGATTATTTCATCCCATCTACTATGATAGTAAGACACTAGCAGATGCCCAGCTGAATTACACAACAACTAAGAAGGAGCTGTTAGTAGTGGTGTTTGCTCTTGATAAATGTCGGGCATATTTGGTTAGGACAAGTGTCACAATGTTCACTGACTACTCAGCCATAAAATATCTTGTAAGCAAGAAGGATTCGAAGCCTAGATTGATCTGATGGATACTCTTGCTACAAGAATTTAATCTGAAGATAGTGGACAGAAAGGGAACCGAGAATTAAGTGGTAGATCACTTGTCTCGCTTGAGTACTGATGCTTAAGATGAGAAATTGATTCAGATAAAAGAGACATTCCCTGATGAACATCTATATTTTATGGAGGACAAAAATACCTTGGTTTTCAGACTTTGCAAACTATCTAGTATGTGGAATACTCCCTCCTAAGTTGACATATCAACAGAAAAAGAAGTTTTTATATGATGTGAAAGTCTACTACTGGGATGAGCCTTATCTCTTTAGGCTCAGTGTAGATCAAGTCTTTCAAAGGTGTATACTTGAAGAAGAAATGACAAAGATATTGTGGCATTGCCATGGGTCAAAGTATAGAGGCCACTACAGCACTATGCGCACAGCTAACTGGGTATTGGAATGGAGCTTCTATTAGTTGTCCTTGTTTAAAGATGCCAGAGAATTTGTGGATAGATGTGATTGATGTCAAAGAATTGGAAACATATCCAAGCGACAAGAAATGCCTCTTAACATTATGTTAAAAGTGGAGATCTTTGATGTATAGGGAATTAACTTCATGGGTCCGTTCCTGTCTTTCTTCTCTAATCAGTATATATTGGTGGCTGTGGACTATGTGTTTAAGTGGGTAGAAGCTATACCTACTCAGACCAATGATTCAAGAGTGGTCATCAGATTCTTAAAGAATAATATTTGCTATCGGTTTGGTGTGCCTTGGACTCTAATTAATGATGGAGGCTCTCACTTCAGCCATAAGCCTCTAGAAAGCCTCTTAGCTAAATATGGAGTGAAACATCGGATAGCTACTCCATACCACCCTCAGAAGAGTGGACAAGTTGAGGTGTCCAACAGAGAGCTTACGCGAATACTTGAGAAAACTATAAGTGCTTCAAGGAAGGATTGGGCCAAGAAGCTTGATGATGCTCTGTGGGCATATAAAACGGCCTATAAAACTCCAATAGGCACCTCTCCATTCTATCTTGTATATGGCAAGTCTTGCCATCTTCTTGTCGAGCTTGAGTATAAGGCATTCTGGGCCTTAAAGTTTTTGAATTTTGATCTTAAGCAAGCTGGGAAAAAGATATTACTAGAGTTGAATGAATTGGAAAACCACTTTCTTCAAGCATATGAGAATGCTAAAATCTATAAAGAAAAGGTGAAGAGGTGGCACGATAGAAAGATTTGACATCGTTCTTTTCATGTAGGGAAAAAGGTGTTACTCTATAACTCCAGGCTAAAACTCTTCCCAGGGAAGCTCAAATCAAGGTGGTTAGGCTCGTTTGTTGTGAAAGAGGTCTTTCCAAATGGTGCCATTGAAATTGATGATCTTGAAAACACTAGAAGCTTTAAGGTAAATGGTCAGGGTTGAAAATATTCCTTGGACATGATGATGAAAGGGATGGAATGTCTCTTGATCTTTCGACACCGAATGCATAGGCGCCTTGGTAAAGTCTGGCTGAAGACTATAAACTTAGCACTCTTGGGAGGCAACCCAAGTTTCTAACTTTTCTAGTTTAGTTTTTATTCTTGTTTTTAGTTTTTGTTGTCTGATTCTATTGTCTAGTGCTGCTAGTATTGTTGTGATGTTATTTGCATCTAAGGTTTATATTCTTTGGCTGCTGAAATTGCTGATATTATGTGAAAAATTTGGTTGATATTGACTATGAAATTATTTTAATGGTTGTTGAGGGTTAACACTTATTAAATGGTTAAAATCAGTATTTTGGGCTGCTATAACTCTTGCTTTTGAATTTTGAGTGCTGATTCTGATTTAAGATGATTAATTGTGAGAGGAATATGGTTAGCGGGATGGTTGTGAACTTGGGATTGATTTTGAATTATTTATGGGGCATCTGATGGTTAAAAAGTAAAAATCTTACTGGTGAAGGGTTAAGGATCCATTGGGAAGCTTTTCTGTATTTGATTCTGCAGTTTAGGAGACTGTGTCTGCCTTTTAGCGCTATAACGATAGGACTGTTCCGCTTAGCGATGAAGCTTGAAACATGAAGTGTGGTTCTGTCAAGTACCGCTATAACAGTGGAATCTTAGCGCTATAGCGGTATCTGTCTGAAAATTCAAGAAAAGAGTCTTACCTCTCTGCCTTTATCTTAGCACTATAGCGGTAGGTCTAAATTTTTTTTTTAAAAAAAAGAGGGGGCATTCTGTCTCGTGCCGCTATAACGGCATGTCTTTTCCGCTATAGCAACGCATCAAGGTATAAAATTGTTTTGACCCTAATCCATATTTTTCACGCCGTCGATACCCTTCTCCTTGTGATTCCTCTTGAGCAACTAACCTGCTAGGGTAATTTTCGACCCATCCCCACCACTTTTTCCCTACTTATTCACTGATTCAACTGTCTTTGGCTGTTTTGGGTATGTTTCACTGATTACAAAATCCTCCAAAGTTGTTCTTACTTACTAGTGTTCCCATTTGTTTGGTTGTCATGCTTGGTAAGTGGTTTCTTCCCCTTTTCTTTTAGTTTCTATCTTATTTTGTTAATTTCAAGCACTTTTGGTTGAAGTTTTTGAAGTGTTGATGGTTCTACTTATTGTTTTGTTTTTGGAGTTGTAGTGTAATTAGTTTTGGTCTTAGGTATGGTTGTTCTTTGCATTCTGAAGGCTGATTTCCTATATTCCTCAACTATTGTTGTTGATTCTATTGCACAAATGATTGAAGATAAAATTTAGGGCTCAAAATTGTTATAAACACATTCTTAGAAGATTTCTGCTCATGAGGTGTTCGATGAAATGTCCAAATGAATGTTAGTTTAAATTTTGTGCACGAATTGGATGGTTTTGCTACCAAAGTAATAATACTTGTTGTTGTGCACAATTTTGATGAACATACATAATTGAATGTTGAAGAAAGCTCAATGTTGGGCGATTGGTGGTTAATATACACTAAATTTGAGAATTGCATTTGTGCTTCATATGTTGCTAAAAGTAAGATTGATTGTGTTTGGATATGGGTCCTTTTTGAAATGAGAATTGCCATGCCTATAGTGAGTCTTAGTGGGTCGTTTTGTTTCTAAGTTTGGGGGATATCTAATTTGCCATTTTTATAAATAGCGAATTCATGCATGTTGAGTGAATTACAATGAACCTTAGCTGAACTTGATTGTTGGGGTTGAAACATAAGTTTATGAATGCAGGATTTTTTATTATTCTAGTATTCCTTATGGCACCGCCGGTTCTGAAAAGGAAGAAGCTTCCAACTAAGATGAAGGAAACGCCGGGTACTTTATCATCTTCAGCGCAATTCCTTACCTTCAGGACTCCAGACCATGGAGTCAGATTTGATAAGGAAATAAGCAGAAGGAAAGTCCTACCTGAAAAAGCCTTCAATTTAAAGGAGGATGAACACACAGAGATTTAAGAGCAAATCATCGACAGGGGTCGGGATAAGATACATAACTTGCCTGAATTTGCATATGTGGACATGGTCATAGAGTTTTATGCAAATGCATTTAAAATCCCTAATCACCCTATAAAGAAATACACAACTAAAGTCAAAGGAAAATTTATTAGCTTCTCCGAGGGGGCAATTGATGAGGCGTTTGAGTTGTGGAACCCGAGGGAACAAGATTATCATGGTATGCAAATATCAAAAACTTGGGATCCTCAAGATGTGCGCCAAACCATTTGTAAACCTGAAGCACGTTGGGAGCTTAATTCAAGGGGAGAACCATACAAAGTATAGAGGACGGATCTATTGCTAATTGCAAATGCATGGTTTAGCTTCGTGTAATAAACTATGTTGTCGTCATCAAACTTCTCTGATGTCTTTGCTGAGAGAGCCCTATTAATCTACTGCATTATGAAAGGAATTACAATTAACTTTGGATAGTTAATAGCTGAAAAGGTAGATGAGTTAGATTAGGTGAAGATAGGAGTTATTAGATACCCCTTCATTCTGACAGCATTTCTAATAAAGAAGAAAGTTCTTACTAACGATATGAAGCTGAAGAGGCCTCCGGGAATTACAAAACTTTACATTAATAGTTTATTCCCTATGGAGGGAAGACCAGCACCACTTTATCCAGTTGGCTACCCTCGACGCACAGTACCTCAAGCTCGAGATAATGTGACTCTAGCAGACGTTAGCAATGAGCTAAGAGAGGTAAAGCAGTCAATGTCATATTATAGAACAAAATTGGGAAAAACACAGCATGATGTGCATTACACAATAGAGTATGTGACTGCTTTAGGCTCTTTGATGGCTGTGAAGTTCAGTCTTGACACATCGAGGTTGCCAGTTAAAGGAGAGGCATCAGGCATTAGTGCTGAAGCTGAAGAAGAGGTAGGTGAGGGAGCTACTGATGATGAACATATGATGGATTAGAATCGAGCAGCACCATTTATTTCTGTCATTTGTTTTTCTGTCTTTAATTTTCTTCTTTTGTGTGTATTTATTTTTTTAGCTGCTGATGATCTGTATAACTGCTATATTTATATGATCTGACTATGTGAGCTTGATGTATGGCTGATTTGATGTGAATAGCAATGTTATAATGTTATTAGCAATTTTTGTAGTTTGCGTTGTATTCTTCATTTTGTGATTTCTTTCTCTCTGTTGGGCAGACATAGGACAGTGAAGACACTGTCAAATTTTAGTTTGGGGGAAAGGAATCTTTGTTTTTGTCTGGTATGTTGGTTTTAGCAGACAATTGTGTAAAACAGATATAGGCATAGGCAGATTCTTGTTTTTCAAATCTTTATCTCTTTGTTATTTGGCCTTTGCAAGGGAAAGTGTTGTTTTGCTGATTTAAAAACATAACAATTTTGTTAAAATTTAAATTCCTGAATTTGCTTTTAATAAAGAACTAATCTTATTTTCTGTAATGTTAGGAAATTTTCTTGAAATTTTGAGTTAGGCTTTTTGAAACCTGGAAATTCTAAGAGTGAATGCTGTTGTTTAAGTTAATCTTTCCTAATATATATATATATATATATATATATATATATAAACTCAATAAGGGGTATAAATTTCAGATTCTATTAATTAAAAAAAATTAAATTTAAGTAAGCTAATTTGTTAGCTTGAAAGTGTGGTTTCTGTTGGAGCAGTGTCGTGTGGATTAGGTGCACAGACACTGTTTCAACCAATGAACCTTGCTTTTGGACTGATTGGAGAAGACGAACGGGTAGAGAAATGCTGTGTGGATTAGGCGCATAGGTACTTTTCTTGCTCTATAATTTTCACCTTGAGTGTGAAGGGGGAGGAAGAGTTGTGTGGATTAGGCGCAGGCACTATAAGAAAATTGACTTTCAGTGGCGACTTTTTGGTGGCGACTTTTAAAGTCGCCACCAAAAGTCGACTTTTGGTGGCGACTAAATAAGTCGCCACTAAAAGTTGAGTTTCGGTGGCGACTCTTATAGTCGCCACTAAAAGTCGACTTTATAGTCGCCACCAAAAGTTTTTTAAAAAAATAAATAAAAAAACTCAAATTTTTTAAAATAAAATAAAAAATTAGACTTTTAGTGGCGACTATAGTCGCCACCAAAAGTCTTTTTTAAAAAAAAATAAAAAAAGTCAGATTTTTTAAAATAAAATAAAAAAATTAGACTTTTGGTCGCCACCAAAAGTATTTTTTAAAATAAAATAAAAAAAAGTCAAATTTTTTAAAATAAAATAAAAAATTAGACTTATAGTCGCCACCAAAAGTATTTTTTAAAAAAAAATAAAAAAAGTCAAATTTTTTAAAATAAAATAAAAAATTAGACTTATAGTCGCCACCAAAAGTATTTTTTAAAATAAAATAAAAAAAAATCAGATTTTTTTAAAATAAAATAAAAAATTAGACTTTTGGTTGCGACTCTTTTTTAAAAAAATAAAATAAAAAAAACGTCAGATTTTTTAAAATAAAATAAAAAATTAGACTTTTGGTGGCAACTATAGTCGCCACCAAAAGTCGAATTTTTTTAAAAAAGTAAAAAAAGTCATTTTTTTACTTAAAAAATTCAATTTTTTTTTATTTTTCTTAATTTTATTTAAAATAAATTTAATTTTTTAAATTTTTAAATTTTTAAATTTTTTTTAAAAAATTAGATTATCAGTGACGACTGAAGTCTATTTTTTTTAAGTGAAATCGTTTTTTTTATAAAATTAGTTGAAGTTGGACTTTTGTGGTGACTCCAATAGTAATAATATATTTACTTTTTGTTAAGTTTAATATTATTTTATTTTTGTTTTATAATATTTTTGACCTAAAATATTTTTAACAGATTATATATATAGATATATATAATATTTTGCACTTACATAACACAAATGAAGCAGTGGCAGAATGGCAAGACACACATGGCTGCAAGCAAGGGACCCAGGTTCGAATCTCAGGTATGCACATGTTTGGTTTAATTTCAAATAAACTTGAATATTGCACACACAAAAATCGAGTCAGCTCGGGATAGCGAGTTATTGGATCGGCCAAGACCCGCACGAGTCGAATGGATCTCGGGTCGACCTTCCAGGCCAATCCGGATCTAAAAAGATGACGAGTGACTTTTGGTGGCAACTAAAGTCGCCACCAAAGGTAGTTTTTGCTGACACCAAAAATCATTTTTTTCACGAATTTTCTTTTTTTTTTTGCAATAAAAATGACTTTTGGTGGCGACTAAAGTCGCCACTAAAGGTAACTTTTGGTGGCGACTTTGAAAGTCGCCACCAAAAGAATCAGCCACGGACTTACGCCAACAATTTTAGTCGCCACTAAAAGTCGCCACCAAAGACTTTTAGTGGCGACTCCAAAAGTCTTTTTTTTTGTAGTGAGGGACTCTGCTTCTTATTGGTTACATCTTGCTTTAGTCAGTTTGATTGGATCACTGGAATCTAGACTGTATACCCTTGAGAGTGTGAAAGTATAAAAAGGAAAGCTGGATTTGGGTGATAGTATTATTGCTTTTTGAAGCTTCTGTGATTTCAAAGCGTCTACTTAAGTCTTGATTTAAATCCCCTAATGATTATTGCTAATATGATTTCTCCTTTGATAAAAGCATTTCTTGAATTCAACTTTCAAGGGATGAAACTGTTTTTAATTATGCAATTCACATTTCTCTCTTGTTGAGTACGAATGTGGTTTTAATCTTCTCTATGAATCTGTTTATCTTATGTCTGTCTTGCACTGTTGTCTACTGAGAGGGTTGATTTGCTTGAGGACAAGCAAATGTTCAAGTTTGGGGGAGTGTTAAATGCTAAAATTAGTACCATTTTGGTGCTAAATCTTTGATCTTTTTATCTCTTACTTGTCTTAGCTTGTAATTCTTTGCCTTTGTTTTGTTTGATTTAGTTTAGTTTAGGATTTCTTAGAATTTAGGTTGTTTCGTGTGATTTCTTGACTCAAAGTTGCTATTAATCACCATTATATTGTCTTTGACGTAGGGTGAGCTGAACGAAGCTAAAGTAATTGGTCGAACCGGTACGATGTGCTGCTGAGGATGAGAAGCCATTTTTATCTGCCTATAGCGGTGGATTCTCATCGCTATAGCAGTGAGTCTTGGAGCTTAAGTTATTTTGCCACTTGTTTCTGTCCACCACCACTGTAGCGGTGGAACCTCACCGCTATAGCAGTGGTTCGTGAATTCTGCCATCGCTGTCTCACTTAAATAAAAAAAAGGGTTTTGGGGGGATTATGAGTTCGAGACTAAGAGGGGAGCACCGTTTCTGCTGAGGGAGGAGGAGGAATTCATTTTCAAAGCTTCGGAACTCAAATCTTGTCTACTAAATCATGATGTTTATGTGTTTTTTTTGCTGATTTCTGTTCTTTTAGGACCATGTGTAGCTAATTTCTTCATTTTAGGGTTACGAGGAACCTAATCTTGATTAGGGGTTGTTTGCTCTCTAACTTTGTGAATTTTATTCAATATATACATTCCTTTCACTTATATTTGTTGTGCTTACTCTGAAATTGATCACTTCATAGTATGCTTGTTGCTTCCACTAAACTCGAGAGAGGGAGGTGTTGGTAGAACACTGAGTGAATTGGGCAAGTGGTTGAACCTTAAGTGTTTGCTTGTTAATTAATAGGGATGTTAATTAACCTCGCTTAATCAAAGTAGGTTGATGTTCATTCGGCTTAAATTCGCATAAAAAATTATGTTAGAATTGAGTAGCTTAACTTAGGTTCAGGAGGATCACTTTAAGCCATTAGAAAACCTATGATTAAAGTGTATGATTGAATTGAATCGCATTTGTTACGGAGAGTTAGCAATTCTTAGGACAGGAGAAGGGGATTAGTAATCCTAAGTCTTTATTCAAATTAAGTTTCGTCTGAATTTGCGTTGTCTTTGTTAATTGAGAAAATAGTCTAAAAAAATATTTGCCTTTTGCATTTTATCTTGAAACTTTCAATTTATAGTGACCTTTGATCCAAATTGATTGTTTTACTAATGCATTCCAATTCCTGGAGTACTTAGCACGTTAGTCCTCGTGGGACGATATTCTTACTCATTTCATCACTGTATTACTTGTATGACTGGTATACTTGCCATTCGCTTAACAGCTACCAACCCTTGCTTCATATGGAAGGTGTACCGAAAGATGATCCATAGAGTCGAAGAAGCCAGGAGGAAATATCTTCTCTAACTTACATAATATGACTAGAATGTTTTCCTCCAACTGTGTTAGCCTCTCTACTATCAATGTTCTCGAGCAAATGTCCCTAAAGCACTAACTAAGTTCTGATAGAGATCTCCACATGACTTCTGGAAGATCTATGAATGCAATATGAAGTAACTGCTCCATAAAGATAGTCGTGGCTTGTCATGCCATGTAGTCTATCTTCCTTCAAGTCAACACATCTTGACAGGTTGGAGGCATACTCATCAGGAAAAGGAAGATTCTTAACCCATTGACATAAAGCACGTCTTTGATTTAGAGTGAATGAGTAGCGTGCCTTAGGTTTCAACCACTTACCACCACAGGACACTAGCTCCAAGTCTTTACAGCGACAATATTCAATAATGTTCATCTTGGCCTTTGCATTGTCTTTGTTCTACCCTTGAAATCCATTACGATGTTGAAAATGTTATCAAACACATTCTTTCAATATGCATGACATCTAAATTGTGTCGTATAAGATTTGTCTGCCAGTACGAGAGCTCCCAGAAAATGGTTTTCTTTGTCCAGTTGTGTGAAACCTTATAGACCATAAAGGTGACAGCTTCGCCACAATCGGATACCAATGGAATGTCACATGCTCTGCTCCATGCTTGAATCCCATCTAACCGAGGAGGAGGAAGTGAATTCTCATCCCGGTTTCTTAGGAATGTATTCTTGTTTCTTCTTTATGGATGGTCTGTTGGCAGGAACTGTCGGTGACAATTGAAGAATGATGTCTTCTGACCATGCTTCAGTATAAACGCCTTTGAATTTTCTATGCAAACGAGGCAGGATAACTTTCCAGATGTCATCCAGCAAGACAACATTCCGTAAGCAAGGAAATCATTTATTGTCCACATAAGCACTGCACGCATATTGAAATTCTGCTTCAACGAAGCATCGTATGTCAAAACACCTTCTCCCCACAACTGCTTCAGCTTATCGACCAAGGGCTATAGGTAGACATCAATCTTAGCTTTTGGATTGCTAGGCCCATGAATGATCAACGTCAAGAAAATGTATTCTTGTTGCATGCACCTTCCAATAAGCAAGTTATATGACATGATAATAATGGGCCAACATGAATATACTTTTCAAAATTGTCCATAAGGCGTGAACCTATCGGCGCATAACTCAAGCCTTACACTTCGAGAATTAGAGGCAAATTCTGGATGTGTTTGGTCAAATGTTTGCCACGCAAGACCATCGGATAGGTAAGATAAGACTCCAACCTCACGGTGATTTTCATGTTGCCACCTCATATCATTTACTAGAACCTCCGAAGTGAATAACTTTTGAAGTCTTGGGATTAAAGGAAGGTACCACAGATGCTATTCACCACTCTTCTTTGAGTACCATGACGATTCCTTCTAGTTGTATACCTGACACTTCCATAAACTTACACTCTACTACATCAATATCGTCCTTGTAGAAAAGCATGCAACCATTCATACAACAGTCAATTTTCATGTATTCGAGTCCCAACTCGGCAGCCAATTTCTTTGTTTGATAAAAGTTAGCAGATAGTCTATGTCCAAATGGCATGACCTCACTCATAAGTTGCAAGAAAGCATTGAAGTTCCCTTCGGCAATATTGTAATATGATTTGATGCCCAACAACCATATAGCTGCTGACAACTCAAAATAGCTACTGCAACCTTCCTATAGAGGAGCTTGTGCAAATTATAGCATATTGTAAAAGGCATGTGTAGCGAGGTTGGGTGGCTCGTCTAATTTTTGGGCTAGCTCAACACTGATTGTATGCCTAGATACATCACAGACCATTTCCTTGTACCAACCGTTTGGTGCCTCATTGGAACTATGGTTGAAAGTTTGGTCAAATGAGGAAGAATTCACCGTAGACAATGATTCATCCATTCATGGCAATCGATCCCCATGGGATGTTCAATAATAGTAGTCTGGTTGGAAACCCTTCTAGTAGATATGCAACCTCACTTCATCGGGTTCTAGAAGATTCCTACACTTTCATCTTACACATGGACACCTTATCGTCCCTTCCATCAAGTAAACTCTTAACTTCTCGACATGACTAATAAACATCTCTATCCCATCTAGAAACTCATCTATAAACCCAACCATATTAGGTTCCACCTTATTGTACATCCACCGATGGTTTTGTAGCAATCCATGTTCTCTACCTATGATTTCAAGGCATTCTAGATGTTATATGCAAATTTCAGTAAATTAGTCTCTTAATATTTAGGATCTATATCTCCTTATTAGTATCTTGATGTTTGAAATTTATATCTTTTATTTAGTGCAAATGAGCATTCAGCTCCATGTGACTACTGAGGAAGAAAATAAAAACTAAACCAGACAAACAACAGCATCCCAGGGGTCAGCACTTCAGCAGACACATAAGTGGTGACCAAAAATAATAAAACAAATAATAGAGACGATCATTTACAACAACTTCAAATACACATAGAGATCAAATTTAGAGTTGATTATTTAATTCATATAGTTTATTTTTGGGTGTGTGTGTATATATATATATATATACCTAGACTCTCTATATACATATTGCCATGTGCAGGTTCAAATGGCTCAGACTATTTGCTCATCTCCATAATTCTATTGTAGGAAGCTCTATACTCAATTTACCCTTTTTTTTTTTGGGAGATTTTACTACTTTGAAACTCCAAGAGGAAAACCATATTTTAAAAAATTAAATATTCCTTGCTTAATTAGTCTAAATCTAATAAATTTTTAAATACACCCAAAACTAAACTTTAAATTTTTCTAACTAATCTATCACAGAAGTAACACTCTAATTTCAGACTATGAAGCAGATCACATTATCTATGCTACCAACAACTCTTCTCTTAGGGTAGAAAATTGATTGTATAATGCATTAATTTCAACAAATAATTATTGGAATTAAATCATGGAGCTCTCAAGTGAGCAAGACAGTAGATTCTTAAATGTTGAATGAGTTAATATTGACATATTTTAGCTTAGTAGATTCTTATAGTCATCCTACTTTAACTTCCATATCTATCTATGTTAAATTTTAGGAAATCTAATGCGTTTTTTTTTTTGGTAGCATATTGAAATCAATCGTGCATGACTTTAAGTCACTTCCAATCAATAGTCTTTTTTGTTGGTTTGCATGTCTATATATATGAATGCCACTAATCTTAAAGTAATATATGCAAGTATTTAATATCTGGCATCGCAAGAATGAGATTCTTTTTTAGAATTCCAAACCTGATCCAATGATATTTATACATGGAGCAAATGCTATTTCATGAAATAGGTATGCATAAACCTAAGTGACTATTTCTTTAATCCAAGCAATCAATTTGTAAGCGTTTGTTCCCCATCTAATTGGGAAATCGAATTGATTATAAAAATCATGAATTAAACTAGATGATTTATTAGTGAATATATGTACCCTTAGTTTTTCACCTATGGTTGATAGATAGTACTGTGAAAATAGACTCATGCTAATTTGAATTTCACCCTTTAAAATTAGCAAGAGTGTAAAAAGAAAAAATTTTGAAAGATGAAGTGAAATTCACTGGTACTTTCCTCTTTAAACTCTTTCCAATGACCAATCCCAATTTAATTCACTTTGAAGCTATTATCTCACAAATATAAAAATTGTCCACATCAACCAAAAGGGACCCATCATTCATGAAATTCAGCCAAGACCTACGTTCAGCATAATCCCAGAAATAAATAACAAAAAAATCTGATCACCTCAAAAAAATCTGGTCCTATAACTTCATAAAATTATTCAAAATTTTCACATACTTAACACCGTTAATTTGCTTAACGAAAAATGTTTACCTGTAAATTTTAACACCAGATCATTGTCCACACATCAACCATTCAATAGTCCTCGATGTAATTCCATTCATTCATCAAATTCAAATCAACTTTTGATAAAGACAAAAGTATACTTTTAGTTCATTAACATTGTCTCAAGCTTCAATTTAGTCCCTTAATTAATCCTACAGCGATTTCCCTTCTGCTATTCATTAATCCTACATGTAAAACTCCAAATTAACTCATTTTTAATTTTTTATAAAAAGCCAAACTAATTATGTATGCCCAGCCACAGCGATTTCCCTTCTGCTAAAGCCACCAAAATCCCATGAATTTTAATAATAGTTGATTCAACTGTGCCTTTCCATTACTTGTTCTGCACTTTCAGTTATTTCAATACATTCTTTCTTGCTTTACTTGTTCTTCTTTCCAAACATGTAAATTCAGGGATCTTGAAGTCTTCAACAAGATTTGGATATCCCATAGCTTGGCTACTTGACAAAAGGATCTTGTCTCTCTTTGCTCTAGCCACTGCATGTCCAAGAAGAAAACCAAAGGGTGGGAGAGTTTTGTAACTTTCCCATCATGTAAATTAATTTTTTAATTTTTAATAATATTATTTAAATAAAATTATACATACTAGAATTATATATTAATATATATTAATTAAATAAAAAAATTATTAATGCGCAACTAAACATCCACTATATCATCTTATGAATTTGCCTTTTCCAAAAGCAAAGAAGGGTGGGAGATTTTGGGATTAAAAATTTCTCTCCATTCATCAATCATTCCTTTCCTTTTATGCCCCTAAATTATCGGAATAGGATTCTCTTTTATTTTTATTTGAAATAAGAGAATTTGATTCTGAATCATCAATTTTCAAAATTGATGGTTTGAGATTAAACTACAATTAAAAGAAAAACGAATTTCTTCTTTAAAAAAAATCTATAAAATCTAAATCGTATCCTCTATAAAAATATGAGAGTAACCAATTTGTCATTATAATACTTTGTCCAATAACAAAAATAAGCTCAACTTCAAATATCACCACTATTTGGAATACTCTGTCACTGTACATAACTAGTTAAATTTGAACATATACACTAGTCTGCATCTACTGTACTCATTTGCGCATTGAAGCATAGCAAAGGAATAAATTCTCTAAAGTCAAAAGTACGTTCAAGAGTTGAGGTACAATAAAGTTCCCGAGCACTTTACTTGGCTCAAGAGGTCCTAGATTGGCATAAAGCAACTTGTAGGACCCATCTTCACATGGATTATTTTTCTTAGTTGCTAATCCCTACTTATTTGATTTCAATATTGTTAGCAACTTGGACACCACATTCCAAGCTAAAGTCACAAATGGTCCCCCTTTTTAGTCCAATTTATTTGTTACAAAAGAGGCACAAAGGTTGGAAAAATGAGATTGGAAAAGAAACATGGAAAAAATTAAACCTTCAACTATCAATCCTCCTCAAAATTAAGTTCAGAAAAAGAATTTAACCTTCAACTATCAATACTCCTCAAAATTAAGTTCAGAAAAAGAATTTAACCTTCAACTATCAATACTCCTAAAAATTATGTTCAACATTTGGATTCTTAATTGTGTTGTAGCTAAAGTGAGATGAGCATGATTCATTCAGTCCTTTCATAATACCCGTCTAAGCATTTCCATATATCAACGTAGCTACCCCAAATCAGCAAAAGAATAGAAAAAAAAAAAAAAAAAAAAAAGAGGCACCAGCGCACAAACAGAACCAGCGAAGGACAAAAAAAAAAAGAAAGATGTAATACAGAACAAAAAATTGAGAATAAAAATCCAACAAAACTAGAACCAGCAAAGATAAATTTAATTATGACAGAGACTTGAATTTAATTAACAGTAATGGAGAGAAACAAAACAGAACTGCAATGAAACAAAAATAAGCATAAACGACAATCCAGAGATTCAGACAAATTTGAATAATCATCACAGTTCAAATAAAATTTAATAATCATCACAGTCCAAAAAAAAAATTTAACAATCATCAGAGTTCAAATAAAATTTAATAATCATCACAGTCCAAAAAAAAAAGTTTAACAATTATCACAGTCCAATATAATCTATAGAAGTCGAAGAACACGGCTAACTTGGAAATATGCAAAAGAGGAATTGTTGAGGGTTGAAGAAGAGATTTACTTAGCTACAAAACCCACCCAATAATTAAACCAGAGGAAGAACACAGTACACCTTGAATCGAATAAAATTTTAAGAAAAAAAACCTCTGTAAAGAGAATACGGGAACAAAGAGAGCGAAAGAGAGAGGGCTAATACCGAATGTTGTGGTGGCCAACAATGGAGAGACAACCGGCAAGGCAAGTCCAGGTGACGGACGATGGAAGAAGCACGACCATGGCGGTAACGGTCAAGAAAATGCAAAGAGGGACTTTGGCACAAATAGGGAAAATGGGACTGATGGTTTGGTTAAATGACGACCAAAATGACGTCATTTATTAGTCAAGCAATTAAAGATAAAATTTTGTGACAGAACATTTGTCTCTAAATATCAAAGCGTCGTTGTTTGGCATTGAAAAGATTGGGGACGGAAGTTTGTCATGTATTTTATCTATCTCTAATAATTACAATTTTTATTATTTTAAATTATTTGGTGGGAAATTAGAGATAGATTACATGTTTTAAATATCCGTCTTTAATATTTTTTTAAACAGAGACAGATTTGACACGTCAAAATCCTTCTCTGAATAATATATTTTAAATAACTAAAATAATTCAAAAATTAGAGACAAGATTCAAATTTAGAGATGGAATCGGTCTGTCTCAAATTCCATCCCTGGTTACCATATATACATTTTCAAATTAGGGACGAAATTTCACCACGTTAAAGACCGATTTCTGAAACAGATAAATTTCACCTCTAAATTCAGTCTCTAATCCTAGATATTTTTGTAGTGAATATAGAATAAAACATCCCTATTTTAATATATTTGTTATATATACATATATATATATATATTTTATATATACAAACACACACTCTCTCTAGTAAATGTATGACACAAGGATAATTTTATAATTTATCATTAACATGATTTTTTTATTCATATGTTATTCTTTTATTAAGAAATTAACAATAAACATCTGGCTAAATTTATTATTATTTTTTCTAAAAAATTAGGAAAATGTAATTTTTAGTCCATTAAAAAAATACCTGCATCGGCCTTAAGTTTTTAATTTTAGAAATATATGCTCCAATTTTTCAAAGATATATACATATATACTTCAATTAATTGGTTTTTAAATCACACAATTCATTCTTCATAAATTTTAAATTCAATTATTTAAGTTGAATTAAATTACAAATCAATTATCTATTTGAGATAAAATCTGTTCATGCAAAAATTTTAAATAATATTGATTTGATTACTTTGAAGCATTAATAATTTTTATTTAAGATTAATTATTTTCTCTTTCCATTTTTGTATTAAACCACTAAACTCCCTAAATACGCCCTTATATATATATATATATATATATATATATATATATATATATATATATATATACACACACACACACACACAGAATATAACGTCGAGATAAAATCGAATCTTCTAGTCAACTTTTAAAAATGATTTGCCGCTAAACCAACGTCTTCAGATTATAAAAAAATATTATTTTCATGCAATTTTTTTAATAGATGCGTGAAAATGGGAGAAGAATAATGAAATATCTATATAATAGATTAAAACAATTTCACTCTAAGGTATTAATTACATGGATATCATTAAATAACATATAATAAAATTAATAAATTAAAATAAAAATTAAATGAATAAATTATGTAAATAAATAAATTCAGTCCTATTAATAACACCACATTAAATTCATTCTAAGCAACCCTTTTGAGATGTACTATAGGGCTCTCCTTTAAATTCTATGAAGATTACAATATATTAAATGTAAATTAGTATGATTGATTCTATAATGCATTCAACTGAATTTGAAAAATTTTCATTTAAATGAATTCAAACTATCCATTTTAAAACTATGAATTATCATAAATTTTGAGTGTATGGAGCTCGATCTGAAGCTGGAAGGATTCTATGTTTGGAGAGTTTATATAAGTTGTCTCTGTGTTGATTTGAAGCTCGATCTGAAGCTAATACAATGCATTTCAAGCTTTATGAATGGCCGAATGTTAAGTGTCATGTGTTGAGCTGAGAAGCAACAATGGAGGAATAATTGGATGGCTTGCATATTAACTTTAGAGTAGATTTTCCGTCACCGACTACAAAGAAGCAGCTCACCTCTATCTTTGTTCTATTTTCACTCAAACTGGGTATAATTTTCTTATTCATGGTAGCCATAAAATTTCACGGAAATACTTTCTCGATAGCCACCATGTAGGTTACTACTTGCCTTTGCGAGAAATAACATGAATTCGAGTTTGTTCCCATTAACATGAAAGATGGCAAACACAAAAAGGAACCTTTCATTCTCTTAATATAAGTGTTAGAGCAATTCATGGATTGCTTATCTCTGAGTTTCAGTTCAACTAACTTTGGCTTCTTTTGATGCAAACATTCAGTCAAGTTTCAGCTTCTGAAGACGGAGATCTAAAGCTATTTGGTAAGTACTAAGTATACATCTCCAACAAGCATACTCAGATATTGCTAAATTAGCATTTGTAAAATTACTTGTCAAAACTATTTCAATACACAAAATTAAGAGCAATCATGTAATATATCACCCACGAGTCTGCTGAAAAAGGGACCCAACTGATAAATAGAGAGTCTATGAAGATGGCGCTTACAAAGACAATGTACACTCCTCGGATCCATTATTTTTTTCCCTTTTTAATTGTTTGTTCTTTGATTTGATAGAGTTCTTTTATTTGAATCTATTTCACATCTTGGATTCAATCAAATTTTAGGCGTACTTTATTTTTCATTTTATCCCTAATATTGTAGGGCTCTCAGATTTGAACTGAATTTTTGAAGGATAGTAATCCTATTAAATTAAAACAAGGTAAGGAAATAATAATATCAATTGGCTATAGTATAAAGGGATATAAGAATACAATCTGTATGAGCTACAAAAAGTTGGCTAAGGATATGCCTAGTAGTGTAATACTGTACTCAGATGGAACTATCTTATTTATAGTCTTATCATGTGATAAAAAATTTGGTTTTGTTTGATGTTGCTATGAAAACTCTACAGTTCTTAGCAAGAGAAATAATGTTAATCTTCTTGAAGTGATAGTAGATCTTTCCACATTGACATAGAAAGACAAGGAAGATATCTTGAAATGGGAAGTTCCCAACAAAATTGACAGATTGCTCTTTCTTTTGTTCGAAAAAGTTCAGACTTTGTGGAAGTTCAGAAACTGTTGGGATAGTATGCAAAGAACATTCTTCTCATGTTAAACTTATGGTCTTTATTCATAATATAACATGGTCGTTTATTATCATAAATTTTTTATTAAAATTTATAATTTATATCAGAATATTTATGTTTAAAAAATATATGTTATAATTCATAAATCTCATAAGTTTCACAAATTTATAAATTATAGTATTATTATCAGAATATATTATATAGATTCCAATGTATTTAATATATTATGTGAGTTATTGTTAAAGTAAATAGCAAAATATATTTTTTATCAGAATATATTATTATAATTATTAATTAGTGTAATTACCGAAATTAATAATTAGTGAATTTCATTATTTTATTTGATTTGAATGAATAAATTAAGTAAATTAATAAATTTGATAAATTAATGACATAACATAATATTAATTATTTGATTTGAATTAAAATTTAAAAATAATTATCTTTATTATTTGACCATTATAGGATAATTAATGACATCACATTAAATAAATTATTTGATTTGAATTGAAATTTAAAAATAATTACCTTTATTATTTGATTTGAATTGATATGAATCAAAATATATAGATAATAAATTGTTGAAAAATACATACATGAAGATTAAGATATATTGGAATTAATTATTAATCATAAGTATAAAATTTTTATACAGTTGATTATCCTACATTCCATATGAACATTTTTAATTTGATTATTATTTTTTTACAAAAAATTTTAAATTAAAAACTTTTTAATGATTACACATACATCTTATTATTTTACTTCATTTAATGACTTATTCTACATCATATAATAATGTGATCGTTTATTATCATAAATTTTTATTGAAATTTATAATGTATATTTGTATAAATAATCAAAATTTATATCATGATATTTACGTTAAAAAAGTATATATCATAACTCATAAGTCTCATAAATTTCATAAGTTTCACAAATTTATAAATTATAGTATTATTATTAGAATATATTATGTGGGTCCTAATGTATTTAATATATTATGTGGGTTATTATTAAAGTGAATAGCAAAATATATTTTTATTAGAATATACTATCATAATTATTAATAGGTGAAATTAATAATTAGTTAATTTTGTTATTTTATTTAATTTGAATTGATTTGAATGAATAAATAAATTAGGTAAATTAATAAATTTGATAAAAATTTTAAATTAATGATATCACATAATATTAATTATTTGATATGAATTGATTTAAATGATTTAAATTGAAATTAAAAAATAATTAATTTTATTATTTGACCGCAGTAGAGTCTTAGAGTATTTTTAGCTGGTAAAATAAATTTAATTATGGAATTGATATGTGAATTAAAAATTTTACTTTATCTAACTTTATTTCAATTTCTTTCCAAAATAATTCTTAATTTAATAGAAATCAAAGTTTGAGATATGAATCTTTAAATTATTATCCCTTGACTGAATAAAGAAATAAAAATCAAAATTTTGAAATACAAAATCTGAGGCCTAGAGATCCAGTCTAAATGTAGCAACAATTTTTCTTCTGTGAATCCAATTGAAACAAAAAAAAAATGTATTCAAAAGTAAAGATAAAATCAATAATCAATCGATCACTGATCTGTGTAACAAATAATTTATAGGAAATGATAAATAATCCACAAATTAACAAATTAATTAATTTACCTATTTTATTCATTTAAATTTATTCTATTAAATAAATAAATCAATCCAAATCAAAATTAAAGTAGGTAAAATAAATTTGATTATAAAACTGATAAATCAATTCAAATCAAAGTTGGAGTAGGTAAAATAAATTTGATTATAAAATTGATAAATTAATTCAAAATATTCAATTATTTATGTTTAAAAAGATATATATCATAACTCATAAGTTTCATATAAATTAACTGTAATTATTATTATTTTTATAAATTATAAAAATTTTTAGAGCTATAATTTAATCGTGCATCGCATGATTCACTAGTTATACATTAATTTACGCAATGGATTCATTATGTATCAATAATACTATAATAGAGACAGTGTGTGTGTTACTTAAATGAAGAGCTCTACTAATTATTAATTAACATTTAAATGTGAATCTTTTCCTGCCATCATCATTATGATTCGATTCTGACGTGGCTTCAATTTCCCTAGCTTATCTTCATCTTCGGTTCCTTTCTGATCTCTACTAAAGTAATAATTATGTACAAATTGATTTATATATATATATATATATATATATATATATATGAACCAAAACGTAGCGTCATATATATAATTATATATATATATATATATATATATATATATGTATGTATATGCCATTGATATGACTTATGAGGAAGATTCACTTTCCATAGACATCGGCTCACCAAACAATAATTTAAGTAATAATATCTTCCATACATGCGTAAGAAAACTTGCCCATTACAAGAAAAAAGAGTAAATTATTAGTTTGTTGTTTCAAAGTGGACCGTTATTTTAATTTAGTCATTAAAAAATAAATATTTTAATTTATTTATTAAAAAATTATGTATACTTCAATTTTATTTTTTATTTATTAAAATAACTTTTAATAATAATAAATTTAAAATTTAGTAATAATAGATTTTGAAATTTAATAATAAAAAATAATTATCAAATAGAGATAAATATAAGTTTTCAAGAACTCAATTGAAACACTCAATTTTTAAAAAGTAAATTAAAAAAATTATAATATCTCAAGATTATATCAGTAATTTTTCAACAAATTAAGAAGGCAAATATGATAAGTTGCTTATTGTGTTTTGAAATGTGTGTTTTGCAGAAGAACAAATCTTTTGCAATTGGTCGCGCCAATTGTAAAAGTCAAATTCCATATTGTGATTGTTCAATTTTCATCAAATGATTACAATTGATAAAAAAACTTTTTTTTGATCGGTCACAAGTGTATATAAAATCAAGTCAATTTATCAATTCACTCAATTCAAATCAACCCACAAGATTAAGTTCGGTTGGTGGATTATTTCGATTTTTTTTCTAACCCACCAACTATTGGTAAGGATAACATATTTATAAATTTTCAAAGCATTGAACCCAAACCCCCGAACCCGCCCGCTTTTTTTAACTATAGTACTTATATGCTATGCACTTATATTGTGTGTAAAGTATTTAGGATTTAGTTAGCATACTATTTCGTTTTCTTTACAAAATTTCTCTCTCTCAATAATAATGTATAATATTATATATAACATCTATTATTTTAATTATTTATTAAACCACTAGTTTTTTTTTGTCAAAGAGGAAAAATAAACTAAATAGTAAAGGTACATAGTATAATACAAAAGTAAAAGAAGTAGCTTAATTTAGAGGCACAGAGAGGCTTCCAATTAAGGTGAGTATAGAAAATAAAAATAAAAATAAAAGGCAGAGAGCATAGATATGAGGTAGAAGTAGAAATGAAGTAAAGCTATGGAAAATAATAAGTTGCAACATAAAATAGAAGAGGAGGCCAGTAGAGCAAAAGATCAAGGTTAGGAGGAACATCTTGGGAAAGGGGCGTAGGATCTGTCTTCATGATACTACTGTAAAACAAAGTCAAGTATTTCATCATAGATCGTTAAAGGCAGCCTTTGTTTTCTTCCTTCCTTTGCAAGGATGTCGGCACACCTGTTTTGGCACCTACTCACATTAAGAACTTTATAGTATTCAAATTTGAAAAGAAGATACCTGCAATTATCAATTATAGTCCCCAAAGGGTGAAAGTCAGAAGAAATATGAAAAAGAAGTTCAACTGCTTGGGAAGAGTTGGTTTCAAAAATAACTTGTGAGAGATGAGTCAATTGAGTCACAATCTTTAAACCCAACATGATAGCCCATAATTCAGCTTCAAGGGCATTTCCAAAGCTTGTGAATGAGAGAAACCCACTATCCAATGACCAGTATCATTTCGGAGACATCCACCAGCTCCTATAAGTTAATTTGACGAAGAGCCATCATAATCAAGCTTAAACCAAGAGGAGGGAGGGGGTTGCCAAAGAAGAGGGTTGGTACTCGTGGTGGAAGTGATAACAGAGATTTGGTTTATTGAAGGAGAGGTGTTCTTCAAATGGTAATTGGACCAAAATTCAGCAGCTTTGCTAATGGCAAGTTTTGCAACTTGAGCAAGATCAATTGGAGAATTTTTGTAAATGAAATTGTTTCTAAACCATAAGGCACGTAAAGTGTACAAGAATAAAGTGATCCATGGGATATTTAGTTTATTAGTTGAAAACCACTAGTCTTTTCATTTAAAAATTTGCTATTCCACCTTTCATCTTAGTTCTAATAAACACCAAAAAAAAGAATATCTCAATATCAAATTATAAATAAGATTTTCTTCTAAAAAATATATAACTATATAAGGCCTAATTTTATTATTCTTTTTTATTTTTAATTTTAAAATTTCAAATCAAGTCTACCATTCTAAAAAAAATAAACCTACTAACTCGAATCAAACCAACACATTTGCCAATAAGTTGGGTTGGTTCGATTTGAATAAGTGAAAATATCTCAACTCGAATCAACCCAACGCACCCATTTTTTATTGATTTGATTTCTAAAATATCATCAACTCAACCCAACCTAACTCACAAAGCCTCAATCACAATATAAAATTATTTGCTAAAAGATTGTACTCTTTTTGTTTTGTGGTGCCCAAGTTTGATATGAAAATAAAATCTTCTGCTTGACTTATCTGAACCATTGGTTATAAAAATTAATGATTTAAATTTTATATTTATTTTAAAAAATAAAACAAAATTAACATCCTGAAAATTTAAATGATTAATTATAAAAATTAACTATACAAATGAACCAAACATCTTGTTTAATTTTCAAAACTCAGCAAAGAATCTATTTCCGTTGGATATATTGCAGAAGACTTACGTTTGAATACTTGGATGATAATTAATTTACCCAAAACTAGTATAGTTTCAAATGACTATCTCATTCATATAATAAGGGGTATTTTGGTGCGTTATTGATTAGGATTGGTAGTCCCAGATTGGTGTGACTTTTGAAAAGACAAAATAAAACAATGACATTCCCATCCTATCCCTATCATGAAGCCCATAATTGCTTGGTCATCCATTAATGGTGAGTCTGCTCTAATCTGTCGCAACCACCGACGACAAACACAACACGCACATTAAACAATGACTTGCTACTTTCTTGCACTCTTGCTATGGACGTTGCTTTCATTTCCATTTCTTGCCCTCTTTCCTCTTGCTTTCATGTCTTGTTTCTCGATGTTGAATCTGATGCCTCTGCTGCTTTTGCCTTCATAAATATTAATCGTACACGTGTTGTTAATTACTTGTTACAGGTCAATAAGTTATCCCACATTTAATAACTTTCCATGCTTTTTGACTAAGGTGTCAAATGAGAATCCCATCCTAAACTCTCCATGCTTTTTTGGAAGGTGTCAAATGAGGAATCCGATCCTCCGACTTTCACAGACGTGAAACTGAGGTTCTTAGTTTGCATGAGACGGATAGCATCTTATCTTATCCATCTCGCGCGTTCACGTGTGTGTCTTTTTTGATTAATGACGATATGATATATGACAAATGCGTTTAGACTTTGCATTACACCAGAGTTAAATTCACGTTCAAAAGGTAGAAGTTAAAATACTTCTACTACTAAATCAATAGTTACCTCTCAATCTATATAGTCAAAAAGTAATATATAACATTTATATGTCATTATATATAAAACTTAAAATAATATATACAAATTATTATATATAATAAAATGATAACAAATTTTATGATAGAAGACTATTCTATTATTTTACATAATTTATTTTAAATTATATAGGTTTTAAAATTTAATAATAAATTTTATAATATTATTTTAATTTTATAATTATTATTAAAATATTATAAAATTATTTTTATAATATTTTAGTTCAATCAGTTCGACTATTAAAGTGAGATAAGTAAAATAATAATTTAAACTTTTATTAAAAAATTAGTGTATTTTAACGAAAATTTTCTCTACATGTCTCGCCATCAAACTTCTAGGATATTAAAATAATAGTAGTCACACCATAATTGAACTAGTTGAATTAAAATATTATAAAAATAATTTTAATATGCATAACATATTTTTAATAATAATTAAATTTATATTATAAGATTTGTTATTAAAAATTTTAAAACTTTTTATAATTTAAAATAAGTTATGTAAAATAATAGCATATTCTACTATCATAAAATTTGTTATTATTTTATCATATATAATAATTTGTGTATATTATTTTAAATTTTGTATATAATGACAAATAAATGTTATATATTACTTTTTGACTATATAGATTGACAAGTGACCATTGGTTTGGTGGTAAAAGTGTTTTAACTTCTACCTCTTGGATGCATGTTCAAAAGCATTTGCCATATGTCGCGCCACTATTGGTCAAAAGGGACACACACATGGATGCGTGGGATGCCGTATATTCTGCATGATTCAATGGCCACAGTTTCACATCAGTGAATGTCAGAGGATCGGATTTCATCAAATGAGTGGAGTTAAATCAAATTTGTGTTATAAATAAGGATGGTAAAAAATTGTCAATTTCAAGGATTATACAGAAATTATCTCATTCAAGGCCTCATATTTGGTTTTTTTCTTAGGTGGTTAGTTAGGAGATAAAACTTTCTTAAAGATAGTCAAGACGAGAATTATACTCTCTTGTTTCACAAGGTCTGGATCTGACTCGGCGGGTCGACCCTGAGACCCAATGACCCAAGGTCGAAACCTGTCCGAATCATGGTTTGGGACTAGCCGTGACCCGTGGCTCTTTTTTTTTTTTTGGTTCAAGTTTATGAAGAAGAACATTGAAGAAAGAAGAAGAAGAATGCCAAGCTGCATATGACGCCAAGGAATGAAGAACAAAGTCACCGTTAATCATGGTTGTCGAAGCAGAAAATTTACAACAAAGAAGATGAAGAAGAAGAAGAAGAAGAAATGGAAAAAGAAAGAAAGAGAATGAAGAGAGAAAAGGTTACGAAATGGCAAGGGGACCATGCGTGAAATAATGAAATGACGTGGACATTGTTAAGCGCCAAAGGTAAAAAGAAAGTGGAATGATGGCAATATTAGAAAGTGAGATTTCATATTAGAGAATGAGTTGTAAAATGAATGGAGATATTGAATAATTTAATAGGATAAACAAAATTAATAGGATATTTTTTTTTAGTTTTTATATTTAATATAAATATATATATATATATATATATATCAAATAAATTTATTTAAATATATATATATTTATTTATTTATTTAAATATAAAAACTCTGACCCAGTCCCAAACCATGATCTGATGACCCATGTCGTATAATAACCACCATTTAATTTTTCATTTTAATTATAACAAAAATATTTCACAAATATTGGTTTGCAAATTTTGTGCAATGTGTTTGTGATGTTGTATTGTGATGCGGTAATACTTTAGTATATGATTTTGTGCTATAAACTAGCAATGTGAGATACTAGATCATATAAGGACTAAATTGAAAATTTTGGAATCTTGCGAGGTGTAGCGAAAATGTGTACAAGGTATAGGAATAGATGGAGAAAATTATGGGGAACCTGGATGCGAAATCGGACAGTTGGTACTATAGATAAATAAATCTGAAATTTTATTATTCAAATCTTTTTCAAACTAAACTTATTTAATTAAATAATATTGTATCTAATATTAATTAACCATTGGAAACCCTAGATCCCAAAATTCTCCCCAACGGTGAGCCACTCAGTTATATACAGTACAACATACACACACATTCTTCACAAAAGCTTCATCACGCAAAGCTTCACAGCCACCACATTCATTAAAGCTTCCATCTCTTCCTATCTACCAATCACATACACACGCACAAGACTTCGATCAATCCGTAGCATCTCACCAAGTCATACACTCACACAAGCTTCATCCACACATTCTGTAAATCCTACATTTTCCCCCACCTCTTCGTCCTTCACAATTACACCATATAATTTCAATCACATACTCACATACCAACGCCATGCCTTCTTAATCTCATGCACACACTTGTTGTTTCATCCCTTCCAGAATCAATTAGTAAAGGTAAGTTCGAAATTAATTTTCGTTAATGCCTTTTTGTAATTTAATAATACAATTTAAGAATACACTTTAACATCTAGACCATCTCTCTTTTTCTTTTTTTTTCTTTTAAATATATACAAATATCATAGCACAAAAATTTCCATTCACATCAAGGAAGTTTGATCGAGTTTCAATCGCTAGAATTCGTTGGAATCTAAGTAAGTGAACTAACCTTTCTTTAATATGATTTTAAATGTTAAAGTGATATGGTATAAAATAGGAAATAATTATGGTAGGAAAGATAGAATCCAATTAAGGGATTTGGGTTAAAAGAGAAATACAATTATTTGGGATTTGGGATACTTATAGTTATCTGGTGGAAGTTATAATGATGATTATATTTATGATTATATTGATGAATATATTGATGATTATTTCGATGATTATTTGAAATTGTTTGAACTTTGATTATGTTTGGGCAGGATAGAACCCTCTCTCATGTCAAGTGAGAAATCCATGTGATCGGATGACTTGACATCTAATAGCAGAGACAACGATTCCCTCGGTAGGACCTTAGTCAGGATTTAATCTGTAGGGCACCCTGACCGTTGAGGATGAAGTTGTACGTCATGGCGGGTTTTGATGAGATTGATGAAATTGGTTGAGCGAGCTTACGGGCGCTCCCAGGTATGATGAGATTGGTTGAGTGAGCCTACAAGCACTCTCGAATATTTCGCTACTGAAGAGTACTAGTTCCATTAGTCTAAATTGTTTAATTGAATTATAAACTCTTTGATTTGTATCTTTCATTGTGATTTATGATTTATGCCTATTTTTTTATTTCATTAATTTTGCATAGCGAATTTTATTAGGACAAGGATTGGCTCCCTCATTGAAATATTTATCTCACACTCGTTGATTTAAATTTTTCAGATCAAGTAGCGGAAAAGGGGTATCCGCAAAAGGGCTAGAGTTGCCGTTGGACTTTCTCATTATTTGGTGGGTTCCAAATCACTAGTATTGGTTCATTTAAGATTAAGAAGCTCTGTGGTCAATTAGGACATCTAGGAGGTCTCGGGTGATTAAACTACTCTATTATTATATTTAATTTTATTTAAATTCGAAGATTTGTTTTAGAGACTTATGATATGCATTACGGTAGGAATTGATATTTAAAATTATTAGATTATTGAAGTTTATGTGTTTTATGGATGAATGAAATATTGAATTTTATTTTTAAACATTAAAGTTGTAATTTTGGGAGATTGCGAAGAATCTGGATAAGTTGTCATCTTCTCTTGTGTGAATGTATGATATATGACTATAACTATTTATATTATTTACACTATAGATTAATATTTATTTTAAGTAATATTTGATAATTTTATATATATATATATATATATTCATGTATATATGTATTTTTCAAACTCTAATTTGTCTCTATCTATGAATGCTATGCTATTGACAATTAAATAATAAGGAATGTATGCTAAGTATTTTACATAAATAATAAAAGGGGTTGGAATTAGAGACGTTGGTTAGACTTATGTTGATACGAGATTCATGTCAACGTGCCAGTCACACGTACATAAATTGGGTCGTGACATATCGAAACATGTCCGAGTCATGGTTTGGGACCGGTCATGACCCATGGCTCTCTTTTTTTTTTTTGTTCAAGTTTGAGAAGAAGAACGTTGAAGAAAGAAAAAGAACACGAGTTGCATATGACGCAGAGGAGTGAAGAACAATGTCACTGCTGAACATGGTTGTCGAAGTAGAAAATTTACAACAAAGAAGAAGAAAAAGAAATGGAGAGAGAGAGAGAGAGAGAAGGAAGAGAACAAAGGTTACGAAATGGCAAGAGGACCATGCGTGAATACCGAAATGACGTGGACATTGGGAAGCCAAAGGTGAAAAGAAAATGAAATGATGACAATATTGAAAAATGAGATTTGAGATTAGGGAAGGAGTTGGGAAATGAATGAAGACATTGAATAATTTAATAAGATAAACAAAATTAATAGGATAATTTTTTTTAGTTTTTATATTTAGTATAAATATAATATATAGATATATATATATATAAACTATGACCCAGTCCCAAACCATGATCCGGTGACCCATGCCAGAACCTCTCCGAGTCATGGTTTGGGACTAGTCATGACCTATGGCTCTTTTTTATTTTATTTATTAAGTTTGTGAAGAAGAATGCTGAAGAAAGAAGAAGAACACCAAGCTGCATATGACGTTAAGAAGTGAAGAACGAAGTCACCGTTGATCATGGTTGTCGAAGTAGAAAATTTACAACAAAGAAGAAGAAGAAATGGAGAGAAGAAAAAGAAATGGAGGGAGAGAGAGAGAGAGAGAGCAAAGGTTACAAATGCGTGAGATACTGAAATGATATGGACATTGGAAAGCCAAAGGTAAAAAGAGGGTGAAATGATGACAATATTGGAAAGTGAGATTTCACATTAGAGAAGTAGTTGTAAAATGAAGGGAGATATTGAATAATTTAATAGGATAAGCAAAATTAAGAGAGCAAAGGTTACAAAATGGCAAGAGAACCATGCGTGAGATACTAAAATGATGTTGACATTGGAAAGCCAAAGATGAAAGAGAGTGGAATGATGACAATATTGGAAAGTGAGATTTCATGTTAGATAAGGAGTTGGAAAATGAAAGGAGATATTGAATAATTTAATAGGATAAACAAAATTAATTTTATGAAAAAAAGATAAAAAAATTAATAGAATAATTTTTTTAGTTTTTATATTTAATATAAATATATGTAATAATATTTTTAGAAAAATAACGATTAATTGTTAATTTATTAATAATATATATATATATATATATATATTTATTTATTTAAGACTTGGTTTGTATTTTAATTATTTATGACTAATTACTATTGCCTCTATGCTTTTAAGACTTTAAAATATGAAATTTACATATAAATTATTATATTTACTTATTTTTAAATTTATTTGTAAATAAATATAGGTATATATATTTTATTTTTTAATTTATTTATCCGATTCAACAATTGACCTGATGCCCAACAATTAAACCAGTGACCCAGTAACTTGAACGCTAGTCTGAATCAATGAACGGGCTGATTCCAAAAACATTGTATATATGTACAATGAATCTTTTTAAAATTAATTCATGACATATGATACATATACATCATATATTAGTGATATATACAATAATTTTTCATAATTTTTCATGTAATTAAATTTATGTTCGCTAAATCGAGAAAATACTCTTTAAATTAATAAATTATTAATTTATCAATTAATAAATACCTCTCTAAATTAATAAAATTTTATAATCTCAATATTATTAATTTATAGAGGTTTTACTCTATATATATATATATATTACATTATATATACTAAAACAATCTTTTAAATATTAATTTATATATTTATTCTAAAATGAAGATTCCAGAATTTTTTCGTTAAGGGACGAAAGTTTAGAGTATCAATATGGACTTTGATCTTAGATTGTGGGCCTTTGGCAACGAAAGAGTAAGTGCAGCAAGGCCTGAGGATACAGAGTTAGCAAACTTCCAAAAACAAAAAGCCCTTTCCCTTTGGACGCCTAAGGAACAAATCTTCCAATCTTCTATACTTTGGTTTCATCTGTTCAAGTTTAGTTTATGACTTTATGTGGACCATATAAGGCAGCGAATTAATTGGAGATTTGCATTGGGCTCGAAACCCAAACAAGAAATTATAACTTACGCTGAATACGTAGACTACAAATAGAAAAGGAAAAAAAAGTTGCAATTATATATATATATATATATATATATATATATATTAAGGTTGTCAAACTTAAAAATTTATCTAAATTTGATAAAGGAGATAAACTCAGAATGTAAAATTATAAGAGTTTATATATGCTCATCTCCCATTAAATAAGCTATTAAAATTATATATATCTTAACACATATAATAATATCTTAGTTTTTAATTAATATATAATTATATAAGAACGAAATACGAATTGACAAAATAAATTAAAATATCAATTGATAAGAACATTATTCAACAAATACAAATTTTTCATTAGTTGCAAAATCTAATAATAAATATATTAAAAATTACAATTTTCTCATTTAGTTATGAACTTCAGGTTCTAGATATAGGATTTGATTTTTTTGGGCTAGGTATTAGAAAAATAATTTGAAAATATTTTGAACTAATGAGTCATCTTGGTCGACTTAATGTAAATTCGACAAGTTTGAACGAGTTTGACCAAATTTAATTGAATTTACACTGAGTTTGATCGACTTCTGATTCTAAGATCGAGTTTATTTGATTTGGGAATCTAAACTCACAAACTCAAACAAGTTTAAGTTTTAATTCAAGAATTTAACAATTACAGTGTGTGTCACATAATTCATAGATATACGTGTCTTTGAAGTTTGAATGAAGAATTAAGTATTTACCCCATTAGAAGATAGGAGTGGAAACAAAAACGGTTTGAATCTTTTCTTCATTATAAAAAGTTGTAATATTTGAGAAGTAGAACTCTTTCTATTGTTACTGTACATATAGATCAAGATGATCAAGGTGAAAGGAAAAAAAAATCCACTAGCATTTCAAGATTCTAAATTTTTTAGACACTTTATTTTAGTTTGACGAATTTAAAAGAGATCAAATTCTATCACTATAATTATTTTCTAAAATGTTAGCATGAAAAACTTAATTATTGATTTTTGTTAATGATTTTCATTTCTTTAAAAAATTTCAAACAATGACTAAGGAAAAAGAGGAAAATAAGTATTCAATTAAAGGTAAATTATACTCTCATCCCCCTAGAGAGATACATAAAATATACAGAGCTCTTCACTCTATTACAAAAATATACACAAACTCCTTGAACCTAAAGTATGGTAAAAATACAATCAAGGTTAATATTCTTTCTCTTAATACAAAAAATATACCATTAATGTTTTAAAACTATTTTTAACTCAATGTTATTTTCAGTTGAAAACTATAAATTTAACTTATTATAAATTTTAAAAGACAATTATTTTTATATTGATCAAATACATGTGTAATACTTATTATATACATGTGTATATATTATAAACAATAGATAGAAATGTATTTTGTTTAAAACAAGTAAGATTATAACTTTTTTTTTTGGTTAAGATATGGCAGTTTATTATATCTTTTAATTTCAGGAGAGGAGATTGAATCTTTTAAATAGAAGAAAACGATCGTATAATTTGAGTATTTCTCAAGAGGGGTATAATTCACTTTTCAACTAATGATAATTTTAACTATTTCTTTTTTTTTTCTTTGTTTTCTTCTATGTGTTTCTCTTCTCGTTCTTTAGCATATGTAGGTGTCATAACAATACAACAGTGGATTATACGAACTCAAACCTAATTCCAAGTTAAATAAAAATGATTGTGACTTTACACTGTATGTATAAATTATCCAAAAACCTTCAAATCCATCTTTGGAATTATACGAAATCCTAAATTCATGTGTTGCAGTGAATTATACAGTAACGTGATATGCGGCCCAAATTTGACTATGTTAGCGTAATTTAATTTATATATATATATATATATATATATATATATATTAAGTACTAACAATTTTGTTTGAGTGGGCTTATATATTAATCGTTGTATATATGTACAATATTAAGATATTGTTGGGTTTGACTTAAATTTAGTGGGTGACCCGGTTTGTAACCCGACCCACGACCCATGACCTACGACCCATTTGTATCTATATATATGAGTGTGAGGGAATTCATTGTTAGAGTGATTGATGTAATTTCTCTCTGTATAGCCTCCGTCAGAAATAATACAGATATTCTCTCTGTCCGTGGACGTAGGTCGCATTGACCGAACCACGTAATTTCTTTGTGTGTTCTTCTCTATCCTTCTCCTTGATTAATTGTCTTTCAGTAACCTAACAAGTGGTATCAGAGGCTCGGTTCATTTTTGGTTCGTCGGTTACTGTAGCACGTCCGAAAATTTTCAGATCTGGCTCCAAAATTTCAGATCTTGCCCCGATTTATTGTTTTGGAGCATAGGAGACCATTCTCTGCATCTTTGGTGCATTGAAGAACGTCGGAGACCAATTTTTGGTGGTAAGAAAATTTTCAGATCTAATTTTAAATTTCAGATCTAGCTTGATTCGCTTATTTTTTTGGGAAAAAGCGACCGTTTATTGCATTTCTAGTGCATTGGAGATCGTTTTTCAGTTGTTTTGGTGAGTTTTTACGGTTGCGAGTACTGTTCATCGCCGGAATATTCATCGGAAGTATTGTTCATTACCGGAATCTTCATCGGAAGCACTGTTCATCGTCTTCTACGGCGAGGCACTGTAGCAGTCAACGGTCAACGGCACTGTAGCCACTCGGATACTGTAACGACTCAGAACTGTAGCGACTCGGCACTGTAGCACGGTCAATGGTCAACAGTACTATTTGGTCAAAGTTACTGTTTGGTCAAAGTTGCTGTGTGGTCAAAGGTATTGTTTGGTCAAAACTGCTGTTTGGTTAAAGCTGCTGTTTGGTCAAAAATTGCTGTTTGGTCAAAGCTGCTGTTTGGTCATAGTTGTTGTTTGGACCAAGTTTTCTGTTGCGATCGTTATTGTTTCCTCGACACAGTTCCGGTGAGTTTATGTTTAATTCAGAAAAGAATTCTGAATTTCTGTTTGAATTTACTGGATTGTGTTAGATTGTGCTGGATTGGATTTCTGGTTTACTGCTGTGAATTTTGTTGGACTGCTGTGTTGAATTTCTGTTAGTGAAGTTCTAGTCAGTTTGCAAGGTTCTGAACAGTTTTGTGAAATTCAATTTCTGATTGCGAAATTTGCTAGTAATTTATCTGTTGTTATTTGAGAAGATGTCGACTCATAAATTCGATATTGAGAAGTTTAATGGATCGAATGATTTCACTTTGTGGAAGGTAAAAATGAGGGCACTTCTGGTTCAGCAGGGATGTGCAGTGGCATTAGAAGGAGAAAGTAGTCTACCTAACACGTTGAAGGAAGAGGAGAAGAAGGAAATTTTGGCAAAGGCTCATAGTGCATTACTATTGAGTCTGACAGATGAGGTGTTGAGAGAAGTAGTTGATGAATCAACTGCTGCAGGTTTGTGGAAGAAATTGGATGATAAATACCAGAAAAAGTCTCTCACAAACCGGTTATATCAAAAGCAGCGTTTGTATACCCTGCGGATGACAGAAAATATGCAGGTAAAAGATCATCTTGATAATTTTAACCGAATTATCCTGGATTTACAGGGTGTTGGGGTTAAGATAGATGATGAAGATCAGGCTATCATTCTTTTGTGTTCTCTACCAAATTCATATGAGAACTTTGTTGACACTATGTTGTATGGTAGAGATAGTATCTGTGTTAATGATGTCAAAGATGCTTTGCAGTCTAAAGAGCTGAAGAGAAGAGTCTCTAGTTCTAATGAGGATGGTGCAGAAGCAGGTTTGTATGTTGGCAGAGGCAGAGACACTAAAAGGGATGATGGAAAAAGAAGCAAGTCACGGTCTAAGTCGAGGAACAAAGGAGGACCTCGATGTTATCACTGTAAACAGAAGGGGCACATCAGGAAGAATTGTCCACAGAGGAAGAAGGGAAATGACGAGAAGGAACCAAATACCAGTGGTAGTGCTTCGGTGGTGCAAGATAGTTCTGACGGAGAAGAAGACATTGATGTTCTCACAGTCAGCATCTCTGGTTCTGCAAATACTTGGGTCTTGGACACAGGTGCATCTTATCATATGACTTTCTCACGTGAACTGTTTACTTCTTTCAAGGAGTGGAATGGTGTTGTGAGGTTGGGTGAAGATGAGCAGCTCAGTGTTAAGGGCAGTGGTTCTGTGCAGATTCAGATGTATGATGGAATAGTCAGGACGCTTGATGCTTGGTATGTTCCTGGTCTACGGAAGAATTTGATTTCTCTTGGTACTCTAGACAAACAAGGGTACAAGTACTCTGGAGAGAATGGACAGTTGAGAATTTCCAAAGGTGCTCTGGTTATAATGAAGGGTAAATTGCAGCATGGCATTTACTTTCTGATTGGTAGTTCTGTGATGGGGACAGTGGCTGTATCTAAATCTTTAGGGAAGGATGATGATTGTACAGAGTTGTGGCATTGCCGATTGGGACACATGAGTGAGAAAGGGCTGTCAATTCTAAGTAAACAAGGATTGTTAGAAGGGGCAGAAACTGGGAAGCTAAAATTGTGAAGTTTGTGTTATGGGTAAACAACGCAGAGTTAAGTTCAGTTCTGGGAAGCATACTTCTACAGATGTTCTGCAATATGTTTACTCAGACTTATGGGGTCCTTCTCCAGTTGAATCTCAGGGCAAATGCAAGTACTTTGTTACTTTCATTGATGACTACTCTAGAAGGGTTTGGGTATATTTTCTGAAATCCAAAGATGAAGTGTTTGGGAAGTTCAAGGAGTGGAAGACCATGGTTGAGAAACGGACTGAAAAACAGGTCAAAACACTCAGAACTGATAATGGGTTGGAGTTCTGTAACGCTCTATTTGATGAATTTTGCAAGAAAGAAGGTATAGTGAGGCATCGCACTGTACGTCATACACCACAGCAAAATGGAGTTGCAGAACGTATGAATCAAACACTGTTGCAGCGTGCGAGATGCATGCGATTAAACGCTGACTTGCCAAAACAATTCTGGGCTGAAGCAGTTAACACTGCTTGTTATCTGGTGAATAGATCGCCATCTACTGCAATTGATTTTAAGACTCCTCAAGAGGTATGGTCCGGTAAACCTTCTGATTATTCTGGCCTGCGTATATTTGGTTGTCCTACTTATGCTCATGTGAATGATAGTAAACTAGAGCCTAGGGCAATGAAATGCATATTTCTAGGGTATGCACATGGAGTTAAAGGGTACAGACTGTGGTGTACTGAAAAGGATAGAACTCCAAAATTTATTATTAGCAGAGATGTAACTTTTGATGAGTCTGCTATGTTTGGTCAGAAAGAGGAGCTTGGTAGTCATGCAGGTAATAATGATCAAGGTGCCAACCAGAAGGTGGAAATTGAAGTTCAAACTTCAAAAAGGGTTATAACAGACCCTGTACAGCAGCCCAGGGAAGAAGAAGAATCACAACCTATAGCAACAAGGAGGGAAAGAACGGAAATCAAAAAACCTATGAGGTATGCAGATTGTGTTGATATAGTTGATGTTAATTCAATTGCTTATGCCTTGGCAGTAGGTGAAAGTATTGATTCTGATGACCCGAGATCATATAAAGAAGCAGTTGAGAGTAGAGAAGCATCAGAATGGCTGGTTGCAATGAATGAAGAGATGCAATCTCTTGAGAAGAACGAAACATGGGATCTTGTACCGTTACCAAAGGGAGTGAAACCGGTAGGATGCAAATGGGTCTTCAAGAAGAAAGAAGGTATTCCTGGAGTTGAACCAGCAAGGTTCAAAGCACGACTCGTGGCCAAGGGTTTTTCACAAAAGGAGGGAATTGATTATCATAAAGTTTTCTCCCCAGTTGTGAAGCATAAAACCATTCGTGTCCTTTTGTCCATGGTAAGTGTTTTTGACTTGGAGTTGGAACAACTAGATGTGAAAACTGCTTTCTTACATGGAAATTTAGAGGAGCAGATTTATATGTCACAGCCAGAAGGATTTCTTGATTCTGGGGAGAAAGATCATGTATGTTTGCTGAAAAAGTCCTTGTATGGTTTGAAGCAGTCTCCTAGACAGTGGTACAAGAAATTTGATGCATTCATGACTTCTCATAGTTTTCTGCGTAATCAGTTTGATAACTGTGTCTACTCTAAGAAACTTGCAGATGATTCTTATATTTATTTGTTGCTATATGTTGATGATATGTTAATTGCTGCAAAGAACAAGGTTGAAATTGATAGTTTGAAAGCCTTGTTGAGCAGTGAGTTTGAGATGAAGGATTTGGGTGCAGCCAAGAAGATATTGGGCATGGAGATTTGAAGAGATAGAAGTGCAGGTTTACTGTATGTATCTCAACAGAAATACATAGAAAAATTGTTGCAGTCTTTCCAAATGAATAATTCTAAGCCGGTTAGTACTCCGTTGGCGGCACATTTTAAACTTGATGCTAGTACAATACCTACTACAGCTGAGGAAAAAGGGTACATGAGTTCAGTGCCCTATTGTAATGCTGTTGGAAGCTTGATGTATGCAATGGTGTGTACTAGGCCTGATATAGCTTATGCAGTCAGTGTGGTAAGCAGGTTTATGAGTAATCCTGGGAGAGCTCACTGGAGTGCAGTTAAATGGATTATACGGTATCTGAAAGGTACGAGTAATATTTGCTTGGTTTATGGTGCTGATAAATCTGATAGTGGCTTGGTTGGCTATACAGATTCAGATTATGCTGGAGATCTTTTGAGGAGGAGATCCTTAACATGCTATGTCTTGACTCTGAATGGATGTGCTGTCAGTTGGAAGGCAACACTTCAATCTACAGTTGCCTTGTCTACCACTGAAGCAGAATATATGTCATTGGCAGAAGGAGTTAAGGAAGGTATGTGGTTACATGGTTTGATTGATAGTCTGGGGTTAAATATTCAGAGACCTATCATTTATTGTGATAGTCAGAGTGCATTAAGTTTGGCCAAGAATCCAGTCTACCATGAAAGGTCGAAGCATATTGATATCAGATTGAATTTTATTCGAGATGTGATAGAAGACAAGAAATTATCCATCGAGAAGATAGCCACAGCAGATAATCCAGCAGATATATTGACAAAGGCTCTACCTTCAGAGAAGTTCAAGCATAGCTTGGACTTGGTGAATGTTTGCATTCCATGAAGCCCTACAGGGCTTGAATGACAGAGATGAATTTGTACTTAGTTCTGGTGATTTGAGAGAATTCAAGTCAAGGAGGGAAATTGTTGGGTTTGACTTAAATTTAGTGGGTGACCCGGTTTGTAACCCGACCCACGACCCACGACCCATGACCCATTTGTCTCTATATATATGAGTGTGAGGGAATTCATTGTTAGAGTGATTGATGTAATTTCTCTCTGTATAGCCTCCGTCAGAAATAATACAGATATTTTCTCTGTCCGTGGACGTAGGTTGCATTGACCGAACCACGTAATTTCTTTGTGTGTTCTTCTCTATCCTTCTCCTTGATTAATTGCCTTTCAGTAACCTAACAGATATATATATTGTTTATTTATTAATTAGGTCCAAACTATGATCTTTATAAAGTATGTTTTAGTGGGACCTATTCGATATATTTAAAAGTTAATTTGTGGTAGTGGTGAAAAAATTTTGTGCGTGTAAATATCCGATCCTAAATAATAATAATAATGAGACATTATTAAAAATTGAGTCAATCTATGGGTCAATCTATGAAAGTGATGAGATGAGTTGTAATTTACTAGATTATGAGTGAGTTTGGTTTTATTGAAAAGAAAAGTGTCATTTTTGTCTATTAGACCAAAACTATGAGTGAGAGAACTTCTCATATTTATATAGAAAAGTCTGCTTAATTTGAGAAGAAACTTCATAGATTAAGATACACTCTTTATGTTATAATGTTTGTGTTTTATCTATCTATCAAAATCATACAAACAACTAATTAAACTATGATCAGAACATAACTGTTCTAAATGTATTTAATTCCGCATTTGTGTAATCTGGTTTATGATTGTTTGGTTTAAGAATTATGTTAATCCCTTTACACTATTAATTTGAAATATAGTATTTACTAGAGCGTGAAACAAGTTCCAACAAACACGTATATCTTCTCTTTCTTGTAGCTTGCAGAATCATGGGCCTTTTTGCCAAACCCTAGCTATATCCACCAAATAGATTGTAATTACTAATTAGCCTCCTAGTATAGTGTGAAAGGGCCCACAAAACTGCAATAATATCCCAAAATAAATCATGGTCATAAAGAATTACAAGTGATCAATATTTTAGGGCTTGAAAATTACATTTTATCTTCATTTTGTTTTTCAAAGTTTAAATTCTTTATTTTAGTCTTTGAAGGAATATTTCAATATGATTGTCACGTGAAGTCCCTGAAGTGAAGCTGCTCTGTCTGGGTATGGTGTGGTGTGTGATCGAAACATTCCTTGACAGAGAATAAAAAATATATTAATAATTTAATATTTGACAACTATATCAATCAATAATTTAGTCTCTAAAAATTTAATTATATACTATTTGCTTCATGATAGTTACATGACATTATTAAATATTATTATTAAATTATTTAAAGATGAATAGATATACAATTTAATCTTACAAAAAAGATAATACTATTCTAAATTCATAACTTGTAAGAATTAATTTAATAAATATTTAAATTTTAATGAATATACTTTCTAGGGATTCATTTATATATTTACTCGATTGTAATAAACTATGGCATATAACTTACAAATAATTTTTAGATAGTTAGTAGCCACATCAGTTCCATGTTAAAAAAGTTTAAGATAATATCGAAGATGAAATGTTTTTAAAATTTTAAAAGATTAAAATTTTAAAAAAATAAATTTTCAGAAATTAAATTAAAAAAGTAATATATAATCAAAACGTTAGTTCAATCAAAGAATCATTCCCTCCAAGGACTCCAACTTTCATGGGGAAATGCACCTAGTCACCTACTTCCATGGTTCACTTACGAAGTCAAGGATGTCATCATTCAGTATTTCAATTCCATTACAAAAAGAGTGAACTAAAAAATGAAGTATTTTAAATTTAATTTTTTAAAAATTATATTTGCCTCAGTTTTATTTTTTTATTTATCAAAATAATTTTTAATTTAATAATAAAAAATTTGAGATTTAGCAAAAAGTGATATTTGAGATTTAATTTAGCAATAAAAATGACTAAATTAAGACAAATATAATTTTTTAATAATTAAATTAAGACACTTAATCTTTTAAATACTAAATTAAAATAACAATAATATTTTAAGAACTAAATTAGTAATTTACTCAAAACAATTCTAGAGAAAAATTAAGAGTAAATTACTTATTTAGTTCTTAAAAGAATATAATTTTTTCAATTTAGTTTTTGAAAAATCAAACATCTCAATTTAATTCTTAAGTTTTTTTTTAAAAATTTGATTATTTTTATCGCTAAATTACCAAATATATAGGTGCTAAATCTCAAATTTTTTATTACCAAAAAATTATTTTAATAAATTGAAACAAATATAATTTTTTACAGGTGAAATTAAAACATATGATTTTTTGGTGACCAAATTAAAAATTATTATAATCTTTGGAAACCAAATCAACAATTCAGTAAAAGATTAATTAGAATGGAAGCCAATACTTTTGGATGGGTGGCCAATTGTTTCACTTTCACCCACTACTGTAAATAAACTAGCTAGCTAGCATTCTCTGCAACACAAATTAGGAGCATAATAAATTAATAATGGGTTGTAGGGTTGCTGTCTCCTTTTCCTCTGAAACTCACAAAAGAAAAAAGAATTTTTTTTTCTATAAATTAAAAGAATCAAAACTCCTATTTTGTGGGGGTAACACCCACTCATCTATTAGCTGTCCTGTGTGGTTTAAATCATTATATGTAAAAAAAATTGAGAGAATTGATGATATTAACGTTGTGTGGTGATGCAGTTTGGTTGTTTCTATATGTAGGTGTTGCTGGCTAAATCCAACATGTGAGGAAAAGAGACAAACTCACTTTTGTACGATTATGGTCATGGAATTTTTTCCCCACATCAGATTTCCTTTGCATATGCATCCACATAAGTTCACAAGAATGCACTTGTTGTGTTTCGTAATTAGAACCTTAGCCCGTGAACCTCAATGTCACTCACAACTCTCATGTCAAGCTATACAATATATATAATTATATATATATATATATATATAGAGAGAGAGAGAGAGAGAGAGAGAGAGAGAGAGAGAGAGAGAGAGAGAATATATAGGAGGTGGCATGTCCTTTTTGAATTCTTCTAACTTAAACATCAACTTTCAATGACTCTAACATGACTCAAATATAGGCCTATTATCAGATAAATTACGAATAATTATGTAAGTCTCGCATATCCTTAAAGACGAGGGTTTAGAGTCAAATTCATCTTTCACATTTTGTTAATCAGACCTTTATGATTTTAAAGAGTTTGCATTGTTATACTTCTCAGTAATTTGTGTAATTTTTATGTTAACAAGGGTACTGGTTGGCTCTAATATTAGAATTATTGATATTCATTTTCAGTTATCTGATTGCAATAGGACGGTTGGCAATAATTTTTTTTAAATCACTTACTCTTAGTCATTCGATTGAACTGGTGATGAGTATTAATAACTATAATATTGGAGCCTGTTGTAAAAGTTCATGAATGCATTACTTTTATATATATATATATATATATATATATATTTATGTATTCATGTCAACATCACGTGCTTAGTGTCTGACATTACTTCTTTTATTTCTTTTCCCTTTTGATCACCATTCTACGAAATTACAAACTGCAAATGCAATTTTAAGATTAATTTCTCCTTTTTCAATCTCCACTTTTGTATTTATCTAATTTTTTTGAAATCCTAGAAGTAAACATTCTAGGATACTCAAATCGTGAATGGCTAGTTTAATTGACAGTGAAGATTAAAGATTAAAAAAAAATCTGTCTCTAATTTTTCTTAATAGTTTTCTATCTCTAGTCCATGACAAATTTTGTCTCATAAATTTAGGGAGATCATGTTTTGAAACAAAATTATTATTTTTTTTTTGGAGTTCTTCTTTGACATTTTAGAGACAAATTTAATAAATTAGGAACGGAATTCCTATTTTCCTTATAGTGTGTCTCCCGTAATTGTTGGAACCCTATTGAAAAAAGTTGAAATAATATAAGGATCAAATTGAATTAAAAACAAATGAATACTATAGCAGCTAGCGACTTTGAAAAAGAATAATTTAATCTACCTTTTAATACAATATTAGACCTAGACTTGACATATAATTCGAATATTTGATGCCTGAATAATAATGATAATTATGTTTAAGGGTGCAAAATTATTAGAGTTCATGAGAGTTCACTTTCTAGGGCTGACTTTAACTAAGAGAAACTAAGTTTTGCGATGCTAGCTAGCTAGCTATAAATCTAGCTAGCAGCAAAATGGGCTATGATACAATGAGATCTGTTCAATATCTTACAATTTTTTAATTATTTACTTTCATATTTCTCCTGAATTTGCTGAGGCCTTGTATATCGCATGCATGATCCCAATGCGAGCCTAATTGCCTATTATTATATTCCCATGTTTAGTCATTAATAATGAAACCACGTTTTTATCAACAATGTATTAATTAATTACTATAATTAGAGTAAATTACAACAATTAACTTCTCCTGAAGTTGGACTATATTCCACTTAACACCCTTGTAGTTTCAATATTCCACTTGAGCCCTCTAATTTATTCTTTGATTGAGAAATTAATTTTTTGCATAATATGTGTTCTTTTAGTTAATAAAATTACTTAACAATTTTTACAATGATATTAAAATAAAGTCACATTTCATATTAGATGTTAGTGTTAATTTAACTATCTTTGTTGTCATGTTAAAATAAAATAACAATCTCAAGTTGTAAAGAAAATTAATTGATTTGATAGAAAATAATTAAATTCGAGGGGAGGCTTTTGCATCATATATTTAAATGTTAGGGGTTAAGTATAATATTTGAAAGAGTAAATTATTAATTTAGTCCCTAAAAAGTTACAATTAATTAGTATCAATTTATTCCCTCAAAGATTAAGTGATTCAATTTAATCATTGAAAGATTAAATTTCTTTCAATTTAGACTCTCTTTTTTGTCAAAGTGGTAACAAAAATTTTGAGATATGAGGACAGTAAATTTTGTGATTGAACAAAAAAAATTAAATTAAAACAAATACAATATTTTCAGAAACTAAATTGAGATACTTGACCTTTTAAGGATCAAATTAAAAAAATTGTAACATTTTAAAGACTCAATCAATAATTTACTCCATTTGAAACTAAAAATGTACGGCTAAATGTAGTTTAATAAAATCTTAGTAGAGATTAGGGTAACTTACCCCATATATTATTCGTAAATCATATATAAGTATATATATATATATATATATATATATATATATATACAACTTTGATTTCAACCTGCAAACCGACCAATTAGCTAGAGATGTTTGAGAATTTGTGTCTCTCTCTTGTCACGAGCATGCACACGACAACTTTCTGTTCAGGCTTTCTCACAATCTTGAATCTTTTCTCTGAAACCACAATGGATCTTCATCATAATCTGCCAAAATAATTTGAAAGAAGTGGGGTTTTGTTTTGTTGTTCCCGATACGTACTATTTCTTCCATCAGCTCTATATAGCTCTGATCACACTCTTATCGATGAATTGTATAAACAAGAATACAGAAATTCAACTAAATGTATACTGGCTCAGGTGACCCAGCAACATTAGATTAATGGCTTTTGAGTGTACTAATGCTAAGAGAGAGTTTGTCGTCAAATTTTTTTCAGAAAGATTCCTCAATACTCGGTGTTTTGAGTGAATCTTTATATCTTTATTCTTTAGTAGGTCTTATTTAATTTTAACTTTGATTTCTATGTCAAAATGCCAAATATATATACTTACTTGTCGTAGATTTAACAAATATATTGGTATTGTTAGTATTTTTACTTTAAAGGTGAATGAATATTCACATATTATTATAATTGTATGTAATGAGAAATCGAATAATTATAATTATCTAGTCTGAAAGATTGATCTTAATAAAGTTCAAATTTTGGGTTATATATATAATTATATTTAGTATTAATTGGTTTGAATGTAAAAATCCTGTCAAGTCATTACTATTATTAATAGGCCAATAGTGATGGATCTGGCCTAAAAGATTAATGGGTTGTAGTTCTCCAACAGGACTAGAATATAAGTTACTGATTGTTACTTTTGCAATCCCATCTTTTGTGAGAGTTGTGTGAGACGATTACTCTTTTCTTTTGAAAGAGCCCTCTCTAAATATTTTTTCTTCCTACTCTTGAATTGATTGATAGTGATTAATCAAAGTATGTTTTTGTTGTTAGATTAGTGATTAATTATGCTGTATAGTCTTTGTATTGATCTTGGGTAAAAATTGCAACTCTAGTGTTTTATGTTATATATATTATATAACTATTAGGAATTGATGATTTTAGTTGATTCTTTTGCAATTGAGTTAAGATTACCCCCATCAAGCGGTATCAAAGTCAAGTTTCCAAAGGTTATACCACTAATTAATCAGTTGGATTTGATTAATTTGTGTCATTTTTTTGGTGAAAATTGCACTCGTAGGATTCTTGGCATATAACTCAAATTTAGGTTGATTTATGATGTTACATGTTTTTTTTTGGGCAAATTTAATTATACATTTTGATACTATATGTAATTTTTGGATGTTTCTCTACAAATTTAACATTATATGATTTGGATCAAGTTTTGGGGTTGCACAATTGAAAATAGCAATTATTTGGGTTTCAAAGCAACTGATTAACTATTGAAGGGCTACCAGTCAACTATAGCAACAAGAGGTTCACCCAAAAAATTGAGGTCGAACGCAACCAGTCGACTAGCAGTTGATCGGTACACTCTCCCATTTGATTGTTGACTCATTAAGAGTAATCAATGACATCTCTTACTAGTAAAGAGCAATCATCTAACAACTTTGTTATGATAATCAACCGGTGCTTAGGTGATAATCAACTAGTTGACCAGCCCCTTCTAGCGATCGACTGGTAACCCTACAACAAGTAATCAGTCGATTGTTGGTTGTTGGGTGATCCATGCTATATTCTTGTTTCTTGTTCCAAATTGATAAACCAACCAAATATGTTACTAAAGTAGCCTCTGTTAGTTAAAATTTGCTATTTGGTGCAAGAAACAAGGTTGATGTCTGTGCGAAATAAATAATTTCGAAGGAATTTATTTTGGCCAGACTTGGGATAACTAAGAATTAATTGATTCACTAGGAAATATCATGCTAAGAAAAATATATTGATAGGTCGATAGGGAGAATCAATATCCATGATTGTATATATATGAGTGTGTCACTTACATATTATTATTTATTGTCCAAAGACTGAATAATAATGATGTGTTAGGCAACTCAATAGGCTCATATGTGTGTGAATAATTTGAAATTGATTATTTGCACATGAATATGTTGAGTAAACTTATTATGAGTTTGTTTCCTATTTTATTTAGTTGTTGGTATACCCGTTGTTATGAATATTATCTATGTGTTGAATGGTTCCAACTTTAAGAAATGAAAAAAATAAGTGATAATTGTGCTTGCCTTGATCTAGATCGTTCATTAAAGCTTGATCACCTTGCGAACCTCATTTACAGCAATACTATTACTCAAAGAACCACATACGAGAAGTGAGATCGATCTAATTGCATGTGTATCATCATCTTGCAACATTTACTTTTGAAATCCAGCAAAGGAGGTATTACCGAGGATTCAGATGTTAGGAGTTTCCTGAAGCAAATTTCTAACTGATTCATTATAAATGAAAAGATCAAAACAAGCACTACGTTGTCAAAGTTTGTCTCAATGAGATATAAGGGCAAAAGAAACATAAGGAAGTACATCATAGAGATGTCCAACCTTGTCGCAAAACTCAGGGGCTATAAGTTGGAATTGTCTGAGGACATTCTAGTGCACCTGGTTTTGATCTTTTTGCCTGCATAGTTTAATTAGTTCAAGATTTCATATGATACATAAGAAAGAAAAATTGAATCTTAATGAATAGATTGCAAAATATGTGTAAGAGGAAGAAAAACTGAAGCAAGACAAGTTGGAAAGTGCTCACTTAGCAACCACCTTGAACAGTAAATGGACAATATATTGTTGACTAGTAGTAATATGGACTTTTTACGTGAAACCAATGCTTTCTTTTCAAGTAAATTTGGGATGAAAAATCTTGGTAAGACATCCTATGTTTTGGATATAAGATAAATAAACATTTTAAAATTATTGTAAAGGCGTATTGATGAAGTGTTGGTTAGATTTAATATGCAACACTATGGACCTAGGGACACACCTATGTCAAAAGGTGATAAGTTCAATCTGCAACAATGTCCTAATTAGAATGATATTGAGATGAAAGAGATAAAGAAAATTCCATATGCATAAGCTATGGCTATTTTGCTATATGCACAAGTTTGTACACGGTCAGATATTTGTTTATCTTGTGGGCATACTAGACATAAATTTGAGTAACTTGGGTTTGAAATGTGTTATGAGATATTTACAGAAAATGAAAGGCTCACATAGGATACTCTGATGCTAATTTTGCTAGATGCCTAGATAGTAGGAGATCTACATCGAACTATATTTTCATGTTGACTGGAGAAGTTGTTTCCTAGAAAAGTATAAAATAGACATTGACAACTTCTTGAACCATGGAAGCTAAATTCGCAGCATGTTATGAAGCATATAATCAGGAATATGGCTATAGAACTACAAGTTATTAATGCCATTGATAGGCCATTAAAAATTAATTATGATAATAAGGTTGCTGAGTTGTATTCTAAGAACAATCGGAGCTGTTCGAGGTCAAAACATATTGATATCAAGTTATTGGTTATGAAGGAAATGGTTCAGAGTGGCACAATGTCTATTGTGCATATTAGTCAATGGTTTGCGAGCCTCTTGCTCATATAGGTGTCATTAATCCCTATGATGAGACTGTATAATTAGAGTTCAGTTATTTATGTTTTCTTTATGCTTATAGACATGAGTTGTTTACATTGATTCTATATGGATTGAGGTATTTTATTTAGTACTTTTTGTGCATTTTGAAATAAGGATTTTTTTGCATAAAAGTTCAGAAAACATTTGAAACTCCTTGAGTTATAAGGTTGAACCAATTAGAAACATGAATGAATAAGATCATTTGCATGCAATTTCTATGTTACACATCTAAACTTATCTATGTTGTTAATTTTACTGATTGTATGACCATAGAAGGGTTTAATTTCTGATTATATTATGAAAGCATGCTATAAGACTAATGGGGCTATGGTTCCTTAAAATGGAATAGAATATAAGTCACTGACTGTCACTTTGCAACCCTATCTTTTGTGAGAGTTTTGTATGACATAGGTACTACTTTCCTTCGAAATGTACAATTATAATAATATGTGAGTCTACCTTTAAAAGTTATTTTTTAAAACTAGGTACTACTTACAAAATTTATATGATTTTTTCTTTTTGAAACCACTAGTATTCAGAAAAATTATTGGACTCTGACTAATTTGATTTGAGTCAAGTTAGACCATAAAGTTATAAAATTAACTTTTTCTATTTACAAAACTTAAACTCATCAAGATCTTAATTATTTAAAGAAAAAAAAAAGTGGTGACTAACCACTTGATTCTGCTCACGTTGGGCATATATGATTTAATTTAAAAAATTATAACAGACGATTACTTATTTTATTTTATTTTAAAAAAGGAGTGGTGCTTTTTTGTATTTAGTAGTGTTTGGTATACCCAATATTCCAGCATAACAAAAAGGAGGGATCGAGGAGTAGTCACGAGATAGAATTCCAAAATTTGCACTATTTACTATTTAGGTTAATATTCATTTTGTCTGATAGGACGTCTATACAATCATTTTCTTTACTATCATCTTTTTGCACCGCTTGCTAGCTTCATTTTAGGACAAAAATGCAATACATTACACATCAACATGCACCACGTTAATTTGTCATCAGATCAATTTGTTGGAATAAAAAATTATTATTTGATTATATATCAAGCAATAAGCATGGACGGGGACAAGTAATGGGGTGCGCTATGATGAATTTTCACTGTTTTATTATTATATTTTATTTTGCTTGTGCTTCATGCAGAAATGAGAATATGGGACATTGACCTATATTTCATGTTCACGAAGACAAATCAAATTCAAATTCAAATTCCCACTAGACAGCAATATGAAAGGAAATTAAATTAATTCATTATTCATTGTATATATATAGCTCGTTGATGGAGACTTCCTCACTGACACAAGGTGTTTTTGCGTGTGTGTGTGTGTGTGTGTGTGCGTATGGTATGTTTTCAAGAAAAATTCAAAATTATTCATGAATCATGACCTTAATTAAAGAGAACTTGTCTGAATTGTTATTATAATTTTTATTAAATAATATTTTATAAACATTTCAGAATAAAAGAACATCACAGCAACAATATATATCACCGAAGGTAAACTAGTAACAAACAATATTTTTAACATGCCAGAACTTCATCCAATGGATGCTGTTAATATATATATATATATATTTAAAGTCTTAATGTCCACCTAAAGGAGTAACGTTGATGAGAGATTATATCTCTTCAATAATTTCAATTCAATATTTTTTGAAAATATTGTAAAAAAATTAATTAAATGCTTTAGAGGGACGAAAACTAAAAAATTAAATATTTTAGACCAAATGTAAGACTATCTATAATGGGGAAAATATCCGCTGATTCAGATTTCACCCTATAAAATTCCATTGATTGATTCTTCATTGCACCAATGACTTAAGACAGCTTAGTGAAGAGAGATAAGGCATGTACTTTTGGGTTTAACCTGTATTGATGTAGAATATATAACTGTGATTTAAATACGAAAAATATTTAAACAGTAAAATGTTTAGTAATTATATTAGTCAATTTTTATAGGTAATCATTATTAATATTGCTTTATTATTTTATATATATGACAAAATTATTCTTTAAATAATAGTTTTTAAAATCTTATTTAATTATGTTTCGATATTTTATTTTAATTTAATCATTATTTAAAATATTTATAAGCATTTACGATCTCAGGAAAGTCCAAATCTGGTAAAGAGACACTTATCAAACTGATAAGCACCAAGTCACCCTCAGTAGTGAATAGTGCTCGTAGAGTGAAAATCTGGAAGGCATTAATAATTAATAACGATTTATATGTTGCTCAATTAAATCAATCTTATCGTCCAACAATTAATTGCAATTTCTTTTCGCATATTTCTTCCAGAATAACAGCCCTTCACAACTATTAATCATTACGTATTAGTCAAACCAAAAGCCAAGCACGTGTTGCTCCATAATCCACATTCTCGAACGACTAATTATGAACTCTTATGTACATGACATGCACTGTGAAACCGAATAATATGTTCCCAATGGGGCCATCTCATCTCCAAAACCAAGTGGTAATTAATTAACAATTATAATTCCTTCAACTATATATATATATAAGCTTCTTGTGTTGTTAATGTATCTAATCAAAGAATGATTAGATGTAAATATTTATTATTTGATTAAGAAGTTGCTATAATTCATTCTAGTGAATGCCAACAAATGTCATTTGATTAAATGGTTTGACACTTATTTTTTTAAATAAATTTTTGAGTTCAAATTTTGTTTGTGATAGTTCGGTATAGTTAGAGCCCAGTCAATTTTTTAATTAGTTCAAACAAGAAGGAAAAAATATCAATGAAAATGTTATGATCCAAGCCTTTGATCTTTGTTATCCACTATATATGACAAAATTATGGATCAAGATCTACTACGAGTATTTGGAGGCTCCAGTTTTTTGTTAGCCACTGTTTTAATCGTAAATAAATCAAATCGCAGCTAAAATTTACATTTAGTTACAATTTTAACTGTGGTTAAATAAACAAAATCGTAATTAATTAAGAGCTAGAACCTCTAAGTGCTTGTAGCGGATCATGATCTCAAAATTATGGATGTGTTTGAAAAAGTTTATTTTGAGCTTATCTTATGACATAAATATTTATACATATATTTGAGAAAACTTATAAAAATAGCTTATGGTATTGCCCATAGATTATTTTCAGTTTATTTTCATAAATTTTCTAAAATAGCTTATAGAAACAACTTATATAGAGTTTTATGAGAAATTTATCCTCATAAACTATTCAATTGTAAAAATAACTTATATAAATCAAATAGTTTACCCAAACGCACTCCTAATATAGTTTTGTACATCTTAAGCCATGAGGAATATCCATATCAAAAAACAAGCATGCATGTTAGATAAGAGTGTTTCACAAATTAATTAAGTACTATTTTATATCTATTGAATTAACCAATAATAATAATAATAATAATAACAATAATAATAATAATAATAATAATAATAATACTCTTTAGCCATGTGTTGGCCAATGTGAAATTCAATCTGAAAGCATATTTTATTGAAAAACACAGAAAATACTTACTTCTAGGACATCGATTAATAATTAATTAATGAACCCCCAATATTCACGAGGAATAAAATTGAAAGTAGCTATGGCTGGAGATTTATTTATTTATTTATTTTATTCTATATTTTTTTGTGCTGTAGATTATTGTTTTCTTGTGATGATTAATGGGCACACATGTGAACAGGTAGGTACGTGATAATGAATTACCTTTATCTGCACAAATGGGTTCAGTGTTTGGATTCATGCAATAATATAGAAATAAAAACTTGTAATGCCACTTATATATTCTGCTATACTTTTTTTTTCTTTTTTCAGTGGCTATTTCTTCTGTACGTGATTATATTATATCACACTTGGCACAGTTCCCACCTAATTAATAATTATATTCGAACCTTAAAACATAAAACAGCTGATATTATTTTTTAAAGTGTAACGTGATTGTGGATATTTGGGCATATTTCTACATTTGGAAAATCGAGGTATAAATGTTTCATCATTGCTGGATATACTAGCATCAGGGTTTTCTCATCTTTCCTCTCAAAATATCCATATTTATTTATATAATATACATATAGAAGTTATTTATCACTTACATAAAACTGTTTCTGGCCTTATTACTTGGAGTTTCTTTTTTGTGTGTGTGTAGGTTTAATATATGTTATTTATACAATTTATTAATGAACAAGTGAGACTGTGAGAGTGAAAAATTAAAAGTAATACGATTTTAATATGCTCCTTAACCATATTTGACAAGAAGATCTGATATGAAAACAGAAGCAACACCACACCAGAGACCATTTATGTTTCTAATTTTGATGACAGTCTCTAATGGCTATAATGCTTCCAAAACATACTTGTAATATAAATTATATCTGAAATTAAACTACAATATTTGAAACTATGATCAACACTAACAAATTAATAGCTATCAAACTATATATATATATATAGATGTGTGTGTGGGTGTGTGTATGTTAACCACACCGGCATGCAGTGAGACGAATGAGAGAGAGAAGGGTCACGTGGAGAGACATGGGGAGGCACGTGCAATGGAAAAGAAATGATGTATATATATAATTAATATACTATTTATATATAGTTTAGTGTTGTTGTGATTGGGAGGTTATGTGATAATTAAACGCGTTTAGGGAATCTGCACGTGATGCAAGGGATGTTCATGCCATGAACACTGAAATTTCAAGGGATACCCCTAACCCTCTGATTCGACAATAATAATAGGAAGATGAAATCACATTTCTCTCCCTTGTAAGTAATTAAAATTATTTGATCTTTCATTTTACTTTTAAAATATACGCTATTTTCTCTTATACATAACCAAGTTGTCAAATTCAACAATTTACATAAGCTCAAAAAGGGGGAGGTAAACTAGACTTGTAAATTTATAAGAGTTTACATATGTCTTTTCTCTTTTAATGAAATATTAAAATTATATATGTTAACAAATATTAATATCTTAATTCATAATTAATATAAAAAGTACTTAATATCTTAATTCAAATTGTATAATTACTTAACTTTTTTAGGTTTCAATACAAACCCTAGTTTTACATTTAACTAAATGTCAAAAAAATACTAAACAAATAAAAAAAATATTTTAGACTACTGTTGAGTTAACTCGATCGACTCGATGTAAACTTGGTGAGTTTGATTTAGTTTTGATTCTAGAACTGAATTTATTTGATTTAAGAACTTAAACTCATAAAATCAAACTAGTTTAACAATTAACTCGAGAGTTTAAAAACTAAGTTATAACTAAATATACACGATCCTTTAATCTTTTTTTTAAAAAAGGTTAGTTACATTATACCTTTTGATGTTCCGTTAAAAAAATTAATATATATACACCAAGATTAATGAATAATGCTTTAGTGAAAAAGAGTAACTCTAGATTATCGAATATAAAAAAAATAAATTTTCACAAATTTTTTTGAAAAGAATATAAAATTAGTCTAAATTATAGTAAAAGAAAGAAAATGTATATTATGAAAATGAATAAAAAGATTGCGTAATTTTGAAAACTTTGAAGAAGAGAGACTGTGATTTATTCTAACAATAATAATAATAATAAAATGAATAATTATGATATGATAATAAGAATAATGAATAAGAATGCATCGAAAACGGAGAAAGGAAGCGTCAAATGTTGTTTAGCTGTCAATCCCTCCAAGAACTTCTCACGAGACGCCATACCATATTTTCACTCTCTCTCTCTCTCTCTCTCTCTCTCTCTCTCTCTCTCTCTCTCTCTCTCTCTCTCTCTCTCTCTCTCCATTTTTTTTTCAATATTCCCCTCATAATGTTTTACTAAAATACCCTTCCAAATGTTTCCCTTGAAGGCTTGAACCTTGATAGTTGATATGTACCAAAAGTTAGATGTACAATGGTGAAGTTACAAAAAAAACAAAATGTACAAATGGTGAAAACTTCAAAATCCTAGCTACCTTGTGGGGCTACCATTTGACCCACCTCTATCAGACTTCACATCTCTATGTATATCTTAACAAGTACATATATATAATTGGCTAACTAGTTATTTTTTTTTTAAATTTAAGTGTGTATATATATATATATATATATGTATATCAACAGCAATTAAGTCTAGTAAAATTAGTTAATTTTTTATAAGATAGTAAATTTATATTCAAATTTTTTTTAAAAAAATATTATATTTAATACTCAATAGTACTTTGAACAGAATTATTTATATATGTAAAAAATTAATATATATATATATATATATATATATATATATATATATATATATGTGTGTGTGTGTGTGTGTATGTGCAGGCATTTGTAATTATTGACCTCCATTATGATGGGCATATCGTTGATTTAGAGATGAAGAAAGTCATGTCAACCCTTCTCACTCTATGTTCTAGCTAGGTATGCTGCTTCTCTAGCAAAAACGTCTTATTGTTTCATCTTGAATAATACTGTATCTATATGCCTATGGCTATATGCTTCTAAAGTTCTAATATAACTACTTTATAAATATATATATACACACTATCATAAATACTAGGTTAATTAAAACTTATGTCATGTCTAGTTGGTTAGGTAATAATAACTATTAGTATATGGTAGTGTGTGTGTATATATATGTATATATTTCACGTTTATATGAGAAATATTGTTAATTATTATTATATTATTTGATCATAAGAAGACTATGACCTAAGAAATAGAGAATTAAACAAAAAGAAAAAGAATAGATTCTTCAATGACATATAGGGAATGTAATTTAATTAATTGCAAGTTTCGATCGTTAATTAATTTTATGCATGTCTAAAATTACATGTTTTAAGCCTTTAACCATGCATCTGGTGTAAAGTGAATACAATAATTTGAAGGAAAAAGATATTAATTGATATATAGTTTAAACTAATTTTCACAGTTATATATATATATATATATATATATATATATATATATATATACACACACACACAGACGCTAGTGTTATAAATAGAAAAGGCTAGCTTCTAACAGATAATTAACTTGGTACTTTAATTAATCACTTCCTACTTATTGGGAATCATATCTATATATAGCTATCTATTTTCAAATCATTCTTTATTTCCTCAATTTCATACAAAATCAAATTCCTCCTCTTATACCTTCCTCTTCATCATTTTTTTTAAATTAAAATATGATAGTGGGATTAGGAAATTAAATCTGAGAAATGACAAACAGAATGGGAAGCATATAAGGTTCTGTCATGACTCACAATCACGTAGGAGAGATCACCACTCAACTATATACAAACTATTCACAATATATAAATTAATTAATAGATAATACATGCATGTATAAAATTATTTACGTGTTTGTTATTGAATTTTTTACTGAAAAAAATTATATGGATAATTTTATTTTTTAAAAAAATATATCTTTTTTTGTTTTATTAAATTGATATCCGGATGATAAACATTTAAAATTGTATATATATATATATATATATAGGTTTTTGTGGCATAAATTTATATGTTATATCGAAAATCTGGGATATAATAATGATAAGGTCAATTTAGTAATTGCAATATGAAGAGCATAATTTGTTGTGGGGGAGATGAAGTAGTAGTCGTGAAGGAAACAAACAAGAGATCACATATATTTCTTTGGAAGCTCCCTCCCACTTTCATTTTCTTTCTATAAAATTAAAAATATATATATGAAGCCCCCCCAATCCTCCTGGAACAAAGAAGGAGGTCATGGAGAAATTCACCAAAAGCATATAGAGAGCATCAAAATCTCAAGTGATCCATCGACCATATATCATTACAGAGAAGAAGAAGAAGAAGAAGCAACTTGAAAGAAGAATCAGAAGAAGAAGAAGAAGAAGAAGAAGTAAGGTTATGGGTTCAAGGGAAAGAAAAAGAGGAGCTCTTCAACACAAATCCTCAAAACGCATGGAGGAGGATAATATGAAGACAGAATCCTCTACCTCGTCTCAAAATGAATTCCCTATGGTACTTAATTAATATTTTCTCTTATCTTTTAATGAATATATATATCTATAAATATTGATCTCTCTTAGATTTTAAGTTGTTAAATTATTATTATTGACAGGTGAGGGTGGAAACCCTAGAGAGGGGATTTGTGATTAATGTGTTCTCAGAGAAGAATAGGCCTGGCATGCTGGTCTCTGTGCTTGAAGCCTTTGAAGAACTGGGACTTGATGTGCTTGATGCTAGGGTTTCTTGTGAAGACACTTTCCAGCTAGAAGCTGTAGGATCATCAGAAGTAAGATCACCAAATAATAATAGTAATAATATATATGTTATTTATCCTTTATTATTATTATTAATCCAGTTCTTTAATTTCACTTTTACTTTTCCCTTTAATCTTGGATCAATAAGTTGATTTACGAGCTCTCCCTCCATGTTGAATTAATTAATAAGAATATTCAATTATATTATACATCTTCTTTTATTGGCTAAACAATTAATCTTCTTCCTCTAGGTATCTATTCAAAGTTTCAAACAAGACATCGTAATTATTGGATCAATAAGTTTAATTACAGGAGTTGTGCATCAAATTATTAATGAATTATTTTAATTTGTGGCAGAGTGAAGAGAGGGAAAGCATAGATGCCCAAGTGGTGAAGCAAACAGTGGAGCAGGCAATCAACAATGTTATGGAATAATCAAAGAAAGTGGCAGTGATGACTGATATGATCAGAAAGAGAGAGAGGAAGTACTACTTTTTTGTCTTTGTTTTTCTCAAATGTAAAAGTTGCATATATGATATATCCAGGTGAAAAGGCAAAACCTAAATTGCCTCTTTCAAAGATAGAGGGGTATTGAATGGACAAAAATTGTCCACGTTCTGTTACAAATATAAATAATAAAACGGTTTTGAGACTCAATAGATATTATTTTTAAAGAGTTTATTTTTGTGTATTGAAAAATTTTAAATAGATTATTTTAGGATACAATAAAACTTTTTTAAAACCTTTGTCTGAATAAAGAGTTTATATTTGTCTAAATTTTAATAAGATATATATAGAAATATGAACAATTATGTCTGTTCAAATTCTAATAAATGTGTTTCCTTAAATTTAACCAACATATTTGTTCAAATTTTAAAATAAATTTAAAATTCAACCAACACATTATTTCAAATTTATTAAAATAATTTAATATTTAATTAACACATCATTTTAAATAAATTAATCAAAAAAATATTAATTAATTGTAAATGAAGGCCAGGTCCAAGTCATATACATATATATATATATATATATATATATATATATATATATAGATCATGTTATACCAAAGAAGAATTGAAGTGATAGAATAGAATATTTGTAAAGGTATTTAATTAATGTCTTTTTATCAAATTTAAATTAATATTCATTAATATACTATATTAAATTAATTTAAATTTGATAAAAAGACATTAATTAAATACCTTTACAAATATCCTATTCTATCACTTCAATTCTTCTTTGGTATAACATGATCTACATATATATATATATATATATATATATATATATATATATATACACAGGTATTCAAGGAGAGCAGGAGAAAAGAAAGAATGATAATAGAACAAAGATGATTTCGATCTAGAGAGATGTTCATATTAGTTATAGGATTATTTTTTCTATTTTGAAAAATTATGTTTTCTTTTGCTACATGTTAGTTGCTACACTTACTTTCATTACAGTAGAAGGTAAGTTAAAATTATATTTGTTTATGTATTTTTTTTACAAAATACTGTTAATATTTTACTTATATAATATAATAAGTATTACGTGCATATTTGACTTATGTAAAATAATCATTTTTTAGAATTTAAAAACTTACAAATTATTTGATAAGAAAAAATTGGAAAAAAAATTATTAACCAATTAAAATATTTTGATAATTTATTTTTGATAAAAGAAAATTAATATTGTCTTTTAGAATATTTTGCCCAACTTTTTGTTCCATGAAAGTTGGTATATATTTTCAAATTAAATTGCTAGACAATGTAATTTAGACATTTAAAGAAAATAATTTGTCTTTTTTGGGGAAAAAGATAGAAAAACAATATAGCTGAAGAAGGGGATCAGAGAAAACTGTAAAAGTTATATTGGCTTGTATAGCAGCAAGCTGATCATGCCCACGTTTAAAGATTTTTTATTTTTTGGAATTTGAATAGGTTTTATTTTTATTAAGGGCGAGTTGCACAGATTTCCTCAGTAAACTTCCAAATCTAGCAAGTTAATTGTTAATCAATGTTTCAGTTAGCTTTTTTAATACTGCTTAAATGTGTCACATTGACATTGACATAACATGGATATATTTATTTTTTTAACCTAAAAAATATTTTTTAATGATTTATTAATTTGCTAAATTTTTTTAATTGAAAAGACAAATATGCCTGTATTACTTCAATATTCATGTGACACATTTAAGTTGATTAAACATTAAAAAGACTGACTGGATCATTGACAAATGATTACCTTGATGGTCAACATAATTGAGGGATACTTTGGAGACATTTGGAAGTTAGAGGGGTTTTGTGCTAGGTTTAGAAGTACACGAGGTTAAATTGCAAGAATTGTTCACATGTGAATTAATTAATTTATATTTGAAATAAGTGTTATACATATATATATATATATATATATATATATATATATATATATATATATATATATATAAGAGTAATTTTTTTAAAGAATATGTACAACTGGTTGGAAGGCCTCAACATAAATGAAAGGTTTAAAAAACAAAGAAAGCTTAATTAAGAGTGATGCATTAGTCTTCTAAAGCTTCTTTGAAAGTTGAAAATAGAGAAGGCAATAAAAGAAATTAAGTAGATTTTTTATTTTTATTCATTTCCCCTCATAATACTTATTCTCACTTCCTCCAAAACTGAGAGGTAAAAGGTGAGAATGTCAAATTTTAATTTGGTATTTATAATATTTAAATATCACTCCGTTCACTTTTAGCATAACTCTCAAGGGAATGAAATTTTTGTTTATTTTCATATTAAACTTCTCAATAGGAGGAAGGTAAATTTATTTATTTTTCTCATTTCACTCCATTTTGTTTCGTTATTTATTACTTTCGATCATAGAGAAAAAGTGAAGTGGAGAAGGATATGGCCATACAAATTCCTAATAGGATTTAGAAGTGACGTTGGAGTCCATGAACCTATTTGCCGGCCCACGATCCAATAAAATAGTTCATGGGCTTTACCTTTTCTTTTTGGGCCTACCTGATCATGACAATGCCCAGAGTGTTATAGAAATAAAAGTAACTTACTTCCTTAAAAAATTATGATTTTTTTAATTTTGTTTTTAAAATACTAATTGGTCTCAATTTGATCTTTAACAAATTGAATTTATTTTAATTTGTTTTATTTATCGAAGTAACTTTTGACAATAAAAAAATTGAGATTGAACAATGATAGATTTTGAAATTTACTAATAAAAATGACCAAATTAAAACAATTTCAAACTAAATTGAGACAGTTAATTTTTTAAAGATTAAATTGAGACAATTATAATTTTTTGAAAAGTAAATCGTTAGTTTACTCTAAAAGTAATTCAAATTTGTTGGGGACATTTATATTTGCTTAATGACATGCCGTCTGTTTCCTATAGAATTCAGAAAACAAAACTGCAATTATACGCGGTTGAGAAAATATATTCAAATTAAAGTCTGTAATTAATATTTGGAGTTGATAACATGAGAAATATAAATTTGACCAACAACAAATAATTAACTTTTGAAATTTATAATGAATTAAATCTATGATTTTTAACACCAGACAAATATCATTACACCTCATCATCATAACAGAATGGACACCTCAGCTAACAACCATGAATGAAGAAATGCAATAAACCCAAATCTTTAAGGGTAAACTCAGCATTAAGCTTCTGTTTTAACCAATTAATAAACTTCACATGATCCTATGACCAAAATATTGTGTCCACATATACTAAAATGTATGTGTCACATCCCAATTAGGAAGATGTTTCCGGCACGACATGGGACCAATTACATACCGTAAGCTTGACCTAGAGTGAAGTCATATATATATGACCTGATATAACGTTGATTTTTTATATAAATAACTGGATAGTCAGGGCTAAACAGATATATTTCATTAAAACAACAGTACTTCTCACAAAATGAGATATATATATATATACACACACACACATAATTCGGTCCTCATTCTACTTTCTACTTAACACAATACAAATTACATATGAAACTGTATAATGATACCTTAAATAATGACTTCCAAAAAAGTGACAACAGAATGAGTTTTAAGAGTATTTTTTGTTTAAAGCGAAGGACTAACGGGAGAAATTTCTAAATATAGCTCAACTATAATGGAGTATACGTGTGACCAAGGGTCACTTTAGCAACCAATCTTTCAATCCAAGCCGGTGTAGTTTGTTTTAAGCCATAAATAACTTGTTTTACTACAAGAGAGAATGTCTCGAAGAAGTCAAAACCTGCTTCTTGATGATATCTTTTAGACTGATTGGTCCGTCATCATTTTTCTGAACTTTAAAGATCGATCTGCATCCAACTGCTTTCCTGTGAGGTGGTAATTGGCACAATGTCCACGTTCTCAGGCAATTCAGAAACAGCAAAGAAAAGAAGGCGATGTGGCTTGCCTTTCATACAAGCAGGACAAAGAAAAGAAGAACTTGAATCAGAAACAGCTACACTTGACCCTGACATAACTTACAGGATAGTTGGCATGTCCTAAACAAAAATGCCAAAGATCAGATATACACTTATTCAGAGAAGATTCAGTAAGATTAAGAGATATTAATGGAGAAGACTTCAAAGCTGCTGAAGAAGAGGTACTTGGATAGTTGGATGCTGCAAGGAGATTGTGCTAAAGCTATGGAAGACAATGAAATTTCTTGTGAACATGTGAATTACTTGACATTAATAAAATTAAGAATTTATATGAGTTGTGAAACCGGAAATACGTATTAGGACTATGACTAGGTTGTAGTTGTACATATCGATCTCTCCGTACTCCTCAATTGCAAATTAAAACGACGAACTGTTTATTGGTGGACGACAACTTATTTGATTGCTTATTTGTCTTCAGTGTGAAACAGATACAATAAGATGACAACAAGACAACATGGACTTTTATTACTGTTACAATACAAGAAAGGGAGGCGCGCGCGCGCACACACACACATATATATATGTATATATCTGATACAACAACACAAGACTGGCATAAATGCATCTCTCATGCATTGCCTTTTTTTATTCTTATTGCTACTTTCATCTCATAGATAGCCGCTTTACCATCCACATGTCATCCATCACCTCATCACTTGATACTGCAATTGATTAACAATAAATAAATAAATAATAAAATTATATAACAATTAAATCCTTGAAAGATATATAGGTCGACTGTTTAATTGGTCCTTAAAATTGTAATTTTACACTATTTAATCTATATATATTATGAGTGTTAAATGCCATTATTAAGTCAGCCTTTCAAAGTTATAGAATTCAATTTTATAAAAGGATTAATTTGTAATGAGTTTATAATTTATAAAGAGTAAATTGTTTAACACTTAAATTTCAACAACTAGACAATAAAACAATTATTTAGAGACTGATTCGTGTGTTTACTAAAAATACAACAAATTAAAGGTTTGTTATGGAAATAGATCCTCTCATGTTTTTGGTAGGAACGTATATAATATAACCTTCATGTGGACGCAGATTCCCATTTCCCTCTGATGCATAACCATGGATGTTGGATGTTACATCCAATCCAATGACTATGATTTCTCTTGTTTTTTTTTAATTTTTTAAAAAATTATATCTGCTGTTGGATCTAATGACTGATCATATTTAATGATCAGTACAATTTTTTCAAAACATTTAAAAAAAACAAAAAACATAAGAACTGTATCCAATGACCCTAATGTAACCTGAAACCTCTTGCAACCCAGAGGGAATCCATTCGTCCCTTATGTTACTAATCACAATTGTTCATTTTAGATTGAATAATTCAAATTACAGGAAAAAAAATACTTTGAGATTTGACTTATTTTTTCTTTTAATTTTTTCCTCTGATATTGACCTTCCAATCTGAAATGAAAGACTGTGACTAGGATTTAGGGTTTAGACTGTGATCAAGAATATAAAAGTCACCTTCCCCCAAAAACATGAGAAGATGCGAGTATGTCAGGATTTTTGATGTATTGGTTTTCCATAAGAACAAAACCATGTGCATGACTATAAATCTACGTACCTGGCACAATTGATGGAAGTACTGATCTTGTAAGGAATATTGACCCTACATATGGCTGGGAGAGACTGAGCATTCCTCAGATTAAGTCCATGCACTTGAGCTGCCGTGGACTTGATGCAGTTGCAAGTAGCCTGTCGGTCCATGGTGGTCCGGGCGGCGGCCGCGATGTACCTGATCCCGGCACAGCAGCCCGGGGGAACGGCCCCGCCTCTCTGGAGGTAACCCAAGCAAGGGGCTAGGTTTCTTTGGACCTCCCCACATGTGATGGCATGGGCCAGGGGTGCACCCACCCCACCCATGCACATCACAGCCACGCACACCAACTTAATTAGGCTAACCATTCTCATGCAATTAGTATACCCTAAACGACGTCGTTATATATGTAGGACTTTTGGCTCTCCGGGAATTGCTTGTTATTACTTGATTGTGAGTTGCTAAGGGCGTAGGTGCGGTGTTTATATAGAGCTTGAAGAGAGATAGTATAGCTAGTCGGTGACTCGGTGGTTGGTTGTGCCCTATTCAATGCTCTGACGGTCTGACCTACGGAGTGTCATATATATAAGAAATAGCAAAAAAAAAAAATTAGAGAAGAAAAAACTGATTCAAAACAATAAGAAATTTGATTGATATGACTTACATTCACAGATAGAGAAAAATTTCATATTTTTTAGATAAAATTGTTACAAATTGTACATAACTATTGAACTATATATAACATATTAACTTAACTGGTTTGAGTTACTCTAGAAAATACAGATAATGGGGTCAGGGTCAAGCCTATTGGCCCTTACCATACTTGTACTATAGACCTTTTTTTTCTTTTTTAGATCGAGTCATAAATTCATTTCAGTTCATCAAAAAATTGAAGTCACTCAGCAATATATATATATATATATATATATATATATATATATATATATATATATATGCCATCTTTTAATACTTTGGTTTAGTTCCTGTTTAAATACACAACTTATTTAAGTGCTTATATATAAGTTACTTCTATAATTGAAGAGTTTATGAGAGTAAATTTTACATAAGCTGTTTTCAGCTTATTTTCATAAGCTATTTTAGGGAACTTATAAAAATAAATTGAAAACAATTTATTGATATGTCGTAAGTTATTTTTATAAACTCTCATAAATACATATATAAACACTTATACTATAAAAATAAATCAAATAAACTCAAAATAAACTCTCTGACCCGCTAATACTTTAATATGTGGTGTCGTGGAACTCTGAAAGTCAAAATGTTGTGGAATGGATCCCGAGATTGAAGCCCATGCCAATGTATGGTGCCATGCATTCATACGTTTTACATATCCCCGTTACTTCATGCCCATACCTGGGTCAGGGTGATTGCTCATCTTGAGAAATATATTTATTATACTCTATTTTATTTATATTTTAGAGATAATTACTAATTTTGTATTAAAGTTGTTTTAATTTAATTTATAAAAGACCAAATATTTCAATTAATTTAACTTTTAAAACATTGTGTTTTCCTTAACTCCATTCTTTTAAGGTTTGAGATTTGGTAGTGGTATGTTTAGTGATTTAGAAAAAATAATTAAATTGAAACAATTACAATATTTGAGGGACCAAATTAAAAGATTTGATCTTTCAAAAATTAAATTGATCCAATTGTATTTTTTAAAAGACTAAATCAACCATTTATTCTATATTTTAACAAGTAAATATTTTTGTCTAAAATTTAATATTCAACTGAACTATAACAAGTAAACTTTTTTAAAAAAGAGAAAATTATACAAAATTTTCGTGAACTTTTAGGTCTTTGCAATTTATCCATGTGAACTTTTAAATCTAACAAAAGACTTCTTCCAATTTTCAAATGTTTGCAAAAAAACCCCCTCTATTAGATTTACTGTTAATTAATAGTTCAGTCAGCTCTTTTCTATACTCAGTCAAATTTAAAACACAATGGTTTTGATTCAAATATCATTATTTTTATGTGTAATTTTTGTTTTTTCTTGATTTATTAATTTGCTAGATTTTTTAGGTTGAAATGACAAATATACCCATTCCACATCAATGTTCATGTAACACATTTATACTAGTTAGGCATGAAAAAGTTAACTAAACCGTTGACTAACAGTTAACATGAAAGTAAACTTAACGAAAATAGACTTTTAAAAATATTTAAAAGTTGAAAGAGAGTTTTTGCTAGGTTTAAAAGTTTATAGAAATAAATTGTGAGAATTCCAAAGTTTATGGGGTTTCTATGTAATTTGTCCTTAAAAAACTATAAAATATATCAAATATAGTTAGAGTTAAATTTAAATTTTTATTGAATTCAAATTTAATGGATTGCGAACAACAATAATACAATAGGAATCCAGATTCACTCCAAACCGAATGTCTCTCCAGACCCTTCAGCCTCTCATGCGATAGTACCAAGAATATCCAGATTGCGATGAGTCACATTAAATGAAGGGTGGAAATACTTAGAAATTATCACCACACTATTTTCAAGTATGACTATTGAGAATTAACTACACTGCCATTTTCATTACAGGACCGCACCGCAATGGTATTTGGTTATTTTTAAATATATATTAAAATTTACATGTCACCATTAATTGTATATATGAACTGATGAGAAGTTATTTTAATTTAATTAGAGATCTCAAATTTAAATTTTTGAGAATGTATGCATTAAAATTTGATAGAGAAGAGAGAGTCTATTATGATTTTACTTAATTTGAATTCAGATTAATTGACACTCATAGTTTAATGATCATACACCGAATAATTGTTTATCTAAAAAAAAAAAAATTACACGTCAAATTATGCTAGATGTTGATTTTCTATTTTAATAAATTATGTTAATGCAAGGATTTTTCATGAAGAGTTTTGATTAATTTAACTATTTTAAAAATTAAGTAAAATTATATTTTAAAAAACAAAAAATATTTTAAAAATTTGATTTGCTAAAAGGATTTCAAACATTGGGCTCCTGATAGAACCAAATTATTTTTAAGTTGTTGGGCTTTTTATCTCTTTAAAGTCTTTTAACTCTTTAGCCCAAAATATATTCAGCCCAAATCAAAGCCCTTTTATACATGGTTCCAGAAATAAAATAACCTGTATATATGGTTTTGAGATGTATTGATTAGTTGATCAAAGTGGATTCTTAAAAGTTCAAAATTGTGGGGCCTAATCGTTTCTACGCACCAAAATAAAACATTCACTGTGCTAGTCCGCTTAAAAAAGAAGGGGAAAAATGTATTTTGTCTTTATGAATTTTTTTTATTGTGCATAGAATTTTTATAAATTATAAAATTTACAACAAGACTCCTCTAAATTCTTTATTTTGTATTATAATTGAGGCTTTTTAGTTTAATAATCTACTAATTTGACTAATAATTAACACTAACTTACATTAAAAAACTATGACGTTAATTTAATTTGTACACAATAGTCTTCCTCCAATATAATCTCTCATAAACACAAAATTTTCTTAATTTCCATTTTAAAAAAACACCAATCAAACTTGTTCTTTAGACATACTTCACTGCCAATATGCTCTTGGACTCCTCAAGTAATTATTTTCAGAGAACATTTGGATTCCTCATTTATTCAATATGTGAGATACGTACTTTTAAATTTCATCCGAAAATATACACTCTCTTACTTTGCTTTTTAAATTTTTTAATCTTAATATTTTTTTCCTAAGCTGTCTTTTGGTTTCGGTTTCCTATATTTTATTCAATTTTCCTTGAAATGACTCATTCATAATCTGGCATTTTCTCTCGCTTAGTGTCCATAAAGATACAATCATGATCTGGATGCAGATTTTTAAAAGTGAATTTATTGTTCTATTTAACATGAAGATTCAATCATTATTCTATTTATTATTATGGTGTCTCACAAGAAGTTGTTGAGAAGGGATTCGGATTCGGTACTTATTTTTAAGATAAGTATTATATATTTATCTTTTTAGTAATTTAAATGTTACTAAAACTTTTAACAACATTTTATTAACAATTTAAAACTTTTGATAATAATTAAAACTTGTGCTAAAAAGATAAACATAAAAAAAAAAAAGCATGAAATCCACTTTGGTCGGTGAGCTATTGCAAGTACTTTCCATGAAGTCATTGACAGAGTTGGGAGGTCCATCATTTCCCGAATATTGATTGACTTGGAAATATTCTATTGCATATTTTTGTGTGGGTGGAATGCATGGCTATTATATTAATGATGTTTCTGATTTTACGGATTTTTTGGTATATTGAGTTTATGAATTTAGATCTTTAAATTTAGTAAATTTTATTTTAGAATTAGAACTTGGTCAAATTTAGTACAAACTTAGTAAACTAACTGAGTTTATACACCAAGTCTATTAAGTTGACTTTGCAACGGTCCAAAATTTTTTTATTTTTTAATACTCAACCCAAAAAATTAAGTCACCTATATTCAAAACAAAGAAGTCCATAACTAGATGAGGAAATTGCAATTTTTAGTATATTTGTTATTAGATTTTGCAACTAATAAAAAAGTTTGTGTTTATTGAGTAACGTTCTTATCCATTGGTACTTTACTTTACTTTGTCAATTTGTATTTTGTTCTTAACAATTTTACATTAATTATAAACTAAGATATCGTTTATGTGTTTAGAATATATATAATTTTAATTTTTTATTGAATGAAGGAGGAACATATGTAAACTCCTATGATTTTATGTTATGAGTCTACTTCCTTCATTGAGTTTAGGTACACTTTCGAGTTTGACAACCTTAGTCATGATAGCTCAAGGGGTCGCACAAGATGAGGAGCGTGCAGGAGGGCATCTCATTGTTCCCCTAAGTCACCCACTTGCATGTACTCTGTCTACCTCATCCCAGTCATTGGCCGGGGCGTCATCTCAAATCCCAGCACTCGGGGTAGGCCATACACCTTCCACGGAGGTTCTGGGAATATATCTTTCGTCATATTTTGAGGAGCCAGCAACGCTTGAGAGCTCTCAGTCCATCCTGCAGCAGAGTAACACAGATCCCACGGATGGACGATGTTGGATCCAGCTAGATAAAGATACGTGAGTGATATTTTATTTTATTTTTTGTTCTTTTTCAAATGAATGTTAATTTCTTATTATGTATTTACTAACATTTTTAAATTCAAACGACATAGTTTTTATCTGGTGGTCGATGTGGTGCAAGAGATATCTCCGGGAAATATGAGGCATCTTCTTTAAAACACAAAGACTACTCCTCCCGAATTAAGGAAGTTATGGTTCCAAGAAATGGCGGTAAGTATTGATTGTTAATTAAATTGTTTTTGCAACTTGAAAGTATTAATTTCTGTTTAGTTTATGCAGAAATGGAACAAGTGGTTGCCTTGGCACAAAGTCCAAATAAGAAAGAACTGGAACAAGAAGTGCGGCGAGGTTTTACGTCGCATGATGTGTCACATTTGCAATGAGTACTAGACCCGTCCTAGGCCTTACTGAATTAGTGAGAGTATCATGAAGTAACTAATCCAGGAGTGGTAGAGGGAGGTTAACCAGAGGAAGTGCGATCAGGCACATAGAAATCAGGCATGTATGACCAGGGGACATTATAAACCGAAGGGCGGATGGTAAGGTCTTTAATATTCTTCTTCTACTTTTTGTTGATTACACATTGAAATTTCAAGATATATAATCTTCACTAAAATATGCAGAAGTGTGAATCCGAGAGAAAGCCTTACTGGTTGGAGTTGTTCATGTGTACCCGGAGAATTCGTTGACCAAGATTCGACTGAAGTCTACGTGAGTGAAATCTTTTACATTTTTCTTTTAATAATTTTCTCAATTATCTGATTGATTATTCTTAATTATGTGGTTATATCTATTTAATAAGTAGAATATATTAGATTGAGATCATTTCAAGCATCCGCGTCACCTAAGGTTTTGGAGATGTTGAGGTGGAGTATTTGGCACGAGGTAAGAGGCACGTGACATTGGATGTTCATCTAGTCAGATATATGTCCCACCTTCTTTAGGCCTCCATCCTGACTTCCAACAAGAGCTAGATATCGCTGCATCAAAGGGAGGGTTCAACCTCTGATGTAGATGATTGCAACTTAGGTGACCATGCTCCAGAATATGCAGAGAGTTATCGACCGCTTCTTGAATCAACAGAGCCCTGCAGTTGGTACTAGTGCTGATGTAGATGATGATAACATAACCCCCAAATTCCCCTACAAGAGATTAGTTTATTTTTGTAAACTTTTATTTAAAATTTTTATGATAGTTACACATTGTAATATTGTGATCAAAACTTGTAATTTCATGGTTTGATTAATTATGTAATAAATTTTTTTTTCATAACTAGTTCCTGTTGTTGACTGCTTGTTGAAATTAGTTATATTATTTTGTTTTTTACAGTTTTCAAATAAGGTTATGATTAATTTTATAATATATATATATATATCTTTTAGAAATTTAGAGATAGAATCAGGGACCAAAAAAATTCATCCTTGATTTGCAACAAAATCAGAAACGAAATATTTCTTCCTCGATCTAAGATGGAATTAGGGATGAAATATTTTGTCCTTGATTTAAGACGAATTTTTTTTTTGCCTTTGACCTGTTAGTTTTTTCTTGAGACAGAATTTTCTTTTTGAGACAAAAAAATTTTATCCCTAAATCAGAGACAGAATTTTCAATGATTATAGACGGATTATTTTGTCTCTGATTCTTGAATTTCTTACAGTGAACCACCTTCTTGGGTTTTGTTTTGGACTAACAAATTATATTTAAAAAATATAAAAAATTCATATTTTTTATAATGAAAATAAAATAAGAAAATAAAAAAGAGAATGAAACATTCCAAGGAAGGATCACAACTATAATAAAAATATGATATACAAGTCAACGAAATCAATAGAATTCTGTAAGTTGCTTGCTTCCTGCTTCGCACGTCTTTCATTTTTAAACATATTTTAAAATGGGCATCTTAAGGCATTGAATAATTGTAGGATCACCGACCAAAAAAAAAAAAACAAAGAAAAGTTTTCTGCCTTTAAAAGATAAGTGTTATTTCAATTTAGTCCTTTCTTTTAAAAAAACAAAGAATTAATTGCTTATTATTTGTTAAAATGTTTTTAATATTGACCTTTCATGTGTTGATCTACATTTTTAAATTATATTAACATAGAACTTAACATAATATTAATTAACTTACATATGTTAATTCAAGCCCGATACATACCCAGTCCTTTTTAGCTAAAAAGTCTTATTAATTATTTGATGAAATTCTAAAGTATGTTTATGCAGTTTATTAATTCATTGAACTCTAACTTTATGGATTGTGTTATTTTATGTGGACTGAGTGCGTTTAGATGTAAATTAATTAGTTATACGTAAAGTAGAAAATGTTCAACTCAACAGTGAAAGTAAAATTGGAGGACAATTCTCTTTATGGAATGGAGGATTAAATCAAAATACAAATTATGAATGACTAAATTGAAATTTTACTTATTTATCAAGATATAAATAAAAGAATAAATATATTATATTTATTTTCCTTAAAGTTTGGCTAAATTATTTTTTATACATTTCCTGTTTCAAATATTTCATCTAATTACTCTCTTCTAATTTTCTTTTTTGTTATTAAGTTAAATTTTAGTAACACAAGAAGTGGTTCTTTAAATAATGAAATTATTCTCAGTAAACTTTCAATGACTAAATTGATGTTGACATTATCTTCAAATGACTTAAATGATAAAAAGTGGTCTTAAGTTCAAACTTTTACTTCAGCGTGTATCAAAAAAATTATTTAATAGTTTTTACTATCATATTAACAATAACTATACAATTTTGTATTACGAAGTTAACTTATTTGGGTACAAAGCAATTTTTAATTACAATAGGGTTCGAACGCTGACCTCTAAACCTATAAAACTCAATTTCATACTACTTGAACTACAAACTCAATATAAAATAAACTGAAAAGGTTCTTGTAATATGTATCAAATATTAATAGATCCAAAATATAATATTTGAAATGTATAATTTAGTCAATCCTCAACGAACATTAGTATAATTTACTCAACAAAGAAACTACAATTGTGCTCATTGAGAGAGAGTGTCGACAGCAATTTACTCCTTACAAATTTATTGACAACAATTTAGTTGCGATGTTTTAAAAGTTTCATAATTTTTTTTTTGAAAAAAAAAGGAAATGGAAGTCAATTTTTTAAGCATAATACAGCTACAGCAGACCGTTATTATTTGTAATGACCAAATGTCTATATTTCAATGATTGAGGGACGTGTGGCCAAATGACCTTTATGTATCTGCTTATATAATTATAGTCAACTTTTTAAGCACAATACAGCTAACATCCTCACATTAAACAAACTTTTATCTCAATAAATAATATTTAAATATCAGTTATCAGTATACCACTACTACAGGCTCACATCCTTCATTAATTAATACTTTTTAATTTGCAAACAAGAGAAAACTTGGTGTATAAATAAGTGAGACATTCTTAACTAGCACGAATCAAACACATCAATCTTCTCTAAATTTCTCTCCCATTGAAAGCTAGAATATAGAAATCACAATATATACAGTCGCCATGAAGAACTTTTCTGAGTTCAAATTGGGCTTCTGTTTTATCTTAATATGTGTGAGTGGGATAGTTTCAGGTTCAGCTGATGAATTATCCAGTGATTATTATGAATATACGTGTCCTACCGCACTTCTTACAATTAAGGCGGCGGTTGCGGCCGCCGTGTTAAAGGAGCGGCGCATGGGAGCGTCACTACTTCGTCTCCACTTCCACGATTGTTTTGTCCAAGTAATTTGTTAATTACACCCTTTCTTTTCTCTTCATCTTCTTTTTATATATATATATATATATATATATATACATAGTTCATAGAATGAGAACTCTTGGTTTGACCGAAAAAATCAATGAACCAGCCAAATTTTCAGTTCGATTTAGACATGTGAATCTGTGAAAAACTGGTTAAATTTAGTCTGCAACTAATAAAACCGGCTGGTTCAACGATTCAACTAGTTCAATTTTTTTAAAATTTTTACTAAATATTATTATGTATTTTAAAAAATTTTTAAAAATTTAAACTATTAGGAGAATATCTAAGACTGGTATAAATATATATATTTATAATATATCTTAAATATTTTAATATTTTAATATCTGTAACATATATATATATTAATTATATTTTTTAATATTTTAATATATTTTAAGTAATACTAGTTCAACGACGATTCAATCATTGACCCTTAAATAGGCATCTCAATTGGTACAATGACTAAATTGATTTCCTGAACCTTGACATATATATTCACTTTCATGCCAAACATGTGCTTTTCATACAATTATGAATGACCAACATTATCATTTATGCATTTGTTGCATTATATCATGGAAAATTTGCTTTTTATCACCCCAAGTTTTTATACTATCAATTATAATTGCATGCACGTAATGGACTAATGGCGCGGGATCAAAAAGGGTGGCGTTGTTTTGGTAATTTCACAGTTTTGGTGCATTAATTATATATTCATGTAAAATATAAAAAAGAAAAAAAATTAAGGAGAGCAGAGCCCAAGCGAAAGCTTTTCTGTTCTAATTTATAATTTATCAAATAATATATGACAATAATCACATTCATATTCATTTGATGAAATTAAGAGTAAATTATTAATTTAGACTCTAAAAAATTATAGTTATTTTAATTGATTTAATTTTTGAAAGATCAAAAGTATCAATTTATTTAATGAAAGATTGTGTTTATGCACTTTTTCATCCTTTCATCTATTGATCGAGATAGCTATGATTCTTTGAGAATCAAACTAATAATTTACACTAAAATTAAATAGTGAACCTAAAAATTAAAAAACAAAAAGCTGGAAAAGAAAACCAACTTCTTATATATTTAAACCATTTTTTTTTTTGCTGTTGTTGTTGTCGTTTGTATTTTATAGGGATGTGATGCATCAATATTGTTAGACGACACAGCTAATTTCAAAGGTGAAAAAACTGCTTTCCCTAACGTTGATTCTGTGAGGGGGTTTGAGGTTATAGATAACATCAAAGCAGCAGTGGAGTTTTTGTGTCCTGGTGTTGTCTCTTGTGCTGACATTGTTGCTCTTGCTGCCAGAGACTCTGTCGTCACTGTAAGTATCAATTCAATCAGCATTAACATAAAAAATCAATTCATAGGCAAAATTATATTTTATTTCTTTAATGTTTACACTAAATTTTAATTTTGTACATAACTTTTTTTCTGCGTTGTTTATGTCTTACATGTCTCTTTTTTTAAATATACTCTTTTTACTAATACTGTCAATTTTACTAACAAAAAATACTGACTGAATAATCCAAATGCACATGTCAGGTTCTACATCACTTGTCACATGAACACAATCTTAAAATTTCAAAAAGGGTATATTTGAAGAAAAAATGAAACATTTACTACGTAAATGATACAAAAAAGAAAAAGTTAGAGATATTAAGTGTACTTTTGCCTTTTAAGCCTATAGATATATGTTTCACTTTTAATAACATTTGTTAGGATAGATTACTGATTTAGTGTCTAAAAGATTAAGTTTTCTTAATTTAGATCTTGAAGATTAAGTTTTTCAAATTAGTTCATAAAACTTGCATTCACCTTAATTTCATTCCTTGTTTGTTATCGTGACTTTGGTAACAAAAACTAAGATTTAGTAATTATGAAAAGAACTAAATTAATACAAATATAATCTTTTAACAATTGAATTGAGACACTTTATGTTTTAATAAAATTATAAAAAAAAAAGAGCTAACCAATTCAATTTGGCTCTAACTCCATTAGGCCCTAACATTATTAAAGTTGTGATTGGTTGGCTCGTTTTAAACATGGACTAAAAAATTCAAGCTTAGCCCTAAATTTTTTTTTTTTAAGGTTAAACAAGTCAGTCCATATAACTTGACCCGCTTAACACCTCTATTTTAATAATTAAATTAAAATAATTATAATTTTTATTGACTAAACGAGTAATATAATCTTTATTATAATATATAACAAATTACTTTAAAAAAATTAATTTCAAAGTGATTCAACATAAACAAATTTAAGGAGTAATATGGTGTTTTATTTTTTCAGTTGGGAGGACCACATTGGGAAGTGAAATTGGGAAGAAAAGACTCAACAACAGCAAGTCTGAAGGATGCAAACACAGACTTGCCTGGTCCTAATTTCAATCTTAATGCCCTTATTGCTGCTTTCTCCAAAAAAGGTTTCACTCCTCGAGAAATGGTTGCTTTATCAGGTAATTAATAATTTAATTTAATATATAACATCCCTTAATTAACTACTACTTCACCTTAATTAAACATCACCAACCTCAATTCATGTATTCATAATCAAATATTTTATTTACTCTCTAAGTTTTTAAATTATATATAAACTTTGCATATTTTCGTTCTTTCTACATTCTTTTATGATGTCTCTTTTATTTTATTCTAATTTTTTTAATGAATTAAAAACAACAAAAAATGTCATCTCCTACAATATAATAATGCCCTTGTGAAAGTTATACTAAACTGGCTATCAAATTTCTTAATAATTTTTTATTAAACATTGCTATCTATTTTAGTAAATATTATGAAATTCACTCAGGAATTTATTTCTCATTGTTAAGCATAATTATATTTATATGCAATAAAAAGTAAAAACATGAGCCAAGCTGAATTAATTCCTAATCTTAGGTTACTACTTGATACAGGCTTTGAATTAAGCCCATCACTTAAACTTAATGGCCCCTGTTGGCCCAATTTGACCTCCTTGCAAACATGGATTCTTGTAATTAATTAAGAGTAAATTACTTATATGGTCATTCATGATAATTGGTATCTCAATTTAGATGTTGAACATCAAGTGTTTTAATTAATCTTTGAAATATATTATATTTATTTTAATTTGATTTATTTTGACGTTAAATCATCAAATTATCAAAGTTAAATTTTTTTTTGGTTGAAAAATCACTTTGATAATTAAAAAGATTAAATTGAGAGAAACACAATTTTTCAAAAATTAAATTAATATAGTAGATTTTATAACGACTCAAGGTTTAGAAAATTAAACTGGTCGAAATACCAGTTCAAGAATTAATAGTAAGATTATGGTCGAACTAATAGTACTTAAATTATATTATTAATATATATATGTTTCATATATTAAAACATATCATATATAATATTAAAATATTCTAGACCTGTTAGAGATATATATTTATACTAGTTCTAGATCTTCTCCTAATAGCTTAAATTTTTTTAAGATTTCTTAAAAAATACATAATAATATTTAATAAAAATTTAAAAATTAAAAAATAGAACTTGTTTGTAATACCCAAGAAAAATAAAATATAAATATTTGTTTACAAACTACTGTTACTATTTCAGTATACAGTACTATTCACCTGTATAATACTATTTACGTATATGATACTGTTCATTTATACAATCGAAATGTCAAGTACTAGATGTTGTTTGGTCATAAGAGAAAACTAGAAAGAAGTTCGTAGGAGAAACTGACGTTTTATGTGTGAAAATACCCTTAGGGACTAAAGTGAAAGGACTGAATTGAAAAGAAACTTAAAGGTTTAAGGTAAAAGGATATTTTTCCCTTTTAAGTTTCCAATAACAGAAAAATGAGGTGCACAGTTACATTATTAGAAATGTCATTTTCATGAATAGTAAATTGAATATTTTATTAGCGCATAGTGTCAAATAGTACCCTTGACTTTTGCTATAAATAGGCCATTCCATTTCACTTCTAAACTCACACCTTCAACTTCTCTTCTTCTCTCCTTAAGTTTCTCTTACTCCAAAGCTAGGCCTCTGAGATTTTGGGCCTTTCCTTTTCAACTTAGGTAAGGATACTATGCCCTTTCTATGTCTTTCAAATTTTAGAAGTTAATTTCTTAAGTATGCTCTGTGGTTGCGGCCTTGGCTGATCTTCCACATCAGAAAAACTGTCCTTAGCTGTTTATATGTTATTTTGATTCTCTGATTACCGAAATAGAATGTAAACTGTGAAGAATACATGTCTAGGAAAGTTCTGGCTAAGGAAAGACCTGGTTTTTAAGTGTGTCCAGTGTGACCCTCCACTCTTTCTTGGGAACTTACCTGGTGTACTCTTTTACAGATTGTATTCTCTATTTCTGGTATGAATAGTGACCGTACATATGAATAGTGACCATATGAATAGTAACCGTATATATGAACAGTATCTGTACGAAAACAATCCTGACATATTTTCTCTAATCTTTCATGAAAATCTCCGTAGCAGAACACCGAAATTCACCTGAGAACTCTTGTCTGTAATGACTTAGAGAAGCGATGTTCGTACGGAATCCAGGTGAGTGAAACGACCCCGTTTTAATAGAGTTTTAGCATTACTGGTGATAAAAAGTATGTCGTAGGACACTCCCAAAATTCATAGGGGGAAATTGGATTCAGAATGACGAATCTAAATGAAATAATTAATCCATAAGTATGGATAAAATGAAATAAGTATCTTATGATGATGTGAAGTTTGAATGTTTTCAAAAATGGATTAATTGTTATCTTGATATGTGGTTTATAAATCCATAATATAGTAATATACTATACCTGTTATATGGATGAATATTATATTGAGCTTCTGATTATGATATGAAATGCTATTGATTGTGATTGAGCGGGACAGTACCCCCTCTCACGGCAAGGCGGAAAACCCGGTTGACAGGGTGTCTTGACCAATGAGTGTGGAGACAACGATTCCCTCAGTAGGGATATAGCCCGGATTGGTGATAAATCCGTGAGGCGCCCTAGCTAAGAGGATGAGGTTGTGCGTCATGGCGAAAATATACATAATTGGTGAGCCGGCCTGTGTGCGCTCTCCGGGATATATTGCCATTGACGAGTACTAGTAACGTTTGTTGAATTGGATGAATTTTTATCTTGTATGTAAGAGGATGATGTTGTGCGTCATGGCGGAAATATATATAATTGGTGAGCCGGCCTGTGTGCGCTCTCCGGGATATATTTCCATTGACGAGTACTAGTAACGTTTGTTGAATTGGATAAATTTTTATCTTCTGTCTATTGGTTGAGTATGAGCCTTTGGATATGCTTGCATGACTGGTAATGTATTTGAATTTTATTAATGCGAGGCCGATTCGCTCATTGAGTTTAAAAGCTCACATTGTTTGTACAACCTTTTTGTTCAGATCAGGTTGCCATCGAAGAATATCTGCTAGAGGAGTAGATCACTTTGGACCTTCCCGTTGTCGGGTAGACCTCTCTTCTGTTATAGATTATGTTGCTCTGTAATCGTCTAGGACATCTAGTTCAGGGGTTCGACATTTGGCTTGTATGTCAGTATAATAATGTATTTTAAATTGATAATCTATGATTTTCAGATAAGAAAATTTGATATATTTATCGGAAGGCTTACAGTGATGAGAGATTCATCATTGTGCCGGTCATGTGCCCAGAAAACGGGTCGTGACAAAGTTGGTATCAGAGGAATGGTTGTTAGGTCTCCTAGTGATTACAGAGCAAGGTAACCTTAGTAGGACCTCCTCTATCGTTGTGAACCCGGGCACAATTATAGAGAGACGGCTCTACTGAAGGTCCTGTAGGATGTTTCCATTTCCTTTCCCTCCGAGACTTATCTCTTCTTAGGAATTATGTTCTCAGTTTTAGTTTTAGACAGATGTGGCCACACTTTTGAACTTAGTAAAGGAAAGGTTATTACTTGTTTTGATTCCGTTGTTGTCGGATCAAATTTTTATATGGTGGATTTTATAAGCTGAATTCATGATTGAATTTGTGTAGCTATATTATTTTAGGGTACCAGCCAATAAAAGAAACCACTTGCATTAAAAACAAAAAAAAAATTGAAGGATTACATTGCAAAAAAGAAGAAGTTTACTCATGCATGAGTAATCTAAAAGCGAGGTGGTCTTGGATTAGGAGGGTTGTATTGTATCATCACCCCTCGACCATTCCTTGGAGCAAGGGACATAGCAATGTCGCGGAGGGTAGTGTAAATCCCATTCATACAATCAACACTTCTTTGTTGTTGATTGCAGAAGCAATGGGTAGACCAATAGAAGAACCTGTCTATTCTTGAAGTCATTTCTGCATGATTGCGTTTAGTTAACTTTTCCAGGTCTCCTATCATCTTTTTCAGATTTTTCACCTCCTGCTCTAGACAGGCGATTTTGTCCTCCGAGGTATGGCCCGTGCTAGTCTCCTCAGCTTCCTCGATCTTCTTCATTTTCTTCTCCTTCTGCTTCTCTGGAGACCCCTCAAAAGGTCTTTTACCCTTGTCTTTGCCCAGACTTAAGTTTAAGTCGAGCTCTTCTTCCTTAGCCTCTATTGTGAGATCAATGTACTTCCTTGAGGCCATAATTTGGAAAAATTTAGAAATTTTTGTAAGAGTATGAGGCGAGAGGAATATTGGGGGATTGTAGGCTCGGAGATTATTACTCTTTGTGGTGTGGTAACTGAGAACGCTGGGATGGTTTTTATAGAGAAAAATTAGGACTTAGAGACAAAGAAGATATCTTTTCACCGCACCCCTACACGATCAACCTATGAATTTCTGCAAGCTAGAAGCCAGAAGTCTAGGGTAGGCGTGCACACCAACAATGCGTCGCATTAATGCCAAAATCACGAAATTCAGTATTCGATGGATTTGCGGCCGATTCTACTCGGTTTTCCCATTTCTCCCGTTGGCATTTTTCGAAATTCAAAGAAGTTGATAACATAGCCATCAAAGATTGCCTTGGATGCTTTTATGGTGAACTGAAATACATTTCTCCGTTTTATTGTGTTGTTCTTAATAGCCTTCAGTTGAGTATAATATACATAATTGATTGAATCATGTTTTAATTACATGTATGTATGTTATTCATGCATAATGAGTGAAGGCTACGATCAAGGAGAATATGTGATGATCCTACATATACTCATAGAGATGTGAAATCAAAATGACTTGGGTAGAATAAAATGTGTAGATGATGATATATCTTCATGGTTACATATACTTACATATAATGCTCTCGTGGGCAAATGAAAGGCAGTGATTTCCTTACATCATGATAATGCTTAAGGCATGTGACCGTAAGCAGTTAACTTTGTTTTAAAATGTATATATTGATATACATATATTATGTGTAAGTCTAGAGTAAAGACACCGATTAGAATCTAAGATACGGCCAATATGAGGCGACCTAATCATAGAGGGACATCGTGATATAGGATTACAGAATAAAACAAGTTTAGAGGGAGAAAATCTCAGACTAAAGAGCGTAGTTAGTCAGAACTTTGCGAAAGGTCAAGATTAGCCGAAATTTTTTTTTTGTTTTTGAGGAAATCTTTGACTTATGTTAATTGCATTAAATTATATTTACTATTTACTTGCATGTCCGACATTAATTGTGTAATACCCGTTAATTTCAGAATATAATTCGCTTAAGAGTATTTTAGAATTCTACAACGTTACTTTAGTTATTTATTTTGGTCATTTTTAATTTTCATATTTAATTGTTCTCTTTGAATATTATTTATGAAAATTGAGTTAAATGACTGGACTAAATATTTGCACAATGAGGGATATATTCTAAGAATGGTGAAATTCATGGAAAAGTGGTTGCAGAATGGTCAATTAATCCATTTATTGTAAATTGACTGGATGAGTTTGGATGTTGGGTTATGGATACCCATGGGTTATTGAATAACCCATTAGAAATATTTAATATAAAGTTTCAATAGTAACCTCATTTTTTTTCACTCAGCCGAAAGAAGCAGAAAAGATTTCTTTCTCAGTTCTTCATTTTCTTCTCAAATCCTTTCCTTGATCTTCAGAAGTTCGATTATTTGTTCGGTTCAAAAGCTTTGTAAGGATCAAAGGTAAGCTTTAATCCGATTATTTTCCTTAAATTTCAGTTTATGTAGAAGATCAGAGGAGGTTTTGTTCTTGAAGATTTTGATGATAATTCATGAATCTCAGTTGTTTTAGAAGTTATATTTGAGTTATAATCAGTTAAAGGAGTTGAAATTCTGGTTTTGAAACAAGAAAGGGAAAGGATGAAATTGTTAGAATTTCTGCAAAAACCGAGTTACTGTAGCGACCAGGGATTTCGAAACAAAATCTGGAAAATTTTCTTCGGGTTACTGTAGCAGTACTGTAGTGTCGGCAGTCAACGGTACTGTAACAGTCAACGTTACTGTAGCAAACCGGTACTGTAGTGAACCGTTACTGTAGCGAACCGACACTGTAGCAAACCGTTACTGTAGCAACCCGTTACTGTAGCAGTCAGAAAATTTTACGTATTTTCGTGATTTTGTTTCCTTTCTTATGATTCCTTGTAATATATTTTACTAGGAAATTTTCCTACACAAATTCTAGTGTGGAACAAGGTAAACTTGGACAAACATCAAGGTGAGTGAATAACCTTGCTCAGCTAATTTGATATTACTAGTCAAAGTACAATATAAGTCCCATTTACAATATTATTTGGATAATAAGCAATTAATTTTTTCATATGGGAGTATATGATGATCAGTAGAAATAAGAGTATGAAGAAACTATTTATTTCATGACAATTGTACTATGTGATGAATTCTCACTATTTTGTTAATGAGTAAAGATCTACGGGATCTAATACACGAGTGTGAAAGGGTTAAAGTCCCATACTACTCGGTGTATATCTAAGAAATCTTATACACGAGTGTGAAAGGGTTAAAGTCCCATACTACTCAGTGCATATCTATAAAATCTATACACGAGTTGAAAGGGTTAAAGTCCCATACTACTCGGTGTATACCTATGAAATCTTATTCATGAGTTTGAAAGGGTTAGAGTCCCATACTACTCGATGTATAAGACAATTAATTATATGAGTAAATGTGGTATTTGTACTTTTGATATTTTATATAGTACAGTTATTTACTTACTGAGTTTTTAAATAAACTCACACTCCCTATGATTATTTTTTTTCAGATACAGAAAACAGAGAAGAAGAGAATCTGTTTGAAGATTAGAAGCCCCTTGGGATTATTCTCTATTTCTGTCTGGTGGGACACCAGTACTTATTAATGTGGATATTAGAAACGCTCTGTACTTTTTATAGGTCTCCTAGGCTTGCGATGAGATAGAAATATCAGACTATGTATGTCTATATTTGCTTATCAGATGAATATAATTCTGTAGTGTGGAATGAATGATTAAGGTTGAATGTAAAACCTTACAGAATATATGTATATAACGTATGTTTGAGAATTATATCAAATGAGTAGTATCTTTTCACATACTCAATTTTTGGGATGTGACAAATTTGGTATCAGAGGAAAGGTTTTATAAGTCCCCTATAGAGTACAGAGCAAAGTGATCTTTGTGGGCCCTTCCCTATTGTCATGAGCCGCGGCATGACCATAGGATTAGGTTCCATAAAAGACCTTGTAGAGTATAACGTCATTTTATAGATAACTTCTCAGTGGGGCTAGTAAGTGATATTTTGTTTATGTCTGGAAATTGTTTGTTATGTGTGTAGATCTGTGACAGATCAATGTCAGAAGGATCTTCTAATAATAATGAGCATATGGGTCCAAGGAGGGCCATAAATCCACCAGTACATGTGCAAGATGATCCTAACCGTGGTGATAGTTTACATGCTCAAAGTACTGAGGGCGCAACTAGTGAGCAAGCAAGAAGAGTCGAACCTGATGCTCATGTCGGTAATGCAACTATTGCACATGTGATTCATTTGATGAATGAACGATTTGACCGATTTTAGGCTGAAATGAGAGGTCGAGCTGCACAAGCTAACCTGCCAGTGGATCCTCCTATTGTTGAAGCTGAAAATGTACCACCAGCTCCGTTAGCGGGAGGAGTTAGTGTAAGAGAGGTAAGAATGTCTGAATTCCAGAAAATGAGGCCTCCTACTTTTTCAGGGGAAGATCCCAAAGAGGACCCACAATGTTTCCTTGAAGATTGTGAAGCAATCTGTGATGCTATAGGGTGTTCTCCTACTCAAAAGGTAGAATTCACTTCCTTTCAGTTAAAAGGTAGGGCTGGTAAATGGTGGAGGAACTGGAAGAAAGCTAGAATTCAAGGCGCACCGCCAGTTATGTGGACAGAATTTTACAGATTGGTTATGGATGAATTCCTTCCGGCAAGTGAACGATCATCCAGGGCCAGAGATTTTCTGTATCTACGGCAAGGAACCATGACTGTTGACGAGTATTCAGCTCAGTTTGTTAAATTATCTGAATATGCCCCTGAAATCATTCCTTCTGAAAGGAAGAAAATAGAAAAGTTTGTGGAAGGGCTTCGTGATGCCTTATATGATCAAGTGGGTTCTAATATGAATGATTACTCTTCGTACTCAGAAGCTGTTGATGTGGCCCGAAGAATGGAAAGGAGGTCAAAGAATAAAGAAGAATATCGTCAAAAGAAGAAGGCCAAATATAGGAGATCTTTTAATCAAGGGGAAGACTCAGGGACTTTTACTGCACCACAACATGCTCCAGCCACTCCTACTAAGTCATCTTATTCTATAGCCAGTGTGGCTAAGCCTCGTTCAGAGAGCAGGAGTGGTTTTAGCTCTTCTAGTAGAGGAGGTACTCAAGGTAGAAGGGAAAAACCTCAATGTCCTGAATGTGGAAAGTTTCACTTCGGAGAATGCAGGTTAAACACTGTTGGTACAGGCTGTTTTCACTGTGGACAAAAAGGACATTTTATAAGGGAGTGCCCTCAGCTCATGACAAGACCAGGTCAAGGGTCTACTTTGCCACCTCGACCACAATCTATTACTCAAACACCAACCCCTTCAACAGGGGGTAGTATGGGAAGAGGTTCTGGAAGAGGCCAAGGTGACCGTGGAAAACAAGCTGCTGGCAGAGGAAATGCAAGAATATATGCTCTAACCCGACAGGATGCTCAAACATCCAATGCTGTAGTTACAGGTATATTATCTGTTAATACTTTTGCTGCACGTATTTTGTTTGACCCCGGTTCTACTCACTCATATGTGTCACCCCTATTTGCCAAGAGATTTGCAATTGATTCGATTATTCTTAAAGAACCATTCTTGGTTTCCACACCGATGAGAGAGACTTTAATGGTTAAAACATGTTATCGTTCTTGTAAAATAATCGTTGGAGGCATGGAAACTGAGATAGATCTTATGGTTCTCAATATGTTAGATTTTGATGTGATTCTAGGGATGGACTGGCTATCTTCTTGTCATGCTACTATAAATTGTCGTGACAAAGTTATTTCCTTTAATATACCGGGGAGGAGTAATTTTGTGTTTCAAGGAGATCGAAGTGATGTACCTTGCAACATGATATCTATGTTAAGTGCCCAGCGTATGTTGCGAAAGGGATGTCAGGGATTTCTAGCTTTTATCAAAGATTTAGAAAAGAAAGAACAGAAGTTAGAAGACATTCATGTGGTTAATGAATTCCCAGATGTGTTCCCAGAAGATTTACCTGGATTACCGCCAGAAAGAGATATTGAGTTCAGTATTGATTTGGTCCCAGACACAAGACCAATTTCTATTCCACCTTATCGTATGGCTCCTGTTGAGCTAAAAGAACTTAAAGAACAATTGGAAGATTTGTTAAACAAAGGGTTCATTCGCCCAAGTTTTTCACCTTGGGGTGCTCCTGTTCTTTTTGTGAAAAAGAAAGATGGTTCTATGAGATTATGTATAGATTATCGTCAACTGAATAAAGTCACAGTGAAGAATAAGTATCCTTTACCAAGGATAGATGATTTGTTTGATCAGCTTCAAGGAGCAAAATACTTCTCAAAAATTGATCTAAGGTCTGGATATCATCAGTTACGAATTAAGAGTGATGATATACCTAAGACTGCTTTTCGTACACGGTATGGACATTATGAGTTTCTTGTGATGTCTTTTGGGTTGACAAATGCACCAGCAGCATTTATGGATTTAATGAACAGAGTGTTCAAATCATTCCTTGATAAGTTTGTAATTGTATTTATTGATGATATTTTGGTGTATTCAAAGAGTCATGAAGAACATACTGAACATTTGAGAATAGTGCTTCAGACTTTGAGAGAGCATCAGTTGTACGCAAAGCTCTCAAAATGTGAATTCTGGATGAGTCATGTAACATTTTTGGGACATGTTATTTCCCAAGAAGGTATTCATGTAGATCCAAGTAAAATTGAAGCAGTTAAACAGTGGCCTAGACCAACAACTGTGTCGGAAATACGTAGTTTTCTTGGCTTAGCAGGGTATTACCGTCGCTTTGTCAAAGATTTCTCTAAGACAGCTCTTCCATTAAATAAGTTAACCCGAAAGAATGTTAAATACATTTGGGATGATTCATGTGAGCAAAGTTTCACCTAATTGAAAGAGTGTTTAACTTCTGCACCAGTCTTAATTCTACCATCAGGACCAGGGGGTTACTCTGTATTCTGTGATGCCTCAAAGATAGGCTTAGGGTGTGTGTTGATGCAACATGGTAAAGTCATAGCTTATGGCTCACGTCAGCTTAAAAAGCATGAATTGAATTACCCCACTCATGATTTGGAAATGGCAGCTGTAGTGTTTGCCCTAAAGATATGGAGACATTACTTGTATGGGGAAACTTGTAAAATTTTTACAGATCACAAAAGCCTTAAGTACATTTTTGAGCAGAGAGATCTCAATCTAAGGCAACGAAGGTGGATGGAACTTCTGAAAGATTATGATTGTACCATCCTTTACCATCCAGGTAAAGCAAATGTAGTGGCTGATGCTCTAAGTCGAAAGTCTATGGGAAGTTTAGCTCACATTGCCACTATAAGGAGGTCTCTAATACATGAACTACAAGAATTGGAAGCTGATGGAGTATTCTTCGAGATCACTGAGTCAGGTACATTTCTGGCTCATTTAACAGTTACATCATCCCTTGTTGAAAAAGTAAAAGCAACTTTAGAAGGTGACATTGATATGGTCAAAATAAGAGATAAGGCAAGGCAAGGTCTAGCACCAAGTTTCTTGGTAGATGAAGAAGGAGTCTTATGGTTTAATGGTAGACTCTGTGTCCCCAACATTGAATCTTTGAAACATGAAATCTTAATGGAAGCTCATGGTTCACCCTACGTTGTACATCCTGGTGCTGTGAAAATGTATCAGGACTTGAAACAAGTTTATTGGTGGGAGGGCATGAAGCGAGACGTGACTGACTTTGTAGCTCGATGTTTGACTTGTCAGCAAGTTAAAGCTGAACATCGACGACCACCTGGATTGATGCAAAAACTAGATATTCCCGAATGGAAGTGGGAAAGGATCACCATGGATTTTGTAGTAGGTTTACCTCGGTCAACAAAAGGAAATGATTCAATATGGGTCATAGTGGATCGACTTACTAAGTCAGCACATTTTCTTCCTGTTCATACCACTTTCAGTGTAGCAAAACTTGCTCGACTTTATGTTAAAGAAATAGTGAAACTTCATGGTGTACCAATATCCATTATATCAGACCGAGGACCTCAGTTTACTTCTCGGTTCTGGAAAGTCTTTCAAGAGGCTTTGGGTACCAAAGTGCATCTTAGCACAGCATTCCATCCTCAGACTGATGGACAGTCCGAAAGGACAATTCAGACTTTAGAGGATATGCTAAGAGCTTGTGTGATGGATTTCAGTGGAAGTTGGGAAGATCATTTGTCTCTTATTGAATTTGCTTATAACAACAGTTACCAAGCCAGTATTCAGATGGCACCTTTTGAGGCTTTATATGGGAGACGGTGTCGATCTCCTATAGGTTGGTTTGAACTTGGTGAAACCAAAATATTTGGACCTGAGATGATTCAGGAAGATATAAATAAAGTTAAACTGATCAGAGAAAAGTTGTTAACTGCTCAGAGTAGACAGAAGTCTTATGCGGACAACCGACGACGTGACCTTGAATTTGCAATAGGTGATATGGTTTTCTTACGAATCTCACCTATGAAGGGAGTAATGAGATTCGGGAAGAAAGGCAAGCTTAGTCCGAGGTATGTTGGCCCATATGAGGTTGTAGACAGAGTGGGTAATGTGGCATATCGCCTAGACCTACCTTCCAACCTAGAGGGAGTTCATCCAATATTTCATGTGTCCATGCTACGGAAGTATCTTCCTGATCCTTCTCATGTCATTCAACCCCAAGAAGTTCATTTTGATGAAACTCTCACCTACGAAGAGGTACCAGTAGCTATCCTTGATAGAAAAGTCAAGAAATTGCGTACCAAAGAAATTCCTACTGTCAAGGTTCTTTGGAGAAATCATTCTCGCGAGGAAGCTACGTGGGAGGCAGAAGATGAGATGTGGAAAAACTATCCACATTTATTTGAAACTTGAGGTAAGATTTTAATTCGGAGGACCGAATTCTTTTAAGGGGGGTAGAATGTAATACCCGTTAATTTCAGAATATAATTCGCTTAAGAGTATTTTAGAATTCTACAACGTTACTTTAGTTATTTATTTTGGTCATTTTTAATTTTCATATTTAATTGTTCTCTTTGAATATTATTTATGAAAATTGAGTTAAATGACTGGACTAAATATTTGCACAATGAGGGATATATTCTAAGAATGGTGAAATTCATGGAAAAGTGGTTGCAGAATGGTCAATTAATCCATTTATTGTAAATTGACTGGATGAGTTTGGATGTTGAGTTATGGATACCCATGGGTTATTGAATAACCCATTAGAAATATTTAATATAAAGTTTCAATAGTAACCTCATTTTTTTTCACTCAGCCGAAGGAAGCAGAAAAGATTTCTTTCTCAGTTCTTCATTTTCTTCTCAAATCCTTTCCTTGATCTTCAGAAGTTCGATTATTTGTTCGGTTCAAAAGCTTTGTAAGGATCAAAGGTAAGCTTTAATCCGATTATTTTCCTTAAATTTCAGTTTATGTAGAAGATCAGAGGAGGTTTTGTTCTTGAAGATTTTGATGATAATTCATGAATCTCAGTTGTTTTAGAAGTTATATTTGAGTTATAATCAGTTAAAGGAGTTGAAATTCTGGTTTTGAAACAAGAAAGGGAAAGGATGAAATTGTTAGAATTTCTGCAAAAATCGAGTTACTGTAGCGACCAGGGATTTCGAAACAAAATTTGGAAAATTTTCTTCGGGTTACTGTAGCAGTACTGTAGTGTCGGCAGTCAACGGTACTGTAGCAGTCAACGTTACTGTAGCAAACCGGTACTGTAGTGAACCGTTACTGTAGCGAACCGACACTGTAGCAAACCGTTACTGTAGCAACCCGTTACTGTAGCAGTCAGAAAATTTTACGTATTTTCGTGATTTTGTTTCCTTTCTTATGATTCCTTGTAATATATTTTACTAGGAAATTTTCCTACACAAATTCTAGTGTGGAACAAGGTAAACTTGGACAAACATCAAGGTGAGTGAATAACCTTGCTCAGCTAATTTGATATTACTAGTCAAAGTACAATATAAGTCCCATTTACAATATTATTTGGATAATAAGCAATTAATTTTTTCATATGGGAGTATATGATGATCAGTAGAAATAAGAGTATGAAGAAACTATTTATTTCATGACAATTGTACTATGTGATGAATTCTCACTATTTTGTTAATGAGTAAAGATCTACGGGATCTAATACACGAGTGTGAAAGGGTTAAAGTCCCATACTACTCGGTGTATATCTAAGAAATCTTATACACGAGTGTGAAAGGGTTAAAGTCCCATACTACTCAGTGCATATCTATGAAATCTATACACGAGTTGAAAGGGTTAAAGTCCCATACTACTCGGTGTATACCTATGAAATCTTATTCATGAGTTTGAAAGGGTTAGAGTCCCATACTACTCGATGTATAAGACAATTAATTATATGAGTAAATGTGGTATTTGTACTTTTGATATTTTATATAGTACAGTTATTTACTTACTGAGTTTTTAAATAAACTCACACTCCCTATGATTATTTTTTTTTAGATACAGAAAACAGAGAAGAAGAGAATCTGTTTGAAGATTAGAAGCCCCTTGGGATTATTCTCTATTTCTGTCTGGTGGGACACCAGTACTTATTAATGTGGATATTAGAAACGCTCTGTACTTTTTATAGGTCTCCTAGGCTTGCGATGAGATAGAAATATCAGACTATGTATGTCTATATTTGCTTATCAGATGAATATAATTCTGTAGTGTGGAATGAATGATTAAGGTTGAATGTAAAACCTTACAGAATATATGTATATAACGTATGTTTGAGAATTATATCAAATGAGTAGTATCTTTTCACATACTCAATTTTTGGGATGTGACAAATTTGGTATCAGAGGAAAGGTTTTATAAGTCCCCTATAGAGTACAGAGCAAAGTGATCTTTGTGGGCCCTTCCCTATTGTCATGAGCCGCGGCATGACCATAGGATTAGGTTCCATAAAAGACCTTGTAGAGTATAACGTCATTTTATAGATAACTTCTCAGTGGGGCTAGTAAGTGATATTTTGTTTATGTCTGGAAATTGTTTGTTATGTGTGTAGATCTGTGACAGATCAATGTCAGAAGGATCTTCTAATAATAATGAGCATATGGGTCCAAGGAGGGCCATAAATCCACCAGTACATGTGCAAGATGATCCTAACCGTGGTGATAGTTTACATGCTCAAAGTACTGAGGGCGCAACTAGTGAGCAAGCAAGAAGAGTCGAACCTGATGCTCATGTCGGTAATGCAACTATTGCACATGTGATTCATTTGATGAATGAACGATTTGACCGATTTTAGGCTGAAATGAGAGGTCGAGCTGCACAAGCTAACCTGCCAGTGGATCCTCCTATTGTTGAAGCTGAAAATGTACCACCAGCTCCGTTAGCGGGAGGAGTTAGTGTAAGAGAGGTAAGAATGTCTGAATTCCAGAAAATGAGGCCTCCTACTTTTTCAGGGGAAGATCCCAAAGAGGACCCACAATGTTTCCTTGAAGATTGTGAAGCAATCTGTGATGCTATAGGGTGTTCTCCTACTCAAAAGGTAGAATTCACTTCCTTTCAGTTAAAAGGTAGGGCTGGTAAATGGTGGAGGAACTGGAAGAAAGCTAGAATTCAAGGCGCACCGCCAGTTATGTGGACAGAATTTTACAGATTGGTTATGGATGAATTCCTTCCGGCAAGTGAACGATCATCCAGGGCCAGAGATTTTCTGTATCTACGGCAAGGAACCATGACTGTTGACGAGTATTCAGCTCAGTTTGTTAAATTATCTGAATATGCCCCTGAAATCATTCCTTCTGAAAGGAAGAAAATAGAAAAGTTTGTGGAAGGGCTTCGTGATGCCTTATATGATCAAGTGGGTTCTAATATGAATGATTACTCTTCGTACTCAGAAGCTGTTGATGTGGCCCGAAGAATGGAAAGGAGGTCAAAGAATAAAGAAGAATATCGTCAAAAGAATGAATGATTAAGGTTGAATGTAAAACCTTACAGAATATATGTATATAACGTATGTTTGAGAATTATATCAAATGAGTAGTATCTTTTCACATACTCAATTTTTGGGATGTGACAAATTGCTGGCATTGCGACGTATGTGATCTGTAAACCTTATAGCAAGCGGCGTGTAGGTTGTGGTGGCTTTAGCTCCAGGGGCTTCGGGTTGTCTATAAATCTTGTATGCCCGTTACCCTACTCATCGCACCAAGCAAACCTACTTCTTTCATTACATACCTATTTCTCAATCTCCATTCCTTTCTTATTCGAAGTTATTTCTGAGATCCCTAGAGCAATGGCCGATAATAAGTCTTTCAACTTGAATTTTGAGACTGGCAATGTAGAGCTTGATTTAAATCTAAGTCTCGAAAACAACAAAGGGAAGAGACCTGTAGACAGGTCACCAGAAATTAAGAAGAGAAAGAGGGATGTAATAGAGTTGGAGGAGGACAGTACTGCAACATCCTCAGAAAATAAGCTTGCATTCCTGGAACGTAAGATAGAGAGCCTGGAATACAAGATAGAGGACCAGAAGCGACTAATAAGTCGTCTCTTTGAAAACCAAGAGAAACTGATAAACCGTCGTTTCGGGGAACTGGCTAATCGAGTTGATAGACATTCAATGTTTGCAACTCAAAATTTTCGTGACCAACAAGCAATGTGTATTGACTGTATGAACGGAGTGACTTATGCTCTTCGCCAAATTTCTCAGGCGCTTCCTCCAGAAACTCTTTCTAGGCTGCAACGATTAGCTTCCTCCTTAAGGTCTGAAGCACCTTCCTCTTCTAGACCTGGAGCACCTTTTACATTTCAAAAGCCTCCTCGTCCTTAATTTATTTTTCTTTTTTTTGTACCTAAAGCTACATTTGGTGTAAGATTCACGTATTAAAATTATCTATGTACTAGAAATAAAATTTAAGTTAGTATCTAGATCTTCTTTGTTGAAGTGATTCATTTTACTGAAAGAACTTGAGGAATGAGAAGATATTGGACTTGTTATATTTCATACTTGATTCTAAAGCATAGTATAGTAATATCTTTTTGACTGAGCAGAGTTACTAAAATGATATTTCATTGCACTTCTGAGCTATGGAGGAATGCTGAATAAGTATTTTATGAACCTATATATAGAGAACTATGGGTTTGCCCTAAGCATTGAAGGGATACGACTCTATATGAGTCATTGAGGTGAGAGGAATTTCTATATATATTTATTTTATAATTATGCATGAGGAGTATGTTATTTACTTAACTCATTTTCTGGGATTGTTCTTCCTAGAGAATTATGTAATAATTTTACGTGATTTTTCCTTTTATATGACGCCATCAGCTGAGAGTGTTGCCTTAAGGTAGAAGGATCGCCTTCGGGCAAGAGTATTACCTATGACCAAAATGATGCCTTCGGGTAGGGTACTTGTATTCGTAAAAGTTATAAGCTATGTGTATGGTAGCTTGTGTTCTGATATTCAGTATGAACTAGAAAGACCATGTGTCACTTTTGAGAAGACACCTATTTGAGGTTTTACATAGAGACAGAGTTCGTCTCTAATCAGATGGTTTAAGTTTGGTAAAGGTTATGAGGATGAAACACTTTATGGTACAAAAGATTGTGGAAAAAAATCAAACTGATGAGGAAGAGAATGTTTACCGTTTAGAAAAGGAAAGTCCAATGCAAATTATTGATAATGCGGTCTAGAGTTCACAGTCGATAGTATAGTGTTCTTGTAAAATCTTACCAAGGATGTGAAAAGGTTTGGAAAGAAAGAGATACAAAGGATGAGATATAGACGAAGTAATCACACTTATTTCAGTCTTGAAATGAGTTTTGAATTCGGGGGACCGAATTCTCTTAAGGGGGTGATAATGTAATACCCAAGAAAAATAAAATATAAATATTTGTTTACAAACTACTGTTACTATTTCAGTATACGGTACTATTCACCTGTATAATACTATTTACGTATATGATACTGTTCATTTATACAATCGAAATGTCAAGTACTAGATGTTGTTTGGTCATAAGAGAAAACTAGAAAGAAGTTCGTAGGAGAAACTGACGTTTTATGTGTGAAAATACCCTTAGGGACTAAAGTGAAAGGACTGAATTGAAAAGAAACTTAAAGGTTTAAGGTGAAAGGATATTTTTCCCTTTTAAGTTTCCAATAGTAATAACAGAAATCGTGAGGTGCACAGTAACTGCATTATTAGAAATGTCATTTTCATGAATAGTAAATTGAATATTTTATTAGCGCATAGTATTAAATAGTACCCTTGACTTTTGCTATAAATAGGCCCTTCCATTTCACTTCTAAACTCACACCTTCAACTTCTCTTCTTCTCTCCTTAAGTTTCTCTTACTCCAAAGCTAGGCCTCTGAGATTTTGGGCCTTTCCTTTTCAGCTTAGGTAAGGATACTATGCCCTTTCTATGTCTTTCAAATTTTAGAAGTTAATTTCTTAAGTATGCTCTGTGGTTGCGGCCTTGACTGATCTTCCACATCAGAAAAACTGTCCTTAGCTGTTTATATGTTATTTTGATTCTCTGATTACCGAAATAGAATGTAAACTGTGAAGAATACATGTCTAGGAAAGTTCTGGCTAAGGAAAGACCTGGTTTTTAAGTGTGTCCAGTGTGACCCTCCACTCTTTTCTGGGAACTTACCTGGTGTACTCTTTTACAGATTGTATTCTCTATTTCTGGTATGAATAGTGACCGTACGTATGAATAGTGACCGCACATATGAATAGTGACCGTATGTATGAATAGTGACCGTACATATGAATAGTGACCATATGAATAGTAACCGTATATATGAACAGTATCTGTACGAAAACAATCCTGACGTATTTTCTCTAATCTTTCATGAAAATCTCCGTAGCAGAACACCGAAATTCACCTGAGAACTCTTGTCTGTAATGACTTAGAGAAGCGATGTTCGTACGGAATCCAGGTGAGTGAAACGACCCCGTTTTAATAGAGTTTTAGCATTACTGGTGATAAAAAGTATGTCGTAGGACACTCCCAAAATTCATAGGGGGAAATTGGATTCAGAATGACGAATCTAAATGAAATAATTAATCCATAAGTATGGATAAAATGAAATAAGTATCTTATGATGATGTGAAGTTTGAATGTTTTCAAAAATGGATTAATTGTTATCTTGATATGTGGTTTATAAATCCATAATATAGTAATATACTATACCTGTTATATGGATGAATATTATATTGAGCTTCTGATTATGATATGAAATGCTATTGATTGTGATTGAGCGGGACAGTACCCCCTCTCACGGCAAGGCGGAAAACCCGGTTGACAGGGTGTCTTGACCAATGAGTGTGGAGACAACGATTCCCTCAGTAGGGATATAGCCCGGATTGGTGATAAATCCGTGAGGCGCCCTAGCTAAGAGGATGAGGTTGTGCGTCATGGCGGAAATATACATAATTGGTGAGCCGGCCTGTGTGCGCTCTCCGGGATATATTGCCATTGACGAGTACTAGTAACGTTTGTTGAATTGGATGAATTTTTATCTTGTATGTAAGAGGATGATGTTGTGCGTCATGGCGGAAATATATATAATTGGTGAGCCGGCCTGTGTGCGCTCTCCGGGATATATTGCCATTGACGAGTACTAGTAACGTTTGTTGAATTGGATAAATTTTTATCTTCTGTCTATTGGTTGAGTATGAGCCTTTGGATATGCTTGCATGACTGGTAATGTATTTGAATTTTATTAATGCGAGGCCGATTCGCTCATTGAGTTTAAAAGCTCACATTGTTTGTACAACCTTTTTGTTCAGATCAGGTTGCCATCGAAGAATATCTGCTAGAGGAGTAGATCACTTTGGACCTTCCCGTTGTCGGGTAGACCTCTCTTCTGTTATAGATTATGTTGCTCTGTAATCGTCTAGGACATCTAGTTCAGGGGTTCGACATTTGGCTTATATGTCAGTATAATAATGTATTTTAAATTGATAATTTCAGATAAGAAAATTTGATATATTTATCGGAAGGCTTACAGTGATGAGAGATTCATCATTGTGCCGGTCATGTGCCCAGAAAACGGGTCGTGACATTGTTGAACTATCGAACCAACCAATTTTATTGGTTTATATGTTCACTGATTCCCAAGTCCAAACCAGATAAAAAATTTAGTCAGTTCATCATTATTTTTTAATCAAACTAGTCGATACGATCTGATTCTTTGAACCATGATATTGACTGATAAATTGTTTTTCAATGAAAAAAAAAATTTGTTGTTCAGGATCTCACACAATAGGGCAAGCAAGATGCACAACTTTCAGGACAAGGATTTACAACGACACGAACATAGATTCCTCGTATGCAAAGTCGTTAAAAGGAAAATGTCCAAGCAATGGTGGCGACAACAATTTGTCGCCTTTAGATGTCGCTACCCCAACCTTCTTTGACGCCTCTTACTTCAGGAATTTGGTGAAGAAGAAGGGTCTGCTTCACTCATATCAAGAACTCTTCAATGGAGGCTCCACAGACTCCTTCGTTCAAAATTACATCAATTACCCTTTCCTTTTCAGAAATGACTTTGCTAATGCCATGATTAAGATGGGAGGTCTTGGTCCTCTCACTGGATCCAAAGGGCAGATCAGGAAAAACTGCAGGAGGCTCAATTAATTAATTAATTGAGTTCTATTATTATTAGTATTGCTAATTTACAATGAATACTATTTAACTAAATCCTATTTGCTTTCATGTTGTTCAGTAAGTTTGGTTGTCTTAATTTTCTGCTTTATTTAATTTAAAAGGAATGTAACGGCTGGAGTGTGTTTCTCGATAAGGATTGAAATGCTTTATGTAATTTCCCCCTTCTTTGTGATCATTTCTATATTTCAAAGTAAACCATTGATATCATTTTCAGTGCCCGCCCTGACGTGTGATATTAATTGATTAGTACTAGAGTCATCATTGATTTGTTTTTTAAAATATTATAATTATCTATGCTTGGTTTTTAAGATCAAATCAATCATCTTATTATAATTCTAAAATTTTGCATTTCTCTCCATTTTTTGTCTTCATATGTCAAAATGATTGGATGGTTTAGCAACCAAAATGAGTAAATTGATAAAGATTCAATCTTTTTAAGACGAATTGGAAACCATTAATCTTTCAATAGAACTAATTAAATTAAGACATACAAATCATGATTGATAAATTTGTTTGAGTTTGTGAGTTTAGATCTCTAAATTGAGCAAATTCAGTCATATAATCAGAACTTAGTGTAAACTTAGTTAAACATGTTTGAACTTGTTGAGTGTACACCAAGTCGATGAGTTTAGTCTAAAATATTTTTTTTTAGTACCCAACTCAAAAAAATTGGTCACTTATATCCAAAACATCATTTGATACTTTACTTTTATGAATTGTGTTTGATAAACACTTTATGAATTCAATTGATTTTTTACTTTGTCAATTTGTATTTTATATAAGGAGTTAATTAAACTTAAGAAGAACAATATCATAATAATTGAAATTAAGTAATTTTAAATTATGAACTAAGATATTATTTATGTGTTGGAATATATATAATTTTAGTAGCTTATTGAATAGGAGAGAGACATGTGTAAACTTTTATGATTTTATATTCTAAGTTTACTTTTTGAGTTTACCCTCTTCATCAAGTTTAGTTAAACTCTCAGTTTGACAGCCTTAAAACAAATATAATTTCTTAAGAATTAAATAAATAATTTTCTCTAAATACTTTTGTTATTTATATATTGGAATGTAATTTTTTTTTTTGGGACAAATTGATATAACCTTCTAGTGGTGTAAAATACAATTCAACCACTAGAAGGTTATATCATATATCATTTATTCTTAATATACAATGTTACATATATAACGAGATGAATGTAATGAATTTATCTCATTATTATATATATGTGAAGGTGTATTATATATTCATCTAAATTAAGATGGACCCAGCCGAACCGATCCTTTGTATGGTGGACGAGGACTTATTATATTTCGTAGAGTGATCTCACTTCTTAAATTGATCGTCAATAGTCAATATCTTGCTCAACAAGGACACATATATAATGTAAGTAAGTTTTGAAATCATTGAACAAGTAGAAGTATTGGTTTAAAGTTTATTAGATTGTGATTAAATTAGTTTATTTTAAAATATTAAAAAATATACATAATTAAAAACTATAAATATAAATTAAAAAATTCAATCAAAAACAAGATTTGATAAAATTAAATTACACAAAACAATATTACAATCAAAAGTTTATAGCAAAAATAGACCATATAATAAATAAATATTATTAATCAATATAATATTCATTAATATCAAACTGATAAAATATTAATATATTGACATCTGCACTAAAATTGACTGATTTGTAATATTAATTTTTTTATTAATTAATTATATAATAATCAAAATTAAAAAATTAAAAAAAATTCAAGTGGACTGATTTATTTAGTATTAATTTTTACCTAATTCAACTAAATATTGATGGATTCAAATCACTCACTAAAGATTTTTTCAAATAAATTCTCTAACGAATTTTCAACTATGCGTTTGTTCTTATTGACAATGTCACAAGTTTCACCGTACAAAAGTTGAAAAAGTAAGAACACAAAACGTAGAAATTAAAGAAAAACTAGCCGGCAAAGAGTTGTACGTTATGTCCTAGTACATCATTATTAGCTATTATTAAATCTGATAATTTACCAAAGTCTTTTAATTGCATCGATGTATTAATAAGAATCATAAGAAATTTAGCTTACAATTTGTTATGTCAATTAGAATGAAAGTTGATTCTGAAAAAGTGATGGAAATTTTGTTAATTTAGCTTACATAAGAAATTTTGGTTTTTGTTAATTAGCCTCAATATTGTTGTTATTCACTGGGAAAAAAAGTCAAATTTTTGAAGATATCATTCAAAAGGTTTTATCTATGTATCTTTACATTAAAAAAAAAAAGGACTGAATCAATTAATGAAAATATATAAGGATCAATGTCAACGAATTTTGCCCTTTTCTGCGCGTCTGACTAAATTAAAATAACAAAGAAAATAAAACCCTAAATGGAGTACTGATTCAACGATTGAATCATTCATTTTCTCATTGCTTCCTCATGTGAACTTTAGCAAGTGGACTATATTTAATTATTTATATATAGAGAGAGAAAATTATTAAATTATTAATTTAATTCTTAAAATATTATAATTATCTTAATTTAATCGTTGCAAGAATTAGCCGACGTAATAAAACTGATTTATCTTCTGCACAGATGGTCTTTCTCATGTGATGACCTAGTCTATGGCAGTCACACAAGTGGATTATACCTGGATTAAAGTAATCATGCATCGTTTCTCTATTATTTTTTATAATTCTTCCCTTCTTCACCTTCGATACTTCGAGCACCATAAATATAACCTCATATTGCTCTTACGAGCATTGCTTAGTCTTGATTCTTGAGCTATTAGCGATATAGAAAAAATGGCCTCACATTCACAGGATAAGTATTTCTACGTTTTCATGCGTGCTTTGGTTCTCACAGCTTTAGCAACGACAGCTTCGTCGTCATCAAATGAACTGTCTCCGAAGTTCTATGAGAAGTCGTGTCCCATGGCTTTGAAGACCATCCAAAGAGTGGTTCAATCCGCCGTTTACAGAGAGCGTCGCATGGGAGCCTCTTTGCTTCGCATGCACTTCCACGATTGTTTCGTTAACGTACGTCTTACTATATATATTCTCATTCTGTGTCTATTTACAAAAGATCGATGACTGTGCATGTATATATATTTCAAAATTATAATAAAAAATCAAGTAATTAGTACTGAAATAAGAAGTAAAAGTGATTTACACTTTCTGAATATATATATATATATATATAGTGTGGTTTGATTAATTATGGGTTGGTGATTTAAATAGGGTTGTGATGGATCTGTTCTTCTGGATCCTTCTCCAACGATAGACAGTGAGAAGAATGCATTTCCGAATGTGAAATCGATAAGAGGATTTGAAGTGATCGATTGGATTAAGAAGGAAGTGGACGACGCTTGTGGTGGCCCTGTCGTTTCATGTGCTGACATTTTGGCCGTTGCTGCCAGAGACTCTGTCGTTGCGGTAATTATACTCTTCAATGTTTTAATATATAGTCATTAATTATTTCACCAGTTATTCGATTACGATTAAAAGATTAGCGATCAGTCTTTAAAGAAAAAATATTAACAATTGTCTAATCATACAAATGACTAGTAAAGAAATTGATGACTTTAATATTGAAACTAATCTAATCCATTTTCTCACACCATCTTTACATTACATATTAAGACTTTGTGTTTATTAATATAATTACTAATATGTAATGTCTTTTTAATATATTTATTATTAGAAATTTGATTTTTACTAGCTCATGTTTAAAGTACTTGACGTACGCAAGAGCTTTACTATTAGTACATTAATGAAGAGACATCGCCAACATATCGAGGAAACATTAACATATATTACACTAATCTTTTTTTTTAATTCGCTTAGATTACATTAATATTACACTTGGGTTTCACTTGGATTTCTTGACATTTTGATAGTGTTATAAGAACTTTCTCTTTGGTTTATTTTTGTTAAATCAATGAATTTTTTACACAATAAAAACAATTAAATTAATATTAAAATATAATATGAACTTATGACTTTATTTTTATTATGTCAGTAAAAATTATTCAATATTTTTATTATTAGGAAGAGCGCCTATTGTGTAAAAGCCTAAAAGGTTAATTTCAATGACAAAAAAAATTAAAGAGAAATAATATAATATTTCAAACTAATAAGAATGTTAAGTGTAATTTAGTTAAATTCAAGGGGAGATTAGTGTAATATAATTCACCCAAAATATTACTATCAATAGCTAATATTTAGCCTATTAAAAAAAAATACCAATGATTTGAGGTGTTGCCAATAATTAATTAATTAATTCTTATTCTGTGTCTTGGCCTCAATTCTAATTATGATTTATTAAATTTGCAGTTAGGGGGTCCAACATGGAAGGTTCGACTAGGAAGACGAGACTCAAAAACGGCAAGCCGAACAACAGCAAACGCAAACCTGCCATCCCCAACGTTGGACCTTCCTCAACTAATCGCAAACTTCAAGAAGCAAGGCCTAAATGCGAAGGACCTCGTCGTTTTATCTGGTGGCCACACCATAGGGTTCTCACGCTGCGTGTCCTTCAGGGACCACATCTACAATGACTCCAACATCGACCCCAAGTTTGCGAGTTCCCTTAGGAAGGGCACGTGCCCCAGACTTGGAGGGAACGACAACCTCGCTCCTTTGGACCCCACTACACACCGTTTTGACGAAGCTTACTTCTCCAGTTTGGTTCAGAAGAAAGGCCTTCTTCACTCTGATCAAGAATTATTCTCAAATGGTGGTTATACTAATGAGTTGGTTAAGAAGTATAGCTATGATACGAAGGCTTTCTTTCGGGATTTCGCTAAGTCTATGATTAAGATGGGGAATATTAAGCCTCTCACTGGGAAGCAAGGTGAAGTTCGTCTGAATTGCAGGAAAGTTAATTAATTGTAATATACTATTGGACATTAAGAAGATTAATATTGTTTTGTGCAGGAAATAATAGTTTGATACATTATTATATATGCCTCCTCAATGATCAGTGTTAGAGTGCTGTTATGTTCATTTCTTTATCAAATGTTGTAAAAGAAGAACAACGTTCTTGTAAAGTTAAAAAAAATAAAAGATATTTTTTCTGTATATTATAATAATAATAATAATAATAAAATGCACAAAATTTTCTTAAATTTATTTTTTGTGCACTTTACATCCCCTCAACTTTTAACTTTACAATTCAACAAAAGAACCTTTTAAACTTGCAATGTGTGGTAGAACACTCCATCCGTCAGTTTAAGTCAACTAATAGATGCCACGTCAGATCATTATTACATGCCTAGATGGCTGCTTACGGGGAGAGGTCCCCTTCAAGCCCTTTCTTAGAAAATCATAGCTTGCTGTGTGCCTCTGTCTATTAGTGTGAGATTCGCATTTGATCATACGGTTCTGGAGAAATCATAATCAGTACGTTTTTCTTGACTCATTCTCTCTCTGCTTTCTTGTTGAAAATCTATCCAAGTTTATAATGCCGCTTCTATCGCAGGTGAGGCAGAGGACATTCTTGGTCAAATCTGAAAAGAAGAAAGCGGACGTGAGCCAAGCTGGTAGCTTTTGTTTTGAAATTTGTACTTTTCCTTTCTTCCAATTGTTATGCCAATAGTCTCAAATTCCCACCTCCTCTGAAAAGTTACTACGGAAAAAAAGAACATAAAGAAGCACCATCATGTCCAGTTGAGCACACCACTTTTTTATAGATTAAGATATTGTTCCAGATAAAGAATGACATATGGAGATGTCTATTATGGGAGTTTGGAAAAGGGAGGAATGTTTCTTTTGAGAAAGGAGTTTCGAGGGATTAAGGTGTAAATACTAAACTGGTTGTCTTTGAGAGATGCAAATAAGCCAGGTTCACTACAAGAGATATCAAGATTAGCGAGGGACACATTTGATGCCAATTACTCGCTAATCCGTCGCCAAATAGTACAGCGACGGATTGCAGACAAATTTAGGACGAACCATTCCGTCGCCAATATATTATCGCTAATTAGCAACAAATTGGCTACCGAACAATTAATATTGGCTAGGAAATTCTCGCCCCATTTCCATTTTTCTTGTAGTGGTTTGAGATATTGCAATATCTGATGTGAACACCAAAACTATGGCTTATTTCAAACGTGGTGGCTGGTCACTCTAGTTCCATGAGTCGCATTGTACATAGGAGAATGGGAGGAAAGGGTTTGGAAGTGTTGGGAAAAACGGTGGTGTGTGCAGTAAGTGTAGAATCAAAATAATTTTCACAGATCCAGGATAATTCCCAAAATATAATAGACAAAAATAACACTAAAAATTTTAGCGTGGAAAACCCAAATTAGGTAAAAATCACGGGACCCGTAGGCCGCTTAAATCTTTCACTATAGCAATAATGGGAATATAAACTTCACCCTTAGGTGAACCTCTCACTCACAAAAATACTACAACAGTATTTCTTCAATTTGTGAACAATAACCCTAGCAAATTGGACTCACTATTTTTCCTCTCAGAAACTTTCTGAGGCACTCTCTCTATTTTTCTTCTCACTCTTTTCTCTCAAAGGTGAGGCTTCTCTGGATGCTTGAAGGATGATTTATGAAGGGAGGGAATGACTCTATTTATACAGTCATTCCTCCACCAACCTTTTGCGTTGCACCAACCCCTCTGCCAATTTTTCCTTGCGCAGCCCCTTCAGATTTCAAAAGAGGAGGTGCCTAACTTTGACAAAATTGACTTTGGAGTAAATTACAAAATTTTGGTTGCAATTTTAGTTAAATTACAACTTTGCCCTTTTTTTAAAAAAATATTATAAGACATGGGCCCCACTTAAGGAGGGACCCACTTTTCAATTCTCCCCCTCCCGACTTAAGTAGGGGGTTCCAGCAATCCTGCAGCTAATCGACAATATTCAAACTTGCTTCTTGGAAGAGTCTTAGTTAACATATCAGATCCATTTTCATCTGTATGGATCTTTTCAAGCTGTAATAGCTTCTTCTCCAATGCAACTCTGATCCAGTGATATCTCATATCAATGTGCTTCAATCTTGAGTGATCAAAGGAGGCATTCTTTCCAAGGTGAATTGCACTTTGATTGTTACAAAATAACTCATACTTTTCTTGGTGGAAAGTAAGTTCATTTAAGAACCTTTTCATCCATAGCAACTCCTTACTGGCTTCAGTTGCTGCAATGAATTCTGCTTCAGTGGTGGACAGTGCAACACACTTTTGTAATTTTGACTGCTATGCCACAGCTCCCCCTGCAAAAATGATTAGGTAGCCCGAAGTAGATTTTCTTGAATCTATGTCGCTGGCCATATCTGCATCTGTGTATCCAACTAACACAGGTTTGGTATCTCCAAAACATAAGCATATTTTGGAAGTACCCCGAAGATACCTGAATATCCACTTTACTGCAGCCTAATGTTCCTTTTCAAGTTTTGAAAGGAATCTACTTACTACTCCAACTGCATGAGCAATATCCGGCCGTGTGCACACCATGGCATACATTAAACTTCCAACTGCTGAAGCATATGGAACCTTGTCCATCTCTTCCTTTTCTTCATCTGTGGAAGGGCACTGCTTAGAACTTAGCTTAAAGTGATTAGCAAGATGACAACTAACCGCTTTAGCTTTGTCCATGTTGAACCTTTGAAGTACTTTCTCAATATACTTCTCTTGTGACAACCATAATTTCTTGGCGCTTCTGTCTCTAGTTATTTTCATGCCAAGAATGTGTTTTGCTAGCCCTAAGTCTTTCATAGCAAAAGACTTGCTCAACTGCTTCTTCAAGTCATCAATTCTGGAAATATTTTGGCCAACAATCAACATGTCATCCACATAGAGCAATAAAATAATGAAATCATCATCAGAGAATTTCTGCACGAACACACAGTGATCTGAAGTAGTCTTCTAGTAATCATGCTCCCCCATAACAGACTCAAACTTCTTATACTACTGTCTTGGCGCTTGCTTCAAGCCATACAGGCTTTTCTTCAGCTTGCAAACATAGTCCTCTTTTTCGTTTTGCTTGAAACCTCTGGTTGCTCCATGTATATTTCTTGCTCCAAATCACCATGAAGGAATGCAGTTTTGACATCCATTTGCTCAACCTCAAGGTCAAGACTTGCTGCTAATCCTAGCACTGTTCGAATGGATGTCATTTTCACCACTGGTGAAAATATCTCATCAAAGTCAATCCCTTTTCTTTGGCTGAATCCCTTGACAACCAATCTGGCTTTGAATCTTGGGTGGGAACTGTTCTCTTCATGCTTAATTCTGAACACCCATTTATTCTTCAAAGCCCTCTTGCCTTTTGGCAGCTTCACCAGTTCAAAAGTTTTATTCTCATGCAATGATTTCATCTCATCTTGCATGGCCTCAATCCACTTCTTCTTGTGTTCATCATCCATTGCTTCTTCGAAGCTTTCTGGTTCTCCCCTGTCAGTTAATAACACATACTGATTTGCAGGGTATCTAGTAGAGAGTTGTCGAACTCTAGTAGATCTTCTCAATTCTGGAGAACCCATTGGAACTGGTGGTTGATCATGAACACCATCATCATCATCAGAATCTTTTGATGGAATCTCAACGGGAGCAACTGGATCACCTATTTCAGGCTGATCATTCTGTATTTCATCTCCAACTTGTCTTGGCACCAGTGTTGGAGGAATAACTTCCGAACCAGTTGAATCACCATTGGCTTTAGAAATATCTTCAATGGTCTGATCTTCAATGAACACAGCATCACGACTCCTGACTAGTTTCTTCTCTACTGGATCATAAAATCTTTAGCCAAACTGATCTTGACCATATCCAATGAACACACATTGCCGTGTCTTAGCCTCAAGTTTGGACCTTTCATCCTTTGGAATATAGACAAAGGCTTTGCACCCAAACACTCGCAGATGGTTGTAGGAAACATCTTTTCCTGACCATACTTTTTCTGGAACATCTAGCTTTAAAGGGACACAAGGTGAGCGATTCAGCACATGTACTACTGCTAGTAAAGCCTCACCCCAAAATTTCTTTGGTAACTTTGCATGAGAGAGTAAACATCTGACTCTCTCCATCAAAGTTTTGTTCATCCTCTCAGCCAGGCCATTCAGCTGCGGTGTTTTTGGAGGCGTTGTCTGATGCCGAATACCATGCTCTTTACAGTAGGCATCAAAAGGCCCAATGTATTCTCCATCATTGTCTGTCTGGATGCATTTTAGCTTCTTCCCAGTTTCTCTTTCAACTGAGGCATGAAATTCTTTAAAGACACTCAGCACTTGATCTTTTGTCTTTAAAGTATATACCCATGTCTTCCTTGAATGGTCATCAATAAAAGTCACAAAGTATTGTGCACCACCAAGTGACTTTAACATTGGTCCACATAAATCTGAGTGTACCAAATCCAGTACATTCGCCATTCTTGAAGGAGGGTGGCTTTTAAACGTAGCTCTATTTTGCTTTCCTGCTAGACAATCATCACACTTCTTTAAGTGAACTTGATCCAAACCAGGTAAAGCATTCTTCTTGGTTAAATAGATCATGCTCTTCTCGCTCATGTGACCGAGATGTTTGTGCCATAGCTCAACTGTACTATCATTTTGCGTTGTGTTCACAACATCCTTGGAGAGCTTTTCTTGCATAATGTACAGTTTGGAGTCTTTGTTTCCTCTGGCCACCACCAACGATCCTTTGGTGAGCTTCCATTGGCCATTAAAGAAGGTATTGCAGAAACCTTCATCATCTAGCTTGCTTGTTGAAATCAGATTCAGGTGTATATCTGGAATATGCCTCACATCCTTCAAGACTAATCGCGTACCATTCTCCATCTTTAAACAAAACATCTCCTTTACCTACAATTATTGAAAGATTATTATTTCCCATTCTTACAACACCAAAATTGCCCGGTGTGTAAGATGAGAAAAATTCCTTCCGAGATGTAGCATGAATGGTGGCACCACTGTCAATCACCCAGCTTGTCTCATGGGTTGTCAGATTGACTACATCATCATCATCATAGACAATGTTGAACTCCTCAGCAACATTTGCTTGCTCATCATCACTACTGTCGTTTTTCTTCTGTCCTCTGCCTTTGTTCTTTTCCTGATCCTTCTTGAACTTGTGGCAGTATATCTTGATGTGACCCTTCTTTTTACAGTAATGGCATTCAACATTGATATATCTGTTGGATTTGCCTCTACTCCTTCCTCTAGGTTTTTGATCCCTAGACTGGTTTCTCCCCCTGAAGTCTGAAACCAGAACATCTGGTTGTGATGAAGAAGATGAGCTTTGAGATCTTCTTCTCATTTCTTCATTTAAGATACTACTTTTAACAGATTCCATATTAACTACACCATCAGGTGCAGTGTTAGTGATGGAAATCTTTAGAGTCTCCCATGACTTTGGTAGAGAGCCCAACACTAGCAGAGCAAATATTTCATCGTCCAAATTTATGCCCATTCTGGACAGTTGATCTACGACCCCTTGCATCTCATTTAGATGATCTGCTACAGAAGTCCCTTCCCTGTATTTCAACTGCGTCAATTTGGTCAAATAAAATAATTTATTGTTACCAGTTTTTGACGCATAAAGCTGTTCAAGCTTATTCCATAGTGTTCGGGCATGAGTCTCATTGCAGATGTGGTTATACACGTTGTCTTCGACATATTGTCGGATGAAACCACACACCTGCTCATGCTCAAACCTCCATTCCTCATCCGTCTTGCCTTCAGGTTTATTTGATGTAAACACTGGTAGATGCATTTTCATCACAAATAGGAAATCCTTCATCTTGCTTCTCCACATGTGATAATTTGTGCCATTTAGGCTGATCATTTTGATGTTTCTTGTCTCCATTGAGATCAGTAATTAACAATTTTAACTGATCCCAAACCTTTTCTGGCCGTGAATAGTACCTCTGTACGTATGAACAGTACCTTCGTATGTATAAACAGTACTTCCATACGTATGAACTGTGCCTACGTACATATGAATAGTACAAATACGTATAAAAAATACTAGTATGTATGAATAGTACCTGTATATATAAATAGTGCCCGTACGTCTTCGTACAGTATTTGTGAAAAATACTCGTACGGTATTCTTCAATGGTACTCTAACCAAAAGCTCTGATACCACTTATTAGGAAAAACGGCGGTGTGCGCAGTAAGTGTAGAATCAAAATAATTTCCACAGACCCAGGATAATTCTCAAAATATAATAGACAAAAATAACACCAAAAATTTTAGCGTGTAAAACCCAAATTAGGTAAAAACCACGGGACCCGTAAGCCGCTTAAATCTTCCACTATAGCAATAATGGGAATACAAACTTCACCCTTAGGTGGACCTCTCACTCACAAAAATACTACAACAGTAATTCTTCAATTTGTGAACAATAACTCTCACAAATTGGACTCACTATTTTTCCTCTCAGAAACTTTCTGAGGCACTCTCTCTATTTTTCTTCTCACTCTTTTCTCTCAAAGGTGAGGCTTCTCTGGATGCTTGAAGGATGATTTATGAAGGGAGAGAATGACTCTATTTATAGAGTCATTTCTCTATCAACCTTCTGCGTTGCACCAACCCCTCTGCCAATTTTTCCTTGCGCAGCCTCTTCAGATTTCAAAAGAGGAGGTGCCTAACTTTGACAAAATTGACTTTGGAGTAAATTACAAAATTTTGGTTACAATTTTAGTTAAATTACACCTTTGCCCTTTTTTTAATATTATAAGACATGGGCCCCACTTAAGGAGGGACCCACTTTTCAGGAAGGGCGGGGACCTCTCCATATAAGTAGCCATCTAGGCATAAAATGATCTGATCACATGGTATTTGGAGAATAATGTTACAATTTATTCTTTGTAAACTTAACGGTCAAATCGATGGAGGAGATGTTTTGCCACTTGTTATAAGTTTGACGAGTTTTCTATCAAGTTTTTAAAATTGACGGAGGGTAAAGTACAAAATCCTCAAAATTCAGAGGAGTTTTGTGCATTTTTCCATGATAATAACATAGGATAAATTGTAATTTACTCTCTTATGATTTGGCTCAAATTAAAGTCATATCGTCTCCTATAATTTAACTCTTAATTATCTTGGCAAAAAGTGTACGAATTCTAAAGTGTTATGGATGTCAATGCAAAAGTATATATCATATACATTTCTTTTGTTTTAAATATTACATTCGGTTCTTTTCTAATTTATTTTTTATTTTGAAGTTAACTTTTTTGCACAATATATGTTCTTTTTAATAATAAAATACTATTGTCAATTGTCTTTAAATCGATCCTTTATAAAATTATTTTCTTAATTTGGTCTCTCATATAAGAGATAGTTCTCAATTTGGTCCTTGATATATATGGTATTTCCATTATTGTCCCACACAAATAAAATTGTTAACTATAATGTCCTTTAATTAATTTTTTATTAATAAAAATAATTGTCAATGTACATTATTGTACTAAGTAATAACATGCCAAAAAAATATGTTGCACAACATCAAATTTGTTATTTTATTAATAACATATTGACAAAAGGGCATTATTGATGACATATTTATTTGTGAGGGACCAAATTAAAAATGTCCACATGTGAAGGACCAAATTGAAAAGATAATTTTATGAGTGACTAAATTGATAAATATTTCATGTGAGGGACCAATTGAAAAGATAATTTTTTTAAGTGATTAAATTGAGAAATATTTTATATGTGAGGGACTAAATTAAAAAAGTCCATGTAAAGAACCAAATTGAGAATTATTCTATATGTGAGGGACCAAAATATAATTTTAGTTTTTGATAATTAGAAATATGGAATATAGATATAGTAGTAATTTTATGTCAAAAACAATTCTCACTACATCAAAATATCATTCTCACCTCCTCCCAATTGGAATGAAAAATGGAGGTTATTTTTAGAATGTTTGATTTTGAAGAATGTTACATTTACTGAAATCATTTTTTAAAACCTTATATCAAACTTTAGAATGTAATATTTTCATGAAACATTCTTGAAAATAATTTAACATTCTCGTATACCAAACGCCCTTTTAGAAACTAAATATTATTCTTATCTTTTGTGAAGTGAAATTACAGTTCTTACATAATCAGATTAATTTTCATTTATTTATTTATTTATTCATTGATTCACTTGTAAGAGCATACAATTTAAATATTCCTGTGGATATAAGAGAGGTGCGCTTCTAAAATTACTTGGAGAGACCATTTAATTAATTCAGACGAAATTAAAAAGAATTTAAGTCTAAATACCACAAAAAAAGCGAGGAAAGTCTGATGCAACAAGCACATTTAATCTTATCAATATCAAGATATTCTTTCAATGAGAAATGTAATTATAATATGACAATAGAAGAATGGCAAGAAATTAAAGTCGACTACTATTAACAATTAAAAAAATGATTTTTTTCTAATTGAAAAAAAAGTTGATTAATTACTCCATCGGCACACTAATTAACATACAATTCTCGATTGCAATATCATTTAGATATATGGTATATATATAACCAGACAACTAGTTATTTAATTAAGATCTAATTGGCATATTTATTGACAGTATCAAATCTAACTATCTCAAATTGATGGTCGATTGTCATTAGCTTTCTCAGAAAAGACATAATACCAAATTTTTTGTTATCCATTGACTATGTCACAAGTTTCCATTTAAAAAAGTTGAAAAAAGTAGGAAAGTAAAACGTATGAAATTAAATAAAGAAAAACTGGCTGGCAAAGTGTTTTACGTTTTAGTCAAGTGCGTCATAAACTATTTAAAATCTGATCATTTACTGACCGAAGCCTAGGTTTTAGAATGCAGAAAGTTTCTGATCAAGATTATTAGATGAGATTATTTAATAGTTAAGATTAATTTTTTAAAAAAATTATATAATTAATTTTAAAAAATACAAAATAAACTTGTTAAAATTAATCATATAATTTTAAAAATAAAAAAAGTATTAAATTAATCTAGATCATTGATCAGGACCTGGAGACAACTATTTCCTCACCTGGAAGGGATCCACGTACTAGGTTTTATCTGTCTTTACATATAAACGAATATAAATGGACTGAATCAATTCAATGAATATATATATGGATCAACATTAATTGTCATGTATTTACATGAATCTTCCCCTTCTCCGCGTCTGACTAATATTTAAAAAAAAAACTCTAAAATGGACTAAATCAGCCAATGAAAAAGAGAAATTCAACTATTGAGTCTCCAATTGCTTCCTCAAGTGGTCTTTAGCAAGTGAACCATGAGAGAGAGAGAAAGAGAGAGAGAGACCCGGCGGGGGGAGGGGTTGAATAAACTACTGATTTAATTTATGAAAAATTAGAATTATCGTAATTTAATCATTGAAGAACAAAATGTTTTAATTTAATAGAGTACATAATTTATCTCAATTTGGTCCTTTTTATTTTTAAAAAGTAGAATTATAATTGTTAAACCTCAAATTTTTTTTATTAGAAGTTACTTTTACATACAAAATGATAAAATTGAAGCAATACAATTTTTCAAAAACTAAAATTGTTGAGTGACTTGAATTATTTGATAAATCAAATTATAACTAGACTCAGTATTTTGGAAGTGCGATCTGAAAGGAGAAAAAACTTAAAAGTTTATGAGACGAGTAAGACATAGGAGAAAAATTGAAATTGTTGAGTGACTTGAAGTATTTGGTAAACTAGATTATGACCTGATTCGATATATCAAGAGCACGATCTAAAGAGAAAAAAAAATTAGAAATTTGTAAAGTGACCTATTTTATGGTATGAGATAGTTGCATATTTTATTGTACATGTTTGTTTTTAATTTCCATATAATGTATCAGTCACTTTGTATAAAGAATAACAGGAATCACCTCTGTCGGTGGATGTATATCACATTAGCTAAACCATATTAAATTGGTTGTGTTGTGTGTTTTTCACTCAATTTATCTTCTCTATTTTTTGTCTTAATTATGTGGTAAAAGTTGAAACAAATATAATATTTGGACAACTAAATCAATAATTTAATCGAAATGTCAACGTATATTAAATATATCACCTGCATGCCCTTGTAATAAAGCTAATTTCTTCTGCAGAAATGGTCTTTCTGATTTCCTAGTCCACATCAGTCACAAACCAGGAATTACGTACATAGAGCAGTGATCTTCTGAAAATAATGAAAAGTAAAAGATTCTCCCCTTCCTGATGATCTTCGTTCCCTATAAATAGAACCTAACACTGCTCTCACGATCATTGCCTAGCGTTGAGCTATTACAAGAGATCGTATATAGTCATAGAGATGGCCACACATAAGTATTTTAATTTCTACGTTGTGCTGCATGCTTTGGTTCTCACAGCATTAGCAACGACAGCTTCGTCGTCATCAAATGAACTGTCTCCGAAGTTCTATGAGAAGTCGTGTCCCATGGCTTTGAAGACCATTGAACGAGTGGTTCAGGCCGCCGTCTACAAAGAGCGTCGCATGGGAGCCTCTTTGCTTCGCATGCACTTCCACGATTGTTTCGTTAACGTATGTCTTATCTAATTAAGAATGTTTTGAAAGGGATTAAATATATATATATATATATATATTGCAGTATTCTTTTGATTAATTATTGGTTGGTGATTGAAATAATTAATTAGGGATGTGATGGATCGGTTCTTCTGGATCCTTCTGCAACGATAGATAGTGAGAATAATGCATTACCAAATGTGAATTCGCTGAGAGGATTTGAAGTGATCGATTCGATTAAGAAGGAAGTGGACGACACTTGTGGCCCTATCGTTTCATGTGCTGACATTCTGGCTGTTGCTGCCAGAGACTCTGTGGTTGCGGTAATGATTCATATTATATATATTAATCATTCTTTTAGCTTTACGTTATGTTATGTGCTTTTACCTTGTGGGAGGCTAACTTAATATTTTACGTTCTAAATAATTGTGTGTCAAACTCTTTGTAATTAATTATGAGTTTATTAAATTTGCAGTTAGGGGGGTCAACGTGGAGAGTTCAACTGGGAAGAAGAGACTCCAAAACAGCAAGCCGAACCACAGCAAACGCAGACATCCCACGACCAGCGATGGACCTTCCTCAACTAATCGCATCCTTCAAGAAGCAAGGCCTAAACAAGAAGGACCTCGTCGTTTTATCTGGTGGCCACACCATAGGGTTCTCACGTTGCGTGTCCTTTAGGGACCACATCTACAATGAATCCAACATCGACCCCAAGTTTGCGAGTGCCCTTAAGAAGGGCACGTGTCCTAGAATTGGAGGGGACAACAACCTCGCTCCTTTGGACCCCACTACGTACCGTTTTGACGAAGCGTACTTCTCCAGTTTGGTTCAGAAGAGAGGCCTTCTTCACTCGGATCAAGAACTATACTTCCATGGAGGATATACTGATGAATTGGTCAAGAAGTATAGCTATGATACGAAGGCTTTCTTTCAGGATTTCGCTAAGTCTATGATTAAGATGGGGAATATTAAGCCTCTCACTGGGAAGCAAGGTGAAGTTCGTCTGAATTGCAGGAAAGTTAATTAATTGTAATGTACTATATTGGACATTAAGAAGATTAATATTATTTTGTGCAGGAAACAATAGTTTGATACATTATTATGTGTTAGAGCATTATTTTCAGCCTAGTTTTTCAATATTACATCAGCCATAGTTTTCCTATCTACAGCAGGCACTACAGCTGGCATCATTCCTTTCTTTTTAGATTACAGTCTTTTACCTTTCCTTATTTTATGCCTTTGCTTACACGTGTCCCTTATCCGTTAGGCTACAGTCTATATACTGTACCTCTTGTATATCCGGATTCGACAAAAATGAATATACAGAATTCTGTTGCATTATATTTCTTTCTTTATTTACTCTTGTTAGGTTACTGAAAGGCAATAAATTAAGGAGAAAGATTGAGAAGAACACACAAAGAAATTACGTGGTTCAGTCAATGCGACCTACGTCTACGGACAGAGAGAATATCTGTATTATTTCTGATAGAGGCTATACAGAGAGAAATTACATCAACCACTTCTAATGAATTCCATTACACACATATATATATAGAGGAAATAATGGGTTATGGGTCGTGGGTCGTGGGTCGGTTTACAAACCAGGTCACCCATAAAATTCAAGTCAAACCCAACAATTTCCCTCCTTGACTTGAATTCTCTCAAATCACCAGTACTAAGTACAAATTCATCTCTGTCATTCTAGCCCTGTAGGGCTTCATGGAATGCGAACATTCACCAAGTCCAAGCTATGCTTGAACTTCTCTGAAGGTAGAGCCTTTGTCAACATATCTGCTGGATTATCTGCTGTAGCTATCTTCTCGATGGATAATTTCTTGTCTTCTATCACATCTCGAATAAAATTCAATCTAATATCAATATGTTTCGACCTCTAATGGTAGACTGGATTCTTGGCCAAACTTAATGCACTCTGACTATCACAATAAATGATAGGTCTCTGAATATTTAACCCCAGACTATCAATCAAACCATGTAACCACATACCTTCCTTAACTCATTCTGCCAATGACATGTATTCTGCTTCAGTGGTAGACAAGGCAACTATAGATTGAAGTGTTGCCTTCCAACTGACAGCTCATCCATTCAGAGTCAAGACATAGCATGTTAAGGATCTCCTCCTCAAAAGGTCTCCAGCATAATCTGAATCTGTATAGCCAACCAAGCCACTATCAGATTTATCAGCACCATAAACCAAGCAAATATTACTCGTACCTTTCAGATACCGCATAATCCATTTAACTGCACTCCAGTGAGCTCTCCCAGGATTACTCATAAACCTGCTTACCACACTGACTGCATAAGCTAGATCAGGCCTAGTACACACCATTGCATACATCAAGCTTCCAACAGCATTACAGTAGGGCACTGAACTCATGTACACTTTTTCCTCAGCTGTAGTAGGTATTGTACTAGCATCAAGTTTAAAATGTGCCACCAACGGAGTACTAACCGGCTTAGAATTATTCATTTGGAAAGATTGCAACAATTTTTCTATGTATTTCTGTTGAGATACATATAGTAAACCTGCACTTCTATCTCTCCAAATCTCCATGCCCAATATCTTCTTGGCTGCACCCAAATCCTTCTTCTCAAACTCACTGCTCAACAAGGCTTTCAAACTATCAATTTCAACATTGTTCTTTGCAGCAATTAACATATCATCAACATATAGCAACAAATAAATATAAGAATCATCTGCAAGTTTCTTAGAGTAGACACAGTTATCAAACTGATTACGCAGAAAACCATGGGAAGTCATGAATGCATCAAATTTCTTGTACCACTGTCTAGGAGACTGCTTCAAACCATACAAGGACTTTTTCAGCAAACATACATGATCTTTTTTCCCATAATCAAGAAATCCTTCTGGTTGTGACATATAGATCTGCTCCTCTAAATTTCCATGTAAGAAAGCAGTTTTCACATCCAGTTGTTCCAACTCCAAGTAAAAAACACTTTCCATGGACAAAAGGACACGAATGGTTTTATGCTTCACAACAGGGGAGAAAACTTCATGATAATCAATTCCCTCCTTTTGTGAAAAACCCTTGGCCACGAGTCGTACTTTGAACCTTGCTGGTTCAACTCCAGGAATACCTTCTTTCTTCTTGAAGACCCATTTGCATCCTATCGGTTTCACTCCCTTTGGTAACAGTACAAAATCCCATGTTTCGTTCTTCTCAAGAGATTGCACCTCTTCATTCATTGCAACCAGCCATTCTGATGCTTCTCTACTCTCAACTGCTTCTTTATATGATCTCGGGTCATCAGAATCAATGCTTTCACCTACTGCCAAGGCATAAGCAACTGAATTAATATCAACTATATCAACACAATCTACATACCTTATAGGTTTTCTGATTTCCCTTCTTTCCCTCCTTGTTGCTATAGGTTGTGATTCTTCTTCTTCCCTGGGCTGCTGTACAGGGTCTGTTATAACCCTTTTTGAAGTTTGAACTTCAATTTCCACCTTCTGGTTGGCACCTTGATCATTATTACCTGCATGACTACCAAGCTCCTCCTTCTGACCAAACATAGTAGACTCATCAAAAGTTACATCTCTGCTAGTAATAAATTTTGGAGTTCTATCCTTTTCGGTACACCACAGTCTGTACCCTTTAACTCCAGGTGCATACCCTAGAAATATGCATTTCATTGCCCTATGCTCTAGTTTACCATCATTCACATGAGCATAAGCAGGACAACCAAATATACGCAAGCCAGAATAATCAGAAGGTTAACCGAACCATACCTCTTGAGGAGTCTTAAAGTCAATTGCAGTAGATGGCGATCTATTCACCAGATAACAAGCAGTGTTAACTGCTTCAGCCCATAATTGTTTTGGCAAGCCAGCATTTAATCGCATGCATCTCGAATGCTGCAACAGTGTTTGATTCATACGTTCTGCAACTCCATTTTGCTGTGGTGTATGACGTACAGTTCGATGCCTCACTATACCTTCTTTCTTGCAAAATTCATCAAATGGAGCGTTACAAAACTCCAACCCATTATCAGTTCTGAGTGTTTTGACCTGTTTTCCAGTCTGTTTATCAACCATGGTCTTCTACTCCTTGAACTTCCCAAACACTTCATCTTTGGATTTCAGAAAATATACCCAAACCCTTCTAGAGTAGTCATCAATGAAAGTAACAAAGTACTTGCATTTGCCCTGAGATTCAACTGAGAAGGACCCCACAAGTCTGAGTGAACATATTGCAAAACATCCGTAGAAGTATGCTTCCCAGAACTGAACTTAACTCTGCGTTATTTACCCATAACACAAACTTCACAGAATTTTAGCTTCCCAGTTTCTGCTTCTTCTAACAATCCTTGTTTACTTAGAATTGACAGCCCTTTCTCACTCATGTGTCCCAATCGGTAATGCCACAACTCTGTACAATTATCATTCTTCCCTAAAGATTTAGATACAGCCACTGTCCCCATCACAGAACTACCAATCAGAAAGTAAGTGCCATGCTGCAATTTACCCTTCATTATAACCAGAGCACCTTTGAAAATTCTCAACTGTCCATTTTCTCCAGAGTACTTGTACCCTTGTTTGTCTAGAGTACCAAGAGAAATCAAGTTCTTCCGTAGACCAGGAACATACTAAGCATCAAGCGTCCTGACTATTCTATCATACATCTGAATTTGCATAGAACTACTGCCCTTAACACTAAGCTGCTCATCATCACCCAATCTCACAACACCATTCCACTCCTTGAAAGAAGTAAACAGTTCACGTGAGAAAGTCATATGATAAGATGCACCTGTGTCCAAGACCCAAGTATTTGAGAATCAGAGGTGCTGACTGTGAGAACATCAATGTCTTCTTCTTCGTCAGAACTATCTTGTACCACCGCAGTACTATCACTGGTATTCGGTTCCTTCTCATCATTTCCCTTCTTCCTCTGTGGACAGTTCTTCCTGATGTGCCCCTTTTGTTTACAGTGATAACATCGAGGTCCTCCTTTGTTCCTTGACTTAGACCGTGACTTGCTTCTTTTTCCATCATCCCTTTTTGTGTCTCTGCCTCTGCCAACATACAAACCTGCTTCTGCACCATCCTCATTAGAACTAGAGACTCTTCTCTTCAGCTTTTTAGACTGCAAAGCATCTTTGACATCATTAACAGAGATACTATCTCTACCATACAACATAGTGTCAACAAAGTTCTCATATGAATTTGGTAGAGAACAGAAAAGAATGATAGCCTTATCTTCATCATCTATCTTAACCCCAACACCCTGTAAATCCAGGATAATCCGGTTAAAATTATCAAGATGATCTTTTACCTGCATATTTTCTGTCATCCGCAGGGTATACAAACGCTGCTTCTGATATAACCGGTTTGTGAGAGACTTTTTCTGGTATTTATCGTCCAATTTCTTCCACAAACCTACAGCAGTTGATTCATTAACTACTTCTCTCAACACCTCATCAGTCAGACTCAATAGTAATGCACTATGAGCCTTTGCCAAAATTTTCTTCTTCTCTTCTTCTTTCAACGTGTTAGGTAGACTACTTTCTCCTTCTAATGCAACTGCACATCCCTACTGAACCAGAAGTGCCCTCATTTTTACCTTCCACAAAGTGAAATCATTCGATCCATTGAACTTCTCAATATCGAATTTATGAGTCGACATCTTCTCAAATAACAGCAGATAAATTACTAGCAAATTTCGCAATTAGAAATTGAATTTCACAAAACTGTTCAGAACCTTGCAAACTGACCAGAACTTTACTAACAGAAATTCAACACAGCAGTCCAACAAAATTCACAGCAGTAAACCAGAAATCCAATCCAGCACTATCTAACACAATCCAGTAAATTCACACAGAAATTCAGAATTCTTTTCTGAATTAAACATAAACTCACCGGAACCGTGTCTACGAAACAATAACGATCGCAACAGAAAACTTGGTCCAAACAACAACTATGACCAAACAGCAGCTTTGACCAAACAGCAGTTTTTGACCAAACAGCAACTTTAAACAAACAGCAGCTTTGACCAAACAACAGCTTTGACCAAACAGTAACTTTGACCAAACAGTAACTTTGACCAAATAGTACCGTTGACCGTTGACTGCTACAGTACCTCTCCGTAGAAGACGATGAACAGTACTTTCGATGAAGATTCCGGCGATGAACAGTACTCGCAACCGTAAAAACTCACCAAAACAACTGAAAAACGATTTCCAATGCATTAGAAATGTAATAAACGGTCTCTTTTTGCCCAAAAACAAGCGAATCAAGCTAGATGTGAAATTTAAAACTAGATCTGAAAATTTTCTTACCACCAAAAATTGGTCTCCGACGTTCTTCAACGCACCAAAGATACAGAGAATGGTCTCCTATGCTCCAGAACAACTAAATCGAGGCAAGATCTGAAATTTTGGAGCCGGATCTGAAAATTTTCGAACGTGCTACAGTAACCGACGAACCAAAAATGAACCAAGGCTTTGATACCACTTGTTAGGTTACTGAAAGGCAATAAATCAAGGAGAAAGATTGAGAAGAACACACAAAGAAATTACGTAGTTCAGTCAATGCGACCTACGTCTACAGACAGAGAGAATATCTATATTATTTCTGATAGAGGCTATACAGAGAGAAATTACATCAACCACTTTTAATGAATTCCATTACACACATATATATAGATGAAATAATGGGTTATGGGTCGTGGGTCGTGGGTCTGGTTACAAACCGGGTCACCCACAAAATTCAAGTCAAACCCAACAACTCTAATATAGTATCAGAGGCTGCTTGACCTTCAATGTCAAGTACGGCTGAAATTTCTCAATCGCCCAGCACTAACTCTTAATTCTTCCACATATGTCTCTACAATCACACAGATCACTTCACCTATTAACTCACAACCTCATTTTTTCACTGTAAAATTGAATCACGATAATTATTTAATATGGAAGACACAGATGATTCCCTATCTTCATGGCCAAAAACTCTTTGGTTTTGTAAATGGAACCATCGCTTCACCTCCTACTGATAACTCTAAATCCGGAATACACAAAGTGGTTTCATCAAGATCAATTAATTTTATCTGTCCAGATTTCATCTTTTTCTGAGAACTTGATTACCCATGTTTTACAGTGTAAGACTAGCCATGATATTTGGAAAACCTTGGATACTCTCTTCACTAACCAGACGTAGGAAAAATATATTCAAATATACTCACAGTTGGCTTAGATTTAAAAAAGGGGAGATACGGTTGTTGAATACCGTTGGAAAGTCACCATGCTCGCTGATTCCATTGCTGTTGCCGGAAAACCGCTCTTAGATGCAGAGTTTGTGTTGGGAAAATTGGGGTATTTGAAAGAATAAATAATACCCTCAAGCCCAGGATAATTCCCAAAGTAAAAAAGATAAAATAACACCAAGATTTTAGCGTGGAAAACCCTCCAAATGAGGTAAAAACCACGGGACCCGTAGGCCACTTAAACTTCCACTATAATAATAATGGGATTACAAACTTCACCCTCAGGTGGATCTCTCACTCTCAAAAATACAACAACGGTATTTCTTCAATTTGTGAAAATACCCTCACAAATTGGCTCACTATTTTCTTCTTAGAAAAACTCTCTTTCTAAGGCTCTCTCTATTTTTCTCTCACTCTCCTTCGTGAGAATTTTGGTTGATATGAGGATGATAACTGAATGAGGTAAATGACCCTATTTATAGAGTCATTCCTCACCAACCCCTTCAGATTTCTTCTGCGCAGCCTGCACCAACTCCTTCAGATTGCGTCTGCGCCTAACTCCAGCAGCCCCTCCAATTTCAAGAAAGACTGTACCTAACATTTTTGTCATTTTTTGACTTTGGGGTAAATTACAAAATTTGGTTACAATTTTTATTAAATTGCAACTTGACCCCCTCTTTTTTTTTATATATTAGTGACGGGTCCCACTTAGGAGGGACCCCACCTTACAAATCTCCCCCTCCCTACTTAAGTGGGGAGTGATACCAAGCCTGCAACTTCTTTACAGACTTCCAACTTCTCTCTTGGTAGAGTCTTCATCATCATATCGGCCCCATTATTGTTGGTATGGATTTTCTCAACTTTCAGCAACTTACTTTCCAACACATCACGGATCCAGTGATATCTCACATCAATGTGTTTCGACCTGGAATGGAAAGTTGGATTCTTGCTGAGATGTATTGCGCTTTGACTGTCGCAATAGAGAATATAGTTTTCCTGGTTTTGGCCTAATTCTTGTAAGAACTTCTTCATCCACAGGATTTCCTTACAACCTTCGGTGATTGCAATGTATTCTGCTTCTGTAGTGCTTAAGGCAACACACTTTTGTAATCGTGACTGCCATGAGACAGCTCCCCCTGCAAATGTTATCAGGTACCCAGATATAGACTTCCTGGTATCCACATCTCCAGCCATGTCTGAATCTGTATATCCTTCTAATACAGCTTTTCCATTACCAAAGCATAAACAATGATTGGAAGTACCTCTGAGATACCTGAGTATCCATTTGACTGCTGCCCAATGTTCCTTTCCAGGATTTGCCAGGAACCTGCTCACAACGCCAACAGCGTGAGCAATATCTGGTCTAGTACATACCATAGCGTACATTAAACTGCCAACAGCCGATGCATAAGGCACTTTGCTCATTTCTAATTTATCCTCCTTGTTTGAAGGACACTGGCTCACTTTTAGCTTAAAGTGATTGGCAAGTGGAGAACTAACAGTTTTTGCCTTATCCATGTTGAATCTTTCAAGAACCTTTTCCACATACTGTTCTTGAGATAGCCAAATCTTGTGATTTTTCCTGTCACGGGTAATCCTCATGCCAAGAATCTGCTTTGCCGGTCCTAAGTCCATCATTGCAAAGGACTTGCTTAACTCTTTCTTCAACATGTTAATCTTGTCAATGTATTGACCTACAATTAACATGTCATCAACATAGAGCAAAAGAATGATAAAGTCATCATCAGAAAATTTCTTGATGAAGACGCAGTGATCAGCTGTTGTTCGATTATACTCATTTTTTTCCATAAATGAGTCAAACTTTTTGTACCACTGCCTTGGTGCCTGTTTCAGACCATACAAACTCTTCTTTAATCTGCACACCAACTTTTCTTTTCCTTTGACTTGGAAACCTTCGTACTGTTACATGTAGATTTCCTCGTCAAGATCACCATGTAGGAAGGCGGTTTTCACATCAAGTTGTTCAATTTCCAGGTTGAGGCTAGCTGCCACATCAAGAACAACTCAGATCGAAGACATCTTTACCATCGGTGAAAATATTTCATCAAAGTCAACGCCCTTCTTTTGACCGAATCCTTTTACAACCAGTCTTGCTTTATAACGTGGTTGTGAGCTGCCTTCTTGACTTTTGATTTTGTACACCCACTTGTTCTTGAGAGCTTTCCTGCCCTGTGGCAATTTCACCAGGTCAAATGTGTGGTTCTCATGTAAGGATTTCATTTCTTCTTGCATGGATTTTAACCACTCATCCTTGTGCTCATCGGTAATAGCTTCATCATAACTCTCTGGTTCTCCCCCGTCAGTGAGCATCACATACTCATTAGGAGAATACCTACAACTTGGTTTTCTCTCTCTGGTGCTTTTCCTTAACGATGCTTCTTGTTGGACCTGTTATGGAACTGGCTCTAGTTGTGAACTGCTAGTTGTTGGATCAACATCATCAGTATTTGGTGTAGCTCCCCCGTCATTAGAATTTGATGGTGGAGAGACTGGTTCCAGATTAACTGGTATTTCATCTGACTGTGGTTTCTCATGTTTCTCAAGATCTTCGATCGTATGATCTTCAAGAAACACCACGTCCCTGCTTCTAATGATCTTTCTGCTAACAGGATCCTAGAGTCTATAGCCGAATTCTTCATGGGCATATCCCATGAAGATACACTGCTTCGACTTTCCTTCCAACTTGGACCTTTCATCTTTTGGGATGTGAATAAATGCTCTACAGCCAAATACCCTCAAGTGTTTGTAAGAAACATCTTTCCCCGTCCAGACTCTTTCTGGAATGTCATAATTCAATGGAACTGATGGAGAAAGGTTGATTAAATCAACTGCTGTCTTCATTGCCTCCCCCCAAAAGGAGTTTGGCAGTTTTACATTTGAGAGCATACATCTGACTCTTTCACAGATGGTTCTATTCATCCTTTCAGCGACACCGTTGTGTTGAGGTATCTTTGGTACTGATTTTTCCAGCCTGATGCCGAAACTTCTACAGTACTCCTCAAATGGTCCGCGATACTCACCGCCATTATCTGCACGTACACACTTCAAACGTCTGCCAGTTTCTCTTTCAACTTTTACATGAAACTGCTTGAAAACTTCTTGCACTTCATCTTTAGTTTTCAAGGCAAATGCCCATACCTTTCTTGAGTGGTCATCAATAAAAGTCACAAAATAGAGTGCACCTCTATATGACTTATTACTCATTGAACAGACATCTGTGTGTATCAAATCTAGAATATTTGCTTTTCTAGAGGGTGGAGAACTACGAAATACAACTCTGTATTGTTTTTCCATAATACAATCAACACAAGTACGTAAAGGTGTACCTTTTAATTCTGGCAAGAGCTCCTTCTTGGAAAGAATTCTGAGACCCTTCTCACTCATGTGACCGAGCCGCTTATGCCATAGCTCAGTGGGAATTTCTTTCCTAGCAGTGTTTACATCTCCTTTACATAACTTTGCTTCCATAATGTAGAGAGATGAATCTTTCTTGCCTTTGGCTACTATCAAGTTGCCTTTGGTGAGCTTCCATTTTCCTTCACCAAAATAGTTGCTGTAGCCACCATCATCAAGTACTCCGGTGGAGATTAAATTAAGGCGAATATCAGGAACATGCCTCACATCTTTCAAGAGTAACCTGCATCCAAGATTAGTTTCCAAATAAATGTTGCCAATGCCAATAATTTTGGATGCATCATCATTTCCCATCCTCACGAGTCCGAAATCACCTTGGGTGTAGGTTGAGAAGAATTCTCGTCTTGAGATAACATGGTAGGAAGCACCTGAGTCAACTGCCCATGTAGTCTCTTGATATGCCAGATTGACATAGTCAGCATCTCGAACAATGAAAACATCTTCGGTGACACTTGCAGTGTCATTTGTTCGGTTCTCTGCTTCCTGATTCCTGGATTGCTGTAACTTCCGGCATTCTCTAATGAAATGTCCAGGCTTCCCGTAGTTGTGACACTTCTTGTCATGTCTCGATCTAGACTTTGACCGTCCTCTTTGCTGGTTTCTTTTGTGAGAATCTCTACCCTTATTTCTTCCGCGTCTTTCTTGCTTGTCCTGTTTCTCTGTGACAAGCGCTTCGGACTCAAGATTATATCCTTCGTCTTTTCATCGAGATTCTTCATTTAACATTCTGTCTTTTACCATATCCATGGTAAGCTTGCCTTCAGGGGCTGAGTTACTAACCGACACAACTAAAGTGTCCTAACTTTTTGGTAGAGAACTCAGCATCAGCAATGCTTGTAGCTCATCATCGATAGTCATCTTCATCGAGTTCAGTTGATCTACAATACCTTGGAACTCACTCATATGTTCCGATACACTGCTCCCATCTTTATACTTCAGATTGACTAATCATCGCATCAGATTAGCTTTATTTTGTGCGGTTGTCCTTGCATACATTTTCTCCAACTTTTGCCAAAGAACATAAGCATCGTGTTCCTTAGCAAAATTTTGAAAAATGCTTTTGTCAATCCATTGCCTAATTTGAGCAGCACATTTTCGATTCAGCACGACCCAATCAGCATCTGACGTGCTAGTTGTTTTGCCATCAGCTTTGTCATCCGTCGGAGTTGCCACTACTTTCTCCTTCGGCATCACGATCGGCTTCCATAGATCTTTAATGTATAAAAGATCCTCCATCTTTGGCTTCCAGATAGCATAATTAAAGGCAGTCAACTTGATCATATTGCTGGTGCTCTCCTCCATTTTGAGCGGTAGTCAACAAGTTTCACCGAACTTGAAACTTTTTCCGACAGTGAATAGTACCCATACGTATGAACAGTACCGTACATATGAATAGTATCTATACGTATAACTACGTATAAAAAGTATTCGTACATATAAATAGTACTCATACGTCTTTGTTCAATATTTGTAAATAGTACTCATACGTATAAATAGTACTTGTACAATATTCTTGAATAACCACACCTCTGATACCACTTTGTTGGGAAAATTGGGGTATTTGAAAGAATAAATAATACCCTCAAGCCCAGGATAATTCCCAAACTAAAAAAGATAAAATAACACCAAAATTTTAGCGTGGAAAACCCTCCAAATGAGGTAAAAATCACGGGACCCGTAGACCACTTAAACTTCCACTATAATAATAATGGGATTACAAACTTCACCCTCAGGTGGATCTCTCACTCTCAAAAATACAACAACGGTATTTCTTCAATTTGTGAAAATACCCTCACAAATTGGCTCACTATTTTCTTCTTAGAAAAACTCTCTTTCTAAGGCTCTCTCTATTTTTCTCTCACTCTCCTTCGTGAGAATTTTGGTTGATATGAGGATGATAACTGAATGAGGTAAATGACCCTATTTATAGAGTCATTCCTCACCAACCCCTTTAGATTTCTTCTGCGCAGCCTGCACCAACTCCTTCAGATTGCGTCTGCGCCTAACTCCAGCAGTCCCTCCAATTTCAAGAAAGATTGTGCCTAACATTTTTGTCATTTTTTGACTTTGGGGTAAATTATAAAATTTTGTTACAACTTTTATTAAATTGCAACTTGACCCCCTCTTTTTTTATATATTAGTGATGGGTCCCACTTAGGAGGGACCCCACCTTACAGTTTGGGACTCACCTGATACCGGCATACTTGGAAATCTTGGTCATTTGATACCCGACTCGGGAGGGACCAAGTTCGAATGCTGGTAGAAAAAAAGAAAAGAAAGGAATGATGCCAGCTGTAGTGCCAGTTGTAGATAGGAAAACCATGGGTGTTATAATACTGAAAAACTATACCGAAATAATGCTCTAACATTATGTATCATGCCTCCTCAATAATCAATTTTGGAGTGCTCTTATGTTCATTTCTTTATCAAATGTTGTAAAACGATCTAGTAAAGTTAAAAAATAAAATATTTTTTCTGTATATTATAATAATACGAATAAAATGCACAAAATTCCCTTAAATTTGTTGTTTGTGCACTGTACTTCGGCCCTCAACTTTCAATTTCACAAGACGATTTTATTGTGGTACTACTTTTTTTAAAACAATTTCTCAGTATACGAACTATTTAAAATTATTTCCTGATATACTAACTTTTTACTTAATTCAACCAATACTTAATTGAATTCAATAAATATTTAAAGCGAATTCGATCGAGTATTGATCGAATTTCATGTAGAAGTATGAAATTCGACCAATACTTGGATGAATTTCATATAACTTTCGTAAAAATTTTTTTTAATATATGAAGGAATTCAACCAAAGTTTGGTGGAATTCCTTCATATATATATATATATAATTATTATATATATATATATATATATATATATTAATATAATATATGTTATTATATTGAATATATATTATATTATTATATATATATATATATATAATTTTTAATATATATTAAATTTAAAATAAAATATATTAAATTTTAAACTATTATATATATATATATTATTTTTTATTTTAATTAAATTATAATAAATAAAATTTACACGATAAGTAATAATAGGATAAGTAAAACCTATTAAATATATAAAATTTAATATATAAGTAAACAAGAAATAATAAATTAATATGAATAGTAAGATAAGAGATAAGTCACAACAAATAAACAATAGTATAAGTAAAACATATTAAATAAATAAAATAATAGTAAATTAAAAGCAAGAAGAATAATTATATTATATTAAACTTCTTTGAATAAACTATTTAATCAATTATTTAATTATTACAAGAATGACTAAAAAAAGAGACTAGAGCAAATCTAACTAAAATACAATCAAATAATATAAATTTACACATGTGGCGTATACTTAGTATAAGGATGATAAAATATATAATATTATAAACAATAATAAATAATATTATCTTAAATAATAGTAACAAACAATATAAGTAGTAAGATAAAGAAAGTAGTTTTAAAATTAATTTATTACATAGATAATACGTCTTAAACAATAAGGGAATTGACAGGATCAAGGACTGGCTAACCATCTTGGATGATGGGAGTACCGTCAGGTTCAGTTTTGACAGATTGAATAATCTAGGTCCTATCAGAGCTAGTGATATAATTATCTCACTAACCTTTTAGTTGTCCAGTGAAATTGAAAACTAAAATATGGATAACTGCTTCTTCAGTACAGTCATTGGCAATTTGAAAAATGGTATTAACCATCATTATCTGTTGAAGAATATTTAAAATATTCGTTTCAGATTGACCATCTATGTTCCACCCATAGATGCTATCTCCTCTAAAGCCTTTGTTAAGTGTCTGAGGAGTTTCTTCTATCACTAGATTCTGAGCAGTGGCTCTAGGGTAGAAGAGTTTGGTTGGAGTTTTTCAATAGGTCTGAATCGGGTTAATACAGGCCTCAGATTGAATATTACTGCTATCTACAGTAACTTCTTCTAAGTTATGAAGGGTCAACTTAGAAGTTGAAGAAAATGATTCTTCATGGAGCTTAATATTTTTGAGTATGTTAATCACATTTTGTAGACTCTTATTAAGCTCAATTTTGACTAAGCCAGGAAGCCTAGCAGGCTTGAAGAGAGGTTTCTCTTTAGGAGCCTTGATTGAAGGATCAGGTTTAGGAGGGATAATCCTACAAGGTTTTTAGGAATTTAGAGATACTAAGCATTTAAATTGGTCCAACATGAAGACCGACTTCTACATTTCCTAAAATAGAATCTGTAAAATTTAAATGTCTAGTATCTCTAAGACATAATAGACATGAAATATTAAGCCAGGAAGTATAAATCATTCTTAGAGATAAGAGGGATCTTCCAATCATCTAAAGATTGATTTATATTTTTAAAATGAATTTCTTCATTAAAAATATTTTTGGAGTATAAGGATAACTCCTTCTCGTAAGAGAATGTCTTAATATTTTCTGTCTATTAAGTCTTAAAGATACTAGATATTTAAATTTTACAGATTTTATTTTAGAAACTGTAGAAGCCGATCTTTACGCCGGACCAATTTAAATGCCTAGTATCTCTAAATGCTTAGAAACCATGTAGGATTATTTCTCCTAAGCCTGATCCTTCAATCAAGGCTTCTGAAGAGAAACTTCTCTTTAAGTCTGCTAGGCTTCCTGGCTTAGTCAAAACTGAGCTTAATAAGAGTTTGTAAAATGAAATTAACATATTCAAAAATATTAAGCTCCCTGAAGAATCATCTTCTTTAGCTTCTAAGTTGACTTTTAACAACTTAGAAAAAGTTACTATAGATAATAGTAGTGTTTAATCTGAGGGCTGTATCAACCCGATTTAGACCGATTAGAAAATTTCAACCAAACTCTTTTACCCTAGAGCCACTGCTACGGACCTAGTGATAGAAGAAACTCCTCAAGTGCTTAACAAAGACTTTAGAAAAGATAGCATCTATGTGTGGAACATAGATGGTCAATCTGAAATGAATATTTTAAATATTCTTCAACAGATGACAATAGTTAGTACCATCTTTCAAACCGTCAATGATTGTACTGAAGAGGCAGTCATTCATATTTTAGTTTCCAGTTTCACTGGATAAATAAAAGGTTGGTGAGATAATTATCTCACTAGCTTTGATAGAACCCAGATTATTCAATATGTCAGAACTGAACCTGACGGTACTCTCATAATCCAAGATGGTTAGCCAGTCCTTGACGCCATCAATTCTCTTATTTGTTTAAGATGTATTATCTATGGAATATATTAATTTTAAAACTATTTTCTTTATCTTACTACTTATATTGTTTGTAACTATTATTTAAGATAATATTATTTAATATTGTTCTTAATATTATATGTTTCATCATCCTTATTCTAAGTGTACGTCACATGTGTAAATTTATATTATTTAATTGTATTTTAGTTAAATTTGCTCTAGTCTCTTTTTTTTTTTTTAGTCATCCCTGTAATGATTAAATTATTGATTAAATTGTCTATTCAAAGAAGTTTAATATAATTTAATTATTCTTCTTTCTTTTAATTTACTATTATTTTATTTATTTAATATGTTTTACTTATACTATTGTTTATTTGTTGTGGCTTATCTCTTATCTTACTATTCATATTAATTTATTATTTCTTGCTTACTTATATATTAAATTTCATTTATTTAATAAATTTTACTTACCTTATTATTACTTATCATGTAAATTTTATTTATTATAATTTAATTAAAATAAAAAAATAATATATATATATATATAATAGTTTAAAATTTATTACATTTTATTTTAAATTTAATATATATTAAAAATCTTTATATATATATATATATATATATATATATATATATATATATATATATATATATGTGAGAAAATCGACCAAAACTTGGTTGATTTTCTTTTGTGTGTGTGTGTGTGTGTGTGTGTGTGTGTGTGTGTGAAGGAATTAGATCAAACTTTGGTCAAATTCCTTTATATGTTAAAAAAAAAAATTTTTTTACGATAGTTATATGAAATTCAACTAAGTGTTGATCAAATTTTATACTTTTACATGAAATTCGATCAATACTTGGTCGAATTCGCTCTAAATATTTATTGAATTTGATTAAGTATTAGTCGAATTAAGTAAAAAGTTAGTATATCAGGAAATAATTTTGAATAGTTAGTATACTGAGAAATTTAAAAAAAAAAAATAGCACCGCAATAAATTCCTACTTTACAATTTAACAAAACAACCTTCTAAATGTCACAACTCTCTATTCAGTTTAACCGTTAAGTCAACTAACAGTTAGATGCCACGTCATCTCCCAAATACCACGTCAGATCATTACATGCCTAGATGGTTGCTTACAGGGAGAGGTCCCCCTCCAAACCCTTTCCTCCTGTACGTTCTCTTAACAGCCTAACCCATGGAACCACGTGAACGGCTCGCTTACTTGTCTTTAAGACAAGCAGGTGCCTGCTTGTCTCGAAACGGCGTCGTTTCAAGGCCTCAAAATGATTTCATTTCGGTACTTTTTTATTTTTATTTTTCTAGACTCAATGAAACGATGTCGTTTTATTTTTTTAAGGTCAAAATACACCGTTTTGTCATGGGATAGGTTCTTCAACGGATTTTCCTCTCTACTGCCCTATCTTCGCTCTCTTCTCCACTCTGGCGCCTCCTCTTCTCCTCTCCTCTCGGTGCCTTCTCTTCTCTCCGACGCCCCCTCTCCAGCTCTACTTTTCTCTAACTCTGAAACGCCTCCTCCTCTCTTTTCCAGCACTGCTCTTCTCCAATCTCCCTCAGATCTTGTCCTCTCTGACACCCCCTCTCAAGAATGGTAAGGATCTCTCACTGTTTCTTCTTTTCTAGCTTTTAAATTCGGCTATATATCATTTTGTTAGATATACAACATGTTAAGTTCATTGGAAAACTCTGCAACTTTTCTTCGACCGGATGGCTATTTTTCATTAATTTGCATATAGTTGATTAGGCAAACAAGCTTTGTGATTCATAATCTAATCTAAAATTGGGTTCGGATTGGGAAGTGGTTTGTGATACTCTTACCTTTGATTATCATCTTGATTATATTAGCAGACAGTGATTCTAAATCTCATACATTCTCAAAACCTGCTTGCCCAATGCTCCAATGTTGTTGAAGTCTCCTATATGTTTGGTTCGAAAAAGTTTATCCACATAATAAAATAAACGTTTAAGGAACGTACTCAAGTTAATAAATCTCTCTAAATAAGCTTTTCTAAAGAGCATGAGATTAACTTGAGTAACTTTCTTTTTACTGAATGTGATGATGTGGCTGGAGCAAGCAAGAATGGATAAACTGCTAGTTGCCCTAACATTAAGAATTACATTCTGCCAGATAAAGAACTCAAAAAATGGTAGCTTCGTGGCTAGCTTAATGTAAAATATATCTAGTTACTATAATTATAATATATATTGCCTAGGATGTATGTGATAATATATATCTAGTTACTACAATGTAAAATATAAGTTCTAATTTTCTAGCTACTGCAATGCCATGGTTTGTCTTAACATGATGGGGGAGTTTGACAGCTTAGTTGGTTTGTGCCATTACTGTTGTAAAATTTTTTATTATAAAAAAGGGCTTGCTTTTGGACCAATTGACTTTTTTTATACTTTCTTTAAACTTCCTTTTCTGGTTATCACAAAATACAGAACACTAATAATACTTTATAACACTAATCTAAAATGGGCAGTGGAATAACACAAAATATGGGATCCTGATACACACTATATATTATGGGAATCATACATAATGTGGAATAATACTATGGGATCCTTATGCACACTATATATTATGAGAATCATACATAATGTGGAATAATACATAATGTGGGAAATACATGGAATAAAATGGATAGTGGAATCCTTATACACCAAACACACCTACAGATGTGGATAATTTGGACTAAAATGTAATGTGTCAAGTGATGGCATTGACTGATCAATGGGTGCTTGCATTAAAAAGTAGCACAAATTAGTAAAATTTTTAGGATTGTTGTGACCAAGATAATTATATTAGACTCGGTTTAAAATACTAACCATAAGTATATCAGTGAAACTCATTTCGAGAACAGTGCCTGGGGGGTAGGAGGTGTTGAGCATGATATTCCGGCTATTGCTTTATTCACCTACATAGAATATGCGTTTATCCATTGAAATCACAATTTACGATCAATGAAATTATAAACCCACAATGAAATTTTCTCACCCAAGTTGCTACTCCTCTTTTTTTTTCTTGAGTCTCAAGGCAACTTCTATATTGTCTCTTATTTCTTACACCTTCTTTTTGCTTAAACCCCACCGCTTGTGATGCGAGCTCAGATGTAGGGACAATTATGGCATTAGCAACCGAATCCAGTTCTTTTCCCATTGAATGAAGCTTATAAATATGCTTCCTTGCATTGGTAGTGACTCTTTGCAAGAATAAATATGCTTCCTCTGACCTAGAGGCTTCAGTAGCCAAATTGATCAAATTTCTACTAAGCACCCTAAATTGATTCATGCTCATTCATCTAGGGTTCTCCTCAATCTCCTTCCCTTGGATATCACGTATTACACCGGCTCTTACTTTCCTCGTCCATCGAGGCATAATATATCGGTCGAGGACTAGATGTACTTCATTGTGATCGTAAACTTTCAAAGCATGGGAACATAAGATGCCAAAGTTCTCAAACTTTCAACAACTGCATATAAAGATGCTTGAGGACTGGTCAAAAGACACTATGTAATCTCTCCCCCTCTCAATCAAAGAGACTACATATTGGAACACCAACACACTCTCATTCTTCTCCTCAATGCTCGTCCTTAGTATCTTCTCATACTATGTCTGAAATAGCTCAAAATGTAGGAGACATTAGGTTCCTTAGCTGGGGCACTTTCTCTCTACATTCATACTTGCACTTCAATTCATTATATCTCTTGTCATCTACAATTCCTTCAAAATGCTTGAAGAATTGCACTAGGTCTATATCCAAGTTTAATAAGTCCTTTCGAGTTTAAGCTTTCACTCAATTGTGTGCTTTGCATACCAAGAGTGAAGGCTTTCTTCATAAAGCAAGCAGCCCATTTCTCCCTTATTTTGTATGTTGTTGTCAGCCATTTATTATCTCCAAGATTATATTCTAACAACATGTAATGCCATGCGACTTCAAACCGATCTCCATCATCAATTTTATACATGGATAGGGAGAGCTCTCTCAAATGCCACGTGCATAAGCCATGCACACTATCCAACATCACCTCAGACAATGTCCTCGTCATAGCCGCATCCTGATCAGTGAACACTGTGAAGGGCTTTTTATGATCATGAGCCTCCAAAAAGGTCTAAGAAAGCCAACTGAATGACTCAACAGTCTCGTCATATATCAATGTAGCTCCAAAAATCACTATTCCTAGATGATGATTAAATCCACAGAAAGAGCGACAAACTTGTTGTTTTTATTTGTGCTGAAGGTTGTATCCAATGACATCATATCTCTAAATAACCCATAATCCATAAGCATTCTTGCATCTACCCAAAACATATTCGTGATCCACTCCTCAGAGTCCATTTGGTATACATGGTGGAATGAGGGATTCTTTGATTGCTGATTCTGGAAATATTGCAACAATGCCCCGACCTCCCTATATACCATACTCCTTTGTTACCTTGACCTAAGATAATTTTTCACATCTATTTGAATGTATCTAATATTTGCCCTTCCCCCGAATGTAAGCTCATTAAGTCAAACGTATTCTTTTGCCTAAGGCCAGATCTTCGGCAATCTCAATCCAGGTGCCTGGACTTTGAATATTGTTCGTTGAGACCGCAACATGTGGCTAGTTTCTTCAGTATGTAGCTCATGATTGTGTTGCTCTGTGAATTTACGCACTTTGTACTTTGTCCCCACAAGCTTCAAGTGTAGTTTGACTTGGCAACTGGTTCTAGTTTTATCATGGGGATTCTTCATGCCTCTTTTATCGGGCTCTTGAAAGCCCTCTTTACAGCATACATACTTATTGAAGTAAACAAATTTTTATCCTTCTTGCTTTTGATGTGTGTATCCTTTCTCACTCCGAATCTCATTTTTCCTCCATATATCCGCCAAAAATCCCACGTCTCCTCTACATTTTCAAATTCCATCCCACTCTTAGGCTTCCAACTTTCCTCCTTCGTAATTATCTGGAATAACATATATAAAAGATTATTAACACACATTGATATTTTAAAAATAAATATTTTAAAAGATTAACAAATGGGAAAAAAATAAGTGTATGCTCCACCCTATAAATAGAGCACATCCTTGTAAATTGCATTGTTCATTTCTGTGAATAATTGAGATACATATAAAATTATTACATAATTGGACCAATAAATCCTTTTTTAGTTCTTTCCAAAATTGAGAAGAACCTCCCTCCACGAGTATCACAATGCATTCAACTGCTATTTAATTTAGTTTTATTTTGTGGATGGACCACTTCTTGTATATATATATTACAATGCTCCACACAATCCTACAGCCTGTATTTTACATTCCCACATCCACAAATGTTGAATGTAAACAAAACCAAAACTAAATTAATTGATGGTATTCTCCACATACTACTTTGTTCTTAGCTATTGTAGTCCTTTGTCTAGTGGAGAATATGGTTACATTCACTTCACATAATTAATCACATGAAACCAAATTACAACTTTTAGTTATGTAAAGACTAAAGATACAACACTGCTTACTTTATTTAAACATATATAAAAGATACTAAAAGATTATTGTAATACCCATGAAAAATAAAATATAAATGCGTGTTTTCAAACTACTGTTACTATTTACGTATATGGTACTGTTCATTTATACAATCAAAATGTCAAATACTAGATGTGGTTTGGTCATAAGAGAAAACTAGAAAGAAGTTTGTAGGAGAAAATGACATTTTATGTGTAAAAATACCCTCAGGGACTAAATTGAAAGGACTGAATTGAAAAGAAACTTAAAGGTTTAAGGTGAAAGGATAGTTTTCCCTTTAAAGTTTCTAATAGTAAATAAACGAAAATTTTCCATCGCGTAAGGTGCACAGTAACTGCATTATTAGAAATGTCGTTTTCATGAATAGTAAATTGAATATTTTATTAGCGCATAGTATCAAATAGTACCCTTGACTTTTGCTATAAATAGGCCCTTCTATTTCACTTCTAAACTCACACCTTCAACTTCTCTTCTTCTCTCCTTAAGTTTCTCTTGCTCCGACGCTAGGCTTCTGAGATTTTGGGCCTTTCCGTTTTTGCTTAGGTAAGGATACTGTGCCCTTTCTATGTCTTTCAAATTTTAGAAGTTATTTTCTTAAGTATGCTCTGTGGTTGCGGCTTTGGCCGATCTTCCACATTAGAAAAACTGTCGTTAGCTGTTATTTTGATTCTCTGATTACCGAAATAGAATATAATCTGTGGAGAATACATGTCTAGAAAAGTTCTGGCTAAGGAAAGACCTGGTTTTTAAGTGTGTCCAGTGTGACCCTCCACTCTTTCCTGGGAACTTACCTGGTGTACTCTTTTACAGATTGTATTCTGTAATTCCGGTATGAATAGTACCCGTACGTATGAATAGTGACCGTATGAATAGTACTAGTACGTATGAACAGTATCTGTATGAAAACGATCTTAACGTATTTTCTGTAATCTTTCATGAAAATCTCTGTAGCGGAACACTGAAATTCACCTGCGTACTCTTGTCCGTAACGATTTAGAGAAGTGATACTCGTACGGAATCCAGGTGAGTGAAACGACCCTGTTTTAATAGAGTTTTAGCATTACTGGTGATAAAAAGTATGTCGTAGGACACTCCCAAGATTCATAGGGGGAAATTGGATTCAGAATAACGAATATAATGAGATAATTAATCCAGAAGTATGGATAAGACAAAGCAAGTATCTCATGATGATATGAAATTTGAATCATATAGTTATATACTATACCTGTTATATGGATGAGTATTATATTGTGCTTCTGATTATGATATGAACTGTTGTACTATTGATTGTGATTGAGCGGTACAGTACCCCCTCTCACGGCAAGGCGGAAAACCCGGGTTAAAGGGTGTCTTGACCAATGAGTGTGGAGACAACGATTCCCTCAGTAGGGATATAGCCCGGATTGGTGATAAATCCGTGAGGCGCCCTAGCTAAGAGGATGAGGTTGTGCGTCATGACAGAAAAATACAAAATTGGTGAGCCGGCCTGTGTGCGCTCTCTGGGATATATTGCCATTGACGAGTACTAGTATCGTTTGTTGAATTGGATGAATTTTTCTTGTATGTAATTTCTAACTATGTCTATTGGTTGAGCTTGAGCCTTCGGATATGCTTGCATGACTGGTGATGTATTTGAATTTTATTAACGCGAGGCCGATTTGCTCACTGAGTTTAAAAGCTCACACTGTTTGTACAAACTTTTTGTTCAGATCAGGTTGCCGCCGAAGTACATCCACTAGAGGAGTAGATCACGTTGGACCTTTCCGCTGTCGGGTAGGCCCTTCTTTTGTTATACAGTATGTTGCTCTGTAACCGTCTAGGACATCTAGGTCAGGGGTTTGGTATTTAACTTGTATTTCAGTATGATAATGTGTTTTGTACTGAGGATCTATTATTTTTAATTAAGAAAATCTAATGTATTTTCTTTGTATTTATTAAGGAATGTTATTTTGAGAATATAGAGATAATGACTAACAATTTTACTTGTGGGAAGAATTTATCGAAAGGCTTACAGTGATGGGATATTCATCATTGTGCCGGTCATGTGCATAGAAAATGGGTCGTGACAAAGTTGGTATCAGAGCATAGGTTGTTAGGTCTCCTAGTGATTACAGAGCAAGGTGTCTTTAGTGGGTCTTCCCCTATTGTCGTGACTGCAGCACGACCATAGGATGAAGATCCACCAAAAGCCCTGTAGAGATTAAAATCCCTTTCTTTCGTGTCTTTACTTGAAGCATAATAGTGACGATATATATTATTCTTAATTGTAGAATAAGTTTAGATGGCACCAAGAAAATCAAACGCTTCTGGAATCCGCACAAGATCTGGCAGGGCCTTGGTCCCTCCAGCTGCTCAGTCAGCAAATGCAAGACTGGAGATGCCTAACTGTGCAGAAGATAACCATGCACAAAACAAAGAAATATCCACTGAAAACCCTGGAAGAAATGCTAGAGAACCATCACAAATCGACGCGACTGTAGTGATGGAAGCGTTAGCTGCAATGCAGAACGAGGTGAATAGGCTAAAGGAACTTCTGATGGGACAGTCATCTGAAGATGGCTCACAGGCATCAGTACATGCTGCAAAAGTACAAGAGACAGACCAGATGCCACCTCCACCCCCTCCTCAGGATTGGGTAGGGACAGAGGTCAAGATTTCAGAATTTATGAAGCTGAATCCGCCAACCTTTGCAGGAGATGTTAATGAAGACCCACAACATTTTCTAGATGACTGTGAGAAAATCCTTGACACGTTAGAATGTCCTGAACCTCGAAAAGTAACCCTTGTTACCTTTCAGTTAAGAGGTAAGGCCGACCGCTGGTGGCGAACATGGAAGAAGGGCATGGCCAGAAATGCCCCACCCGTTAAATGGAATGACTTTAAAAGAATTTTTCGAGAACAATTTATTCCGGAGAGTATACGAGAAGCAAAGATGAATGAGTTTGAGGCACTCCAGCAAGGATCACGAACCGTCGATGAATACGACAATCTGTTTATAGAGTTGTCTGAATATGCTACTCACATGGTCCTAACTGAGAAAGAAAAGATCCGATGGTTTATTAAAGGCCTTCGAGAATCTTTATTTGACAGGGTGGGATCGAAAATACGAGATTTTTCATTTTACACAGAAGCCGTCGACATCGCCCGTATGATGGAAGAAAGAGATATGCAAAAAGAAAAATGGAATAACAAAAGAAAGAGGAAACAAGATGAGAAATCACGCTACCACGAAGAGAGTTCTGGACGTGCAGCCTCTACCGCTAGTGCACCACAGCGTCAACAAAGTGGTACAGGGGGTCAACAAAGGCCCTGGTGCTCTAAATGTGAAAGAAATCACTTCGGAGCTTGTTTTGTCAACAACAACACTAGGGTCTGTTACCAATGTGGTCAACAGGGCCACATCAAAAGAGATTGCCCCCAACTCTACACGAGATCTGGCCAAGGGTCAGTACGCCCTAATCAATCAGAGGCCACTGTTGCCAATAGAGCCCCTGTAACTGTAGGAGGCAATGGAATCGGAACAGGTGCTGGCAGAGGACAAGGTGGTCGAGGGCAGGCTTCAGCAGGCCGAGGGAACGCTCGAGTATTCGCTTTAACCCGTCAAGATGCTCAGGCGTCTAATACGGTGGTAGCAGGTACTCTTCTGATTGAATCAAATTTTGCACATGTTTTGTTTGACTCTGGCTCTACACATTCCTATGTGTCACCATTCTTTGCTAAGAACTTTAAGCAAAAAGTTGTTAGATTAGAATGTCCGTTTTTAGTAACTACGCCTACTGGAGGCACCTTACTAATAGAACGAGGCTATCGAGCTTGCAAGGTAAGAGTCGGAGAAATAAATACAACAGTAGACCTAATGCTGTTAGATATGACAGACTTTGATATCATCTTGGGCATGGATTGGCTGGCATCTTGTCATGCCACCCTGGATTGCTATAATAAGATAGTTAAGTTCAATATTTCGGGGGAGCCTTCTTTCGTATTTCATGGTGAACGGAGTGAAATTTCTAGGAATCTTATATCTTTAATGTGTGCCCAACGTTTATTGCGAAAGGGCTGTCAAGGATACTTGGCATTCGTTAAAGATATTAAGAAAGAAGAACTAAAAGTAGAAGACGTTCCAGTAGTCCAGGAGTTTGTAGATGTCTTCCCAGATGATCTACCAGGTATACCCCCAGATCGAGAGATTGAGTTCCAGATAGAGTTAGCACCAGATACTCGCCCAATCTCCATACCCCCTTATAGAATGGCACCAACAGAATTAAAAGAGTTAAAAACTCAGTTACAGGACTTGCTAGACAAAGGCTTTATAAGGCCAAGTTATTCACCTTGGGGAGCTCCTGTTCTGTTCGTGAAAAAGAAGGACGGATCGATGAGACTATGCATAGATTACAGGCAACTGAATAAGGTAACTATCAAAAATAAATATCCGTTGCCTCGCATCGACGACCTTTTCGATCAACTTCAAGGAGCCAAGTGTTTTTCAAAGATTGACTTGAGGTCTGGTTATCACCAACTCAAGATCAAGGAGGAGGATGTGACTAAAACAGCCTTCCGTACCAGATATGGGCACTACGAGTTCTTGGTGATGTCATTTGGATTAACGAATGCACCAGCTGCTTTCATGGATTTAATGAATAGGATTTTTAAATCCTTTTTAGACAAATTTGTCATTGTCTTCATAGACGACATTCTGGTGTACTCAAAGATTTCAGAAGAGCACGAACAACACCTTCGTGTTGTGTTACAGACATTGAGGGATCATCAATTGTACGCCAAATTCTCTAAATGCGAGTTTTGGGTTGATCGTGTAACTTTCTTGGGACATGTGATCTCCAAAGATGGCATCCAAGCAGACCCAAGCAAAGTAGAAGCGGTCAAAATGTGGCCTAGACCTACCTCCGTCACGGAGATTCGCAGCTTCTTGGGATTGGCAGGATATTATCGTCGTTTCATCCAAAATTTTTCTCAGTTAGCCGCTCCTCTCACACGACTGACTAGGAAAGGAGTAAAGTACCAATGGGATGACGCTTGTGAAGAAAGCTTCCAAGAACTCAAGAAAAGGTTAATCTCTGCACCTGTATTGGTCTTACCCTCAGGATCAGGAGGTTTTACAGTATACTGCGATGCATCAAGAGTAGGGTTGGGATGTGTTCTCATGCAGCATGGCCAGGTAGTGGCATATGCATCGAGACAACTTAAGAAACATGAACAAAACTACCCCACCCACGATCTGGAAATGGCAGCAGTAGTTTTCGCTTTAAAGATATGGCGACATTATCTATACAGAGAAACTTGCGAAATCTACACTGACCATAAAAGTCTAAAATATATTTTCGACCAAAAGGACTTAAACTTGAGGCAGAGGAGATGGGTAGAATTACTAAAAGATTATGATTGCAATATTCTTTACCACCCAGGAAAAGCGAACGTGGTAGCAGATGCCTTGAGTCGAAAATCTATGGGTAGTCTGGCCCATATAGCAGTAACAAAAAGACCCTTGATCCAAGAACTACAAGAGCTGAGAGCAAAAGGTGCTATTCTTGAGGTTACAAGGACAGGATCATTCTTAGCCCATATCAGGGCTAGATCTTCCCTTGTTGACCAGATACGGATATCTCAAATGGAGGATCCTGAGCTTGTCCAAATTATGGAAAAGGTGAAGATTGGTGAAGTGAATAGTTTCACACTCGATGATACAGGAGTCTTACATTTTGAACAACGGTTGTGTGTACCACATGTTGGAACTCTTAGACGAGACATCATGGAAGAAGGCCATCGTGCTGCATATGCTGTACATCCAGGAGCCACCAAGATGTATCAGGATCTGAAACAGATCTACTGGTGGAAAGGTATGAAACAAGACATAGCAGAATTTCTGTCTCGTTGTTTAACCTGTCAACAGGTTAAGGCTGAGCATCTAAAGCCAGGAGGCTCGTTACAACGATTAGAGATTCCTGAATGAAAATGGGAACGAGTGACGATGGACTTTGTTGTTGGTCTACCTCGTTCCACAGGAGGTTATGACTCAGTTTGGGTCATTGTTGACCGACTAACCAAATCAGCACACTTCATTCCAGTCAAAACCACTTATGGTGTAGTAACGTTGGCACAATTGTATATTAAAGAAATAGTAAAGTTGCATGGAGTACCTATATCTATCATTTCTGATAGAGGTCCTCAATTTACCTCTCGTTTCTGAAAAAGTTTTCAAGAGGCATTAGGTACTCGAGTGGACCTTAGTACCGCTTTTCACCCACAGACTGACGGACAGTCAGAGCGGACGATTCAGACGCTAGAGGATATGTTACGAGCTTGTATTCTAGATTTCAGTGGTAGCTGGGAAAAGCATTTGTATCTTGTAGAGTTCGCATATAACAACAGCTACCAGGCCACTATTGGGATGGCACCCTTTGAGGCCTTGTATGGGAGACGTTGCAGATCTCCGATCGGTTGGTTCGAGGTAGGTGAAGCGAAAGCATTAGGACCTGACTTGGCCCAGGATGCCCTAACCAAGGTTAAGACAATACAAGATAGGATGCGAGCAGCTCAAAGTAGACAAAAGGCATACGCTGACCATAGACGACGTGATTTGGAGTTCTCAGTCGGCGATATGGTATTCCTTAAGGTCTCTCCAATGAAAGGTGTGTTGAGATTTGGAAGGAAAGGAAAGTTGAGTCCTAGATACATCGGGCCTTATGAGATTCTAGAACGAGTGGGAAAAGTGGCTTATCGGCTTGCCCTACCTATGGATCTGGAAGGGATTCACCCTGTTTTTCACGTATCCATGTTAAGGAAGTACCTTCATGACCCTTCTCACATACTTCACCCTTCTCAGAATGATTCTATCCTAGTAGATGAAAACTTGTCATACGAGGAGATACCGGTAGCCATCCTCGATAGTCAAGTAAAGAAACTCCGATCTAAGGAGATTCCATCCGTCAAGGTTTTGTGGAGGAATCAAACTCACGAAGAAGCCACATGGGAAGCCGAGGCCGACATGCGTTCTAGATATCCGCATCTTTTTACGACTTGAGGTAATTTAAATTCGGAGGACCGAATTTCTTAAAGGGGGTGATAATGTAATACCCATGAAAAATAAAATATAAATGCGTGTTTTCAAACTACTGTTACTATTTACGTATATGGTACTGTTCATTTATACAATCAAAATGTCAAATACTAGATGTGGTTTGGTCATAAGAGAAAACTAGAAAGAAGTTTGTAGGAGAAAATGACGTTTTATGTGTAAAAATACCCTCAGGGACTAAATTGAAAGGACTGAATTGAAAAGAAACTTAAAGGTTTAAGGTGAAAGGATAGTTTTCCCTTTAAAGTTTCTAATAGTAAATAAACGAAAATTTTCCATCGCGTAAGGTGCACAGTAACTGCATTATTAGAAATGTCGTTTTCATGAATAGTAAATTGAATATTTTATTAGCGTATAGTGTCAAATAGTACCCTTGACTTTTGCTATAAATAGGCCCTTACATTTCACTTCTAAACTCACACCTTCAACTTCTCTTCTTCTCTCCTTAAGTTTCTCTTGCTCCGACGCTAGGCTTCCGAGATTTTGGGCCTTTCCGTTTTTGCTTAGGTAAGGATACTATGCCCTTTCTATGTCTTTCAAATTTTAGAAGTTATTTTCTTAAGTATGCTCTGTGGTTGCGGCTTTGGCCGATCTTCCACATCAGAAAAACTGTCGTTAGCTGTTATTTTGATTCTCTGATTACCGAAATAGAATATAATCTGTGGAGAATACATGTCTAGAAAAGTTCTGGCTAAGGAAAGACCTAGTTTTTAAGTGTGTCCAGTGTGACCCTCCACTCTTTCCTGGGAACTTACCTGGTGTACTCTTTTACAGATTGTATTCTGTAATTCCGGTATGAATAGTACCCGTACGTATGAATAGTGACATATGAATAGTACCAGTACGTATGAACAGTATCTGTATGAAAATGATCTTAACGTATTTTCTGTAATCTTTCATGAAAATCTCTGTAGCGGAACACTGAAATTCACCTGCGTACTCTTGTCCGTAACGATTTAGAGAAGTGATACTCGTACGGAATCCAGGTGAGTGAAACGACCCTGTTTTAATAGAGTTTTAGCATTACTGGTGATAAAAAGTATGTCGTAGGACACTCCCAAGATTCATAGGGGGAAATTGGATTCAGAATAACGAATATAATGAGATAATTAATCCATAAGTATGGATAAGACAAAGCAAGTATCTCATGATGATATGAAATTTGAATCATATAGTTATATACTATACCTGTTATATGGATGAGTATTATATTGTGCTTCTGATTATGATATGAACTGTTGTACTATTGATTGTGATTGAGCGGTACAGTACCCCCTCTCACGGCAAGGCGGAAAACCCGGGTTAAAGGGTGTCTTGACCAATGAGTGTGGAGACAACGATTCCCTCAGTAGGGATATAGCCCGGATTGGTGATAAATCCGTGAGGCGCCCTAGCTAAGAGGATGAGGTTGTGCGTCATGGCGGAAAAATACAAAATTGGTGAGCCGGCCTGTGTGCGCTCTCCGGGATATATTGCCATTGACGAGTACTAGTATCGTTTGTTGAATTGGATGAATTTTTCTTGTATGTAATTTCTAACTATGTCTATTGGTTGAGCTTGAGCCTTCGGATATGCTTGCATGACTGGTGATGTATTTGAATTTTATTAACGCGAGGCCGATTTGCTCACTGAGTTTAAAAGCTCACACTGTTTGTATAAACTTTTTGTTCAGATCAGGTTGCCGCCGAAGTACATCCGCTAGAGGAGTAGATCACGTTGGACCTTCCCGCTGTCGGGTAGGCCCTTCTTTTGTTATACAGTATGTTGCTCTGTAACCGTCTAGGACATCTAGGTCAGGGGTTTGGTATTTAGCTTGTATTTCAGTATGATAATGTGTTTTGTACTGAGGATCTATTATTTTTAATTAAGAAAATCTGATATATTTTCTTTGTATTTATTAAGGAATGGTATTTTGAGAATATAGAGATAATGACTAACAATTTTACTTGTGGGAAGAATTTATCGAAAGGCTTACAGTGATGGGATATTCATCATTGTGCCGGTCATGTGCCTAGAAAATGGGTCGTGACAATTATTAACACACGTGTATGTATTAGTTACATTTTGGAGATGTATTTGGTTAAATGTTTTCATGATTATATTATATTATATTGAGACAGAAGTTGATTATTGCTGGGTTGTTGTGAAAATATCCTTTTAAAAGCTTTGTATTTCAAAATATCTTTTTAATTTATTTATTTTACCTGAATAGAGGCAAAATTAACATGGGTTAATATCAGAAAATTAAGAACTTACAGTTTTAATTATATTGTTTTAAATTATTTTAATTATTTCGAAACTGCTCATTAATTTTTCTGTAACTGCCCATTAATTGCTCTTAATTTTATTTAAAATTTTTGTCTGCCTCATTATGGTTCAGCAGCTATAAAAGGAGGACTCATCCCCCTCATTTTTCACACTCAAACAACAAAGTGTTGTGCTCTTCTCTCTTCCCTCTCTCAAACTCTTTGGGTTACGCTCTTCAAAATTTATGTTGGTCTGTAGCCTAAGAACCTTTCTCAGAAGAATCTATTTAATCCTAGAGGGAGTTCTATAAATGTATATTTTTAGTTGTAGTCGCGGAATAAATTCCTTAAGGACAGTGTCTACTATAAAGACGCGACTCAGATTATTTTTGTCTTGGTATCCAAATTTTACAATAGAATTTACATATTCTTAAGTTGTGTATATTTACTTTTAGGGATAATATTCATCTATTTTTGTATTGCTTGCTTTTGGTTTCTCCTTCAAAAACGTGTCTATATTTTCATGTTGACAGGCTCAAGTTATACATATGTCTCACAACTTGTGATTATATATAAGATCAATTGAAAATACCAAAAAATCTTTAAATGGAATTTTCTATAAATACTCCAGAGAGATGTTCTGATGATGATTTGGCTTTCTTCATACTTAACCACATACTTTAAAAATTTCAGAAAAATAGTAGTATGTTTATTGCAAAAATTAAAAAAAAAGGTGCAGTTTTCTTTTCAAATATTACTTTTAAAATTTATGTTACAAAACGATATTAAATGATGTAAGACACTAGATAGAACAATATAAGATGATTTGGATTCATATTCTTGTAGGCATTTGCATTCTTTCTACAAACTGCAGCAATGTAGTACAGAAAAAAAAAAGGACACTAAACTGCAGCAACTTTTGGCATAAAGGCAAAAAGAAATCCTTTATAAACTCTTTTTAATACACACATACATACACATTCTCAGCAAAGAAAAGAAGATGCATACCAGATGTTGTGAATGATGAAAGCTTGCGAGAAGAAGAAGGTTGCCAAGAGAAGAAGATGCATTGAAGGAAGGTTGCTAATGATGTAGAGAGCTTGAAACCGAAAAATGGAGGTGTGTTGCTAGCAAATGGTGGGAAACTCCACAGATTGAGATGATGAGATGGGTTGGTGCTTAGGGAAAAAGGAAATAATACGTGTCATGTTTAGAGTAAAGGGAGAGGGACTGAAATGAAAGAAAAATAAGAGTCTGGGGGTTTTTTTCAAGTTTTCCCTTCATTTTAGTCCCTAATTTTTGAGCTCCAAAAAAAAAAGAAACAACAGGACACGTGTTTGCCTATGATTCCCAAAATACTGTAAAAAATAAAAAGCTCACTTAATGAAATAATGAGTTTTGCACCTTTCAAAAAAAAAGAAACTACATCATTTCGATGAGTCCAAGAAAAAAAAGTGTACCGAAATGACATCATTTTGAGGCACCAAAACGATGCCATTTCGAGACAAGCAGGCGAACCGTTTGCTGGAACCATAGTAAGCAGTAACCATATTCGAAAATCTGAGCATTCAAAGTCTTCTTAGAAAATCATAGCTTACTCTGTCTATTAGTGTGAGATTTGCATTCGATCATACGATTCTGGAGAAATCATAATCAGTATGGCTTTCTTGATTCATTCTCTCTCTACTTTCTCATTGAAGATCTATCCAAGTTTATAATGCCGATTCTATATATCACGGGTGAACCTAGAGGCAGAGGACATTCTTGGTCAAATCTAAAAAGAAGAAAACGAATGGAGCCAAGCTAGTAGCTTTTGTTTTGAAATTTGTACTTCTCCTTTCTTCTAATTGTTATGGAAATAATCTCAAATTTCCTACCTCCTTTGAAAAGTTACTGCAAAATAAAGAACATAAAGAAGCACCGTGTTTAGCTGAGGAGTACACCATTTTTTTTTCTAGATTAAGATATTGTTCAGATTTAACAAAAAGAAAAATGAAAAAGATATTGTTCCAGAGAAAGGATGAGAAATGGAGATGTCTATTATGGGAGTTTGCAAAATGGAGGAATGTTTCTCTAGAGAAAGAAGTTTTGAGGGATTAAGATGTAAATAATAAACTGGTTTTCTTTATGGGATGCAAATAAGCTAGGTTCAGTGGTTCACTACAAGAGATACCTAGATTAGCGAGGGACACATTCAATTCCTCACTAATCTATCGCCAAATAGTATAGTGACAGATTAAGAACAAATTTAGGATGAACCATTTCATCGCCAATAAATTGTTGCTAATTAGCGACAAATTAGCAACAGAACAATATTGGCTAGGGACTTCTCACCCCATTTTGATTTTTCTTGTAGTGGTTTGAGATATTACAAGATCTTATGTGAAAACCAAAACTATGGCTTATTTTAAACATGTGGCTGATTACTTTGGTTCCATGGGTCGCGTTGTAGGAGAATGGAAGGAAAGGGTTTGGAGAGGTGACTGGAAGAACTACTCTCACATGCCTTAGATCTTGTGCCAAAAATGCGACCCTCTTTGTTCTTCCCTCCCACTACCTGTAGCCACATCGCGGTGTTGTCGACCTCATCATCCTAAGCTTTGACACCAGTATCAGTCTTGGATGATTGTGATGATCTCAACCTCTTGTTCTCTTCTTGTCAAATATACATTCAACCTCATAAGTCAAAATAATCAATTAAATAACTAGAAAAAAATTTAGAAGTAAAAGAATAGACTTCAGTATACTCATAAAGACTTCCCACGACCACTTGTCGATAAAGTCTCATGTGCCCCTCTTCTTATGGGTGCACATAATCAAGTCCAAAACCAAGGCTTTCTCCTGATTTACCACTCCTGCATATAAAAGAAGATTATAAATTTCCAAAATTACCATGTCTTAAAAAAATGAAATTAAAAGAAGATTAAGTTGGATCTGATTTTACCAGACGGCGCATATTGCTCAGAGGCAAGAATGCTGCCTTTGGCATGTAATGTCCCCCAACAGTAGAGGCCCTGTTTTTTCATGCCTGATCGCACTTCTTCTTGTAATATTCCTTAATCCAAGCCTACTCATTGCATGATTTCCTCGCTAATCCAGTTAGGCGTCACAGGCTTTTAGTCTAGTTTTGTGAGACCCCATACCCCTGAAAGGTGATAGCTTGACCACATTCAACAACCATATCAACGTCACATACTCTGCTACAAACCTCTATCCTATCTAACCGAGGAGGAGATGATGATCTCTCTTCCCAATTTTTTAGGAAGGCATTCTTGTTTCTCCAGTACCGATGGTCCATTGGCAAAAATTTTTAGTGACAATCGAAGAATGAAGTTTTTCGACCATATTTCAGCGTAAACACTTGTGATTTTTTTGTAAAAATGGGGCAAGATAATTTTCCAGCTATCATCCAGCTAAACAACATTCCCTAAGCAAGAAAATAATTTACAGTTCATATAAGTGTTGCTTGCATATTAAAATTATACTTCAACGAAGCATCGTATGTTAAAACATCTTCCTCCCACAAACAGTTCAACTCATCAATTAAGGGCTGTGAATAAACATCTATATTAGCTTTAGGATTTCTAGGTCCATGAATAATCAACGTCAAGAACATATATTCTTGTCGCATGCACCTTCTGGGAGGCAAGTTATATGGTATAATAATGACAGGCCAACATAAATAGACTTTTCTAGACTGTCCAAATGGTGTATAGCCCAAGCCTTACATTTCGAGGATCCAATGCAAATATTATGTGTGTTTGGTCAAACATTTTCCATGCAAGTCCATCAGATAGATAGGATAACACTCCAGCATCACAATGATTTTCATGGTGCCACCTTATTTCCTTTGCCACAACTTCGGAAGTAACTAACTTTTAAAGTCTTGGGCTCAAATGAAGGTACCACAATTGCTTATTTGTCACTCTACTACAGGTTCCATGACAGTTTCTTTTAGTGTTATAGTTAGCACTCCTACAAAACTGACACTGTTGTGTCTACATCATCCTTGTAGTAAAACATGCAATCATTCACACAATAGTCAATTTTTGGGTACCCAAGTCCTAACCCGGCAGCCAATTTCTTTGTGTGAAAAAAGTTCTCGGGTAGTCGATGCCCAGATGGCATAATCTCACCCATAAATTGCATAAAAGTGTTGAAGTTTCCCTTAGCCATGTTGTAATATGATTTAATGCTCAACAGCCTTACAGCCACTGACAACTCAGAATGACTACTGCAGCCTTCCTAAAGAGGAGTCTGTGCAAACTGTAACATATCATAAAATGCCTGGGTATCTGGGTTGGGGGGCTCATCTAAAGTTTAGGCAAGGTCAACACTGATTGTATGCCTAGTTGTATCAAAGATCATTTCCTCATACTGACCCTTTGGTTCCTCACTGCTCTTAAGATTAAAAGGTTGGTTAACCAAGGAAGGGTTCACCATTGATGATGATTCACCCATTTATGGCAATCTCTCCCCATGGGATGTCTAGTAATAGTAATCCGATTGGAAACCCTTCTGGTAAAGGTGGAACGTCACGTCATTGTGTTTTAACAGGTTCCTACATTTTCACTTACACATAGATACCTTATCATTCCTTCCATAAAAAATACCCGTAATTTCTCTGCATGGCTAATGAATGTCTCAACCCCTTTCATACACTCATATGTAAATCCAACCCTATTAGAACCTACCCTGTTGCACATCCATTAACGGTTTTGTGGCACATTCATGTTCTTCACCTAAGATTTCAAGACATTCTGAGATTATTTCTGTGTGACGCTACTTAAATTTTATCCGACTTTACATGAAAGCAATCTAAGATTATCTACTTAAATTTTAATGCCCTAGATGTTATATAAAATTTGATTAAGACACTACCTACATTTTATCATACTTTCTCTATTGTAAAACAAACATACTAATAAAAAAAAGATAAATTTTCCCAAAAAAATAAAATAGGATAAAGAACAATAGCCCAATGGTCAGCACTTCAGCTAAAGCTGTCAAAATGAGTCCAACCCGCTGAGTTAGGCTCGTGTAACCCACTTTTATAGTGGGTCGAGCTTTGTAAAAAGAGCCCATTTTTCATCGGGTTTTTTAGGCCCTGCCCGCTTAACCCATGGGTTACTTACCAACCAGCTGATTTTTTTTTGTAATTTTGATTAATGATATTGCTGAGAGTGAGACTATGAGAGAAGCAGAGTCACAGACACACCCTTAGACCTCAGTCCCTCACTTGTCACCTCACTGTCTTCCTCACCTCTTCGCTTTCAATTCCCCCTCAACTCAGTATCATCACTCCTTAGTCTTCTTACACTGTCACAGAGATGTACCCAGCACCATTACTTCACTATCCTCAACCAACAGTCCAGCAAGCAGGACACACTTCGATGACTTGCATAGTTATCGTAACTCGCAATCACGCACTTGCGCAATAGTCCTCACTATCTGTCATCCTCACAATCTTCACTATCTGGCATCCTCAGTTCCTTGCAGTCACAGTCCTCAGCTTCTTGCAGTCCTTTGAGTCTTAGATCGAAATCCCCCTTAGTAGCCACAAGCCCATAACCATCTAGATTGGTGTAGAAGGATTTGAAGATGAAGAAGAAGAATAAGAAAATCTGAAGAATGAGAAGGCTTTAGATCAAGAATGTAGAATCAATTTTTTTCTTTTGATTTTTACAGATAAAAAAAAAAAGTAGGCTGACAGGCTGGCTCGTTTAGCTCGTAGCCCGCCTAAAAGAGGGCCAGGTTTTCAAAATGCTGGCTTATTTAAAAAGTGGGCTAGGTTGGCCCGACCTATTCTTTCTAGCCAGCCAACGGGCCAGCCTCAACGGCGATTTAACAGCTCTAACTTTAACACACACACAAGTGCTAACTAGAAAAGAATAAAATGTATCTATCTATCAATTTGACTATATATATATATATAAAGATAAACTTTGCCTGACAATGTATCTATCAAGTTATGTCTTTTAACCTTTTGGATGAGAATTGAAATAAAATCACTCACCCAAAGTCAAGGTGTGTATGGGTATTTTTGTATTTGGTCACTAAATGTCAACATTTTCAAAGGCATTGTTTTATTTTTAAACTTTCTCTAGAAATATTTGTTGCCACTAGGGATTTGATTTAATTTAATTAAATGAAGCAATTTGTGTATAAAGGAAACTATTTCCTATTTTTATTTGCTTTTCTCATTTTCTAAGTAATTAATTTAATTGAAAAGGAAAAGTGGGGCTATTTTTACTCATAATTTGAAGTCCAATCTAATCATTTTTTTAATTCTCTAATGGTTACATACAGTTTAGCTTTATATTACTATTATCAAAGAAAATAATAAAACAGAACAAACAACATCATCCCAGTGGTCAGCACTTCAATACACACACAAGTGCTGACTGAAAGGAAAGCCAAGTTAGCCTAGTCTTTTGATGCTCATTCTACCTCACATGCTGCTCTTTCTTCTTTTTTCATCATAGTTCAAATTACGATCCTTTTTTTATAAAGGAACTTTTGTGTGTGTGTGTGTGTGCGTATGTGTGTGTGTATGTGTGTGTGTGTGTGTGTGTGTAGGTTTTGACCAATTAAAACATTTCAGATAGCATTTTAGAATTAGACATTATCAGTCAGTCCTATTCTTATATAATCAATCAATTTCTTTTTAATTATTAAATATACATAAATTCAAAATCAATTAATAATATAACTTCAAAGAAGAGAGAGTGATGGATCATGTTTTTGATTTTGGAATACAAGTGGTACCTATTGGAATCTATAAGGAATCTGGTTGTCTAGTGCACATTTTATACTGTCAGACAAACCCAGCATCACTTAAGCCGCAAATAAAGGGAAGAATTTGCTATCAACGCAGGTCAACCACATCAAGCATTAAACAAGCAAATCTATATATATGGAAATGAATTAAATGCAGAAGGAAAGAATCATTTGCAAATTAACAGCAATCAAAGTCCATTAAAAATGTAGCTGTTTATTTCTTTATTGGGCATGAGGTACCATTTAAGGAAGCAAACATCAAATCCAATCAGAATTGGATCTTCCAATTAATGAGGAGTGTTCTATTCCAACAACTAGTTTATGTAAAGGTATAAATGGCAGAAGATACATCAATATTCCTTACCCAAGTTGAAAAAGAGAAATCATGTGTGACTATACTTCTATTTGTATCTTTTTTCTTTCTATGCGAGAGAGAATTGTATTCATTATATTTCCTCTTAGTAAGTTTTCTCTCTACCCTTTGTTCTGAGTGAACTGAGAAGAATACTTCTGTAATTTGTATTCTCTATCTACGTAAGGACTGGTAGTAAGTACCTGGTAGGATATCTAGTTGTTAAGGAGTAAAAACTGCTGAGCTGCACCTTTTTGCTTGAGAAGGTTTCCTATGCATATTTGCTAGGGATGTGGGAAGTCCTAGCTTGTTGAGTATAAAAGCAAGATCTTGCTGATCCAATTTGAAGGTTGCTACTAGGTAGCATAAAAGTTGGAGGCTGAACCTTAAATTGGTTTCTTTGTATTGGTGATTTTTGCCCCTAATAAAATACTCATAACTGTGTATTGTGAGGAGTGGATGTAGGTGAATCCTTGAGATTCTTATGAACCACTATAAATTACGGTGTTATCTCTCTTCTCTTTAAATTATCTTTGCTAATTGAAACCTAATAAGTTAAAGTGGAACCTAAAAGGTTTTAAGAGAATAAAGTTTTTATTTCACAAAAAATTTTATATATGCTCTATTCACCCCCTCTAGAATATACTTGACTAAGAAAGATCCATTCTCTTATGTTTTTTAGAAATAATATTATGAACTGGTGATTTCTTAAGTTTTCTATTGTTGAGTACTTTCCCTTGGTTTTATAGGTTCAAGATAACAAAGACGAATTGAAAACTAAACTAAGGAGAGACTTTGTAATAAATATGATGCATCTAACTCAGAAAATTCAAAAGAAGATAATGTCTGATGTAGAATTCATTTAGTTTTGTATTGTGGTTGTCTTGCTATGCCTTAATATTTGTAGTTTACTTTATGAATATCAATTTGTGAATGTCCAAACAATCCTGTGTATGGATAACAGAGAGGTTAAATCCAAGGTTTTTTAATTTTGGAGCAACTGGTTACATATGGTAGTAACTCATTGGTATTGTACTATTGGTTTCAATAGATAAAGTTATGTCTATCTATTGGATTTGTCAATTTTAATTATGTTATCTATAAGTTAACTTACACATAAGAAAAATTTGAAAGAAGCCGTGTACTTATTTCTAATAGGTGTTGATTTATCCAGTTGTTGAGCTAATATTTACTTGCAAAGGTTGATTTTAGCTGTTGAAGTGATGCAACTTTTCCTAATTGGTTGAATGACAGATCCCTTTTTCAATTGATTTTTTGCACTTGTTTGTCTTAGTTATGCCTTAGCACCTATGTGCAACAATATGAAATTTAAAAATCTAAAGATAGCCTTTTCTATTCCTTTTGCATTTGTTCAACAAGTTTATCTTGGATTTAAATTTCAATTTTGAGAAGCATGAGCTTGACATTGGTCCAAATACAATGCTCACAGTCATTATTTTTCTATTCTTTTTGAAAGTTGCTTTTATTTAATTTCATTTAATGTGCCCTAATGTAATCTAGTTTTAACAGATTAAGTTAGGAGAACCTTGCTGGAAAGAGAGATATTATGAGGAAAAATTTTCTACTAAAACTCCTCAGGAACTTAAATTGATAAAGAGAGACATTGTAAGTGAATCAATTGATGTGTTACTAATTTTGATTCATATGGAGGTTTAAGTTCCTTACTCCACTCCTGTTGTTTAGGTCTTGAAATACACTGATCATATGCTGGGTTAAGCACTACTATTATGAAGGGGTTTGTTCTTGGTAGTGGTGAGTTCTTTTTCAAACTTCCTTTCACTTAGTCACCTGTTTTTCTTGTGCACTTGTTTAAGAACATTGAAGTTACTTAATTTTGGCTGATGAGTGCACTCCAACCTCTTGTGTGTGTATGTATGTGTATGTGTGTGTGTTTGTGTTAGAAGAGGAGGTGGGTATTGATTTGTGGTAAGCAGTAACTTCAGTTCATCATATTATTTTTTTTCAAATGTGTTTAGGTAGCTGTCTTATAGACAATTTATGATATTTGGGGATCAAAATAGACATCTTTTATAATACTCGAGTCCCTCAGGTATCATTGTGTTTAGATTACGAATGAGACATGGGAAAATTTTTCATCGATAAGAAAGAAAATTAATAGCAGATGATGTGGCGTGTGAGGTGATACGTGATCGAGGATGGGGGTATATGTATAATACAGAAACGACAAATGGATAATGAGACCGTGGAGGAACTAGGGTGAAATAAAATATTTAAGTGGTATTTTTTTAATTAATTAAGGAAGTAAGGATAGTAGTGTGTTGAAAGTTGAGGAATTTGGGCTTAGAAATGGGTAAAACATTGTATGGTTGTAAAATACCCAAATCAGGAAATTATAAGTTTGCCACTGCTTTATTTGGCCAGGATGTAAACAAAGGAGAACTTGGTAATTTCCCTTGGAAGCAAATATCCTTATATATATATATATATATATATATATATATATATATATATATATGCAATACACATACACTTAGCCTTCATTTCTCCCCTCTCTCATGCAACCTTTTTCCTTCCCAAGCCCTAGCTCTCACCTTTCCACATCTCCTTCACCCAAGAGCTCACCCAATCCTCCAATCACCGATCCCCAGTGAAAGTTTAAGTCTCGGGCAACCAACTATTACCAGAAGATGGAGAAAATAAGGTAAATTCTCATTCTTTCTTCTTCTACCCAATTTTTCAGATATAAGGCATTGTGGTGTGAAAATTGGTGTTCTTGAAGATTTGAAGTAAGATTGATGAATTAGAAACCTTTCTTGGATGTTTATTTCACTATTGGAGAAAGAAATATGAAGAAACTGTGGATTGAAATATAAAAATTGTGAATTAGAAGTACATGACAGAAAAATATAGAAGGTTCTTGAGATGGATTTTCATGGTTTTTGGCTTTGAATCTTGGATAAAATCTAGGATTTGAGTATGTATGTGTTCCCTAATCATTCCCAGAGCAAAACCATGAAAAGAATCATGAAATTTGGTGAAAAATCAGGCTATAATCGAAGGAAACTCGAAGAAGGAACTTTTTCTTGAAAACAGGGAAGTAGGATCTGGTGTCCATCACTGCAGCGATGGGGGTGTTTTGGCTTGTCACTGTAGTGATGGTTTTGGTCACTGCAATGAGAGGAGGCAGAACAAAAATGTTGGGCTACAACGGTGGTAAGCAGAACCTTCACTACTTTCTAATCTGATTTTTCAAACGGTCATAACTCTCTCATCCTAACTCTGTTTTAAGCAAATTTTTTATCGTTGGAAAGGACTTTGAGTCTAGTTTCTACTGAAATAAGATTAAATTGAAATTTCTTTATTGTTTAGGAGTTATGAGTAAATGAGTGATCAAAGGACAAAATTAGTTGCAAGAATTTCCCTATTTGGTGACTTTGACATGTTTTTACATGGTCACTTCACAAGGATGAATTCTTTGATGCATCTTCCACATCAATTAGGATGGATTGGACAGTTTGGAGTTGAGGTGAGTGATTCTCTATCTTATCTGATTTGAAATTCATATATATATGTATGTGTATATATATATTCAACTATTATGAGAATAAAAATTGCATGTGTAAGGTGAATGATAATTGTAAAATATATATGGGCTAGTTTTATGATTGACGATTGGAGGCTTTGACCAAGAATTAATTGTGTGCAATAAAGTGTATGTTTCAAACTCTTTTGAGTCAATCCTTGTACATGGTTGTAGATGCCTAAGAGTACCTACATGTGTTGATCTTATGAGCATTTTTGTATATTTGTATACCTATATTGATTAGTAATAAAACGATTTGAGTGAGGTAAGTATGCATATATACGTCCAGCCACCCTCCTAGGTTGTTTATGGTGGAAATGTGCACTTATACATACATATGCTATTATTGAATTTACTAAGTTGTTCTTAAGACATGTATATGTAATTACTAATCCATATAACACTTATGGAGTGTATGTGCATGCACATACTCACTCATAATCTTTATAACTAACCACTTAAGTATATGGGCATAGATATACACGTATATACACAACCTTGACCTTAATAATAGAAATGGAGAAGATGTAGCCCACATATGATTGATAAGATTTGCATATAGCATTCTGGACTGAGCCAGAGTTGTTATTATGATAATAAAGCATATAATATTGTGAATATCATGTGTTCATGAATGAATACATATGACTAGTATGTTGAATGATTAATTGTGTAAAAATCACTTAAGTGACATCTATGCTTATGTTGCATTACTTCATGAGTATTTTATGCAAGTATAGTAAGTTAATTCATTCTTGATTAATTTTCTCTTTTGGCATGAATAAGATTTATATTGTACTTGAGCAATTTTAATAAAAATTCAATGGCAAGGTCACCCACTACCTCGATGCGGATTAACATTTACCGTGGAAGATGACCAAGAAACAAGGCCCATCGAACCTCTGAAATTCACCTAAAGATAACCCAAGATTGCATTTAAAAAAACACCTAATTTTCCTTTTCTTTTCCTTTCTGTCTAGTCCAAGGTGCCTAGGTGCTACAGAACTTTCTAAGAGGTTGACGCCTCTGCCTAAATGGTGCCTGGACACCATAAAGCCCAGAACACACTACTTCAACGGCACCGGCACCTCAAGTCTATAACTCCCATGTTCTTCACAATTTCTCACCCAAAAATCCTCCAAAATTCTTCCTCTCTTCCTTTGCCTATCCTACTTGTTTCTAAGTTTCAAATATGGTCACTAGGACCTCTAGAAGGGTTTAAAATCTATTCTTAAAGCAAGGATATAATTGGTTCTTGATTTTTCCTCGATTTCCCAAAGTTGCTCATAAATGAGTTTTTACCCAAAAAGGATCCATAGAGCCAACTCTTTCCTTAGAACAATTTCCTCCTGTACCCTTAGCCAAGAAACAAGAGAAAAGAGCAAAGAAAACAAGTTTTATAGCAAAACCAAGAAAAATCTCATTTTCTTCAAGTAGAGCATCAATGGAGGAAATGGAAGAAAAAAGAGGAAGATGACACTTACCTTTAGCTCCAACAACACCAGAGAACCGAAAAGAAACTGGAAAACCAAGATCTATAGGAAGAAATGGAAAAATGAATGAAAGGAGTTGAGAGAAAAACCCATTTCTTGTCACAAACCGTTACCTGGGCACATGACCGGCACAATAATGAATTTCTCATCATTGTAAGCCTTTCCATAAATTCTACCCATGAGTTAAATTATTAGTAATTATCTCCGTATTATCAAAATAATTATTCCTTATCAAATAAATATGAAAAAAATATATCAAATTTCCTCATTTAAAATATACAGAGATGACTTGAACATAATAATAGATCCTCATTATGAAATACATTATTATATTGAAATACAAGTCAAATATGTCAAACCCCTGACTTAAATATCCTAGATGATTACAGAGCAACATAATCTACAACAAAGAGGGGTCTACCCGACAGCAGGAAGGTCCGAAGTGATCTACTCCTCTAGCGGATATTCTTTACCAGTAACCTAATATAAACAAAACAGAAAATGTAAGCTTTAAAACTCAGTGAGCCAGTCGGCATCGTGTTAATAAAATTCAAATACATCATCAGTCATGCAAGTATGCCTGAAGGCTCAAACTCAACCAATAAACATAGTTAGAAATTACACACTAGAAGATATAAAGTCATCCAATTCATCCAATGGTATTAGTACTCATCAATGGCAATATATCCCGAAGAGTGCACATAGGTCGGCTCACCAAATTTGTTTATTTCCTCCATGATGCACAACCTCATCCTCTCAACTAGGGTGCCTCACGGATTTGCTACTGACTTGGGCTATATCTCTACCGAGAGAATCATTGTCTCTACACTCGTTAGTCAAAACACCCTTTAAATCGAGTTTTCTGCCTTGCCATGAGAGGGGGTACTATCCCGCTCAATCATGATCAATAGTACAATATTTTATATCATAATCAGAAGTACAAAGTAATATTCATTCATATTGAATATAACTATATTATAAGTTTATAAACCACAAATCAATATAACAATTAAGTTGTCTTTGGAAATATTCAAACTTCACATTACCCTGAAATACTTATTTTGTCTTATCCATACTTCTGGATTAATTTGAATTATCTCCCTAGATTCGCCAATCCGAATCCAATCTACTCCTACGAGTCTTAGGAGTGTCCTATGACATACTTTTTATCACTAATAATGCTAAAACCCTATTAAAATGGAGTCGTTTTACTCACCTAGATTTTATATGAGTATCACTTCTCTAAGTTGTTATGGACAAGAGTACACAGGTGAATTTCAGTGTTCTACTACAGATATTTTCATGAAAGATTAGAGAAAATAAGTTAGGGTTGTTTTCGTACGTACGGTTACTATTCATACGTATAAGCACTATTCATACCAAAAATAGAGGATACAATCTGTAAAAGAGTATACCAGATAAGTTCCTAAGAAAGAGTAGAGGGTTGCAATGGACACACTTAATTACCAGGTCTTTCCTTAGCCAGAACTTTTCTAGACATGTATTCTTCACAGTAATTACATTCTATTTTGATAATCAGAGAATCAAAATAACATATAGGCAACTAAAAATAGTTTTTTTGATGTGGAAGATCAGCCAAAGCCACAACCACAGAGCATACTTAATAAAATAACTTCTAAAATTTGAAAGATATAGAAAGGGCATAGTATCCTCACCTAAGCTGAAAAAGAAAGGACCAAAATCTCATAGGCATGGCGTCGGAGCAAAAGAAACTTAAGGAGAAAGAAGAAGAGAAGTTGAAGATGTGAGCTTAAAAGTGAAATGGAAGGACTTATTTATATAAAAAGTCAAAGGTACTATTTGACACTATGCACTAATAAAATATTTAATTTACTATTCATGAAAATGAAATTTCTAATAAAATAATTCAATTTACTGTGTATATTAATCATTTAGTTTATTGTGCAATCACGGAAAAGTCGAAGGCAGCTTTACCATTAAGAACTTAAAAGAAAAACTATCATTTCACCTTAAACCTTTAAATTTCTTTTCAATTCAGTCCTTTCATTTTAGTGCTTGAGGGTATTTTCTCACATAAAACGTCATTTTCTCCTACAAACTTCTTTTTAGTTTTCTCTTATGACCAAACTACATCTAGTACTCGACATTTCGATTGTATATGTGAACAGTACCGTATACATGAATAGTATTGTATAGGTGAATAGTATTATATACTAGAATAGTAATTGTAGTTCGCAAACATACTTTTATATTTTATTTTTCACGAGTATTACATTTCTCCTCCTTGCCCAAATGCTCCTCTGTGTCAAAAATGAAGAGAGAGAAAGAGAAAGAGATGAAGAAGATATAAAGGGGGTGGGTCACTTGGTGACCCACGAGTATCCATACCCAGTTATCCCAAAATCTAAGAAATCTTACTATAATTATTTTCCCATAAGTACATCAATTCCATTTAATTTTCTCTTCCTCTTATTTTCCTCAGATCACATAAAATACCACACCGTAATAAAACACCTGGTCTAGTCATTTATTTAATTTCCACAAATAATATTGAATTAGAATAAATTAAATATGGAGATTTAAAATGACTAATTAAATTAAATTATTGTACAATGTAAAATACCATAATACCCCCAAACACGTAACCCTAATTTTGGCAGGTATTACAATATGAATGGCTCTCTCTCACTTTTTTTGATGGAAAAATAAGAAATGACAAGGTAACCTCTGTCCAAAAGTGAGCCTACTCATATAACCCAGGGAACTACTACTCATATCCATCTATATATGAGTCGACCTATTTATAATAACGTCTTATCACTATTATTATTTAGGGTCGAGCATCTACATATATATTATTTTCACTAACACCCTAGACTAAAACGAATATATATCAAATAGGTCACTGAACACAAATTAATGAAGATTTTATAATAGACCTAATTAAAGATAGCATTAATATATATGCCCTAAAAAATTTGTAGACATATACAATATTTAATACGTCAGTCCATACATATATTTATTAGTGTTAAGAGTTATTTATGAAACAAATATATATATATATATATATATATATATATATATAATAAAAATAACGGTAACATTCAGGTCCAACCCACCACTGTTTTGAATCTAAAATAATGCAGAAATAATGCAAAGAGTTGGTGTGTGATGTCTTGTGAAGGTGAAATAGTGTAGGAAATATTCATGTTCAGCGCAACAGTATGGCAAATAAAGTTTGAATCTTATTCAAATGTTAGAAAATTATAACAATCAACATGAATGGAGAATCAACAAATATAAAAAAAATAACAGCTACCATAAATTAAATTAGAAACAAAAAAATTTAAAAAAAAACACCAGACAACAAAAATCCATGAACGAAAAAAAAATTTGAAGCAAAAAATGGACGAGAATCAAAAAATGGAGTCAAACCTTCAAAGAGGTGCGAAGAACCTAGATTGAAAGTGACTGCAAACATGTGGATAAGAAATGGATGTCAGTCACTTTTTTTCCATCAATGACAAAGAGAAACAAGAGAGAGAGAGAGTATATGTGGTGGCAGCAATGGCCGACAAAGGCAGAAAATGATGGACACAGAGGAAAATGATGAAAGTGATGAAACGACTTTGCACAAAATTAGGATAAACGCGGATAAGAGAAGAGAATTGGCGAATTTAGGTTAAATTATTAGAGACAGAATTTTGACAAGAAAAATTTTATCTCTAATATCAATACGATGTCGTTGCAATCAAATTACTTAGAGACGAACATTAGGCATGGAAAAAATTTGTCTCTAATATTTTGATTCTTTTAAAAAATATTAAAAAAAGTTGGGAACAGATTTTTGACACGCCAAAATACGTCTCTAATATTAGGGATGAAATTTCAATTAGAGATAGAAATTTTCCCTCCCAAAATCATCTCTGATTCCCTATTTTCTAATTTGAAATCAATAACAAAATTTGCAACAGATCAAGGACAGAATCTGAGATGGACAAATTATGTCTCTAAATTTCGTCTCTAATTTTAGGTTTTTTTGTAGTGCAAATGATAGTGTCAAATGGTCTAGCCTCACTTCTCACAAGCAAGCCATTTAAATCAGGCAACCTGACCCTTGGATTCTCAAATTGGTCACTTATAAAATTATCTTCTCAATTTGGTCTCTCATATATAAGATATTTCTTAATTTGGTCCCTGATATTTATCGTATTTTCATTATTATCCCTCACAAATAAAATCGTTAACTATACTATCCTTTAATTAATTTTCTATTAATAAAAATAATTGTCAATGTACATATTGTACAATAATGACTAAGTAATAACATGCCAAAATATGTTACACAACATCAAATTTGCCAATTTTATTAATAACATATTGACAATGGGCATTATTGATAACATATTTATTTGTGATGGATCATATTAAAAATATCCACATGTGAAGGACCAAATTGAAAATATAATTTTATGACTAAATTGATAAATATTTCATATGTGAGGGACCAAATTGAAAAGATATTTTTTTGAGTGATTAAATTGGAAATTATTTCATATGTGACCAAATTGAAAAATATTCATGTGAAGGACCAAATTAAAAAATATCCTATATGTGAGAGACTAAAATAAGATTTTAGTCTTTGATAATTAGAAGTATAGAATATAGATACAGTAGTAATTTTATGTCAAAAATATTATTCTCAGTACATCGAAATATCATTCCCACATAGAATGAAAAATGTAGGTTTTTTTTTTTTTGAATGTTTGATTTCCGAAGATGTTATATTTATAGGAATCATTTTTTAAAACCTTATACCAAACATGAAAATATAATATTACCATAAAATATTATTGAGAATATAACATTCTCGCGTAGCAAACGCCCCTTTAAAAACTACATATTATTCTTATTTTTGTGAAGTGAAATTACAATTCTTCCATAATCAGATTAATTTTCATTTATTTATTTATTGATTCATTGATTCATTTGCAAGAGAATACAACTTAAATATACATGTGGATATAAGAGAGGTGTGCTTCTAAAATTACTTGGAGAGACCGTTTAATTAATTCAGACTAAATTAAAAAGAATTTAATTGTAAATACCATAAAAAAGGGAGGAAATCTGATGCAACAACCATGTTTAATCTTATCAATATCAAGATATTCGAAAATAAAATTCATAATGAGAATAGTTGAGTTCTAGATTCTTTAACTTTTAGTCATACTTTTAATGTGAAATATAATATGACAATAGAAGAACAGCAAGAAAGTCGACTATTATTAACAATAAAAAATGATATTTTTCTAATTGAAAAAAAAAATGTTGATTAATATACTCCATCGGCACATTAATTAACATCCAATTCTCGATTGCAATATAATATAGATATATGGTACAGATAATGATTCGCAATATAATATAGATATATGGTATAGTTAACGAGAAAACTAGTTATGTTATTTACTTAAGAAGATTTAATTGGCGTATTTATTAATAGTATCAAATCTAACTATCTCAAGTTGATTGTCAATTGTCATTATCTTCCTCAGCAATGACATAATCCCATATTTTTGGTCATATTGACTATGTCACAATTTTCCACTTACAAAATTTGAAAAAGTAGGAAAGTAAAACGTATAAAATAAAGAAAAACTAGCTGGCAAAGCGTTTTACGTTTTATTCAAGTGCATCATAAACTATTTTAAATCTGATAATTTACTGACCGAAGCCTATGTTTTATCTATCTTTACATACAAACGAATATACATATGGACTGAATCAATTCAATGAATATATATATATATATATATGGATCAATATTAATTGTCATGTATTTACATGAATCTTCCCCTTCTCTGCGTCTGACCAAAATTAAAAATAAAAAAAACTCTAAAATGGACTAAATCAACCAATGAAAAGAGAGATTCAACTGATGAATCATTCATTTTCCAATTGCTTGCTCAAGTGAACTTTAGCAAATGAACCACGAGAGAGAGAGGGAGAGAACAAACTACTGATTTAATCTATTAAAAATGATAATTATCTCCATTTAATCTTTGAATAACAAAATGTCTTAATTTAACGCTTGAAAGAGTACTTAATTTATCTAAGTTTGATCCTTTTTTATTTTGAAAAAGTAGAACCTATCATTGTTAAACTTCAATTTTTTTTTATATATTCAAAGTTACTGTTGGGTTTGACTTGAATTTTGTGGGTGACCCGGTTTGTAACCCGACCCACGACTCACGACCCATTTATCTCTATATATATGAGTGTGAGGGAATTCATTAGAAGAGCGGTTGATGTAATTTCTCTCTGTATAGCCTCCTTCAGAAAATAATACAAATATTCTCTCTGTCCGTGGACGTAGGTCGCATTGACCGAACCACGTAATTTCTTTGTGTGTTATTCTCTATCCTTCTCCTTGATTAATTGCATTTCAGTAACCTAACAGTTACCTTAATTTGACATACAAAATGATAAAATTTAAACAACACAATTTTTCAAAAACTGAAATTATTGAGTGATTTGAATTATTTGGTGAACCGAATTATTATTAGATCTGGTATTTTGGGAACACAACCGAAAGGAAAAAAAATAACCAGGAGGTCTATGGGGTAAGTGGGGCGAGTGAAACTGTTGAGTAACTTGAATTATTTAGTGAACGGAATTATGACCCAAGCCTATATATCAGGAGTACGATCCGAAAGAAAAAAACTTAGAGTTCTGTGCAGCAATCCATTTTATGATATGAGACAGTTATATATTTTTTCTTATACATATTTGTTTTCAATTTTCATATACTATATCAAACACTTTGTTTAAGAATAACAATAATTACTCTCTATCTATGTTAATTATATCACAGAAATTGAGACAAATATAATATTCTGATAACTAAATCAATAATTTAGTCACATTGTCAATACATATATATATATATATATATATATATATATATTATTCCATGCATTCCCATATATATAATAAAATTAATTTCTTCTGCAGAAATGGTCTTTCTGATGGCATAGTCTACATCAGTCACAAACAAGGCAATATATAGAGCAGTGATCTTCTGAAAATAATGAAAAAGTAAAAGATTCTCCCCTTCCTGATGATCTTCATTCCCTATAAATAGCACCTAACACTGTTCTCATTATCATTGGCTAGAGTTGAGCTATTGCAAGAGATCATAGTCGTAGAGATGGCTACACGCAAGTACTTTAATTTCTACGTTGTGCTGCATGCTTTGGTTCTCACAGCTTTAGCAACGACATCTTTGTCGTCGCCAAATGAACTGTCTCCGATGTTCTATGAGAAGTCGTGTCCCATGGCTTTGAAGACCATCGAACGAGTGGTTCAGGCCGCCGTCTACAAAGAGCGTCGAATGGGAGCCTCTTTGCTTCGCATGCACTTCCACGATTGTTTCGTTAACGTATGTCTTATGTAAATTAAGAATGTTTTGAAAGGGACTAAATATGTATATATATAGTATACTTTTAATTATTGGTTGGTGATTGAAATAATTAACTAGGGATGTGATGGATCGGTTCTTCTGGATCCTTCTGCAACGATAGATAGTGAGAAGAATGCATTGCCAAATGTGAATTCGCTAAGGGGATTTGAAGTGATCGATTCGATTAAGAAGGAAGTGGACGACGCCTGTGGTGGCCCTGTCGTTTCGTGCGCTAACATTTTGGCTGTTGCTGCCAGAGACTCTGTCGTTGCGGTAATAATTCATATTCCTTCTCCATTACCTTTTCCTTAATATAATATATCCTTACGTACGTACGTTTTCTTAAAGCTACATTTTACATTCTTAATATAATATTTTATGTGCTTTTACCTTGTGGGAGGCTAACTTAATATTTTACAGTTCTAAATAATTCTGTGTCTTAAACTCATTGTAATTAAATATGAGTTTATTAAATTTGCAGTTAGGGGGGCCAAGGTGGGGAGTTCAACTAGGAAGACGAGACTCCAAAACGGCAAGCCGAACCACAGCAAACGCAGACATCCCACGACCAACGATGGACCTTCCTCAATTAATGACGACCTTCGAGAAGCAAGGCCTAAACGAGAAGGACCTCGTCGTTTTATCTGGTGGCCACACCATAGGGTTCTCACGCGCTGCGTGTCCTTCAGGGACCACATCTACAATGACTCCAACATCAACCCCATGTTTGCCAGTGCCCTTAGGAAGGGGACGTGCCCTAGAATTGGAGGGGACGACAACCTCGCTCCTTTGGACCCCACTACGTACCGTTTTGACGAAGCGTACTTCTCCAGTTTGGTTCAGAAGAGAGGCCTTCTTCACTCTGATCAAGAACTATACTTCCGTGGAGGATATACTGATGAATTGGTTAAGCAGTATAGCTATGATATGAAGGCTTTCTTTCAGGATTTCGCTGCGTCTATGATTAAGATGGGGAATATTCAGCCTCTCACAGGGAACCAAGGTGAAGTTCGTCTGAATTGCAGGAAAGTTAATTAATTAACTAATTAATAATAAATTTAAAAAGAATATTAGTGATATTGTTTTGTGCAAGAAATAAATGTTTGATGCATTATTATGTATGCAATTATGCATCGATCTTCAGTGACCAGTGTTGGAGTGCTCTTTTGTTCATTTCTTTATGAAATATTGTAAGAGAAGAATAGGAATATTATAAAATAAAAAAATAAAATTATATTTTCGCATATAATAATATGGTTAAAATATACATTTAATCTCTATGGTTTCACTATTTATAATTTAGGTGTCTATAGTTAATTTTCATGCAATTTGATCCTTATACTTTGTAAAGTTTGTAAAAAAGTCCTCATTGTTAGTTACCGTCAATTTAAAAAAAAAAAACACCAATTAGAGAGGGACAGAGTTGTCGTAGTCCCTTGCTAATCCATCGCTGACGCATGCAGATTCCGTTCCCAATCTGCAAATTTGCACTAACATATTTGCACTAACATATAGAAAGTCATCATCATCAAGACTATCAAAACGATCAATTGCCAACTTCAACTATAACTCATAATTATGTGCTCAGATCTGAACATAAAACGCTGCAAACTAAGAAGCGAAGTTCATCACCATGGAATCCTCTTGGTTGTATCCAAAATGTACATTTATAGCTACTATTGCATTTTGCTCATTATAGAATTCAGGCTTGGAAATAGTACATGACCTAGGGGGATATTCTAGTTTCATTATTAAGACAGTCATAAGTAGTACTATCAAAAAGGGCATTGGCCTGCAGTCCAGGCTCAGTCCGTCCACATTTAGGATGGACCTAGGCATGAAAAAGTAGACTCATTAAAAAAAGGTCTAATAAACGGGTCAGCCTGTTTGGCCCACGAACCAAAATGGGATGGGCACGGGTAACCCATATTTTTTTAAGGTTTTTTTAAAAATAAACCTACCCTACCCAGTAAGCAACAACCCAATTGTCCAAGGCCCCAGACCGAGAATCATTTCAGTGTTTGCATTACTCCATCATCATCATCCAGAAAATTTAGATTTACTTACACTGACAATTACTTTAGTGTTTTCAATTTCAAGGTTTTAACTCTTAGACCTTTAAATGATCTTGGGTTCTCGGGCTCAGCCTCTCGCTCACATCTCGTCTCACTCTTCTTGCCATTATCGCCTCTCCCTCTCGGCTTCTCGACCTCTACTCGCATCTTATCACCTTCGTATCTTGCTCTCAGCTTCTCATGCTCTCCTATCAGTTCAATTATAACCATCTCTGCCTCTCTCATCTCTTTTTGTCTTGATTTCTCTTGTGTTCTGATATTCTTGGTTCTTCTCATGTTTTCTTATATTCTTCACAACAGCAGCTCATCTCCCAAACCTATATCTCCTCTCAGCTCTCTACGTCCACAATCCCTACTCCCCATCACTAACTCATTTCATTTTCCGCAATCCATTCTCTTGCCTCTTTCGTCCCTATTTTTTTTTGTAAATAGCCCATTTTTTTCAACGGGCCAGCTTGCGATCCAGGTGCAAGTGGGCTTGGACATCAAAATCCACAGGCCAGTTGAAAAACAAGCTAGCCCACTCCCGTGTCCATTACAAGCTCGTTTTGACAATGCTAGTCCTAATCCATTGTATGAAAGCAGGCCTATAGGGATAGTGTAATTGGTGGGACAAAGTATTCACTCTAATAATGTACCCTCCATGCATGGAGAAAAACCAATAACCTATTGCAACTCTTTACGAAGTTTAAGAGATGCAAAGTGCCCATAGTATTAACACCTATTGCATTGTCAAATCTACATCATAAACCTAATATATTATTCTGATTTCTTTGGTCAGCTTCGGTCTCTTATTCTTATAAATAGAAAAATAAGAGGTAAAATTTCTTTGGTAAAAATTTGAACCAACTTGATTGATGAGAGAGAAAGTGAGACGAACCTGAACCCAAACCCTATCTCTGATGACCAAACCCAGATCTCATGCTCGATTTCTTCTCTCTTTGATCCTCATGAAAATACCCAAGATCATTAGCCCATAGGGGGAAAATCCTCCACTAAGTCATATCACCCCCACCAACATCTTAATCTTGCAAACCTCTAATATTCTAGAACGTACTGAAATCTAGTCGACAAAAATCAGTTCCTAAACCGAAAACATAAACCGATATGGAGGAAGAAGGACATCAAAGCCTTTGCAGCAACAAGGGAGAAGTTATAAAGAGGTTCTTATCCCTTCGCCCAAATCGTTGGTCATATAGCTAAAAAATTCAAATCACATCCCTACCTCTTCTCCAAATCTGAGAGAAATTAGTGAGACTTCTCGAAAACCATTAAAAAGCCAGACCACCACCTAACCATCACTTATAATCCCAAAAGATCTATATAGAAGCCTCTCGAACAAATGGGAGATATCCTTGATTATAAGGATCTATGAGAATCTCGGGAATGCCCAATCCCTCAGATGAAGGGTTCAAAATGTCTAGCAAATTGGAGATCAATTCCAAATTAAAGATATTGGAAAAGGATTTCGGGTCATTCATAACCTATCAGAGCAAAAAAAACACAAGCATTATAGCAGGGCGACCTTGGAAGCTAGGGAACATCCGATTACCATAAGATCCTGGGTCCCTAACTTCTCTATCCAAGAAGAATCAAAAAAGGTGATCTCTGCAATTTAGGTGACGATTTGATACCTTAATTCCCATTGAATTTCATACACCAAAGATCCTCATCTCCCTGGGTAATAAGATAGGGAAAAAGCGTTGGATGCTAAAAGCTTGACCATCGCAAGTCAGGTTCACATATGCATCGAAATCAACCTCTCTGAGGATCTTCCATCAATTATTGAGGTAAACTCGTGCCGGTATGAGGTAGTTATCTAAAATTATCATGTCTTCTTTCCAATTTTAAATTTATCCTTTGATAAATCAAAATTTCTTAAATCTTTCATCAATGGTAAACCACCCTCTTGTTTTATTTCATGCCTCCTCTAGTTTTATTTCAAATTCAAATTCAATATCTGTGCTAGTTGATATTGGTATTAACTCAGAATCTCAATTTAATCTATGTTCAATCCCATCAACTGTCAATAAAGCATTAATTAGCAGTATTAACTGTCAACCACCCTTTAATCATAACTCTAATAGTAACACCTAGGGAAATCATTAGCTTCCATAAATAAAAGTAAAAAAGGAACACTTGAGCCCAAAACTAAATTTGGAAGCAAACCTCCTCTGACTAGTGCTAATTTAAGAGATTCTAGGTTCAACCCTTCTGCCTCTTCACCTTTGATCAACCAAATGGGAGTTTTACCCTATGAACCTACACTTTTAGACCCTTATAGATCTATCCCACCAAAAGCTCCACCAATTAGAACTCTTTATTTAATGATGATAACAATCTAGAGAAACTCATTCTCATCTCTAATCTTCAAGTTTTTCTCAATCTCCCATATGTTCATCACACTCCTTCTGCCTTTGACCTTACTATCAACATTAATGGAAAACATCTATCAACCAAGCTGCCCTTTCCAGTTGAACTATCCTCTCCAAGAACACCTATTAGCCCCACCAACATCACCACTTCCCCCTCCCACTGCCCAGAACCAAATGACATCAGTTATCCTCTTAACTATCCCAATAAGAATCCCCCCACCACCACAGCTAGACACAAACAGCAACCCTCCTCCCATAAACCTATGCTCTCACCACTTCCTAAATTTTTACCAAGCTTACCAAGACAACCCAAGAGAATGCTGATTTAGCTAAACTTGATGAGGGACCTTCTAAACAACTCTTCATGGCTCCCTGCTTGGAGCCAACTATTGAGCTTAGCCCTAATAGAAATTTAAACTACCGCCAGATAAAGGATTACAATGACCCATCTGAGAAGCCAAGCTATCTTTGTTCTTCCCCCTTTCCCTCTCCAACAGATGGTCTACCAAACACACTACTATAACTAGTTATCCCTGATTCCAATAACCAACCTATCAACAAACATGAGAAAAATCCACCAACAGCCAAACCCAACAATAATAGAAATAGGTAGCCAAGGTGCCATAGTAAAAAAGAAAGGAGATCAAATCCTAGCAGTGTTATATTATCACCAAACCCTCTACTTGCTCTCATGGATATAGAAATAAGAGCTAATATTGACCTAAATACTAAGAATCTTGACTACCAAGAAACCCTTATGCCAACATTCTTCTTCCAACCCTCTCCTCTAGGGATGCCAACCCTATTCTCTTCTTTAATCCAATGAATATATTGAGTTGGAATATTAGAGGTGCCGGAGGCACAGACTTCAAAAGAGTCTTCAGAAACACTTGTAACACTCATAACCCTGCTATGGTGATCTTAACAGAGACAAGGCTTAGTGGTGACAGAGCTGCTGATATAATTAGCTCTCTTGGCTTTGAAAACTTCTACAAAGTTGACGCTATGAGATTCTCTGAAGGGATTTGGATATTATGGAACTCCCGGAACATCACAGTTGAACCTTTTTCAGCCTCCTTTTTCGAGGTTCATCTTAAAGTAATGGTAAACCCTAACCTTTCAATCATTTATGCCTTATATGCTTGTCCTAGGTTTGAAATTAAAAAGCTTCTATGGGATAAATTAGCCCATCTTGCTCAGTTTATTAATCTTTCATGGTTAGCTATAGCTAACTTCAATGAAATCTCCCACCCTAGTGAAAACTTTGGTGGTAGACCAGCTAATAGACATAAAACTAACTATTTTAATGACTTTCTCAATAAGGCTAATATCCTAGATCTTGGTTTCTCAGGACCAAAATACACTTGGTCTAGTTACAGGGATCTTACTTCCCTAATTAGGACTAGAATTGATAAAGCTCATGTGAATCATAAATGGTTAAATATATAACATGAGTCTAAGATTTATCACCAACCTAGACTAACCTCATATCACTATCCAATCCTCCTAAAGACAAAGCTTCACACGGAAATTGGTAATAAACCCTTTAGGTTTAAACCTTTTTGGATGAAACACCAAGATTTTGCACCTTTAACACAAAACTACTAGTTACATGAAGATAATGACCTTGTTAATACTATTAAAAATCACCAAGTTTTACTTTCCAAGTGGAGCTCAATAACTTTTGGTAATATTACATTCAAAGTAAAAAGAATAATTGCCAGAATCCTAGGAATTCAAAAAATTGCTTATTTCAAGCTTAACTCCCAGCTTTTAATTCTTGAAAAAGATCTTCAACTCCAACATAAGCACCTGCTTGAAACTGAGGAGAATATTTGGATGATGAAATCCAGAATTGATTGGATTAACTTGGGAGACAAAAATAATATCTTTTTCATACCTCAGCTTTAAATAAAAGAAGAAAAAATAAGATATCCCAACTTTTAAGCCCTTATTAGATTTGGATTTCATATGCAAATCAAATAGAAAACGCTCTTGTCTCCTATTTCAAACTTACTGTCTCAAAATCCACACAATAATCTAACAAGCCAAATCTCTCTTGATCACAACAATAATCTCTCAGTCTCAAACTTTCCTTCTTTAGAAAATGAGAACTTAAGCAATCTTACCAGTTTGCCTTCTAAGATTGAGATAAAAGATGCTATTTTTGGTGCTCCAAAAACACCAGGAGAAGATGGCCTTCATGCCATCTTTTATCAATCAAATTGGGAAATAATAAAACACAAACTAATCCCTAAAATAAGACAAATTTTTACTAATTAAAACATTCCTAATTCATAGGGAACCATTCTTCTCTGTCTAATACCTAAGATTGATAATGCTCACCTTGTTACACATTTCAGACCAACTGGCCTTTGTAATACTTTCTACAAAGTCCTCACAAAAATTCATCTCAACAAATTAAAACATTTTCTCCCAAATCTTATATCCCATTTTCAAGGAGCTTTTACCCTAAAAGACACTTCTTTGACCTCTTTCTAATTGACCAAGAAACAATTCACTTAGTGTATTCCTCCAAAACAAAAGATAGGTGGATAATCTTTAAAATTGACATAGCCAAAGCTTTTGATACTATCTCCTAGGAATTTATAGGAAAAATTTTGTATCTCTACAAACTGCCACAAAATTTTGTTTCTCTCATCCTTTCTTGTTTAAAAAAATGTAGATTATATTCATATTGTTAATGGCAAGAAAACTCAAGCCTTCAAATTAAACCGGAAAGGGGAATAAAACAATGTGACCCTATTTCCCCCTACAGTTTTATCCTTTGCATGGAATATCTTACCAAAATTATAGAAGAGCAGATCCAAAAAAATAACTGGAAACCTTTCACATTCAAAAACAGAGATATTCACATCTCACATCTATTATTTACTAATGGCGTTTTATTTTTCTGCAAAGCTAACAAAAGAAACATTTTAGCTATTAATGAAACTCTTAATATTTTCTATGAAGCCAGTGATCTCAAAATAAACAATCAAAAATCCAAAGCCTAGTTTTCTAAGCAAGTAACCACTGATGTCATCTCCTTCTTCCACTGAACTTTCAACATCAACCAAAGTCATGATCTTGGTCTCTATCTGGGATACCCTCTTAAACCATTCTACAAGAAAAATGACTTTAATCTTTCTTCTTAATAAGCTTAATAAAAAAAACTCAAAGGGTGGAAATGCAATCTACTCTCTAAGGCAAGAAGAACTGAACTAATTAAATCCAGCCTTTCCAACATCGCTAACCACTAAATGAATGAAGCAATCGACCTCTTAATATATGGCAGTCAACTGTCATGGTCAGAAACACAGAGAAATTGAGAAGAATTTGTTTTCATGTTAAAAGCTTCTTTCAGTGCATAAGATCAACGAGATAAACTAATTAAAGTATAAACTATAGTTAGTTATATCTTTTGGATGAAATAGTAGTTGAATATATTAGATAAAACTTACTACAGTATTTTCAGCCGAGAAGAACATAAGTGTAGAAACAGAGCTGATTTGGCATGCTACAATTTTTGAGTATTTTGGATGATCAAATGAGGCCCTAAAATCCTTAAAATTTTATGATAACTACTTGGGATGATAAAGGATCAAACTAGAAAGTTTCATAGCAATTAGAGAAGGTTAACTTAGTAAAATATTTCTAAATATAATCTGAATTCACTATAGAGACAAACCTAGGCAGGTTAGGAATTTAGCTCTATTTGGGCAACTAAATGATAATATTTTGGCCTAAAAATTTTATGCCACCTAACTAAGACATTACCCTATCTCCCTGCAAAATTTCATTGCATTTGGACATGGTTAACTAGGTCTAAAATGCATAACACAACACTTATGTGAAAATTTGATAGCTCTGACTTAGAGTTACTAGTGAGGTCAATAGAGGGGCCAAATGAGGGATTTTTAATCTGAAATTTTTACTATAGTATATTAATATATAAAGAAGGTTTCGTACCAAGTTTTATGATTTTTGGAGTTACAAATAAATACTAGAATATTTCTAAGATTTAGACCTGAAAGTGGCCTCAAAACAAATAAGGTTGAGTGTTTGGTAGTTTTTGTTCTAATTTAGTGTTATTTCTTGCTTTAGTTGTCTTCTAGGCCTTCAATAAGATCTTTGGTATCCTTCTCCGGTTTAAGGTGTAGAAGCTTAGCTCAGAGTTAAGGTGAGTGGGTTAATACTTCCTATGACTAAGTATCTTTTTTTAGTGACTCTTTGCATTATAGTGAAAACATGTAATATATCCAAATTTGAAAAGAATGGTGATTCAAATATATATTTGTATATTTAAATTAATATTGCTATTGTACTTGAATGGATTGATGAGATGTAAACAATTGTAAAACTTGAATGGTGATGTATACATAATTACGTTTTCTTTTTTTCTCATGAATGAAGATTATATTATGGATTGTGAATGGTGTGTGAACTGAGTTTAGATTTGACATACTCTGACCGTTGAACTCAATCAATTGCGGATAGTTGAAGTATGTTATTATTGAATAATTGTTCTATAATATGAGTTATATTGTGATAGAATTATTGACTGTGTTCATCTGTAGATGGTTAATGCATAATTGTGTATAAGTAATCGTTTTATGATATGAGATTTTAATTTGTTAATGTGTTTGTGTTAGAGAAAGAAAGAGAAGGCATAATGGTGCACTCCATGGGAAAATTTATACAAAGTCATAAGGGTGGAGATTATATATAGAGTGATAAGAGTGGATGCGAAGGCTACAAAAATAATCCAGTGGTACCTTGGACGACTCGGTCAATACGAGAAATTATGTAATTAATTTATGTGTTTGCTGTTATGAATTGTTTTGAATTATGTTACATTGTGATTTGATTGATTATAAATCATTGGTACACGTTATCATAATGATACACGATAATTACTTTTCGTCGTAGTACAGTATTGTTCCCTCATGGACAAGTTGTTTGCTTATACTCTCCTATTAACATTTTTTAAAGTTGACAATTGAAAGCGAATATTCATTTAGTGAGTAATAATCCTCAATTTAAGACCTTACTTGATTCCAAGGATGATTTAAATCTTGTCCTTGTATTTTTTATTTTCTACACTAAAGTCGCTCGGTGATAGCATAGGTAGCCTAAGATTTGGGTCACTGTCATTATGAGTTGATAAATAATGTATAAAAATGATACAATGATTATGAAGAATATGTTTCTAAATCCTTTATTTAATTTGTTTGTTATGATGGTTATAAATGTATGAAAGAAATATTTCTTTAATTGATTATCTTTATTTAAATTTATTTGTTTATTTTCGAATATTGTATTGCTAGATTGATGAAATGAATTAGTTTCTGAGAAAAGGATAAGCTCACTCTCATGTCAGTCACGTGTCCTAGATAGAACATGACAATCCCTTACTCAACAGGATACTAATAGAAAAGTTGAGGATATCTTAACAATCTCCCAAAATGAACACTCTTGGCACCTTGAAATCTCCCCTTTACTCTCCCCTCCCAGCTCATCTGGGAAATTAAATCTCTTCCCCTGGCTCAATTGACCCCTTTCCTCAATGATAAAACCATTTGGAACCTCACTATTGATGGAAACTTTTCTTCAAAATCAGCTTACCTTTTCTCCCAAAACTCCCAAAATCCAAATAACATGATTCCCCAACTTCTCTTAAAAAACCTTAGCTGGATTTGGAAATTAAAAGTTCCTCCCCGTGAAACCTTTTTTTTTCTGGCAAATTCTCCATAAAGGTCTTCTAACCAACTCTACTCTTTCAAAAATTAATAACAACATCCCCCCTAATTGCGCCCTCTGTAATACCTCCCTCGAAACACACCTCCCACTGTTAAAAATATTCAGATGACTCTCCTTCCCCCTCCTCATTCTTTCATCATCCTCTATTTAGTTGGATTGATATCAACTCAAAACTTTTATCTCGAAACCAATTAAGCATCCCTTGGAATATAATTTTCATCTTTGCACTCAGGGGAATTTCGCTTGTTCGAAATAAAAAGATTTTCAAAAATGAACATTTTCTCCTAAATATTATTAAAAAAAATTATTACTCATGCTGCTGAATTTTGGAGTACTAATGACTGAAAAAATTTCTCAAATCTTAATGATACTTCTACTACTCCTCATACTTTGTGTTGGGTAAAGCCTCCTTGTCATTGGTTTAAACTCAATGTTGATGGTGCTGGAAAAAATAAAACCATGGCTGCTGGAGGGGTCATCAGGAATGAGAAGGCTGAATGGATTTTTGGTTTTACCAAGTTCATAGAATTTGGTACTCCTCTGATGGCTAAAGGTTGGACTCTTCTCCATGGCTTGCAGATGACTCTTATTCTCAACTTAAAAGTACCAAATTCTATGAACTTGGTAAAACCAAAAATCCATTCAGCCTTCTCATTCCTGATGGCTAAAGGTTGGACTCTTCTCCATGGCTTGCAGATGACTCTTATTCTCAACTTAAAGAAGTTGGAGATAGAAACTGACTGCCAATCTCTTCACTCCCTAATGTCTCAAATTTTTACTGAATTTCACCCTCTGCTTCTTATTGTTAAAAATTGTAGGCTTCTTTTATCGAAGTTTGAAGACACTCGCCTAATCAAAGTTAACCGCAGTCCAAATTTGTGTGCTGCCAAGTTGGCAAAATTTGCAAGAAACTACGGAAGAATTTCAAGAACTTTTGCTGCCCCTCCTCCTTTTGTGGAAAGAATATATATGGAGGACTTTTGTAATAACTAGTTTTAATTTTTGTTTATGTACTTTACTTTCTGTACTGAACTTTGTTCTCTCTTGTTTTCTTAATATATTCCGTATTTTAAAAAAAAAAAGCACCCTCCATGCATGATCATAATTAGCAAATATTGATACAAGGGAATATCTTAAACCCAATAAGAAAGACATATATCAAGTTGGCAGTGTTCTTCCTCTTGTAATCCATTGAGCTCAATCACTCCTTCATCAAGAAGTTAGATCCTCTAATCTTACCTATATTACCAACTACCAAAAGAAAAGATGATATAATATTTGAAATAAGAAAAATACAAAATATAATCTCGGCAAATTCAAGAAAAAACAGTGTAAAACCTTTGGCTTTGAATATTATAGGTGCCTAGAGTACTAAAGCAAATGACTAGAAATTTGAGACTGGGTTAGAGCATTTATTAGTTCATAAATTTGTGCAAAAGCTTCTGGCGACAAGCATTATATACTGTCATATTGCACTATAACTCTGTGGGGTGACCACAAGGGACGTGAATGGAATTGATGAAGACGAATTGGGTACCTGTCACATCACGATATTAATTGCTCTTTAATTATTTTCTACCATATTTTCTTCTCAGATATTTTGTGTAGTTTTAAGCATAATGTATCAGTAACATTATTGTGAAATATATTTCTTTTTTCGGTAAAACACATATATAGATATACTTATTATACTTTTGAGTTTTGAGAGTAACGCTAGTTAAGAGTATCTTCAAAGTTTAGCCCGTCTCTAAATTTGTTTTTTATAATTTTAAAGTTGGATTTTCTCACATGGGCAAGTGTTTCTAAGATTTTATTTTTAAAATGCTTAAAAAACCAAATGCAATTATATTCAATAAGAATTCTTTTTATTAACTCAGTTAACTCTTAAATCGCAATAACTTAAAGTTACATTCTGCCTTTCAATATTTGCGCATCTTACTGGCATGGTTTTTGACGTTACATTTTCTTCTTTTCCTTTGTAGTGTATTCTTATGATTGAGATTCAATTCCTGAGGCCCTTCAATATATGAACTCTGAATTTTTTTCAGTTGGCATCATAATGACAAAGTTCCCTTGTGCAATTATGATTGTCTGTCTTTAGAATCAAACGGTCATGGTTGAAGGAATAGAATTTTAAAAACAAAAAGAAAAAAAAGAAAAAAAACTGCATGCAATCACATCTTCTTTCAATTGTGCCTATTCAGAACAAAATGAATTGTCACGTTTGTACAAATGAACTCTATAGTTTTTGTGCTAACGGTAGAGAATATGAATTTCCTTCAATAGCTTTATAATTTATAAAGTAAATAAATATTAAGTCCTTGAAAAATTACCCTCTTTTCACTTTGGTTCTTTGAAATTAAAATACCTCATTTTGGTCTCTTAATCAAAATGGTTCCTTTAAAATTTATTTGTGAATTTCTAATATGATAAAATATAGATTTAATTTAATATGACGTTATTAATTTTGAGAGTTATAGACACTTAGAGGAATCCACATATATATATATATATATCATCAATTAATAGTTGCATGCTCCCCCCCCCCCCCCCCACACACACACACACAAAACAAAAAAAACAACAAAAAAAGGGAAGGACCATTAAGTTATTCTATCTTTTAATATTATTGCAAAGTCATGATGGAGCCGAAAAGATGGGTAACCTTTTGATTAATTGAAGCAAAACATGGAGAAGAACAAGAAGCTAACAAATAAAGATATTGCGGTACTTTCTATTTATATTCATTAATTTTCCTGAAACAGTGACATGACATATGGGACCATATATATGAAGAAGAGTTGAGTATTGTAAATGTAATTTTATGGTTTGGAGATGAGTTAATAGGATGAATTTGTTATGTGTATCAGTAATATACCATACATATGATGGCCCATCATCACACACGCCAAACATGCAACAAATTCATGTCACTACCACTTATATACATATGTGTGTGTATATATAACATTGATTGGTTCAAGTGATGTAATATTTATTGTTTTCAAGATTCTAAGTTTGAGTTTTGTAAATAAAATAAAATTAGTATTAGAAAAATTTTATATCTTTGTTATCCAACCTAACTTAGTAGGTTTTTAAATACTAGTGAATCTAATTCAAAAAAATAAATTGCTGATTTTAGTCCTTAAAAGATTATATTTTTTTTAATTTAGTATTTGAAAGATCAAGTGTCTTAATTTAGTTATTGAAAGATTATATTTGTCTCAATTTAATTATTTTCGTTGCTCAATTACAAAACTTACTGTTACTAAATCTTTAAAATTTTCGTTGCAAAAGAGCACTTTAATCACAAGCAAAAGAACTAAGTTAAGAAAATATTTTAATGACTAAATTGTGACACTTGATTTTTTAAGGACTAAATTGATAAAACTGTAATCTTTTGAGAATCAAATTAGTAATTTACTAAAATTTATATATATACATGTATATATGTATGTATGTAAAAAATAATTAGGGACTCACCGTCTTCTTTTTGTAATACCTGTTAATTTCAGAATATAATTCGCTTAAGAGTATTTTAGAATTCTACAACGTTACTTTAGTTATTTATTTTGGTCATTTTTAATTTTCATATTTAATTGTTCTCTTTGAATATTATTTATGAAAATTGAGTTAAATGACTGGACTAAATATTTGCACAATGAGGGATATATTCTAAGAATGGTGAAATTCATGGAAAAGTGGTTTCAGAATGGTCAATTAGTCCATTTATTGTAAATTGACTGGATGGGTTTGGATGTTGGGTTATGGATACCCATGGGTTATTGAATAACCCATTAGAAATATTTAATATAAAGTTTCAATAGTAACCCTCATTTTTCACTCAGCCGAAGGAAGCAGAAAAGCATTTCTCTCTCAGTTCTTCATTTTCTTCTCAAATCCTTCCCTTGATCTTCAGAGTTTCGATTATTTGTTCGGTTCAAAAGCTTTGTAAGGATCAAAGGTAAGCTTTAATCCGATTATTTTCCTTAAATTTCAGTTTATGTAGAAGATCAGAGGAGGTTTTGTTCTTGAAGATTTTGATGATAATTCATGAATCTCAGTAGTTTTAGAAGTTATATTTGAGTTATAATCGGTTAAAAGAGTTGAAATTCTGGTTTTGAAACAAGAAAGGAAATGATGAATTTTTGAAAGATTTTTCTGCAAAAATTCGAGTTACTGTAGCGACCAGAGATTTCGGAAAAATTCTGGAAAATTTTCTTCGGGTTACTGTAGCAATACTGTAGTGTCGGCAGTCAACGGCACTGTAGCAGTCAACGTTACTGTAGCGAACCGGCACTGTAGCGAACCGACACTGTAGCAAACCGTTACTGTAGCAAACCGTACTGTAGCAAACCGTTACTGTAGTAGTCAGAAAATTTTGCGTATTTTTCGTGATTTTGTTTCCTTTCTTATGTTTCCTTGTAATATATTTTACTAGGAAATTTTCCTACACAAATTCTAGTGTGGAACAAGGTAAACTTGGACAAACATCAAGGTGAGTGAATAACCTTGCTCAGTTAATTTGATATTACTAGTCAAAGTACAATATAAGTCCCATTTACAATATTATTTGGATAATAAGCAATTAATTTTTCATATGGGAGTATATGATGATCAATAGAAATAAGAGTATGTAGAAATTATTTATTTCATGACAATTGTACTATGTGATGAATTCTCACTATCTTATTAATGAGTAAAGATCTACGGGATCTAATACACGAGTGTGAAAGGGTTAAAGTCTCATACTACTCGGCGTATATCTAAGAAATCTTATACACGAGTTTGAAAGGGTTAAAGTCCCATACTACTCAGTGCATATCTATGAAACCTATACACGAGTTGAAAGGGTTAGAGTCCCATACTACTCGGTGTATATCGATGAGATCTTATTCACGAGTTTGAAAGGGTTAGAGTCTCATACTACTCGTTGTATATCTAAGAAATCTTATTCATAAGTTTGAAAGGGTTAGAGTCTCATACTACTCGATGTATAAGACAATTAATTATATGAGTAAATGTGGTATTTGTACTTTTGATATTCTATATAGTACAGTTATTTACTTACTGAGTTTTTAAATAAACTCACACTGCCTATGATTATTTTTCAGATACAGAAAACAAAGAAGAAGAGTATCCGTTGGAAGATTAGAAGCCCCTTGGGATTACTCTCTATTTCTGTCTGGTGGGATACCAGTACTTAATAATGTGGATATTAGAAACGCTCTGTACTTTCTATAGGTCTCCTAGGCTTGCGATGAGATAGAAATATCAGACTATGTATGTCTATATTTGCTTATCAGATGAATATAATTCTGTAGTGTGGAATGAATGATTAAGGTTGAATGTAAAACCTTACAGAATATATGTATATAACGTATGTTTGAGAATTATATCAAATGAGTAGTATCTTTTCACATGCTCAATTTTTGGGATGTGACAAATTTGGTATCAGAGGAAAGGTTTTATAGGTCCCCTATAGAGTACAGAGCAAAGTGATCTTTGTGGGCCCTTCCCTATTGTCATGAGCCGCGGCATGACCATAGGATTAGGTTCCATAAAAGACCTTGTAGAGTATAACGTCATTTTATATATAACTTCTCAGTGGGGCTAGTAAGTGATATTTTGTTTATGTCTGAAAATTGTTTGTTATGTGTGTAGATCTGTGACAGATCAATGTCAGAAGGATCTTCTAATAATAATGAGCATATGGGTCCAAGGAGGGCCATAAATCCACCAGTACATGTGCAAGATGATCCTAACCGTGGTGATAGTTTACATGCTCAAAGTACTGAGGGCGCAACTAGTGAGCAAGCAAGAAGAGTCGAACCTGATGCTCACGTCGGTAATGCAACTATTGCACATGTGATTCATTTGATGAATGAACGATTTGACCGATTTGAGGCTGAAATGAGAGGTTGAGCTGCACAAGCTAACCTGCCAGTGGATCCTCCTATTGTTGAAGCTGAAAATGTACCACCAGCTCCGTTAGCGGGAGGAGTTAATGTAAGAGAGGTAAGAATGTCTGAATTCCAGAAAATGAGGCCTCCTACTTTTTCAGGGGAAGATCCCAAAGAGGACCCACAATGTTTCCTTGAAGATTGTGAAGCAATCTGTGATGCTATAGGGTGTTCTCCTACTCAAAAGGTAGAATTCACTTCCTTTCAGTTAAAGGGTAGGGCTGGTAAATGGTGGAGAAACTGGAAGAAAGCTAGAATTCAAGGCGCACCGCCAGTTATGTGGTCAGAATTTTACAGATTGGTTATGGATGAATTTCTTCCGGCAAGTGAACGATCATCCAGGGCCAGAGATTTTCTGTATCTACGGCAGGGAACCATGACTGTTGACGAGTATTCAGATCAGTTTGTTAAATTATCTGAATATGCCCCTGAAATCATTCCTTCTGAAAGGAAGAAAATAGAAAAGTTTGTGGAAGGGCTTTGTGATGCCTTATATGATCAAGTGGGTTCTAATATGAACGATTACTCTTCGTACTCAGAGGCTATTGATGTGGCCCGAAGAATGGAAAAGAGGTCAAAGAATAAAGAAGAGTATCGTCAAAAGAAGAAAGCTAGGTATAGAAGATCTTTTGATCAAGGGGAAGACTCAGGGACTTTGAAACCCTTTACTGCATCACAACATGCTCCAGCCACTCCTACTAAGTCATCTTATTCTACAGCCAGTGTGGCTAAGCCTCGTTTAGAGAACAGGGGTAGTTTTAGCTCTTCTAGTAGAGGAGGTACTCATGGTAGAAGGGAAAAACCTAAATGTCCTGAATGTGGAAAGTTTCACTTCGGAGAATGCAGGTTAAACACTGTTGGTACAGGCTGTTTTCACTGTGGACAAAAAGGACATTTTATAAGGGAGTGCCCTCAGCTCATGACAAGACCAGGTCAAGGGTCTACTTTGCCACCTCGGCCACAGTCTATTTCTGCTTCTATTACTCAAACACCAACCCCTTCAATAGGGGGTAGTATGGGAAGAGGTTCTGGAAGAGGCTAAGGTGACCGTGGAAAACAAGCTGCTGGCAGAGGAAATGCAAGAGTATATGCTCTAACCCGACAGGATGCTCAAACATCCAATGCTGTAGTTACAGGTATATTATCTGTTAATACTTTTGCTGCACGTATTTTGTTTGACCCCTGTTCTACTCACTCATATGTGTCGCCCCTATTTGCCAAGAGATTTGCATTTGATTCGATTATTCTTAAAGAACCATTCTTGGTTTCCACACCGATGAGAGAGACTTTGATGGTTAAAACATGTTATCGTTCTTGTAAAATAATCGTTGGAGGCATGGAAACTGAGATAGATCTTATGGTTCTCAATATGTTAGATTTTGATGTGATTCTAGGGATGGACTGGCTATCTTCTTGTCATGCTACTATAAATTGTCGTGACAAAGTTATTTCCTTTAATATACCGGGGAGTAGTAATTTTGTATTTCAAGGAGATCGAAGTGATGTACCTTGCAACATGATATCTATGTTAAGTGCCCAGCGTATGTTGCGAAAGGGATGTCAGGGATTTCTAGCTTTTATCAAAGATTTAGAAAAGAAAGAACAGAAGTTAGAAGACATTCATGTGGTTAATGAATTCCCAGATGTGTTCCCAGAAGATTTACCTGGATTACCGCCAGAAAGAGATATTGAGTTCAGTATTGATTTAGTCCCAGACACAAGACCAATTTCTATTCCACCTTATCGTATGGCTCCTGTTGAGCTAAAAGAACTCAAAGAACAATTGGAAGATTTGTTAAACAAAGGGTTCATTCGCCCAAGTTTTTCACCTTGGGGTGCTCCTGTTCTTTTTGTGAAAAAGAAAGATGGTTCTATGAGATTATGTATAGATTATCGTCAGCTGAATAAAGTCACAGTGAAGAATAAGTATCCTTTACCAAGGATAGATGATTTGTTTGATCAGCTTCAAGGAGCAAAATACTTCTCAAAGATTAATCTAAGGTCTGGATATCATCAGTTACGAATTAAGAGTGATGATATACCTAAGACTGCTTTTCGTACACGGTATGGACATTATGAGTTTCTTGTGATGTCTTTTGGGTTGACAAATGCACCAGCAGCATTTATGGATTTAATGAACAGAGTGTTCAAATCATTCCTTGATAAGTTTGTAATTGTATTTATTGATGATATTTTGGTGTATTCAAAGAGTCATGAAGAACATACTGAACATTTGAGAATAGTGCTTCAGACTTTGAGAGAGCATCAGTTGTACGCAAAGCTCTCAAAATGTGAATTCTGGATGAGTCATGTAACATTTTTGGGACATGTTATTTCCCAAGAAGGTATTCATGTAGATCCAAGTAAAATTGAAGCAGTTAAACAGTGGCCTAGACCAACAACTGTGTCTGAAGTACGTAGTTTTCTTGGCTTAGCAGGGTATTACCGTCGCTTTGTCAAAGATTTCTCTAAGACAGCTCTCCCATTAAATAAGTTAACCCGAAAGAATGTTAAATACATTTGGGATGATTCATGTGAGCAAAGTTTCACCCAATTGAAAGAGTGTTTAACTTCTGCACCAGTCTTAATCCTACCATCAGGACCAGGGGGTTACTCTGTATTCTGTGATGCCTCAAAGATAGGCTTAGGATGTGTGTTGATGCAACATGGTAAAGTCATAGCTTATGGCTCACGTCAGCTTAAAAAGCATGAATTGAATTACCCCACTCATGATTTGGAAATGGCAGCTGTAGTGTTTGCCCTAAAGATTTGGAGACATTACTTGTATGGGGAAACTTGTAAAATTTTTACAGATCACAAAAGCCTTAAGTACATTTTTGAGCAGAGAGATCTCAATCTAAGGCAACGAAGGTGGATGGAACTTCTGAAAGATTATGATTGTACCATCCTTTACCATCCAGGTAAAGCAAATGTAGTGGCTGATGCTCTAAGTCGAAAGTCTATGGGAAGTTTAGCTCACATTGCCACTATAAGGAGGTCTCTAATACATGAACTACAAGAATTGGAAGCTGATGGAGTATTCTTCGAGATCACTGAGTCAGGTACATTTCTGGCTCATTTAACAGTTAGATCATCCCTTGTAGAAAAAGTAAAAGCAACTTTAGAAAATGACATTGATATGGTCAAAATCAGAGATAAGGCAAGGCAAGGTCTAGCACCAAGTTTCTTGGTAGATGAAGAGGGAGTCTTATGGTTTAATGGGAGACTCTGTGTCCCCAACATTGAATCTTTGAAACATGAAATCTTAATGGAAGCTCATGGTTCACCCTACATTGTACATCCTGGTGCTGTGAAAATGTATCAGGACTTGAAACAAGTTTACTGGTGGGAGGGCATGAAGCGAGACGTGACTGACTTTGTAGCTCGATGTTTGACTTGTCAGCAAGTTAAAGCTGAACATCGACGACCACCTGGATTGATGCAAAAACTAGATATTCCCGAATGGAAGTGGGAAAGGATCACTATGGATTTTGTAGTAGGTTTACCTCGGTCAACAAAAGGAAATGACTCAATATGGGTCATAGTGGATCGACTTACTAAGTCAGCACATTTTCTTCCTGTTCATACCACTTTCAATGTAGCAAAACTTGCTCGAATTTATGTTAAAGAAATAGTGAAACTTCATGGTGTACCAATATCCATTATATCAGATCGAGGACCTCAGTTTACTTCTCGGTTCTGGAAAGTCTTTCAAGAGGCTTTGGGTACCAAAGTGAATCTTAGCACAGCATTCCATCCTCAGACTGATGAACAGTCCGAAAGGACAATTCAGACTTTAGAGGATATGCTAAGAGCTTGTGTGATGGATTTCAGTGGAAGTTGGGAAGATCATTTGTCTCTTATTGAATTTGCTTATAACAACAGTTACCAAGCCAGTATTCAGATGGCACCTTTTGAGGCTTTATATGGGAGACGGTGTCGATCTCCTATAGGTTGGTTTGAACTTGGTGAAACCAAAATATTTGGACCTGAGATGATTCAGGAAGATATAAATAAAGTTAAACTGATCAGAGAAAAGTTGTTAACTGCTCAGAGTAGACAGAAGTCTTATGCGGACAATCGACGACGTGACCTTGAATTTGCAATAGGTGATATGGTTTTCTTACGAATCTCACCTATGAAGGGAGTAATGAGATTCGGGAAGAAAGGCAAGCTTAGTCCGAGGTATGTTGGCCCATATGAGGTTGTAGACAGAGTGGGTAATGTGGCATATCGCCTAGACCTACCTTCCAACCTAGAGGGAGTTCATCCAATATTTCATGTGTCCATGCTACGGAAGTATCTTCCTGATCCTTCTCATGTCATTCAACCCCAAGAAGTTCATTTTGATGAAACTCTCACCTACGAAGAGGTACCAGTAGCTATCCTTGATAGAAAAGTCAAAAAATTGCGTACCAAAGAAATTCCTACTGTCAAGGTTCTTTGGAGAAATCATTCTCGCGAGGAAGCTACGTGGGAAGCAGAAGATGAGATGTGGAAAAACTATCCACATTTATTTGAAACTTGAGGTAAGGTTTTAATTCGGAGGACCGAATTCTTTTAAGGGGGGTAGAATGTAATACCCGTTAATTTCAGAATATAATTCGCTTAAGAGTATTTTAGAATTCTACAACGTTACTTTAGTTATTTATTTTGGTCATTTTTAATTTTCATATTTAATTGTTCTCTTTGAATATTATTTATGAAAATTGAGTTAAATGACTGGACTAAATATTTGCACAATGAGGGATATATTCTAAGAATGGTGAAATTCATGGAAAAGTGGTTTCAGAATGGTCAATTAGTCCATTTATTGTAAATTGACTGGATGGGTTTGGATGTTAGGTTATGGATACCCATGGGTTATTGAATAACCCATTAGAAATGTCACGACCCATTTTCTAGGCACATGACCGGCACAATGATGAATATTCCTTCACTGTAAGCCTTTCGATAAATTCTTCCCACAAGTAAAATCGTTAGTCATTATCTCTATATTCTCAAAATACCATTCCTTAATAAATACAAAGAAAATACATCAGATTTTCTTAATTAAAAATAATAGATCCTCAGTACGAAATACATTATCATACTGAAATACAAGCCAAATACCAAACCCCTGACCTAGATGTCCTAGACGGTTACAGAGCAACATACTGTATAACAAAAGAAGGGCCTACCCGACAGCGGGAAGGTCCAACGTGATCTACTCCTCTAGCGGATGTACTTCGGCGGCAACCTGATCTGAACAAAAAGTTTGTACAAACAGTGTGAGCTTTTAAACTCAGTGAGCAAATCGGCCTTGCGTTAATAAAATTCAAATACATCATCAGTCATGCAAGCATATCCGAAGGCTCAAGCTCAACCAATAGACATAGTTAGAAATTACATACAAGAAAAATTCATCCAATTCAACAAACGATACTAGTACTCGTCAATGGCAATATATCCCGGAGAGCGCACACAGGCCGGCTCACCAATTTTGTATTTTTCCGCCATGACGCACAACCTCATCCTCTTAGCTAGGGCGCCTCACGGATTTATCACCAATCCGGGCTATATCCCTACTGAGGGAATCGTTGTCTCCACACTCATTGGTCAAGACACCCTTTAACCCGGATTTTCCGCTTTGCCGTGAGAGGGGGTACTGTACCGCTCAATCACAATCAATAGTACAACAGTTCATATCATAATCAGAAGCACAATATAATACTCATCCATATAACAGGTATAGTATATAACTATATGATTCAAATTTCATATCATCATGAGATACTTGCTTTGTCTTATCCATACTTCTGAATTAATTATCTCATTATATTCGTCATTCTGAATCCAATTTCTCCCTATGAATCTTGGGAGTGTCCTACGACATACTTTTTATCACCAGTAATGCTAAAACTCTATTAAAACAGGGTCGTTTCACTCACCTGGATTCCGTACGAGTATCACTTCTCTAAATCGTTACGGACAAGAGTACGCAGGTGAATTTCAGTGTTCCGCTACAGAGATTTTCATGAAAGATTACAGAAAGTACGTTAAGATCATTTTCGTATAGATACTGTTCATACGTATGGGTACTATTCATACGGTCACTATTCATACGTACGGTCACTATTCATACGTACGGTCACTATTCATACGTACGGTCACTATTCATACCGGAAAATACAGAATACAATCTGTAAAAGAGTACACCAGGTAAGTTCCCAGGAAAGAGTGGAGGGTCACACTGGACACACTTAAAAACCAGGTCTTTCCTTAGCCAGAACTTTCCTAGACATGTATTCTCCACAGATTATATTCTATTTCGGTAATCAGAGAATCAAAATAACAGCTAACGACAGTTTTTCTGATGTGGAAGATCGGCCAAAGCCGCAACCACAGAGCATACTTAAGAAAATAACTTCTAAAATTTGAAAGACATAGAAAGGGCATAGTATCCTTACCTAAGCAAAAACGGAAAGGCCCAAAATCTCAGAAGTCTAGCGTCGGAGCAAGAGAAACTTAAGGAGGGAAGAAGAGAAGTTGAAGGTGTGAGTTTAGAAGTGAAATGGAAGGGCCTATTTATAGCAAAAGTCAAGGGTACTATTTGATACTATGCGCTAATAAAATATTCAATTTACTATTCATGAAAATGACATTTCTAATAATGAAGTTACTGTGCACCTTACGATGAAAAATTTTCGTTTATTTACTATTTAAAACTTTAAAGGGAAAACTATCCTTTCACCTTAAACCTTTAAGTTTCTTTTCAATTCAGTCCTTTCAATTTAGTCCCTGAGGGTATTTTTACATATAAAACGTCATTTTCTCCTACAAACTTCTTTCTAGTTTTCTCTTATAACCAAACCACATCTAGTATTTGACATTTTGATTGTATAAATGAACAGTACCATATACGTAAATAGTAACAGTAGTTTGAAAACACGCATTTATATTTTATTTTTCATGGGTATTACAAGAAATATTTAATATAAAGTTTCAATAGTAACCCTCATTTTTCACTCAGTCGAAGGAAGCAGAAAAGCATTTCTCTCTCAGTTCTTCATTTTCTTCTCAAATCCTTCCCTTGATCTTTAGAGTTTCGATTATTTGTTCGGTTCAAAAGCTTTGTAAGGATCAAAGGTAAGCTTTAATCCGATTATTTTCCTTAAATTTCAGTTTATGTAGAAGATCAGAGGAGGTTTTGTTCTTGAAGATTTTGATGATAATTCATGAATCTCAGTAGTTTTAGAAGTTATATTTGAGTTATAATCGGTTAAAAGAGTTGAAATTCTGGTTTTGAAACAAGAAAGGAAATGATGAATTTTTGAAAGATTTTTCTGCAAAAATTCGAGTTACTGTAGCGACCAGAGATTTCGGAAAAATTCTGGAAAATTTTCTTCGGGTTACTGTAGCAATACTGTAGTGTCGGCAGTCAACGGCACTGTAGCAGTCAACGTTACTGTAGCGAACCGGCACTGTAGCGAACCGACACTGTAGCAAACCGTTACTGTAGCAAACCGTACTGTAGCAAACCGTTACTGTAGTAGTCAGAAAATTTTGCGTATTTTTCGTGATTTTGTTTCCTTTCTTATGTTTCCTTGTAATATATTTTACTAGGAAATTTTCCTACACAAATTCTAGTGTGGAACAAGGTAAACTTGGACAAACATCAAGGTGAGTGAATAACCTTGCTCAGTTAATTTGATATTACTAGTCAAAGTACAATATAAGTCCCATTTACAATATTATTTGGATAATAAGCAATTAATTTTTCATATGGGAGTATATGATGATCAATAGAAATAAGAGTATGTAGAAATTATTTATTTCATGACAATTGTACTATGTGATGAATTCTCACTATCTTATTAATGAGTAAAGATCTACGGGATCTAATACACGAGTGTGAAAGGGTTAAAGTCCCATACTACTCGGCGTATATCTAAGAAATCTTATACACGAGTTTGAAAGGGTTAAAGTCCCATACTACTCAGTGCATATCTATGAAACCTATACACGAGTTGAAAGGGTTAGAGTCCCATACTACTCGGTGTATATCGATGAAATCTTATTCACGAGTTTGAAAGGGTTAGAGTCCCATACTACTCGTTGTATATCTAAGAAATCTTATTCATGAGTTTGAAAGGGTTAGAGTCTCATACTACTCGATGTATAAGACAATTAATTATATGAGTAAATGTGATATTTGTACTTTTGATATTCTATATAGTACAGTTATTTACTTACTGAGTTTTTAAATAAACTCACACTGCCTATGATTATTTTTCAGATACAGAAAACAAAGAAGAAGAGTATCCGTTGGAAGATTAGAAGCCCCTTGGGATTACTCTCTATTTCTGTCTGGTGGGATACCAGTACTTAATAATGTGGATATTAGAAACGCTCTGTACTTTCTATAGGTCTCCTAGGCTTGCGATGAGATAGAAATATCAGACTATGTATGTCTATATTTGCTTATCAGATGAATATAATTCTGTAGTGTGGAATGAATGATTAAGGTTGAATGTAAAACCTTACAGAATATATGTATATAACGTATGTTTGAGAATTATATCAAATGAGTAGTATCTTTTCACATGCTCAATTTTTGGGATGTGACACTTTTGAACCACATATGCAAATGTGTCCTTATAGATATATTTCCTTTCATGGCGAAGCTCAAATTAATTCCAGAAAGAATGTGGGTGGAGCCGTTATCTAACGTAAAGGATAACTAATTCTGTGATTTGAAACGAGAGAACGAGAGGATATTGATAGAACTGTTTAACTGTTTTCTCCTATAAAATGGTAGGACAAAAAATTGTAGGCATGCAAGAGGATGAGAATTAATTAATATTTTTCTTAGACTGAAGCTGCACAACCTGCCTTTTATTTATGGAGAAGAGATGCTTGTATTAAGTGAAATACATCATTTAAAATAAATTCTCTGGTAGGCTGAGTTTGTTAAATAATTAACCAACATTGCATTGAATTTGAAGGAGGGGACATTCCCATCACATTTTCTATCACATCAGTTAAGTTTCTTAAGATAGGTGGGAGAGTGATGAGGTATTTTATTGCCAAGGGATAGATTTAATGGTCACTTTGAAGTACTTAGCTTAGTAAAGTTTGTCACTAGGAAGAATTCAAGCATCAAGAGTGGCTCAGTACCAAGGTTGTGATTTTAGATAGACTTTGGCACACCTAGCACATTATTTACCTTGAGCATATGAAGTTTATGTATGTCTACTTTCTGGTAGACGAATTTACGAGGTGTTCTTGAAGAGAGGAAGACTTCTCTTGCTTAATTATTTATTTTTTGAATTAAATGAAGTTTTTTTTTTAATGTTAAAAGGTGCTTGTTGGGGAGCGTCCTTCTTACTAAAAGAGGAGGACTCCCCTTAGCTATTAAGATATCAGAGGTGTCTAAGACCACTTTTTTAACTAGAGGGAAGACTCCTTTGACTGATTAAAAACTTAAAATGTCCAAGGACACTCTTTTGACTAGGAGAAGAGGATCCCTTTGATTGATTAATATCTTGATTCTTGTGCCAAAGGCCATGTAAAAACAATAACTAATTTTAAATCTTGTTTTACATTCATATATTATTAAGATTATATATGTATTAAATATGTATAAAAATGCCTAATATCTTGTTTAGACTTTCTATGTTTGTCATTTTTCTCTTAGCAGCAAGATGTCCTTTAGATCCAATTCATCAAAAAGACAAGATGTCCTTTAGAGTGATCAATGGTTAGATGCATTTTATTTTTTTATTTTTTATTTTTGGTTAAAGATGCATTTTATTAATAATTTGACTTCTTTAGCTTATGTAGATAAGTGGCATTAGGATTTTGTATTGAATTGTTTATCACCGCCACACAACTGTATAATAATGAAAAATAATAACAACAGGCCATAAGTGCATTTCTCTAGTCTCTCAGCGAGAAGAATATGAAATCTCAGTTATATATATAATAATGAAAGATATTATATATTATTAAGCCACCCTTTGCTGCCCCTTTTTATTTGAGTACCAAATGAACAATGATTATTTATTAAACTACATCATAATAAGTTTAAAATACACCTTTAGAAACACACTTTTAATTACACGACATAGAACAAACTTACAGACTCCAAGACTTTTAATTAATTAATACATTGGATCGATTTCTAAACATACACACAAGCAGATTGAAGAACATCCACCTCATGCTCGCCTTGTACAGCAATTTGTTCGATGAATGCCAAAACACATTATTGTCGAATTTGAAGTGAGCGAACCACAATCTTCATCATCATCATCATCTTCTTCTTCCATGCTTTCCCACAGCGACGACCCGGAAGGATACTGGCGGTGATAATGAAGAAGATGAGATTTTGAGATGAAGGGTCCTCTTGAGATTCAATTTTGAGAAAAGGGTACCAAAAAGATTGAATCTTGATGGCTTCTTGGCCTTCATTTTGGTGGAAGGACTCTTCTTCACAGAATTGAAGTAGGAAGGAGGAGGAGTGAGAGTAGGGAGGTTGTCCTCAGAGAAAGGACAGTACTTGGCAGTGCCTGGCTGAGATTCCCATTCAAAAGGGATAGCAAGTGAGTGTGAGACTCTGAAAGAAGGGTAAGAAATGGAGGTCTCTTTTGAGAGAAGCCTACAGAAGAACTTGTCATCTTGCTTGATCTCAAGGGGAAAATGATGATTAGAATTACCAGTGAACATCTCTGATTGCTTGATGAAGAAGTGGAGCTGGAGTTTCGTTGCAGATGAAGTAAGGTTTGGTTGGACTATGGTTTTTGATATCTAAGGGGTTGTTTAATACAAGAGTGAAGACATAAATGCACATTTTTTTTTTTTATAAACTGACAAATACATGCAACTTGGATAGGGACAGCAATTGGTGTGTGTGTCTATATATATATATATATATATATATATTAAGAAAACAAAGCTCTGTAGCTTAAACTGTTTTTGACCATTTCTTTTTGCTTGTTTTCACTGTTTTGAAAATGGGTTGTTTATTTTTTGGTAGAAAAATAATAATCTATTTTATAAATTTGAGCGGTCTATTTTTTTTATTTTATAATAAACGGTTTAGATTAAAAAAAATTAAATAAAAATTAGTCAAATCAATATGAACTATTATATGAGATGAAAGAAAATGATATATGTCCAAATCGCATTTATTTTCCTGTTAAGAGTTGATCAGATATTTCCATAGTTAGGTGCTTTGAACTGCTCTTCCACAAACATGCGAGCACTAGATTTAATTTATTTAAAATGCAATTACACATTTAATTTTATACACTTAAAGTCTCTTAGTACTTTTTACCAATATTCAAAGAACTGGATCGAATTGGCTAGTTCAACTAAAAAATTGGTAATTCAGTCAGTTCTCTAGTACAATTTGAACTAGTAAACCAGTGAGTATTTAAACTGGTAAAAAATTGATCGAACCGGTAAAACTGGACTTTTTTGAATTTTTAATAAATATTATTATATATTTTTAAGAAATCTTCAAAATTTAATCTATGAGGAAATCTAGTACTAGTATAAATATATATTTGTAATATGCTTGTAATATTTTAATATTATATATTATGTATTTTAATATTTTAATATCTATAATATATACATTAATTATATATTTTAATATTTTATTCTATTATATTCCGGCTATTGATTCTTGAACTGGTGTTTCAACTTATTCAATGATCGGTTCAATTTTCTAAATTTTGTTTTTTACTTAATTTGTCATTTAAAATTATTAAAATATTCAGAAAATCCCACATGAAAAATTAATTATAAGAGAAACCATTTTCTTGTAATGTGATATTATGATTATTTTCTTGTGTTACGTGCTACTTCACAGTTCACATACAGCTTCCAGGAATTTACGCCATTTATGAACACTGAAGAACTGATACAGCCATATCAGCTATAGCACTTAATATATAGGCCCCATTTATTATGATGCTTGACCTAAAGCAACGCAAATGTATTATGTTTTTTATTTTTTCTCTTTTTTCCTCCAAATAATACATAGAGCATATAAGTCGAATGGGACTGAACAGAATGAATGAATTAGGGGGAAGATGACCTAAACTGTGGTCCATCTCCATTATTTCTGACAAATTCTGCACGGCACTTCCAATTAGATTAATTTTCTCTAATTAAATTCTATATGATATTTTCATTTAAAAAATATTAAATAATTTCTCCGATAATTGATATATAAATTAAACAATCTCTCTATTTTTTTCCCTTTTTGTCGAAGTAAACTTTCTCCATGAAGTTGTGATTTTATTTATAATATAATAATAAAAGTAGTTGAATAAACATTTTAATTATTCGCAGCCATGCAATTTTATGCGTAGTGATTTTGAGTCAAAAATTCTAAGAATGGCTTCTAGGGATGGCAATCGTTCTCCACTCACAGGAATCTCCATGGGAACCCTGCATTTAGAGTCCCATGTTCGAGAAATTTTTTTTTCAAGGATGAGGATGAAGAGAATTTTTTCCCCAAAAGCAATTCAAGGATGAGGACAAGAATGAAGATCGCAGCCCCATCCCGAAGGACAAAGAGTATTTTAGTAATTTTATAGTTAAATAATGTAAAATATTAAAATAATATACTAAAACAACATAATATCTCTTCTCTTCCATCATGTCTTCACCTCTCATTAAAGTTGCTCGTTCCCACCCTTAGTCACTTACTAACTCTTGCAAGTTCGTCAGAAGCTACTCTCTTTCTTAGCACCTAGCTAAGGAGAATTCTTAACTTGCCCACAGCCATTAGTAAATCTCATTGCATCCAATAGCTGTAAGCAGGTTAAAGAGCTTTTTTAGCACCAATACTAAAGAGGAAAACTAGATCCAAGCTCGTCTATCTCCATAATAAGATTAAGCTCTCATAATGATAAATCTCTCTCTCTCTCTTTTGATTTTTTTTAAATTTTTTATAAAAATTTTGAGGACCTTGCAAGGATAGAGACTCAGGGAACAAGGATAGAAAAAAAATTCTCTCTATGACAAGAATTAGGGATCGGGACAAGGAAGAGGTTAGCTCCTCACCTCCTCGTTGCCATTTCTAATGACTTTAAACATATATCAAAGTGTTGGGTTTAACTTAAACTTTGAAAGAATTTTTTTTTAAGTAATGGGCCAACAATTTTCTGCGTTAAATGGGCCAAAGTAATTTGATGGTTTAAAAAGACTATTCATAAAAGAGATGCATGAAGATCTATTGGGCCTAATATTATTGGGCTTGTTATTCTTGCAAGTAAGCATAATTTAACAAAAATTCATTGGGCCAAAAATTGGATAATCCATTAAGCCCCCATATGAAAGCAATTATATTTATCATTTGAAAATTCGCTTTTTAGCATTCTGGGTGGGGCAAAACTGAAAAAGCTAATGAGCAAGGTTCTTTTTTGAAGTGAAAAAAGAGGAAAGAAATGAAAGAGAGAATGAGAGGATAGGGTGTTTCGAAATTCAAATAGTGACTTTAGTTCGGAAAGATTATTAGTAAAATTTGAGTGCAACGGTGTGGTCATAATTACAAGAATAATGGTGTCACTGTAGGATTTACAAGCCCACGTGGACGTTGCCATGTTGCCTCCTCGTCCTTTATTTTTTTGTCAGTGAAAAAGGAAATTAGCCAAAAAAATAAAAAGACAAAGGTAAAGCCATAGCTCCAAAAATGGGACTAGACAACTGGTTTGATCATGAAGTAACTGGTCAAATTTTTAATTCAATTTAGATTTGGAAATTAGTATATAATTGTTTAATTCGGTAAAAAATTGGTCAAACTAGTAAAACTGACTAGTTCTATTGGTTTAACTGATTTTTTTTATTTTTGTTAAATTATCACCAAGTATTATTATGTATTTTAAAAAATTTTTAAAAATTTAAGTTATTAGAAAAAAATTTAGAACTGATATGAATATAATTTGTAGCATGTCTTAAATATTTTAATATTTTAAGTGACATTAATTTGATCATAATTTAATTATTAACCTTTAAACTAGTATCTCGAGTTCAACTATTGAACTGAATTTTTGAATCTTCGTAAAACGAAATAAATATTATAAAAGCGTAGTAGTTGGGTTAACATTTAGGTTGTTTACTTATAAACACCTTAACTAATCTATCTCATCAATCTAATTAAAAGTGGGCAAAATCTTTCAAATCAAGATTAAAATTTTTAAAAACATTTTTGGAATTAATATATAAACTGGTCTTTATAAATATATGCTTGTGTGATCCTTACAATTTAATTATCTAACAATATAGCCCAGATAAATTACAAATTTAATATAAATTAGTTATAGACTAATTTATTGTGTAACAAATTCATAATATTTAAAGGCTAAATTATAAAGAGTTAGACTTTTATAAAGTAAACAATTAATTTATATATTTTATATTAGTCGGTATAAAGACTATTTGAACTTCAAAAACAACAATAATTCAATTTTTAGAATTTGGATATGTCAAATTGGAAAAGATTTACTTTTTATACTCAATATGCTTAAAAAGAATTAAAATTTCATCTTATCTCGTGGAAGGATATCCTTGATAAAAATTAACAAAAAGAAAGGAAATTTTTATTTCTTTTTCCATTATAATTTCAATATATATATATATATAGCTAAAATTTAAAATTATAAAATCCTCTATTTTTTTAGAATTTATCACTCCAACGCATAAAATCATACCACAAAACATATTGTTTGAGAAAAGATAGATTCATAGGCTCACAAATTATTAGATTTTGTCAAATCAAATTGTTAAGTACCTTGAATTTTAATGAATAGGAATAAATTTATTACCTGATTCAAAATTTCAAAGCACACCTTATTCGTCTCACTCTTGGAACAGTATGATCCTATTCTATTTTATATATTTTTCTATGTGATTCAAACTGATTAAGTTATATAAATATGTGTGTGTGAATTACACATTTAAGATTTTTCAATGACTTGAAACAATTTTTTTTGTCTAAGAAATAAAAAATTTCTCTTTCTTCCTATAAACATAGGTTATATTGATTGAATCACCTAAATCTATATGTGTTCTTTTTTTTTTATTTCTATCTTACCTTCTCTATTTGGTTGCAATTTTTTTATGACACAAAGAAATTCCAATTTTACAGCTTAAAGTGTATGGTTACGTCAGCATTATTTACCGTTATAGACATCACAATATAAAATAAAATAAAATAAAATAAAAACCCGTCCCGTGCGTTGCCGTTGGTTACTTAAAACAAAAGATACGATGTCGTTAAAGTGTTTGTTACCGTTGACAAAAATCCTTCCCCATGTGGGCCCGCCTCCGCGGTCTCCACGCCACTGACTCCGGCCCACTTTTCTTTCTTCTCAAATTACTAAAAGGGGCATATACAATTCACCTATTTCCTTCTTTTACACGCATAAAATATTAAACGTGTACCAAAAAGTCACGGTCATTTAAGTAACTTTAGTCTGAAAAAGCCTTCTTATTTCCCTCTCTCTTTTGAGTTTTGACGCTTTCTCTTTTTTTCTTGAGTAAATTCTTATTTGTTGGAGTTGTTTTAATTCTTAAAAAAATTAAATCTCAAAATTTAAGTTTGTTTTAATTTGATATTTTTGTTTATTAAAATAACTTTTATCAATAGTAAATTTTTGTTATTTAAGAACAAAAAAAAGACTAAATTAAAGAAAATATATTTCAGAGATTAAATCAAAACACATATTTTTTTTAACTAAATTAAAACAAATATTTTTTTGGTTGTAAGTTACCCTTCTTTTTTTAAGTAAATTACTGATTTAGTCTCTAAATTTTTAATTTGGTCTATAAAAGGTCAAGTGTCTCTATTTAGTTTTTAAAAAATTACATGTCTCAGTTTCATAATTTTTATTATTAAATTTCATAATTTTCATTGCTCAAGATTACTTTAATAAATTGAGAAATCAAATTAAAATAAATATAATCTTACAAAAAAAATATCAAAATGCTTAATTTTTTATACACTAAATTAAAATAAATATAATTTTTTCATGATCAGTAATTTACTCTTTGTTCTTTTTTTTTCCTTTTTCTCTAGTCATACATAAAGACCAGTGGACGTTTAAAAGGTGCAGGACCAAACGAACACAACAAAAGCACCAACCACAACCATTTGTTTGTCCTCTTTGTCTCCCTCGTTTCTCCATCGTTCAAGTGAGCTCTGTTTCGATTCTCCACTGTCTGTCTGTGAATTGAACCGAAGCTTCTCAATTGGGTCCTGTCCGAGGATGGAAGCCGACTCTGTCGACACGTCTGGTCTGGGTTCTGAACCGGTCCAACCGCTGGGCCTGCCTGAACCGGTTTCGGTTAAGGAGGACCAGAATTTGAGAGTGGAGATTGATACCTCGGCTCCGTTTGAATCTGTGAAGGAGGCTGTAATCCGATTCGGCGGTGTCGGGTTCTGGAAACCCACCTGGAATACCCTGTCGGGTCCTGAGGTCAGTCTCTCTCTCTCTCTCTCTAGAATTTGTTCTTGTTGTTGGTTATTAATAGAGAGGCTAGGAATTATTATAATTACTATATGAACAATTTAGTCTAATAGATACGATTGTTTAGTTGTTGAATATCATGAACCCTGTTTTTCAGTTATTGAGTCAGTCCTTACTCGTTCAATGTTCAAATTTTAGGAACTAATCAATAAAAAAATGTATATTCTAGGGACCAATTTACATAATTACTCTATTATAATCAAGAATGGCGAGAGGTAGCAATAAGTTGAAATGGATCCCCTAAAAGCCAAGCAGCGTATTTGGCTCATTTGTATCATTGGTTTTTACAATTAATGAAGATCTTATTTTTTAAAAAAATAACTATGAAATTAGGACAGTTGATCTTAAAAATTAACAGCTCAAATAAGTCAAGCACTCTGCTTGGTTTTTAAAACTAAAGAGAGGATTCATTCTTGTAACAAGTAAAGTCAATATCGTTGGAAGAAATTTGATACTAACCCATTTGCTTGAATAATGGTTTGGTTATTCTTTCTAGCAAATAAGTTCAAGGACCTAATGGCAAATTTTAAAAATCCAGGGAATTATTTGCAAATGACCTAAAGTTTAAGGAGACTTTTTACAATTTTCCCTTATTTCTAATGTTAAGTGAACTGTATAGTGACAGTAATCCTACTTTTAGCAGCAGGACACAAAAGAGCAGGCTACAACACTGGAGAAAGAACTGATGGTGAAAGAAAAGGAAACTCTGGAGATCTTAAAGGAATTAGAAAGCACCAAAAGGCTTGTTGAAGATTTGAAGTCAAAGATACAGAAAGAAGAAGAATCTGAAGAAGCCCATTTGAAGAACAGAGAAGAAGACAAGGAAAACTCAAACCAGTTGAATCAATTGCATGTGTTGCAGAACACAAAGCATGAATTTAGAACAAAACCAGATGTGATACTAATGGAACTGAAGCAGGCCAAACTGAACTTGACCAGAACCACAAATGATCTTGCTGGTGTACGAGGTTGTGTTGTTTCACTTAAGAAGAAGCTAGAGAAAGAAAAAGTCTCACTCAAGAAAACTCAAGAGAAGCTAGCTATGAGTTCATCAAAGTTATGTTCTCTTGAGGAGGAACTGAACCTGACAAGGATGAAACTGCAAGTGGCAAAAGAGAATCCTTTGGATATCACAAAAGAGCTTGAAAGGTTGAGTCTCGAGGCAGATCACTTCAGGAGAATCGGAGAAGCTGCGAAATCTGAGGTTTCGAGAACAATGTCTGAGATTGAACAGACCAAGACTATGGTAAGAACAGCTGAGTTAAGATTAGTTGCTGCTAGGAAGATGAAGGAGGCTGCTAGGGCTGCAGAATCTGCTTCTTTAGCAGAAATTAATGCTTTGTCTTGTAGTCTCAATTGTTCATCTGAAGTAGTGACTCTTTCATTGGAAGACTACAATGCTCTAACATGTAAAGCTCAAGAAGCAGAGGAGGAGTCCAAGAGAAGAGTTTTCGATGCAATGGCTCGAGTCGATGAGGCGAATTTTTCGAGAATGGAGATCATGAAGAGGGTAGAGGAGGCTGCAGAAGAAGTTAAGATATGTAAGATGGCTTTGGAAGAAGCCATGGAAAGAGTAGAGGCTGCAAATAGAGGAAAAGGTCACAAAAAAAGGCCTTCTTTTGTGCTTAACTCTACTAAGTTCAAGAATTCTTACCCGTCCCACCGGCGAAAAGGTTCTTTGTTAGACGATGTAAGCATGGTGAATCTTGTAGTAAACAATGGTGGTGGTGGTGGTGGTGGAGGTGAAGATGAAAACAAGCCGGATATTTCGAAGCCGGTTTTGTCTATAGGGCAAATTCTGAGGAGGAAGCTGCTTCTGTCACAGGATTTTGAAGCAGGATCACTAGGTCACATGCTGGGAAAACAAAAGCATGATTTTCCTGGAAAGAGGAGGAAATATGGGTTTGCTAGACTGTCTCATCTTTTGGGAAAGCAACAGAAGAATAAGAAGACAACTTTGAATTTGAGGTGAAGGATTCTGTGATGAGATTGATGTTTCATCTCTAATGTTGCTTGGTTGGCTAGAATGTCTTGTTTGTGGTATTGTCTGTATCTAAGTATTGTTTTTTGTGGGGTTAATGTGCTAGTTTAAGATATGATTTATGTGAATTATATATTAACTAAGTATAAGGTGGTGTTACGATTTTCTCCTTTCAATTTAATAGGATTTGCCAAAGGATTGATCTATTTTCCCCCGTATTTGTACAATTTGATAGCAAATTCTTTTTTTTTTGTCTAAATAATTATATTTAATCTATTAGAAACAAAAATGAAAAAATAGAATATATATATATATATAATACAAGATTTTAGGAAAAAAATTACTGAAGAATTATATTGTTTGTTTTGACGGGTTCAAGTCCAATTTAACTACGTATAAGTCAAACATTCATATGGATTTAAGTTATTTGATCGAAAAATTTGGAAGCAAAAAAAAATACAATTTATAGCATCATGCTAGTATAATTGCCAAAAAAAAAAGAATATATATATATATAGACAAGTTAAAAAATCATACTAATATAATCTTATCTTTTCTTTTAAACTTTTAGAATTGAATTGACTTTAATGTTAAAATTTTTTTTACCAATCGTTAGTCTTTAAAAAAAATATTTTATCATTAACCGTTCAATTATATAATTACACGACTAATGAAAATATCATTTTGTCAATTCGATTTCTAAACTTTAACACGTAATTGCATATAATTTCCGTTTCTAGATATTTTCGGACGTACAAACAACGCAAGCAATTTGAAATTAAAGACCAACTCAGACCAAATTCACACCAATGAGGTAGCATTATCTTTAGACTGACACGTGGTATTTACTATTTACTCATTAGTCGGAGCAACCGGTTCCACTTAGGGCTTACCCGCATAATAGTACATCCTCATCCATACTTATCTGAATTATATATTTTTTTTTGTAAAAATTTAATTAAATTATACTTAATATTTTTTATTCTAACAAAAAGACATTAAGTTCTAATGATTTTATGACAATTATTACCAAAAATTTTTATTTATTTTCTAATTTCTATCTACAAAATTAACTGTTTGTATAATGTTAATATATATATATACGTATATATTAAAATAAAATTATTTATCTTTGTACTATCATATTAAAAGTAATGGAAGATATTAAGATTAATTTTCATATATTATTATTATTTTATGAATAAAATGATGAATTCTATTGTACAGAAAATTAAATTTATTTAAAAAATAAAAATATATAATATATCAATTATCAATTATTAAGAAAAAAAAAAGCGTAATTCATCAAAATTAACTGGGCTTTAGTGTAATTTAATACCGTTATCAATCGAAAGGAACGAGAATACTGATATACGGAACGACCGACCATTGAACATTTGAAGACAAATTCCCAGCTCCAACGCAATCGAAGTCTGTCTCCCATCCCTTTCCTTCCTCAAAGGTAATCTCTTTCTCTCGTTTCCATGGAATCGCTGCGAAAAATGATATCTTTTTTTCTTATACTTGCCAATCTTATATATTTCCTCGGAACAAAGAGAAACTTTTGTTCTTATCTATCTCCCTGGTTGCCCTTTTTCGTGCTTGGTATTCATCGCCCTCTCTGAATCCAAATATGAACTTCTGATCATGTATTTCTGGTTTGTCACGTGATCGTCATCACTACGTAATATCAATTACTTCTCTTGTTGTTGTCTAGAAGTTTCTGATTTTCTGCTAGATTAATTATACTTCAGAGAAATTCGGTTTCTGGGTTCTTTATTTACAAGTAAAATTTAGGCAAATGATTACCTGAACTGAAAATATCATTGAGATAACTCACTAGCATCGAAACAACATAGTTTTATTTTGGGTTTCAGCTTGACATAGGTTTTAAGCTGCTATTCTAGAATTAAGTGCCTTTTAAAGGCTCTCTTTGTACAGATTTGAGGATTGAATTTGATAATATCACAAGAATTATGAATTGAGAATTTTAATTGGTAACAGTGTTGTATCAGATTGGCACTAATTAAGTAAGTTCTCAATTCTTAAAAAGGCATCAAAGTTCATTATGTGCATTATGCAAACTCTTGTTTTCTATTTTCATTCATAATATCCCATAATTTTTTGTCTATGCTTTTCCCTAATCGAAAGTTTACATAGTTCCTAGCTTTGTCAAGATCGAAATGGAGGAGAGAACGGGGCTCCTATTTCTTATGGTGTTGGGTGCTGCTTGGGCTTGTGATGCAAGAGAACTGGCAAATCCTGATCTTTGGATGAATGATATAACAAAATCTGAGGCTTCTGGTAACAGTTTTAGTGTCACTATCCTTATCATGTTTTTTATTATCCTGCTTGACAAGACAAATAGAGTGGAGGCATGTATTCATACATAGGAACAAACTTAAATGCTGTTCTTTATATCTCTGCTATCAGTTTTTCCAATTAAATCATAACAAGTGTGTGATTCTCTAATTAGAATACAACAAGTGTATGATCTTAAAAAAATAATTAAATATTTTTAAGGAGTCTTTTACACATGTTTTGTTTTCAGTAGAGAACCTAATAGGAAAGATATAAAGAATTGCATATAAGTCTTGTCTTAATATATATATATATATATATATATACACCTTATTTTTCAGTATCTAATTAATTTTAAGCTTGGATGAAAAAGGAAGATATGTAATTACTGGTTATTAATCTCAGATTTTACCACCAGTGGAAAGAAAAATATTGCGCTGGCACTGACACCAAATAACTGTCAAAGGTAGACTTGGATTGAAGTAAAGGGTGGTGTGGAAAGCTTATAGTTTTGGATTTTGCTATGGGGAGCTTGATTTTTCAACTGTTGGATTAATCTCGAAATTCGTGTAATTACTGCATGCGATAATCAATATAATTTTTTTAATAAAAACAAATCAATGAGCATGAGCCTTAACAGCTCGAGGTTAATCCAACTATAGTTTTTTGTGAATGATTACTAATCCCTAAACCCAAAAAGCTCAAGTTCTCCATAACAAAACCCTATAATTTTTTTGTTTATAGCTATTGGGATATGACAATCTAGTAGGATAATCTAAAATAAGAGAATTGACCAAAAGATGGGTTGGAGTAATATTGTTGTTCATCCATTAAAACTTAATAAGAACTTCCTCAAATGATGCAGGAGTAGTAGAGGCAAAAGGGGAAGGAAAAGCTGTCTTATAACTATAGAGAGAGCCATATATAGGAAGCCCAAGAAAATAACATAAAAATAGGAAATAAAATAAAATAAACCAGTTCCAAGAGACACTAGATAAGCTATTACTTCCAAGAGATACACTTAAAAAGCTATCACTTCCAAGGCATTCTAAATAAGCTATTATTCCCAAGGCACACTAAATAATCTACATTTTCTAGGTCCTTCGTCATTTCCGAGGGTATTTATTATGCTAAATATAAATCCTCCTCAGAGTATATATTATTGACCGTATCACTCCAAATATTCTTTTCCCATTCTTCGTCACCAAGGGTCTCAAATAAGCCTAGTGATAACATAATCTGTGCAAGGCTATTCACTTAACAACAACAACAACAACAATAAAGCTTTATCCTATTAGGTGGAGTTGGCTACGTACATTGCACGACGCCATTGAGCTCTATCGATGACTAACTCTTTAGGTATCTCATTTACTAGAATATCGCGGTTAATAACTTATGTAAGTGTCCTTCTTGGTGTTTATCGATCTTTTTTCACATGATTCTAAATCATTTGCTCAACTCTCCTTACTGGCGCTTTTAACGGTTTTATTTGAACATGCCCAACCACTTTAAACGGTTTTCAATCATTTTTTTCTCAATAGGTGTCACTCCAACTCTACTTAAGTTGCCACTTAAGTGCTACCCACATAAGCTGCCAATTTTTAAAAAATGTACATCTTTACACTTTCTGATCATGAGAATTGTTTCTGTTGGATGTAGTATGAAATATGAATATGACATGAGTAGTTTATCTCGTTGACTTATCTTCAAAATGCAGGACTAAACAGAAAACAAGATGTGTGTGCACTTTGTGAGGAATATTCGGCCAAGGCACTCGATTTCTTGACTAAAAACGAGACCCAGTATGAGATCATTGATATCCTTCACAATACTTGCCACCAGTTGTACTCGTTCGAGCAACAGGTTGGGCACCTTTTCCTTTTAATATCGATTTTTGTTTAGATGCTGCAACTGTTCAGAGTCATTACAAAAACAGATTATACTTTCCTGGTTTGCTTTCTGATTTTTAACCAATATAATCTATGCACCCACTTGATGGTTGATGGGTGCAAACATGATAATTGTACAAAGGTAAACTTCATAGATTGAAACCCCATTTTGGTCCTTCACAGATGTTCCTTTTTCTCAATTCGGTCCCTCGCATATTTTTATTCTCAATTTAGTCTCTGAAAAATTCAAATGTTCTCAATTTGGTCCCTAGAAGAATAGAACTATGAGTGCTTGAGGAATCTAGAGGGTGAAAGGATGAAAGAATAGGAACTTTCTAAGGCCTTTATTTACTCATCTCTGTCTCTTCTGTATTGCACAGTGCTTAAATATCGTGGATCATTATGCTTTCGCTTTCTTCTCGGAAGTAGCTTCAATTCAGCCCGGAGAATTCTGTAAATCGGTTAATCTTTGTCAGCAGATTGTAAAGATTTCCTCACAAGTCCAAGAAGATAGCTGTGGGTTTTGCAAAGATACTATCTCAGCATTATTGGTTAAGTTGAAAGATCCTGACACTGAGGTTAGTAATTTTACCTGCTGATACCCCACTGAAGTATGGAAAGTTCAGCTCTTCTTCCCCAATGTGTGTAATTTTCTTCGTTTTCGAGTAGCTCATGGTTTTCATTCACCACAAAACTTCACAGTTGTTGCATGCTTCATGTACTTGTACATATTTTAGAATGGTTTGGTGAAAGTTTATTTCAAATTAGACATCCTCTTATCTGCAAAAGCCTTTGTTTGCAGCCAAGAAGATTAAGGTCTGGATGTAGTATTTGAAAGTATTTGCATTAGATTTGGGCATAATTGAAAATTGTGGATTTCAGGCGAAAGTTAGGAAGATAAATTGTAATGAGGAAAAGTATTTTTTAGTCCTTAAAAGATACATTATAATGTATTATTTAGTTCCCAGAAGATCTCAAACATTAGTCCTTTGTTAATGTATGAGATACTTCAGGGACTAGATAGTACATTATATTCTTTCAAGGACTAAATAGTTATCCTATGTATCTTTCAAGGACTAAAAGGCATGTTTACTTCATATTTATCTTGTAGATTTCTCCCATCTTTTGCTATGTAATGGTGATTTGTACACTTGGCCTGCTCATACAGTTTAGACTCATGAAATTTTCGTTGGTTTTTAGCTGCATTCTTGTAATTTATGCACCTGGCCAGCTCTAAATTTGTACCTTTTCTTTTAAGTCCTCATTCCTCAATTGTTGTTTTGGCCTGGTTGGGGTATTAGTTAGCTCTTGTCAAATAAGCTGCTAACAATTATCTTTAATTGTCAGATAGAGATAATGCAGACACTGTTGAAATTGTGCAATTCCATGGACAAGTATACAAAGAAGGTAAGAAAATCTGAGAAATTTTTCTTTTCCATTTTCTCCCTTATTTATTTAACTTACCTAACCCCACCCCATACCGTCAGGTCTCTTTCTTTCAATCTCTATCATTTATTCCGTTTCTGTTCCATTTAGCGTCCAAAACTGAGAGAATCGTGACTCTATTATGGGATTTCTTTTTGGTGTTCTGCTCATGAATTTTTCGAGAGAGTAGCTTTATCTGTTATGGGAGGGGGATAAAATAATCAAAATACACACACTCCATCAATTGACTTCTAAGTTTCTTCTTTTTATCATAAATTTTCTATTAAAAGTATTTTTTACGTTCTTAACATTTTTTTTCATTTTTGTTTAGGATTGAGGGCATTTTTGTTTCAAATCTATTATTTTTACTAATGTCGTCTATTTCACTAACGAAAAATGTTGACTGGATGGTTAGTAAAAAAGATAAATTTAAAACAAAAATGAAACATGTAAAATTCAAACCTATCATTTTTAGGTTCTTAACTTTTATTTTTGGTCAATTATGTTTTACATGTTTTATTTTTGTTTTAAATTTACTCTTTATACAAAAATGAAATAGACGATATTAGAAAAAATAGTAAATTTGAAATAAAAATAGAACATGTAGAATATAACTGACAAAAAAAGTTGAGACGAAATTGAATTTTAGTGTAAACGTTAGGACATAAAAAGAATTTTTGTCTAAATTTTTATAAACATGTTTTACCTCTTCATCAAATTGATTTTTTCGTGATCCTCCAAATTGTTGTCAGTGCAAGAGGCTGGTTTTCGAGTATGGACCTGTGATCCTCATAAATGCAGAGAAGTTCCTGGAATCAACAGATATATGCACTGCAGTACATGCTTGCAAAGCTAATACAACAGATTTGGATGCAAATGTGACGAAAGAAATTCCGTTGCTTTCAGACTCTTAAGTCATAGTGCACTTTTGGCTGAAGTCTGAACTGAAACAAATGCTTCCATCTCTGTATGTAGAACCCTAGAATTACGAACGATGACAATGTAGTTGTGCTTTCCTTATACGTGCAGCTGTATTGTATCTATGTTAAAATATCAAGTACTTTCTGGACTTCTTGTATAATATTTTCTCTCAATAATTGTCACTCTTTATAATTATAAATGCCAGCTTCATACTATGTTTTTCTTCATTTCAAGTGAGCCGTACTTTTGCAGCTCCGTTCAATGAGGTATCCAGAGCCCCTTGATTAGGTGGTTAAAATTTTTGTTCGATTTCTTAAATTTGATGATAATTTTTTTAAATTAATTTTAATTTATTATTTATTTAATAGTAATTTTTTCTTAAAAAATATTTTGATTACGAAAAGTTTTGTTTTCTTTTAAATTTTAATTGCATAATTAATCAATCAATTTGACAGAATTAGATTTATATACAAAAATTTTAAATTTTAAGTTTTTACATAGAAGTTTTTAATAATAGAATAAGAAATTAACTATCATAAAAAAAATTTATGAAATTGACTTCACAAATATGTTATTTATAATCCTAATTGTATAATCAATCAATTAAATTGATAGAATTAGATCTATGTATAAAAATCTCAAATTTCAAGTTTTTATAAAAAGATTCTTAATAATGAAATGAAAAATTAACCATTATCAAGAAAAAATTTTATGAAATTGACTTAATAAATATGTTACTCATTATCCTAATTACATAATTAATCAACTAATTTGATAGAATTAGACCTATGTATAAAAATCTCAAATTTTAAACTTTTCCAAACAGGTCTCTAACAATAGAATGAGAAATTAACCATCATTAAAAAAAATTTCATGATTCTAGGTAGTGGGGTCTCGTAACTGTGAACAGTAAAGAGGGAGTGAGTCACTAAATAAGTTCAAAAAAATAATAAGAGGGTTTAAAAAAAAGGAGGGGCAAAATGAAAAAAAAAATTGCATGAAAATTTGTAACTGCACCCCCTCAGATGCATGTGGCTCCGCCACTGGATCCGTTAGAGGCAAAAGTCATTTTGCCTTAAGTTTTATTTTAGTTTCTTAATTTTGTTCTAATTTGGTCCTTTTTTTCATTTTAAGTTTTACTTAGTTTTATAATTTTAGTTTGTTCAAATCTAGTCATTTAATTTTGATCATATTTAATATAAATGTTGACGAAGCATCTCATTTTATACATGTCAATTCACTTTGATTTTGTCATTTAGGATTATAACTGATAATAATCTAAATAATTAGATATAATATGAAATAAAATAATTAAATATATAATAAAATAATAATTATTGTGATCAATATTAATTTCAATCTCACATCATAAAGTTATAATAAATTAATAGATACTGATATGTGAAAAATGGAATATTATATTTGTGTTTACCATTAAATTTTTTTATGACATTAGGTTGAGGAAATATAACTAAATTAAAAATATATAAATTATAATTGATACAAAATAAAGTTTTAAGTAAAGTACAAGAGTACGAACACAGTGTTTGTCCAAATATTAGAAAACTTCTCTAAAGTCAATAATGGCATGCAAGGCTTGCCGAAATCCTATCATTAGGAGAAGAAAATGGATCATTTGCCAGTCGCCACATTCATTTTTTTTGAGTCTCATAAAATTTTGAACGACACACAGCATCAACCGACCTTAGCTCAGTTGGTAGAGCGGAGGACTGTAGTTGAAACTTGTCAGATATCCTTAGGTCGCTGGTTCGAATCCGGCAGGTCGGATTCCCTTTTTTATTTATTTATTTATTTTGTTTTTGTTTACTCTTGATTCTCAAAACACCTTGGTATCTTTATGGAAAAATTCATCTTTTGGTCCCTATTGTCCCTATAAGCGTTAGCAGAGGAATCTTGTGAATTGGGAACTTTTATCATCATAAAAATATTAAAAATACAAGATATTTTGTGATATATGTCTTATCATATATAGTCTGCAAATCTATAATCCAAATGGAAAAGGTGTAAAACGAAAAGAATCCCACTTTTTTTTTGTTTAGAGTGTTTTAGTGAATATTTTTATCTTGAAAAAATTATTAAATGAATGTATTTTTTAATTTAATATTATTTAATGTACCTACAAAATTTTTAAGTAGTTAAATTTGATCGATTCAACAATTTATTGATTCTTAGACATATTTGTAAATTTAACACGAAAAAATTTGTTTCTAATTTGAGACGGAATAATTTTTTATTTCTAATTTTGAGATAGAATTTATTATCTGTCTCAATTTTTTTGCAACGCCTGGATCATCTATCTCTAAGCAATCATAGACGAATTTTTACTTAATTAAAGATAAATTTTTCCTTCTTTGACCTTTGATTTTCTTGTTGTGATTGTAATTTCTCGCAAGTTTACAAATGGGGCAAAAAAACAAAAAATCATAAAAACGAGACAACTGATAGGTGTACGAGGCTGGAACAAGCAGTAAAAGATAGGCCCCGTTGCCATCCCTACTACCATAGCATATATAACGCAAGCTTTGGCTGTTCAGGTTTTTTCACTTTGACACATTATTTTTCAGCAATGAAGAGAGACAAAAGGGATTCATCCTTATGTGCTAACTAATTATCCAAGTCAGAATCCATTACAACAAGTTTTGTGACATTTGGAGTATCTATTTTCCTAATCAGCAAAAAACTAACAGTGTTGTGGATGGAAAAGATGACAAGGACCATAGCCAAAAGGTTTGGAAAGTATGGGGATTGATTTAAAATAAATAAATTATAAGAACCAAATTCAAAATTTAGGTAAACTATAGGGATCAAAGGATTAATTTTCCCTATCTTTATTTTTAAAGTTAACCAAAAGAATTGTATGACAAAAAAATAATAAACAATTTAAATGTTAAGATAAGTAGTTTCATAGCCTTTTAGAACTGTAATAGGGATTAATTAAGCTGATATTTTGAGTTTAACTATATATCTAGTTAATTTATTCCCAACAATGCCCTTCAAATACAATAATTAAAAATATTTACTATATAAGAAAATTAAATAGACATTTTATGATGAAATTATTTACCATTTTTATACCACGCGATTATAATTAATTTCGTTAAAATTTAAATGTAAACAATTACAAATTGATTAAATTAATGTATTAGGCCAAATTACGTTTAATTGTTGAATAATACGCTTTAATAATAAAAATTACAAACTAAATAAGTTTTGATTAAACCATTTAAGAAATCCTCTATATTTTCCAATAATTACCCAATATTTGAAACAACACATTTATTATTTTCTGGGGATTTTCTGTATATTTGCCCCTGAAATATTCGAGGAGCTAGGCACTGGAAAAAAAGAAAAAGAAACCCAATACTTATTTGATACAAAGAGAACCAAACATCATTCACTTCATCATTGTCCCAAAACCAATATTTTTCGGATCATTCATTAAACTGATATGATTAGAAGGCACCAACTAAGTGTCTATGTCAACCATTCTATCGTAATTAGATAATTAGCAGTAAACTACTTAAAAATAAAATACATTATTAATTGTTTGATTGCGATCAGATAGTTAATAGAAAATATCAATCAAACAACTGATAAGGAGCACTGACTCTAATACTAAAGTCAACTCGTCCCCCTGATTAGATACCATACTTCATCTTATTAGTTAAAACATCAAGAAAAATATTCTTCAAATAAAAAGTAGGCACATGGAAAGCATGAAAAGTCTCTCATACGAATTCAGCTCCCTTCCAACTGCAGCATGCCCTTCCAACTATTGGATGATCTCATCTAACGGTCCAAATTTAATTTTATGATTTTTCTTTTTGAATTTCCATGATAAATTTTAATGAGTCCAATCTTGCGTTTTTTCTTCTTTTTTTTTTAAATTTATCATGCACTTTTATAAAAAGAAAAAAAAAACACAAGATTAAATCTAGACCATTAGATGAGATCATCTAACGATTAAAGTGAGCGTGTTGGAGGGTGCTGGAGGAACACGTGCCGGAGGGGAGCCGGTTTCTTGTCATACACCATATCAATACTTGAAGACATTAATTTTATAAGGATTATATTCTTTATGCAAAATAAATTCAGAAAATATTATAGTAGTCTATCCTATCATACAAGGGATACACCCAACAAAAGTAAACTAAAAAATTATGGTTTTTTCAATTAATTATTGAAAAATAAAATGTTTTAATTTAATCTCTAAAATATTTTTATTTATTTTAATTTAATTATTTTCATCATTAAATCATAAAATATATATATCATTGTTAAATCCTAAAATTTTTGTTACTAAGTCATTTTAACAAAATAGAGACTAAATTAAAATAAATACAATCTTTCAAAGATTAAAATGAAATATTTGTTCTTTTAGGGACTAAATTAAAATAATTATAATTTTTTAAAAACTAAATTAATAATTTAATTCCTAATAAAACCAAAAAAATTCAAAGAAATTATATTCACCGGTAAATGAGTTATCTTCCTCCTTCAAATAATTAATTAAGATTGATCAGAAGATCTTACAATAATATGTGATGAAGTACCATGTGTGTGCATGTGCCTTATTTAATTTGATAAGCATGTGTAATCTGTCATATGATACGTAATGAACCGTGTTAGAATGTTTTCGTATGTAAAATTTTTTTTTATTTGTCGTACTTATATATATATATATATATATATGCTTTGATCGGGTTATATATAAAGCCACAAAAATATATTAGATTAACAGGTTTAAGTTCTCTGTTGAGCATTGTATGTCTAGCAAAGTAATAGACTTATCAATACTATCTAATGCTAAAAACTGGTAAAGTCTATATAAACATGTGACATCCATCAATATCAAACGATCTAATAAATTTAGAAGTCTATATAAATATGTGACATCCATCAATATCAAACGATACTAATAAGTTCAGCATTCTGCTAGACATACAACACTTAATAGGAGATCCACCTACCTCACTGTTAAAAAAACAAATCTCAACTTATTCTTGTGAATATAAAAAGAATTTTTGGATTGATTATATATGCAACTAAACGTGATTTTAATTTTGATAGAATCGATAGTGACAAAAGGCAAAAAGCGACGGAATATGTTGTTGCAAGAAGAATCCAAATCCAAAACAAACTCCTTACAATTTCTTTTTTATTTTTTACAGCTAATAAACGTTTATTAATTGAAGCATGTGAATATAAATTTTTCATTATGAGACGGTACAATTGTTTTTTTTTTAACTCAATTTTTATTAGTTTTTTGGATAAGAAGTTAATAATTGACTACAACACATGATATGCCGACAAGAAAATTCCGTTGTCTTATCAGTCTGATATGGCAGCAACAAGTTTTTGACTTTTTCACCTAATTAATGGTTAAAATAACTATTTTTCAAACCCCTCATTTTAATTTTTAATTAGTCATGATTTGATACAACCAGCCTGGACACTTTGTGATAAATCAAGTTGCGTAAATTTAAAAAATGAAGTGCAATAGGAGTTGATAATTAATATACAAGAGTGTGCAGAATTAATGACAAAAATGATCTTTTAAAAAATAATATAAGTAAAGATATTTTTTCCTCTCTAATATTTATATTAAATTTTAATTTTATTTTTAATATTTTTTTATATTAGTTATGTTTTATATATTTTATTTTTATTTTAAATTTATCTTTTTTATTAACACTATTTATTTTATTAACCAAAAATGTTAATTAGACGATTCACGTGATATACTTCAAGAAACTCTAATTCAGTATTTTTAATCAATGAAATAGATATTTTTAGTAAAAAAGATAAGTTTAAAATAAAAATAAAATATGTAGGGCCGACAAAAATACTTTTTACATCTTTAACATTTACACCAAATTTCTATTTCATTCCTAACACTTTTTCTTTCAAATCTACTATTTTTACTAATATCATTTATTTCACTGACGGAAAATACTAACTATGCAATCCACGTGACAAATCTCAAATAACTTTATCTCAACATTTTCTGTCAATGAAAAATATTGACGTTAGTAAAAAAAATATAGATTTGAAATAAAAATGAAACATATAAGGTATAAATGACGCAAAAAAATGTTATAGATGAAATTAAAACTCTGTGTAAATGTTAGATACGTAAAAAATACTTTTGTAAATAATATATTACTTACAAGCAAAAAGGTTTTTCTTTTTACCATTATGTCACAAAAATAAAAATAAAAAAATACTACAGTCAACAAAACATTACATCACAACTTCTCTTAAATTTATAAGAGCATCTACAGTGATAAACCTCACTTGAGTTTTTATCGTGAGTCTTATAATACTACATCAGTTTAAACAATTTCTCACCACTTTAAGCAACTCTCCACTATAATTGTAAACTATTTAAAAACTCACAAATAAATCCCACAATCAAAGAACTATTTTAATATTTATTACTCTCTACTGACATTTATTGTAAATTGATTATTTTATTATTACTTTTTATATAAGAATCGTTCTTACTTATGACAGTTAACGTGACGAACTACAGTGATAAATTGAAATAAGAACCAGTTCTTAAATTTAAGAATTACCACTGTAAATGCTCTAATGCGTGTAATTGTCATATTATATTCAATATTTTAAAATCTGTTTTGTTGATGACTTCTTTTTTTTTCCAGAAACATTACATGTAATCTGATGCTATAATTTTATAATTTATTTTGTTAATCTGATAGTTATCATGTTTACTAATATCTTCTTTCCACTTATATTTTTAAAATTTTGAACCATAATATTTTAAGAATGTTGAGTTGAAAGTTAAATAAAAAAGTGTAAAATTAATTTTAAGGAATAAAAAGCTTTAAAAATATGTATATTTGTCAATAAATTTAAAAAATTAGAGTCAGCATTTTTTTGACTGATTATATATATATATATATGTGTGTGTGTGTGTGTGTGTGTGTGTGTGTACATAAAATTAGAACTTCCACCAAATTAATACTGAAAAATTGCCAATGCTAAAATGTCTTGAATATTTAATGGCCATAAGATCTTACAAGTCATAAAATAAATAATCAATTATTGTAAAAAATTAATAAAAATAAATATATTTTTTTTATTGAGAATACTTATTTTGATAGATTTTTGTAACTAGGTGATTGTTAGTATAACAATTTGGTATGATATCATTTTCCAGCAACCAATTATGATGAGAAAAATGCTCTATTTTTCTGTCTCATATACAATTTAATTAATGCTGTAATCAACAATAAGCTAATTGTATATGCATAGGTTAAATTGTTTTTTTTTAGTTCTTACAATTTGACTCTATTTTAAATTAATCTTATATATATATTTATTTATAAAATTATAATTTATATCAAGGTGGATCCAGGTGGACCTAACAATTTTAATTGCCACTTGTCAATATTATTTCTTGTGATTGCCCGAATATATAATAATTTGTCTTCAATGCGAAAATTTTAGGAGTTTGGATTTTTTTGAGACGGTGGATTCAACGTGTCAACAATATTGAATTTGAGCTATTCGATTAAAGTGTATAATTAGATTAAATAAGTCTTTGTTTATGAACAAAAAATAAAAAAAAAATACAGACTTGGACACACAAGATGTCTCCATACTCTCTGATTGGATTGATGATTTACATTCAACGTTATTGTGACATTAAATCTTCTACGTCAGAAAAACCAAATTAAAAATTTAGTCACTTTTTTTAAGGCCACAAACTATTATATTTTTCACTTAAAATTTTATGGTAAACGAAGGCACTCTCTTTTTTATTTTTGTTATTTTCTATATAGTAAAGGTTTGAATCATTTTCCTTTTCGGTACAAAATATAAAATTCAATTCACTATCTAGTTTGAAAAATAATTTTTTTCTCATGAACTCTAATTTTTTTTATTTATTTTTGTTTACGAGTCATTTAGTTAAGGTCAATTTTAAAATAGGTTAATTGTTTTAGTTAAAGCCTGCCCATTTCTTATGATATTAATTTTAAAATACGAATAATTTTTATTCTTGAATTTTTTTTGTAAAGTGTTGATAAATCGAGACATGTGCTACATCTATTTATTAAGCAAAAGTTGTATATATATATATATATATACACATATATATTGAACTAAAAAACATAAATTATTAGTATTCTAACATTAAACGTCTTATGGATACAACAAATATTTGCTTAATTAACTAACTATTCCTAATGTTTCCATCTCAGTTATTATTTTTTTCTTCTTTTCTCTTCTTTTTGCATATATCACCTATGTTTTCTTTTTTTCTTTTTTGGAATTTTAATTGTACACCATTAGTATTCAAAAATATTTTGGACTCAAACTAATTTAATTTGAGCCAAATCTAACCAAAAAAAATGTAATGTTCTCCCACTATTAATTTTCTTCATTTACAAAGAATAAATATTGAACTACTTGAACCAATCAATATTGTCATTTATTTGTACTAGCATTTGTAATCTAATATAATTAAGATCGAGATCTTGTACAGAATTGAAAAGGTCAATGAGATCGAATTGTAAGATCGAATTGTAAGATCGAATCATAGGAGTTTAAGATCCTATGTAATTTTAAAATATAAATATAAAAATATTTATATAATTTTCTCAATATAAAAAATAGTTAAAAGTAAATATAATTTATCAAAATATCAAAATATTTTCATAAAACATCTCATATTTTTATAAATTTATCAGTTATTTCCATAAAAAAAATTTGAATATCAAAACATTAGGAAAAAAAACTAAGTATTAGTATCTTAAGATCTTGTACGATCTTATAAGATTTTAAGATGTAAGATCTAGATCCCAATAGATCATGATATAAAAAAGATCTTACATAAGATCTTGCTCGTTTTTGTTATCAACATCTTATGTAATCTTACGAGTAAGATTCAAATCTTGATTACTATGCTTGTGTCTAAAAATGTTATTAGTAGGTGTTATTTTTGCATAGCAGAATTAGAGTAAATTAATAATTTAGTTTCGCAAAGATTACAGTTTTCTCAATATAATCATTAAAAGATCAAATGTTTTAATTTAGTCACTGAAAAATGTATTTATCTTAATTTGGTCATTCTCATTATTAAATCACAAAATTTTTATTACTAAAAGTCGCTTTGACAAAAAAAAAATCAATTAGAACCACAATTTTTTAATAATCAAATTATATTGAGAAATTAAATCTTTTAGAAACTAAATTAAAATAATTATAATTTTTGAGAGAATAAGTAAATAATTAACTTTTAGAATTATTATTTGCTTTTCTAGTTTGTTTATTTTCATAACCTGCGGAATAATTCATTAAGAATGATCAGAAGATTCTAGCAATGTATGTAATGTACAGTGCACACATGTGCATGTGCTTTAATGACTTAATTAATCCGTTACGATAATTGATAAGTAACAAAGTAGTTTGATATGACATGTAAGTGATACGCAATGAACTATATAAATGTTTAGAATCTCTTACTTTCGTACATTTTATACCTAAAAATATTTTGGATTGATTATATATATATATATATATATATATATATATATATGCAAATTGATGCGATTCCAAACTTTGACAAAATTTATACGGACAAAAAGCCAACAGGCTACAGAATTATTTATTTCAAGTAAATGATCCGATCCAACAAAAGACATCTTAGGAGTAGTGCACAATCAATGGTACAAGAAATTGATAATAATTTATTAAATAAAGAATTGTATTTAATTGAGTAAATTTTTATTAATTTGTTGAATAACCTGCCCATTTGATTGTTGAGTACTAATCAGTTTGATATGGCATCGTCTTCCAGCAACAAGTTTTGATAAACAAAAAGATTCGCTTTTCCCGTCTCATCAATCATCATAAGTTAATGCTCTAAATTAACAATAAATTAATGTGTTTGGATCCCTGCTTCGTCTGATCATGGGGTATAACTGTTAAGGCCAATTAGACGATCCGTTTAGCCAAGCAAGAATCAGCCAAACAAAATATTCGTGGCAAAATTGATTATTTATACTTCTACAAATATATATTTTTTTGTTTAACTACAGCTCTTGATATTTGAAAAACTCATTAAATTTTGATTAATTTGGTTTTATTCAAATAATCAAATCGAACTACAAAAGTGTAAAGTTGATTTTCTTAATTTACAAAATTCAAACTCAAGATTTTGTTTAAAAAAAATAAATGTTGAATTTTTTGAACCAACTAGCATTGATATAGCACCATCTTCCAACAATAAGCCTTTTTTTTGGACAAAAGTACTATTTATGTTTATGAACTTTGATCTATATTTCAATTATAACTCTATTTTATGTCAATAATAAATCCCCAAGTTTTCAATTAGTTTCAATTATATGCTAATAATTCTATAAAATAGAAATATTTCAATCATTTTAGCTAGTTTTTATTTAATCTTACAAGATTGTATGTTAGTTTTGTCCTTCTTTTAAACTTTCATAAGTAGTTTTTAATTGTTTAGTTATCTTTTTTTTTTAGCTTGTTTTTAGTTTATTTTGATTTCTCTTTAGTTTTTCTTGTAGGTTAAAGTTGTTTTTCCTTAAGCCAAAGCTCAACGCTATGAGACCAGAAACCAATTTTTTGCTCCAATAGTGGATTCCCAAAGCTCAGCGTTGATGTCCCGTCTATAGCTCATTTTCATTTTACTAGCGCTAAGCGTTGGCTTCTCAATGCTCAGCAATGACGTCTTGATATTGCACGCTTTGAACAGCATTTAAGCATTGTTTTAGGTTTTCGAAAGGTTATTTTGGTTTTTCTGAAGGAGAAACACACAAAACAGTTGGGGAAAACATTGGAGAGCACAAAGAACTCGATTGGAGACGATCGGGACTCAATCTCTGCTAGTTTTTCTTCTTATCTCTTACTATGAACTTCAACTTTGATGTTTTCTTCATTCCTTCCATAAGTAACTAAACTCTTAGAACTAGGGATTGATGTAGCTTGTTTCGAATGAAGCTTTGTTGATTGTATGGATTCTTTTTAATACAAATTTGATTGTTGGAATAGTCTTTACTATTTTATTTGTCTATTGAATGATTGATCACTATTTTATGAAATTTGGGATTTATATTGATACTAGGAATAGTTTAATATAAAGTTGCTCTTGTAATTTTTACCATAAACCAAATTAATCTAGGGATAGATAACCTTTGTTTATGTGATTTTTGTGAATTTCTTGAACTTAAACACCTAATTGAATAACTGTATTAAGGAATTAGACAATTGTTTGAATGGGGTTAGATTGAATTTCCAAAGAATTGGGTTCAATCAAATTTGAGAAATTAGCCAACAATAAAGGAATTTGAAATTAAGATGAATCATCTTTCGGTAACTCAAAGATTAATTTGTCTATGAATTAACCTGACTAAAAAACAAATGAAATCAATCCCTTGCTCCCTCTCAACTATTGTTGAATTACAAATTTGCTCTTTGTTTTCCAGATTTCTACTTAAAATTTATGTAGAGTTTCCTTTAATCCAATCTATATTTTGTTCAAATAGAATCTAAATTAGCGAAGTTGGTAGTTGTCAATAATTAATCCCTTTGAATACGATATTTTTCTCACTATTTTACTACTTGTTTGTGACCCAATACACTTGCTGAAATCTTGCATTATACACATAACCTAATATCATTCAAATATCTATTTGTTAACGTTGATATAACATTCCATTTTACACACGTAAACACTTGTTAATTCATTATGGTTTTACCATGCGAGATTGAAATTAATAATGACCAAAATTATACAATATAAAAGTAAAATAATCAAATGTAAAGTAAAATAATATTCATTTTGATCATTACCAATTCCAACATCACGTGGCAAAACTAGAGCCTAGGGTAAATTAATAAGTATTAATGTATGCAAGATGAGATGTTACATTAGCGTCTCCTATTAAATATTTGAATAACGTTAACTAATTAGAAATATATTAGTTATAATATCTACATTTTATCTTTATATTTTTACTATCAAGTTCTTTAATAAAAATATAACATGTGTAAAAGGATTTTTGAAACAAACCAATCATGTAATGATAAATTGTAGAAAATATAAAATTATTTTTTTGAAATTATATACTTATCATATTCTGATTTGATTGAAGAATCACACACTTATCATATTCTCGTTAGAGAACATGATAACAAATAGAAGTAATCGCTCCTATGTTTTTTTAATATTGAAACTTTGTCTCCAATCACGAATACTCATAAACATTGTCATTTACCTATTCATCATTTCTCTTCTGATCATCCACTTGCTGCAATTTTTCAAATTTTTATTTTTGCACTTTATAATTTTATATAAACAAAATGGTACTATATATCGTTAACGTTTATTCTGATTTTTATTTATGCCCATAAGATTTTTTTTACTCGATTATATCCCTATGTTTCAATTTTTATCATATATGCCCCAAAATGACGAAAATATCTTTTATCCCTCTTTTTTTTTTCTTTCTCCTCACTCAAACACAGACCCTGCCGGAGAAGTAAAAAACATCAGATCTCACCACCATTCGTTCTCTTTCATCCATTATCGCGTCCCTCTCTCTGGTTCTCTCTCTCTCTATATATATATCTCTCTCTTTCTCAAAATCAAAAAATTTCTTTGCCTGAAACCTCGTCGTAGAGAGAGAGAGAGAGAGAGAGAGAGAGAGAGAGAGTGAACCAGAGAGAAAGATGGGGAAAGAATGTTAGAGGGAAGAGAGATGCGATAGTGGAAGAAAGAGAGTGAATTGTGGTGAGATCTGATGTTTTCTGCTTCTCTAACGAGAGTTATGGCATCTTCTCCAGTGGGAGTCTGTGTTTGAGCGAGGAGAGAAAAAAAAAAGAGAGTGAGTGAGAAGTATTTTCGTCATTTTGAAACATGTATGATAAAAATTGAAAAGTTATGGGCATAATCAATCAAAAAAAAACTTTATGAGCATAAATAAAAATCGGAGTAAACGTTAGGGGCATATAGTACTCTTTTACCTTTTATATATTATCAAAAATATGTTTTTAACCCTTCTGAATGTAAAAATATAATGTATAAATTTTAAGCCAAAGTCAAATTTTAATGCATTTAAACAAAAAATATATATTATCTCTTTATTTCTGAAACGAGCACAGAATATCCTCAGAATAATCTCTTTAATTATTTTGTACTTTTTAAAATACAATAGGAGTTATTATCTTTTAAAATTAATGTACTAAAACTACCAGTCTCAAAATTATGTATAAATATGTAAGTAAAATAAAATATTATAAATTATAAATGAAAACTTAAATAACTTATAATAATTTTTTTACATCGAAATTTACTTAAAAATCAATTTAACAAATAAGTATATATGCAGTTTAAAGCATGCCAAGAAAGGCTGGTATGATATGATACATTCGATGCCCCGAGATTAAAACTCTAATCTGTAGCAAAGTTAACCAAATTTCCAATTATTTGGCGTCTCCGAATACCGGTGCTTCCGGTTTATAAACTAATTTTCGAAGCTGTGGCCTCAGTTTATCCTCCCAAAATTTTAAGTGGGGACCGCTTCCAACTCCATTTTCCTCCCTTTTCTTTGCTTCAACGATCACCAGTTTCTCCGTTAACCGGTAAATTCCAACGAGAATCACTAAATGACTATTCTGCCCCTCTAGCCTCGCTCCGAACCCATTCTTCTTCTTCACTCTCACCTTCTCCGCCTTCGCCACCTCTTCCACCTTCTCCATTACCCTCTCCGGTTTCTCCCCCGAAACGATGCGTTCCACGCAATCCGGAACTCCCGGGTCGGTAAACAAACCCGACATGTCGAACCCGGATGAGAACGAGATCAAATCGAAGGCGTTCAGCCCCTTGGATCGGGTCTCCGGATCCAAATCGAACTCCTTGTGCTGGATCTGCACCTCTCGGTAGCCCTTGCTGAACCACGGATCCCGAAGGATCTCCTCGACGGTGATCCGCGTCTCTGGATTCCGGTCCAGCAGCCGCGACAGAAACCGCCGGAGCTCCGGCGACGTCCATTTTGGGAACCGGAATTGCCCTCGGTAGATCTTCCTGTACATAACGGCGAGGCTGTGGTCGTTGAATGGCAAGAAGCCGGCGGTGAGGACGAAGAGGATGACGCCGCAGGACCACACGTCGACCTTCGCTCCGTCGTAGCCTTTCTTAGCTAGCATCTCCGGCGCCACGTATGCCGGAGTGCCGCAAACGGTGTGGAGCAACCCGTCGGGTTGGACCTGGTCGTTGAGCGCGCTCAAACCGAAGTCCGAAACCTTGAGGTCCATATTCTCGTCGATTAACAGATTATCAAGCTTGAGGTCGCGGTGGAATACGCCGGAGGAGTGGCAATACCGGACGGCGGAGATTAGCTGATGGAAGTAGCGACGGCTGAGATCCTCGGAGAATCTTCCCTGAGCAACCTTGTAGTAGAGCTCGCCGCCGCCGGCGAATTCCATGACGAAGTAAATCTTGGTCTTGGAGGCGAGGACCTCGAAGAGTTTGACGGTGTGGGGATGGCGCAAGCGGCGCATGATAGCGATTTCCCGCTCAACTTGCGCCGTGAGGCCTCCTTTGAACACCTTGTGCTTGCTCACGGCCTTGATAGCCACGCTCTGTCCAGTGCTCACATTAATCGCGTGATACACCTTCGCGAAGGCTCCCACGCCTAACAACCTCTTCACCTCGTATTTCCCCATCAAAACGACACCCAAGCACGCGTCTCTTGCCATCGCGGACGACGACGGTGCTTCTTCTTCTTCAACGGCAACGTCGTATGCGTATGCGTCCCGCATGATCACGAGCTGTCGTCTACGCTTTATTATATAAAACTCTCACTTCAATTAGCTTCGAAGAAAGTAAGATCAAGTTTGAGATTGATCAGAATTGAAGGCTTCCCGGAGTGTTTGCAATTGCAGAAGCTTATGTTGTAATGAAATTTATAAGACAACGTAAGAGAGGAAGTGGTACTATACGGATCAATTGAAGACGGGTTTGGTTTGCTTTATATATAGAATATATATATGAAACGAGGGCGTTTCAATTTTTCAGGTTCATTCATTGAACGTCATGCTGGGGGATTGGAACTAATATTGGCGGTTATTTAATTAATATAGAAGCAAAGTAATGTGAAGTCGCATTTATGATGATGATGATGATATGATCACTATATATGATTAATTATAAAAACAATTGGGGCATGTATATAATAAAATTAGAAAATAAGGGTGTGTTAATCAGTGGGATTTAATTAATTTGATGATGTGTAAAAATAGTTGACATAAAGGGAAAATATAGTTGGCATTGCGGTTACGCATTTAAAACCGAAACGTCAGAGCGGAGAGAGAAGGAAAAGGCAGAGAAAAAGCGATTTGGGCCTCCTCCGACACGCTTTCCGTGTAAGAGGCTTCAACGCTAGTACTATTGATGAAATGGCTATCACTTTTTTTGTTTTTTATCCTATTTTTTTAAAATATTCACAAATATTTTTTTTTAATTTGACATTGAATAAATTAAATTAATATTATTATAGATTATAAATATTAATATAAATTTTAAATCTTAAACTCTAAATTCTAAATATTAAATCTTAAACTTTAAATTTTAAATTACTAAATTAAATATTATTGTAAACTCTAAACCTTAAATTTTAAATTTTAAACTCTAAACTCTAAATTCTAAACCCTAACTCTAAATTAATATTATCGTAAATTTTAAATATTACTATAAATTTTAAATTTTAAATTTTAAACCCTAAACTTTAAAGACTAAATTAAATATTACTATAAATTTTAAACTTTAGATATTAAATTTTAAATTTTAAATTAAATATTATTGTAAACTTAAAAACAAAAATTCTTTGTATTTTTTTTTAAAAAAATGCGCGTAGAATTCTCCTCCCCGCGTAGGAGGAGATCCATATCCGAGAAAAAGTACAGTTCAAAAGTTTAAACTTCAAAGTCGTTTATCTGCGTAGGAGGAATATGCCAGTATCTTTAATGTGAATCCTTGGGGTATTGAGAAATTTATGCTTTTTAGTTTTTAATTGGTTCTGAATTTATATTCCTTTTTTGGATTGTCTCAAACTGAATATATTAAAAAGATTCTCAAGTAGTTTAATATATTTTTTATAGTATTTTCAGATACTTCAATTATTTTTATATTGTATATTTCTCTTAATTAATTATGTTTATCCATATTTATTATTCTTTTTATGAAATATGAGCTTTTAACATGTATGATCTACTTCTCTATAAGATTTTTTTTGTATTATTAAAGTTTATATTTTTTGACATATACTATAACTATAGTTGGTATTTTAATTTTAATGATTATTATATTTTAATGATTGACTATTATTATCTAAATGAGAAAAATTATTAAAAATTATTGTTAAAATTTTTTAGCAATAATAAAAATAATTATTAAAATCTAAATCAGCCAAAATTTTAAGGCGGGAATTCGAATCCGTTAAAACCCCCTTGGTTGTACAGAGTCCAGCACTGTGATCCCTTGTTGATAATGGGAAGCAGGTGCGTGTGTGTATGAAAAGTGGCCAAGTGAGAAATTCCCAACTCCTAACTATTTTTTTTTTAGTTTTATATAAGTAATCTCTATTAAAAATTTTTATTTTAAGAAATACTAATTATAAATATTTAGTGAGAATTCAAATGGTAATTCATTATGTTACAAAGAACTAACATTTTCCATCGTTAGGCTCAACCTCCGTTCATAAGCATAACTAACAATTTACAGACAAAAATTAAATTTAAAGGATGTGCAAACATGATCTTGCGCGAATAGTAGCCATTAGATCAAAATTTGACAATCAAGATTTGTTATCCTCCCAACTCCAAAAATCAACGTCAGCCTAGTCGTTGAATCACAATCCAACAACTAGTATCTGTACAAAATACTTTTGTAACCTAGTGACGTGAATTGTGGATAATGGGATTATGGATTTAAAATTTATGGTTCGTGTTGAAATTCTTTGTTGTATACCATACATCTAATAAGATGTTAAGATGTTAGATTCTCTAATATGGATACAACGCCTTTGTTCTTCGCTTCCTAAAGAATAGAGTGCTCTTTAATTTAACAACAATCTTAATTGTTAGTAAAAAAATATTAAAAATGTCACAACTAATATTTTTAACAACAATAAAAAATGTAGTTGAAAGATTAAATATAATATTTTTTTAACAACATTACTAAATTGAAAAGCGCTCTACTCTTTACTTACCGAAAAGTACTTCCCAAAGAGTAGAGGCACCCAATCCTCTCTAACGCCATTTAACTATACAAAATAAGTGCAGTTAATACAAATTTCACTTCAGTCAAATGATGTTAAAACTGTGCACGGATCTTCTATTTGAAAAAAAAATAAGTAGATGCCTATTCAATTTTTAGTAACGATTTTTACTGTTGTTAAAAATTTTGAGCAACAATTTAGTAACAAAAAAATTATTGTTAAAAATTTTTAATAATAATAAAAATCGTTACTAAAAATTAAACAGCCAAAATTTAAAGTAGAAAATTCAGGTCCGTTAAAACCCCCTTGGTTGTACAGAGTCCAGCACTGTGATCCCTTGTTGATAATGGGAAGCAGGTGCGTGTATGAAAAGTGGCCAAGTGGGTAAGAGTACTGAACCGTACGGTGAAAAGACATATGTGATGTCATGGAAGAGATAACTGGATAAGCACGGCTCTTACCTCCACCTTACTAAACACATCTTTCATCATAACCTAGCTTATGTGTATAAACATTAAAATAATAAATGGGAAAGAATTATATGCTATGAAAATGTATATTGCATATAATTAAATCTGTAAGTTAATTGATAAAAAATTATTTTAATTTAATTAAAAATTAAAAATTTAAATTTCTAACAATATTAATTATATTAAAATTTGATAAAAAAATTTTTACTATTGATTCAAATTCAAATTAATTTGAATCAATCAATACTTATAATTTGATATTGATATATCAAAAGGTTGTTAAAAAAAATATTGGTTATAAGATGCCTAAAATTTGTTTAATTTTGTAGTAGAAATATAATATATTTATATTGTGTTTTAATTAAAGGATATGATTAATGATTACGATGATGCAGTGGGATCAGAATTTAGGACTCTATGATCCAAAGCGGCAGGCAGTAGCAGCTTTCTCGGTGGTTAGGATTAGGACACCATGAAAGTGAGTGAGTGATGATTCCCACAATTTGAGCGTCCTTTAATGTAAATTACTGTTTAGTTATTAAAAAATTACAATCTTCTTAATTTCATTTATAAAAATTTAAGCATATTGTTTTAATTCTTAAAAGATTATATTTATTTAGCTAAAATGTACTTTACCCTATAAACTTTATTTTATATGTAAAAAATCTCTCTAAACTTTTAAATTTAACAAAAAACTCCTCTCAACTTTTATTTTGTGCCAAAAACTCTATACATTTAGTTGACCGCCAGTTGACCGTTAACTATGCCACGTTATCAGTATATTAGATACTTCAAATATCACGTCAAACAGTTTTTACACCTCAAATGCTGATAGTAATGATTTCACAGCGCTGACATGGCAAGTGAACTGTAAAAAAATGTCTGACATAGCATTTGAAGTATTTAGTATACTGATGAACTAACATTTAGTTAACGGTCAACTGACGGTCAACTAACTGTAGAGGGTTTTTGGCACAAAATAAAAGTTGAGAGGAGTTTTTTGTTGAGTTTGAAAGTTTAGAAAAATTTTTTGCACATAGAGAAAAGTTTAGCAGGGTAAAATGCATTTTAGCCTATTTATTTTAATTTAATTATTTTTTATTAAATTATAAAATTTATTACCTACAAAATTGTTGTTATTAAAAGTCACTTTAACAAAAGGAGGAATTAAATTAAAACAGATATAGTTTTTTAGATACTAATTTAAAACATTAAATCTTTTAAGAACTAAATCAGTATTTTATATTGTTGTAAGAACCAGATCAGATTATTTAGTTTAATAGGTTGGATTGAGAATTGACCAAAAAAATTAGTTTGAAATAACTCTTAAAACTAATGAGTAATTGAACTAGTCAAATCGGGAAAAATCAGATCGAACCGGATAAGAATCGGTGCTAAATGAACCGATTTACTTAAATTTTTAAAATTTTTCTTATTCTATAACTATGTAATAAAAAATTAATATTACAAATCAATCAATTTTAATAAAGATCTTAATATCTTGATATCTTATAGATTTAATATAAGTAAATATTATTTTAATTAATAATATTTCTTTGTTATTTAATCAAATTATCAAATGAAAAATCGTCTATAAACAAAAATATATGAAATAAACTAATAAAACTTCGACATTTTTTACTTAAAACAAAAAGAGGGAGATAAAAAGAAACTCCAAACTATATAATTTTAGTTTATTTGTCAAAATATAAATAAAGATAGTACTGCATTTTTTAGTATTATAAAAATATAATCAATATTTCAGAATATTTTAAAAATATAACTGAAAAATAATTTTAAAAAAAATTGAGACCACGAATAATGACAAATGTCAATTCTTGTGATTTGGACTCTTGCTTTAATTATAGGCAACCTGCAACCAATGTCTACCATATATGAAAATTGTGGCAATGAATTATTTTGTTTTATTTTGAATTAATGTTCTTTTGATTTATAATACCCTACACAAAGGGCTATCCAAATTGTTGCCTTTACGTTATTTTGTTTTTACTGAAGACTTTTTATATATGATATTGAAGTTCCGAGGTCTCAATTTGGAACCTTACTTTTACATCCACTATAGAAAGAGCCATCACATACATAAAAACACACGTTTGGCATTTATTATTTAAATACACCATTCAAATATTATAACTTTCTCAATTAGTCAAGATAAATTGTCATAATTTAATTTTAAAAAACTATGTTTATTTTAATTTTATCATTATTCTATTAATTAAAATAATTTTTGGCAACAAAAATAAATTTTTTTAACAATCAAATTGAGACAATTAATCTTTTAAGAACTAAATTGAAATAATTACAATGTTTTAAAAACTAAATTAATAATTTATTCATTGTAATATTATTTAGGTAAAATTACATTTCATGTCTCTAATATTTTCATCAAGCTTTTATTTCATCCATAACATTTTTTTTTGCATCATTTTTTATCAAACATGTTTCCATTTTTTTTTTGTAAATATATCATTTTTACTAACACTGTCAATTTCATTAATAGAAAATGTTGATTGGGCGGTCCACGTAACATATCCAAAACTCTATGTTACTTGCCACGTGACAACTATATCAGATATATAGAAAAAGATAAAATTATTCTTAATTTCTCTTCTCTCTGTTCGTCCCCTCCCCCCTCTCTCTCTTTTTGTTCACCCGTCTCTCCTTCTCCCTTTCCTTCCCTTTACCTTGGCTAGGGGTGAGCGCGGGTTGGATTGGTTTGTGTTGAGCGTAAATCTCAACCCGAACCAATCAAATATGTGAGGGTTGGGTTGGTTCGGGTTCAACCGCACTACTGCGAATTGGGTTGGGCGGGTTGTTTTTTTTTTTTTTTCACAGTAGTAGCCAACAAATTGATCTATTTTCTTCAACCCTAAATAATGTAAAACACTGAAATCATAAACAATGGCAAGTAAAGTGAATAACTAAGATAAATATAACATCTATTATTCAAGACTTATAATCTTAAATCACAAATAAATGTAAAACACAACACAAAAATAAAATAAGAAATAACTTTTAGTTTTCACAATTCACACAACATCATAATTATATTCAAACATTCTTCATTCTAGCAATCTTCATTCTTCAATCTTCAATCCTAAAAACCAAGAGCTTAGAGCTTTTTAATAATTGAAAAAACAATTAGTATTATAGAAACAATGTCAAAGTAGGAAAATATAAATTTATATATGTTAGAAAATTTCCCTATTTCAAACATTTCATTTTTCCAAATCCTCTAGTCCCTTACCATTATCATTCATTAATTCCCAATATCTCTAAAAATAATTAAACAAAAAATGTAAGTATAAATATAAAATTATCAAAATTAAACATAAAACTATCAAGATAAAATATTTACTTGCTTCAACTCTTTTAACTTCATCCATGCTACTCTATAAATCAATTTCTTTTTTAGCAACCCTTAGCCAATTTTGTAGAAAAAAAAACAAAATGCCAAATGATATTTTAAATATATATATATATATATATATATATTTAAATTTGATCGAATTTGCAGGTTGAGTTATGTTCAAAATTTTGAACATATAACCCGACCCGCACATGTGCGAGTTAAATTTTTTCAACCTAACTTAACCCAATTCAACACAACTGTACGAGTTGGATCGAATTGTACAAGTTAAACAGGTTTGTGGGTCATTTGCTCACCCCCTAACCTTGGCTTCCTCTCTCTATTCGCCCAGCATTCCTCAGCTTCTTCATCCTTTCCCTTTCATGCTTTCTCTCTTTCTTCATCATGTTTCATGCTCTTTCATGCTTTTTCACTTACTTAATATCAATTTTGTTATTAGAAAAAAAAACAGAGGCTCAAAATTAATTAAGTGGTCCCTATCCAAAATTCAATGCCCTTATCCGGTTGCACTCCGTCAAAGCGGAAACATGACGGTGATGTTTTATAAATTTAGACTATTTAGTTCAGATCAAAGAAATTAAAATAATTAAAAAAATCAAATTTCATGATGGAATGCAAATTTCTCCATATAGCTTATGCCACATGCTTCAAGCAAAAATAGTGAGATACAGCAAAAGGGCGAAGACAGTACAGGTGTCGCCACGTCATTATCGTGAATATATAATAAACAAAGTCATTTTCAACGGTGCAACACACTATCAATTATTTGGCTCTAAATCCTTATGTGCCACGAATTTGTAATGATTTGATTAGTGCTTTATTTAATTTGTGGTACTTTTTAGTGGATAATGACATTAGTGAAATTAAAAGCACATTGTTTTTGCATTAATACCCACCACAGAAGCAAAGGATTCCTTATTTGGATTCCTGCTTAATTAATTATTAAAAGAAGTTGAATATTACTGCATTTTTGTTATGTGATGACGATCGATTAAGCATTGAAAGACACCATTGATTCAATTCAGACCTTACAAACCGAGTATCAATTTTGAGATTGCTATAAATAGATGAAGTGTGTATATAAATAAATTATTCAAGCTCGAACCTATTGAATAGGTCATAACTATTCGCCTATATTGTATTGTAATAGCAATCGTTAAGAGATTATATAGTAAAATGAGTTTATGTACGCAGGGATAGACCTATACATTGCAGATTTTATAGATGTGTTGTGATTTAAGAAGAGAGGATTTCATAAAGGAAGAGATTTTTACTAAGTGCCACATTGATTGGAAGGGAGAGAGTATTAGTCCTTATATAATAGCAAAACAAATAAATATATTTATTATCAAGTTTACTAATTAAAATATAATAAGTGTATAATTTTTTAATTAAAATATTATTATAAAACTAATGTATTTCAAAAATAATAAGACTTAAGTCTCGTATCGATTGGAACAAGAGAGAGTTGATAACTTATAAATTTACATGTTGTAATGAATTTATAGAGTTAAGAAAAAATATGAGCTTATATGCTCACATCGTTAAACCAATCCAATACAATTGTATCAAGCTATCTCCATCGTCGATTCTTTCAATAAATACGACAAATATATGGTCTTTAAAAGTTAATTTTATATTTTTTACATACAATTTATCTTGCATTATTGATTTTTCAAAATTTTTTTTCACACATATTATATTTTTGATGAAAAACCTTATATAAGTCTTTTCCTATATAATAACTATTTTTGAAGGAGAACCTTAAACAAGTCTTTTCCTATATAATAACTTGTTATTGCGTGCTAAATGTACTGGTCTTCTCCTATTTCTATACTCTAGTGTTTTTATATTTTTAAATATAATATAATATTACTATCTCTTCTAAAATGTTACTGTTATTAATCTTAAGATCTGAAGGACCACAAAAATGTCCTTCATTTTTTTTGGGCACAATAATAGAACCGACAACAAAATAATAACATGGGAGTGTTGGGGTTACTATACTGTCCCATAGTGTTTCTCGACCACACACTAATCTATTTTCTTCGTCTTTTTGTTTTCTGTTTTCACCCTCACCCACACATGCACCTTTCTGTATTCATTAGTTAATTTGGATTAATTTAATTAAATTATTTTAACAAAAAGTTTTTATTCAATTACTTAAGATAAAATAGATTATTTGATTTAAATCTTTTTTTTTTGAAAAAAGGCCAAAATCAGCCATCACACAATAGATTGAAATGAACGATAGTCTACAACAGCCAGTCTAAGAACACATAGGGGATCCTCTGCACGTGTTTGTTGCCCTTGAGCCGTTAGATGAGGGTGAGTCCCACCTGATTGTGTGAAACCAACCCCATCCAACAGCTCACAGCATCAGAAGAAAATGCAACACAAAGAAAAGTCAGACCAGAGCTGCACCCATTTTTAGCAATATGGAGAGCGACTCCATTACAAGATTTGAGAATGAATTTAAGAGAGAAGGAAAAAGATTGAGACATGATCCGCAAGTCCAGAATAATGGTTTCCATCAATGACCTCTCTATTGTGATGAAAGGCCTTCATTGCTCCTTCACAATCTTTAAATGCACTCATTTTTAAGCGGTCCTAAATATATATTCACTTATATTGAAAATATAAGTAAACTTAAATTATATATGTATGTAGGGCATGAAGAATATACTATTGAAGCAAAGGTCAGCATTGAGAAATATGATATAACAGCTGTGTTCGCCACAAGTTGATCCATACTAATAATGTACATAACACGAGTAAAATGTAATTGTCAAAGGCGCTTTAATTAAAATACATGACATCACCAAAGCTTCTTAGTTTATGATGATGTGACATATGCAAATTTAATTATTAGCTATCACCAATACTAATTAATCCACATTAATTGAAAAGTAACGCGTAATCAATGTAAACATTATATATATATATATATATATATATATATATTTGTTTAGCTTAATTTGTCCCATTGGAATCTTTCTTTTGCCATGCTCAAGAGAACAAGACAGCCCAAGAATAGAAAGATTCCAATGGGACAAATTAAGCTAAATAAATAAATAATATATTAATGATTTATTTAGATTAAATTATCCTTTTGGTTCTTATAATTTCACTTAATTTTTAATTTAGTCCATATAATTTTAAAATTTATAATTGAATCCTTATAGTTTCACAAATTTTTTATTTAACCCCTGTTATTAAACTTACAATAGTATTTCATTAAATTTTAATAATGTGACTAATCATATGCATATTAACACTTTAAATGTACATGGTTTATGACAATAAAAAAAAACAGATGCAAATAATTAATGATATTAACTTATATGTATATGAAATATAATGCAATTTATGTTAAATAGTTATGATGATTTAGCTTAAGTTATATATGTATATTTAGAATATTAAGATGGTATATAACTGGTCTTGTAACCAAAATTTAATAAAATATTAACAATATTCTAATAATAGGGATTAAAATAAAAACTTATAAAATTATAAGAATTCAATTACATATTTTTAAACTATAGGGAGCACATTAAAAGGTACGTGAAACTATGGACCAAGACCATAATTTAACCATTTATTTATTAATATATACCCTTCCCTCGATTTTATTTTCCAAATATAAAGCTTTAATTAGTTTAATCCACAAATATTTTTCACAATTAAACTAAAATTTTTATTTGGTGAAAATAAAATTTACCTAGTTGTTTATGATGACATAAAATTATTTAGATATTTTCGGTTCCTAACACTAATAATTTGGATCGGAGCTAGATATTTCAGTGCATAGCCTTGAATGCATTCAGCATTCCAAATGGACCATTGAAAATATATAGAGAAAATGAAAGTGGTCTTTTTGTGACTAAATTATTAGAATTAAAATGTTCAAGAAATATTTATTGATATAATTTATACATATACAAATAAGTTATGCTGAAAAATAAACATTAACAAACAACATTTTAACCTAATTCTTAAAAATTAGCACACCTTGTTTGACCAACGTTTTAATCACATGGTTGATGGCCATAGTTTATTATTAACAACAAATGAGTTTTTGATTCAGTTATATCTACCGAAGTCAAAACCTAACAACAAATGGTCTTTTTTTTTAACCAAAAAAAACAAAGGTGCCCGAAGAGTCAACAGTGATCAATTTTGGTTCACCAACTCAATTTCATCAAAATGATCCAAACATAAATGGGCATCAAAGAGGCATACCCAATAGCGTGAGTTTTTTTAATGACAAAATTGCTTCGTTTTTTATTTCAAAATTTTAATCTTCAGCTTTTTGTTTTCGTATTAAAAAAATAGTTTAAATAATTCTTTCAATCCCTACAATTTTATTCAATTTTTAATTGCATCTTTTTAGTTTGTTATTGGATCCGTAAACTTTTTGATATTTTAATCGATTCCCTATTATTAATATTTGATCAAATTTTCGGTTAATTATGTATCATCTTGACATTCATTTATATATATATATATATATATAAAGCTAATTTTATCAAATTACTTTACCATAAATTATATCTCATATTATATACATGTGAGTTAATATTTTTTTTTTCTCCTTTTTGATGGTATAAGTCTTACATATATTCAAAATATCAATACGCATATAGTTAACTATATCAACAAAATCTAATGAGACACTAACAAAAATGTAGTAATAAGAACTAGATTAGCATGAAACTATAAGGTTTAGAATAACTTAACCTAGAAAATAATACGCATCTCTCATAATAAAAAATAAAAACACAATAATCATTTATAGAGTTGATTATTAATTATTATCAAATTATCTTTTTCTCTCCTCACCTTGAACTAATTTTTTTTTTCTATTATAAGGGACCTCGAACTTTGACTCTTGAATCCTTTATTCTAAGTCTCATACTACTGAATCCATTATACTGAGTCTCATACTACTTAAGCTATGGCTCCTCACCTACAACCTTGTTCACCACTAAAATTATTATTTTCTCCCTTTATCTTTTCTTCTCTCATTCCTGCTATTGATGTTTTTAAGTTTTAATTGATACTAATTTATGCAGAAATCATTCTTTGGTAACATTATCATCATCGATGGATCAATAATAATAATTAATGCAGTTCAGAGTTGATTGGAGAAGAACGATAAAATGCAAAAATAAATTGGAGAAAGGAAAAAATGGTTTTATTGAACGAAGGAGAGAGAAAAGTTCAAGACATGAAAGATAAAATAAAAAAAAGTAAATATAATATATTAGAGTTTATAATGCTGTATTTATTTTGTAAATAATTAAAATTTATATCTTGGAAAGTACAAACGTTACTACTTACTAGTCACTTAGTGAATCTTGACAAGTAGGCACTATGCTACAACAGAAAATGGTAGGAAACGAGGGTTTTAACATTATCACAACCTTAATTCTCTGTCCTTCATAAAAATACAAACTTTCATGCACAAGAGACAAACCCATTTGCCATTTGGTCCTCTCTCTTTCTCATGAATATGCATTCGATTAAGTTTTGACACCTTCCTGGTTATATCATTGTCAAAACCAGGCCCATATGGTCACTCACTCACTTGTCTTAAAATTGTCATAGATCCTAATTAACATTGTAAAATCGTAAGATTGTGTTACTATACGAGATTGCATATAGTCATATTTATATAACTAGTATCTAAAAAATCTTTTGACTAATTTAATTCGAATTAGATCAAATCATATAATTGTAAAACTGTCAGAAGATTTATTTTTTTCCATCTACAAAACTTGAACTTAGAACTTTACTTAAGGGATTTGAAGTACTACAATTTATTAACTCACCTATTCAAGTAATTTTTCCTGATTCATTACAATAATTAACAATGATTGTAATATGGTGCATAAGAGTTCTTAAAATACTACCTCCTCCCTAATTGCACAAAGATATATATGTTCCCAATGCAGTTTGACTGCATCAATACCCACTATATAATTACTTCTCAAAGTGATCAGTCATCATTGTGCAATTTATGCCATACTATATTGAAGACTCTAGGAATATGGATTTATATCAAATTAAGGCATGGGTAAGCACGTGAGCAATCCATTCTGCAATTGAACCTCTTTTTCTTTTTCATATGTTAATTTATGACATTATGGTTTGATTGAACTTATTCCCTTTCCTAACTAGGAAAGATGCATAGTACATCATCAAGGATTAGCCTAGAAAATGATGGATAAGAGTGAGAGGATTACACATGGGGCCAAACTAAAAGCTCTTGGCAATTCAACAAACCCATGTTCTAGTTTTCCATAAGCATTAAATACAGACAATGTAGGAATGCACAAGCCAAAAAGTAGAGCAATCCACACTTCTCCTACAATCTCTATTACATGGCTCACTACGTACTGATTAAGAGCTTCTAGATTACACGCATGTCAAGTTATCAACGAGCTTCCCTCCTAAAAGGCATCTTTTTATCAATTTTTTCTAGTTCTTCATAAATTTTCTGGGTTCTCTGTGTCTCTATTTATATATAACCAGAAGGGCATTGCTTGCTAATCGCAATGAGCCAATGAACTGTCTGCAAATTAGCCTTTCTTAATTTCTTTGACTGCCTGAAGTTTATTGCCTTTACATCCGATATTAACCAATATAGGGTTTACTGTTGGTTTCCTTTTGAGTAAATTATCAATTTGATCCTTAAAAAAGTTATAATTTTCTCAATCTGGTCCCTAAATGATCAAGTGTCTCAATTAATCTGAAAAGATTATGTTTGTTTGAATTTGGTTTCTCTTTTGGTCAAAGTGACTTTTAGCAACGATAATTTTGTGATTTAACAATGATAGATTCTGTGATTTATAAATAAAAATGACTAAATTGACACAAGTACAATCTTTCAATGATTAAATTGAGACATTTAATCTTTCAAAAACTAAATTAAGAAAATTATAATCTATAAGAGACTAAATCAATAAATTACTCTTTCCTTCTTGAGACTACGTGGAGAAAGAACCTCTGTCTACATGGAAATATCGTAGGTAATTGTAATAACAGAAGAACCACTGTTTGAGTTAGGTAATATAGGGCCTTAAAATCAGCTAGTCCATCATGATGCCATGATACTTTCACTATTAGATATGATGTAATTTTTTTAATTGTCAACAGGAATTGTCTTACTTGACAAAAAAATCTGATTAGAGTCTTTCAGTCACTCATACTTTTTAGAATTTTGTATTAGTCTCTATATCTCAAAAGACCCCATTCTCATACTAATATTAAGTTAAGTGTGAGACATAAATGCCATGAATATGACAAATATGATATTATTTTACTTAAAAAAATTACTACAGACATACCTTGTAACACAATGCTTGTATCTTCTTGCGTGCCCGCATAGAAAGTGGATGTATAGAACCCGTGTTACATAGAGCAAGATCATTCAAAACCACCTGTGTCCCCACTTTGTGCCAACCTTTTCTTCTTTTGTCGACCCATCCCTACCATCAATTCCAAAACCCTCCTCTCTCTATTTATCTCCAAAACCAGAGTGCAAAAGAATACTCTGATATGCAGTTATCTTGAAGCATTCACGTGCAGAGATATATTTATACACAGTGTGAGAGCCTGAGAGGGATGGGTAATTACAGGTTCAAGTTTTCTGATATGATGCCCAATGCCTGGTTTTACAAGCTTAGAGACATGGGCAAAAAGAAAAATCGAATCACCCATGACTCCCAGAAGAAAAAACAATCTTCATCTTCCTCAACCACACAGCCATCAAAACCAAAGGAATTCCACAAATTTACTACCAGAAAGTCTTACTACTTTACAAGGGAGCTTAATATTCCAAAAGTGTCAGACTCCAATTCCCATGATCCACCAAGAAAATCATCCAGACAAACACCCAACAGAAGAACAACAATGACTAAACCCTATTCTCCACCTGATCACTTATCATCTCCATTTGATATCTCAGCTGAATCAGAGTTTCCCGAGCCTGACTTCAGAACAGACCGTGTTCTTCCCACTGTGGCATTTCGTCAAACAGCTTCGTGGCCTTCGAACATCGATGATATCATTATCGATATGGACAAGAGTAGTATAGCCAGAAAAGATGAAAAGCCGAATGAGCGTGATTCATTTTCGGAGTTTGAACTACCCCTGATCACAACCAAGAAGAAAGAATCCAAACCCAGAAGCAGAATGAGTACACATAAAGAACTCAATACACAGAGGACTGCCCATATTAGGAGATCCAGTGTCAGCTCTCCGGGAGTAAAGCTTCGGACCAACTCTCCGAGAATCGCAAGCCGGAAGATTCAGATTCAGACAGGAGGCCGGAAAAGTGTGTCGTCGTCAGCGACGACCAGCTCAGGGTCGAGGAGAAGGCTTTCGGATACCTTGGCGATTGCGAAGTCATCGTGGAATCCGGAGAGAGATTTCAGAGAGTCAATGGTGGAGATGATTGTGGAGCACAAGATCAGAGCATCGAAGGATTTGGAAGATCTTCTTGCTAGCTATCTCTCTCTCAATTCAGATGAGTATCATGAGCTCATTATCGAAGTTTTCAAGCAAATTTGGTTCGATCTGACGGACGCCGGGTAGTAATAAGCAATGTAAATTATTTTCGTCCTAAAACAAAAATTATATTTATCTTAATTTAATTTCGCCTAAAAAAATCATCATTGTTTTAGTTTAATTTCTCAAATATCAACTATTAATTTTTAAAATATTAAATTTATCTTAATTTTATTATTCTATATATCAAAGTGGTTTAATCCAGTTCTTAAGTATCGGGACTTATAAATTAAAAAAAAAAAGTTGTAAGAGTTTTACATTTTATTAGTCGGAGTCTACTTAAATTAAATTAGTTAAAATCTATATAAAATAAAAAATTTTGCTAAGATATCAGTAGAATTTTGATTTAAATCTTAAGATCTTACGATTTTATAATTTTGTTGATCTTATAATATTTTGAATTTTTGTCCTTTTTTATTTATTAATATGTTTCTAATTTATTAGATCAATTGAGATGAAAAAAATGATTAGACTAACTTAAAATGTCTTTATTATGTTTTTGTTTATTATCTTTTAGGTCTTATTTATTGAAATTATACATTAATTAATTATTTTTAATATAATATATGTTTATTTGTAGTTTATATATACATAGGTAAATTTTTAAATATTATATTTCTTTAAAAGTATAATCTTTCAATTCTCAATTTGATCTATTTTATCAATAAATAGATTTTAAATTAGATCTTGATCTTGATAACCTTAAATTTAGTGAGTTTTTTTACACTAGTAGTTCAAATTAATGTAACATTTTGACATCACAAATCTAATTTTTTATACTTTCAAAGATTAATTTGATATACTTAATTTTTAGGAGAGGATAATTATAATCTTTTTGGATTCAAATTAACAATTATTCTAATAAGTCTCCTAAAATTCCAAAGCAACTTCTCTTCTTTTGTATAATTGTACATAAAATCTTGATTTACATATAGTGCTAAGCCAAGTAGGAATACATGAGTATGTGTGTGTAATATGGTTTCTATTATACTTCTATAAAACGTAGAGTACCACAATTATTATGGTTCGTTGGAAAGTTAAAAGGCTAAAATTTTCAAATTTCCACGCCTTAATAAAATAAAGACAAACGTATTTTTTGTCCAAAAAACGTTTGACTTTGGTTTTAATTTTATCCTTAACTTTTTTAGTGTTGATTTTGTTTTATATGTTTCTAATTAATGTAAATTTCATCTCTACTATCAATAAATTGGACAGAAAATACTGATGTAAACTCTTCTATGGGACTGGTACGTTCAATTGGAAAACCAGTTAACCAACCAGGTATTTGATCTGGATTAGACTTGGGAACCAGTGAGTATTTAAATTGATGAAAAATCAGTTGAACTGGTAAAACTGGCCAGTTTGATAGTTCAACTAGTTGTTCCTTTTTTTTTGAATTTTTGAATTTTTTGAATTTTTACTGAATATTATTATGTATTTTTAAGAGATCTTCAAAAATTTAAGCTATTAGGAAAATATTTAGGGCTAATATATATATATATAGATTTGTAACATGCCTTGAATATTATATATTATATATTTTGATATATGTAACATATATATTAATTATATATTTTAATATTTAATATATAATATATTTTAAATACCACCAATTTGACCACAATTCAACCCCTATTTGACTATTGACCATTGAATTGATACTTATATTAGTTCAATGACTGGACTAATTTTCTGAACCTTACTAAATAGTCATCAACTGTAATAGTTGTCAGTATCTCCTATTGAGACTGTATTTGTTACATCAAAAAGAATGTACCTTCTAAGTACAATTGAAGTTTAGAATTTAAGATTCAAAATAAATGTATAAAGAGCTTAACGATATGTTTGGCATGCAAGAAGAGAAAAGAAAAAAAAAAGCTTAGTGTTTTTAGAAGGATAATTTGGACAATATTTTATTATCTTTCTTGTTACATCATCCACTACATCACTTCAATTCAAGACATCAAACATGTTGTTAATCTTCTGAGAAGCCAAATTATTTTATCATAGGATTATATCAAGATTTCTTTAAAGTATCCTATTATTATTATACAAGCAGAACTGAGATAATTTAACAATAAAAAAATTCAACTTCCAAAAAATCAAGCTCTTCATAAATTTATAAATTTTTTTCTTGTAATGTTGACAAATTTTAAGAAATTTTCCAATGGCAAGACGTACAACTTTCTATTATCTGCAAAAATGTTTGAATGCCGAACACTAAATGAAATTAAATGTCATATTCAAATGGTCATATATGAACTGAGGCAAAGAACAAAAAAGAAAAAAAAATAAGTTATTTGTTTTGATTTTACATCTTACCTAAATCTTAGGCACTATATATGGACTCATCTTTAGTTTTATATCTATTTTTAGAGAAATTCTTAGGCACTATATATTGTACCACATTATTTATACAATAACTAATAAAATTAAGTTATTTATTTTGATTGTACACCTTACCTAAATCTCACACAACATATTATTTATTAAATGGAAACAAATTAATAAAAATAATTACCTTAGATTTGGTTTAATAATTAACTACTATTTTAAAACCTTCTCTATCTCTTTTTTTCCCCCTCTCCCTCTCACATCAGAGCAAAATTAGCAAGAGATTCTTTCACCTCAATGGCTTTTTTTTTTTAAGTTCAAACTGATATGTTGTGTATTTTTCTAAGTAGTTAGCGATTAATTTATAAAATATGTGGTCTTAAAGTTAATAAAGCTTGAATATTAAAGGAAAAATATAATTTTTACAATAAAATTATCAAATAATTGAATCAAAAGTAAAAAGTAAAAAAAATAAAAATTACAAATTTTTGTGAATGAAAAAGCATAGAACTTGTAAGTGTATATATGGTTTTATATTGGATTTCTTCTAACCATGAGTTAGACTGTACTATAATGTAATTTTGATGTAAAATAATATATTTAAAAATTTTTATGTTAATGTAATTTTGCTTTTAATTCATAGTTTCGGTAAAAATTTTAAGTCGTTACTTTTACAAATCATAGTTTGCTCAAATTTTTTTTTAAAATTAATTTTATAAATTATGATTTGTCCAAACTTAAATTTTTTTTCACTATTTTCTAAACATACACTAAAATCAATCAGAAATAAAAGATCTTTCATGGGTCTTATGCCTTGATCTGCACCGAGAATTTATTGCTATTTTTTGTCCTCATGAGAGAGAGAGAGAGAGAGAAGGTTTTATAATTAGTAATTAATTATTAAGCCCAAATTTAAGGTAATCATTTAATAATTTAATTCTATTCAATAAATGAGATGCTGTGTGAGATTTAAGTGAGATGTAATATCAGGGGAAAAAAAGGGTTTAAATTTATTGGCTATTATATAAATGATGTGGACTGCACATAATACTTAAGAATTTCTCCTATTTATATATATGGGTCCATGCTACAAAAAGTTTTAAAAATGCAGTTCTTGTTTCATTATTTTGGATTTAGGTATTCTAAAAAATTTTAGAATAAACTTTTAATTTACTTTTTGAGAAATAATAATGGTCTCAGTATAACTCTCAAAAAATCAAATATTTCAATTTAATTTGTAAAAATTATTTTTATTTCTCTTTATTTTTTTTACTAAGCTGCTAAATATTTTCTTGTCAAATTTAAATCTATTGCTACTAATAAAACAACAGTTTAATAAATAGAAAAATAATTTTAAGACAAACATAATTTTTTAAGATTAAATTAAAACATTTGTTTTATATTAAAAAATCAAATTAAAAATCACAACCTAAACAATTCTCTGTATGGTAACAAAAACAGAACATAACATTTTTCAACGACATTGAGATGAACAAATAAACATGTTGAGTTTGGATGTTTGGGAAGAAATTAATTTTTATATTCATGTACCATCGATTGCATAATAATATAATTATGTATATTTAATTACGTAATTTATCTTAATTTTGTAACAAAATATATCAAATGATTTTTGACTAAGGTTGAATTGAAATTCAAATTTCAAATTTCAAATAATGCATATATTAAAAAATTTTAATATTGTAAGAAGAAAAATATTTGAGTAAATTATTAATTTGGTTTCTAAAAGATTAAATTGTCTCAACTTAGTCCCGGAAAAATTGTGGTTATTTCAGCTTGATATCTCTTTTTGTCAAAGTAACTTTTAACAATGAAAATTTTGAGATTTAGCAGCAATAAATTTTTTTGATTTAAAATAAAAGAACCAAATTGAAACAAATATAATTTTTTAAGTATTAAATTGAACCACTTGATCTTTCAATTAATGAATTGAAAAATTATAATATTTCAGTGACTAAATCAATAATTTACTCTAAATATTTTGGTGGAGAAAAAGAGGAATGATACATTTTTTTTTTGGTTAAAACCACCAATTTCTAAAAATGTATTGAACTATAGGCAACTCAGACTACAAAGGTATACAATTTTTCTAATGTTAATATTACTCAAATTTGAAACTTTTGCTTAAAGAGAATAATTACTAAGGGTACATTTGTTTTTTTTTTTTTTAAGATTAAGATGTATGAGTATAAATAAACATATAATTATTAAAGTATTGTCTCTGAATCTAAATATTAAATGGTTAAAATTGTTTGTTTTTTCAACATCTAAACACATAAATAGTTTATAAAAAATTATATTCAAATAAATTATTGTCAAATATTATTTTTAATATTATATGATATTATAAAATTGGTTGTAATTTTTTTTATTTTTTAAAATTATTTTATACAAATAATAATATGATTTACATATGTTATGTTATATATAAAAATTCACCTTTTTATAATAATAGCAAGATTTGGTCTACACAGTCGTAGCAATCCTCTATATTCAATATGATGTAGGTTTAAATAATCTCATATGCTTTTTTTAATATCTAAATAAAATAATCAACATTCAGTGAGACTCAATATTAGATCTGAATATATAGTTTTCAGACTTGTCCCAAAGTATGATTTATTAAGATTTATTTAAACCTATTAAAAATATATGTCAAGCAAGAAACATACAAAACAGATAAGATAAACAAAAAAAAAAGACGTAGAAAATACATACGAATCTACGTAGTTCAGTCAATGTAATATACGTTTACGGACAAAGAGAATTATTGTATTTTTTCAGGCAAAATAATTAGTATATAGTATGGAACCAAAACAAAAATATGTACATTAAAATACATAGCCACTCCCAAACCTAAAGAAAATATAAAACAAGTCACTCTATTTCTCCTTTCAAATCTCGTTTTTAAAAAAATTTAAGTCAAGTCATAATTTAAATTACTGAATAATTCAAAACACTCAACAACTTAATAAAAAAAGAAAATAAACGCATTTAATAATATAAAATTTAGACAAATTAAATTCAAATCTCTATAGTAAGCTAAATGGAGAGAGGAAACATTGATAGAAAGGACAACGAATTATGAGTTGGGACTACAGTTGAAGGAGACACACTACGAGTTTGCAGAGGCTTTGGGTTTGGCTATAATTTTGGATACATATATAAGGTCACATCTCGCATTCACTTGTTGATGTGGTTGTGAGTTAAATTACACCATGCACAATGCATATTAGGGCACCACTCTATGCTAAAAAATAAGCCTAAAACAGATATATGAAATGACATGCGTGCATTACGCATATGCCTACTATTTAGGTTCTCATTACCTACGTTTTTAAGGCACCACTTTCAATTATTGCACGTGTTACTTCTATGCTTCTAACTCTTTTTTTTTTTTTTAATTTAAAGAACTCGAAAAATCACTGAATTATATTAGATGTGAGATTAATTTATGTTAGATAGAGAATGTTTGATGTTAACATTTTCTTAACAAACTTGTTTCTCAAGATTTAAATTTGTATTTTTTTTATATGAATAAGATTACTTATCAACTCAACAAACAATTTATTTGATTTTAGCCTTTTCATTTAAGCGACCATAAGACCTAATTATAGGTCAAAAAGTATATCCAACTTAGTATATTTGAACCAAAAAATTAAAATATAAATCAAAAAATTTGAACCTAATATCTTTTTTTGATTAAAAAAAAATCTAAGAAAACACGGACCAAATTTAGACTTTTTTCAAGTTTTTTTTTCAGAGCCTTGCCTTGTTTAAAAAATTAAATAAAAGATTAATTTAAATAAAATATTATATATATGATATAAATTATATATTATAAAATTTAAAATATTGTATATAAATATGAAATATTAAAATTTGTCATTTATAATATATCTTATATATAATATATAATTTAGATACTTGGCTTGATGCTCAATTACTTATTATTATTACCTAATAATTGATATGTTATTTTGTATGTTATTATTGAAAAAATCCTAACCCTTTTTGAACGAGCCTGGCTAGTAATAAAGTTTATAGCATCCAAATAAATTTTGGATTTTTTTATTCTTTATTTTCATTTCACTAGGACAGATTTTTGTGCATTTTCAATTTGTAAATTATAAGATAAATTTTATCAACATCTTTTAATGTTTAACTAAATAAACACTTGGTATTCCTTTTGTTTCAAATTTTACACTTGGCTCTCTTTGTATTTTGATACATGTTACAAAAACTTCTCATCCAATTTATTTTTGTCAAATCAATTAACTTTTTACACACTATGACACTATAATTTTATTTTTAACATGATAATAAAAACGATTAAATTAATGATAAGCTTTAATATGAAACTGTGCTTTTATTTTTGATATGCTAGTAAAAGCTCTTGAGTAATTTTATTTTTAGAAGAAACACATATTATGCAGAAACTTGACTTCAATGAATATATATATATATATATATATATATGATAATAATATTAAATATTCATAGCATCTACATTTAATGATTGTTAAAAGGTTTTTAAATTTAAAAATTGATTTTTATTTCGATTCACCACTGTAGTTTGTCATGTTGACTGTCACACGTAAGAACGGTTCTTATGTAAAAATTAGTTCTTATACAAAAAGTAATAATAAAATAATCAACTCATAATAAATATTAATATAGAGTAATAAATACTAAAGTAGTAGAGAGTTGATTGTGAAACATATTTGTGAGTTTTTAAAAAATTCACAACTGAAGTGAAAAATTACTTAAAGCGGTGAGAAGTTGCTTAAGCTAATATGGCACTGTGAGATTCACAATAAAAACTTAAGTGAGGTTCACCACTGTAGATGCTCTCATTGTTATATGGAAACTAAAAATTAACTTAGATCATTAGTTGAAAAGGTGAACATTTAGGATAAAAAATGCATGAATTCAATAATCCTTGTGTTAAAGAAAAGAAGTTTGATATGATGAAATAAAAGGAGGGGATAGGTGCACGTGGGACTGGGAGAGGACAAAAATATGGGGAAATATCAATTTTTGTAATAAAACTAATGTTATATTAAAAATAGCAAAAAATTTAAATAAGTGGTTTTTGATGTGTAAGTTTATAAAACGAACCTCTTAAATAACCAGAATACCTTCACTATAACATCCATTATATTTTATCACATTTTTACTTAAAAAAAGTTTGTCATAAAATATTAATTATTCTATATATATATTGAAATATATATCAACGTAAAAGAAATCCATGAAAGTGTCTACTTTTAAACACGGCTACAACTAATTAATCACTATGCTCACGATCAAGTGGCTGTGGCAATATGTAAATAGTACTGTCAAATGAACTTATTTGGACTGATTTGTTAAAAGTCAGCAATAAACGAGTTTTTATATGGAAGATTAAGACTTTTTATTATGGCTTATGGGCTTAAATTGACCGGTTCACGGGTTATTTTTTAAAATATGTATTCGAATAATATAATTTTAAATTTTTTTAGTAAAAAAATTTAATAATTTTTTATCAAAATATAATTTATACATGTAAAACATTACTTTTTAAATGTTTTTAAATAACCAATAATTTAAGTTTTTCATATTTTTTTAAAATTAACTATATTATATTTAAATTTAAAAATTCTATATTTAGTTTTAAAAAATTATAAAAGTTTTCATATTCAAATTTACTATATTTATTGAATATAATATTATAAAATATAAAAATATGATAAAGTGAGATTATTTATATTAAATAATATAATTTTTATAAAAAAATTTAAAAAATAAATGGGTCAACCCGTGGGTTCCACTTGTTTAAGCCCGCTTAATTTTCTGAACCAAAGTCCACTTATTTATGGGCGAGCCCTAGGCCAAAACGACATTGATATATGCAAACATGCATGCTTATGCTGAAGTATTAAGAAATATAAACGCACCAATTCTGCATCTTTCAAACTCGTAATTCATGTTATACTTTGTAATTTTAATCAAACTCACAACCTTAATTTTTACACTGCAACTATACATTACAATAGCTTTTGTAGATAAGCAAGGGATTTGGATTCACTCCAGAGAGAGTTCCCTCCAGATTCCCTCTGACAAACACAAAGTGGTTCTAAAGAGAGAAAAAATTGACCACTTGTTTTTTTTTTACCTATTAGATCTGTAGATCCAACGAGTAAAAATTCTCTTCAGTCCTCTAGCAGTTGGAAGGAATCCTCATCCATAAGCCACATGGAAACAATTGGTGTCACTATGTGAACTGAGGATCAAAATGGATACACAACCAAAGATAATTATGTGATCAGGTCTTAATATGAAAAGAGAAACAATAAGAAATTGTATAAAAATGAAAGGCAAACTACAACAAGGATCTGATCAGTTAAGGAGATTATCTTGTCAGATTTTTTTGAACTGTGGAAGAACTTAAGCTCTATTGAGAAAGAGGCCTGGCTACACTGGGAACTCGGCATGAAGATCATTTCTCCAGGAACACTTTTAAATTCACCCTTGCTCCATTCCTATATTCACAAGTAATAAAATTTGGTTAGCCTTTGGTTTCTTATGTATATAGTTTTTAAGGGGAAATAAAAAAAAGAGTAAATTACTTATTTGGTCTTCAAAAGATTTTAGTTGTCTCAATTTAATTTCTAAAAGACTAAACGTCTCAATTTAATTTTTAAAAGATTGTGTTTGTTTCAATTTAATCTCTCTATTTTTTCAAGTAACTTTTAATAACGAAAATTTTAAAATTTAACAATACAATTCCAATAACATTGAGACAGTTGATCTTTCAAAGACTACGTTAAAAAAATTGTAATATTTTAAAAACTAAATTAGTAATTTACTCTAAAAACACCTTGCTAGTTTCTAATTTCTAGCACAATACATAATGGCTTTCCGAGTTCAAAACCAACTACATAAATTTATGCCTATTCTCAGAGCTTTGTGGTCAATTTGCAGCAACAAAATATATTAGATATAAACATATATATAACCATAAATTTCCTGATACTAGTTTTAAGTTGAATAAATCTTCGACACATAATGAGAATGATATCTCCTTGTGGGTAGCTTTTATATGAACATTACCCACAAAAAAAAATCAAAATATAGAGGCATTTTTAGTTAGGTATGCAGAAAAATTTGTTAAACAAAATTCAAAAGGACTGCACTGAGACAGTCTTTAGTAGAAAGTGCTTAACCTGTCATCTATAAACCACACAAATGAGTGAATGACTATCACATAAGACTCAGACTCCACTATCACCTTAAAGTTGTATATTTTATCATTAGTTCTCTCTCATTTATAAGCCACAGATCACCTAAGAAGATCCCACATATATATATATATATATATATATATATATCTTTGAAAGAGAAGCAAGTGGAAATTACCTGGAGATGTTTGCCAACGGTGACAACTATAGTTTCTGGACCTGCATCAAATGATAAGGGACCTCGTCCGGATTGGACATAGAATATACAGTGTTCCATGGGAAGGTAGAAATGGAGAGCATGATCATTCAATCTCTCATTTTTCTCATTCGATGATGCACCTTCATTTCTTTCACTCTCATTGCCATAGGGATACCTGCACAAGCAAACCACCGATTCTGTGTCTCGAATCCGCTCCTTGAACTCTTTAGGTTTGTGCTCTTGTAAAGCTACACTCACTTGCTCCAATATACTAACTAGTCTACTTGCAATGTTCTCCATTTGAATCCTGAATCATGCATCGGCAATTTTGTTTTAAGTATATCGGTATCTGTACGTAACTTCCAACGTCTCAGAATTTTGTTCTGAAAACTTCATATGTAGTCATGCTAGTTGGATTGGCCTCAGTGTACAATCTAGAAGAGTATTGAATCTAATAAGAAGTCTAACATGTCGTCATGCTTGGAGAATTCTCGTCATATATAGTCAGTGATATGGTAATCGCTGAATATCAGAGTTCTACTTCTATTTAGTACGTCTGTTAAAAGGTTCTAGAACCATAACTAGAGCAAATAATAGCAAAGTGTCATGTTTTATGGTTCGTGCTCCAAGTAATACTCGCAGCTGAACTAAAAAGTAGGTGTACTTTGTAATTATTCTTGCTATTTGCATGTAAAAATATAAGAAATTTCATGATTACAGATGAACTATAGCCAAGTGAAAAATAGTGCATTAAGCCATTAAATAATCATGAACTAATAAACTCAACAAACTATGGTTTCAGTATATAAATTACTTTTGCATCTCTAAACCATCTTTACCACAATATAAAGGGGAGACCTCTCTCTACCAAAGAAGAACAGGGGAGAGAAGAGAACTGAAGTTTTATTTCCTATTATATTAAATATTATCAAATAAGTGACTTGAAAAAGTTATCATTTTTAACTTCTTTAGTTCCTCTCCTTAGAGAGATGTACAGTTTTAAATTGGTAAAGTTCCCTAGTCCTTAGTCTATTCTATCCTACGTATTATGAGGTTGCAATATTCTAACAATTCTCTTAAAAGACATAACAATAGTAAGAATTGAATGAGTTCCAAATTAAAACGCGTGTGGATTTCTTGCCCAACAAAGTGTTAAGTGTCCCAACACTGTCCGATGCCAGTGAGCCTTACACATTGAGACACTCAACACCTTACTAAGCGTACTGTGCTCAATAAAAAATTCAAGTCCAGTTAAAGCTTGATAAATACAAATATATACTCCATAAGTAGGGTTAACTTAATTTGTTAATTGCATCAGTTATTCAACCTACTTAACTAGGTTCTAGCTTAGGTTAGCAAGTTGATTTTGACTTATTTTCTTACAACTCATTTATTGGTAGTTTAAGCTGAAACTTAAACTAAGTTTTTAAAAACTTTTCACTTTTTCAAAGTTTAAATTAAATTCATATTATGGTCTTAGTCTTTTACTACTTGACAACATGATTACTTTTTTTGTTTCTTAAGTAAAAAAGACTAACTCACCAGTTTAATCCTTTAAAAAAGTGTGCTAGTGTATGAGGGTTTCTTTATCCAAAAAAAAAAAATAGGCTAAGATTTTGGCAACAGGTCTCTTTGGGCCACGAACCCAAGTTCATCTAAGCTTAACTGAAAATCCAAGTTTTGTTCACCCTCCACCAAAGAAAAAAAAAACACTGCAAATGCTAGTGTAATAGTATATGTATGAAGCAAAAAATTATATTTTAAAAAATATTTATTCTTATTCTCAAGTATTTTAGTGTTCATTATTATTTTTTAATATATTTATGACTTGTGAATAAGTTTTAATATAGAAACTAAAATTATAGTACAAAGCTCTAAAATAAATATTTTTTTAAAATTTGTTAAAAAATTGAACATTAAAAAAGAAAAGAAAAAAGGGGGAAGGATCAGGTGAGGAGGAGCTTACCAAAAGTGTCGATGTGATTGGAGGCCAAAAAGCTTAGAACCAGAGAGTCGAAGTGTTCCCCTGTGAGAGTGAACGCAGAGGATAATTTCCCCACTACGCTTATTTCGCTCAACGACGACATTCCCACGCGAAATCGCACCCCTCCTCTCCTGCTTCAACGCGCGTTCCGCTTCTTCCTCCACCATTCCCAATTCCTGCCCTGAGATCCCGTGATTGCTGATCCGGAACGATCCGAACTCCTTCGCCGACCTCACCAGCAGATTCACAGTCGCCGGCGACGACAGCGTGCGGCAATCGATGTCCGCCGGCACCAGCGTGTGCATCATCGCCGGGAAGTGCGACTCCGGCAGCGTCAGCTCCGGACCAGGCACTCGGCGTGCCTTCTTCTCCAGGAACTCGCAGAACATGTCGTTAGCGGCGCACCGCGATCCCTTCCCTCTCGGGATCGGAGACGGCAGGGGGACCGGGAGCTCGCCGTCGCGGGGGATCACCGGCATTTCCTGAGGACGCCGTATAGTTGAAAAGAATGAGGGGAGAAAAATTGAAGAAGAAAAGAAGAAGGTGGTGACGATGATAAGGATTGAAGTCAGAAAGAAGCTTTTTGTGAAGGCTGAATCTGAAGAAGCGGGACCCCTAGGTGGGTGGGCTCTGTGATTGGCGTAGTACGCACGTCTTTCAATTTCAATTTCAATTTTCAAGCCTTCATGGTGTGCTACGAAGAAGAAGAAGGTGTGTTAATTACTATATTAGCTTCATCATCATCATTCATCAGCCTGCTTTTCGTAGGAAATGTATTTCTCATATTCGGTCTCTACCTTTCTCGCTGGAACTTTCCGTGCTTTCTTATTTACTTTTATTTCTCTATATCATTTCATTCGCCTATAATTTATGGAAACTCAGACTTGCAATTTGCAAATGGTTAAATTTGGGTGATTTTCAGTTGGCTTTGCTCAATTATGATTTCTTCTATTTATTATTTAACTATTATAAAATAGTTATTATTTAATTGTATATATATACATATATGATATCAATTTTATTATTTGTTTATTATTATTAAATATTTTATATCTTTTTAAATTATCTTATTTCGTATACAATCTAGTTTATTATTTAGTTAACGCTTAAATAGAAATTTAAATCTGTTTAGTCTTATCATATATATATATATATAATGTTTTTCTTCTTAATTTATTTTTAAATATTTTCAAAATAAAAAAAGAAATTATATTCATCTTGTTATATTTTAAAATATTTTATAAAAAAGCAATGAATTATTTAACTTTTCATCACTTCTTACTCTACTTACTTTCCACTTTTTCATTAATTTTTATATTTTATCTTATTAACTTATTAATTTATAGTTTTGGAGACCATTGACAAGAAAGCTCCAATGATATATACATATATATATATATATATATATATATATTATTCTATAATTTTTTTAAAAAATATTTACTGATTTTTCAATTAATTAAAAAATTAAAGCAATCAGCACTGGAGATATAAAAACATGCATTGACTAAAACTTCATAACAGTTCTTTGTTGATGGGGTACATCTTACTTTGATTCTTGAAAATTTGCCTTTTCATTGTGGTCCCTTTTATATAGATTATATTTTTTTAATTTATTTTTTTTATAGAATTGCCTTTTTCATTTGGTCCCCTCATGTATAAAAAATTTCTATCAATAAAATAAAATTATTAATAAATTATAAGGTGACTCCCACTTTTCACTTTCACTATCACATATAAAATTAATATCATAATGTTAATTTGCTATAATGACAAAAGCCATGGCTGTATAATGAAGAGAAAAGCGGGATTGACTTTAGAGGGAGGAAGTATGACTTTCAAAGTTTGAAAATGGCTACTAAGGACTTAAACTTATTGACAAACTTTTTGCAAACCTTAAGGTTACGTTTTGTTTAATTGTTGGAATTGAGTTAAAAAGTTAAAATAAAAATAAAAATTGTCAACATTTTCATATTTAGTTGTTGGAATTTTCATTGTCTGGAGGGATTGTGGATTTTTAATATCAAGTGATAGAATTGATTTTTTTATACTTTTAATATTATAATTTGACTATTATATTTTTATAATTTTTTTAAAATTACGCTCTTATCTTAATTTATAATTAACCTTATTTAGTTACCTTGAATATCTGTAGCATTTACATTGACACACTTGAGAGTACTGGGACTATGACCACCGGCCACTATTAGTGATATAGTCAAAATTTATTAAAAATTATTTCATGTATTTTGTAATATATTAAACAGTTATAAAAAAAGTTAGTTATCTGTTAATTATTAATTACAACTATAAACTAGTTCTACAAATTTGACTTTCAATATGTCTTATATATAATATTTAATATAATATGTTATTCTATACAATATTGAATATATTTAACATATTAAATATATTAAATATTATGTAATATATTAAAAAAAATTATATTCAATTTTTTTGTTGAATTTATTTACCGATGTTCTTTTATATAATATTTATATAACATTTTGTATTCATGGTATTATAATAATTTTCTCACAATTTCTTTATGTTCTAGCACAGATTCTTGCAACTAAATATAATAAATTAATGATTTTCTCATTTTTTTTATGTCTAACCAAACATGAAAATGGAAAAAAGAGTCTAATTCTCATTCATATTTTAATTCTCATACCTCAATTCTAACAACCAAATCTGATGTAAGAGAACAAATCTCATTTAATAAGTTTTAAGTTTTTAGGTGAAATTTAATTTTAGTTTCATTTACTTATTTCAGCCTCAATTTATAATCCATCTTTTGCTATATTCGAGTGTACATTACATGTTTGTCTTTAATTTACTAGTAAGTTTACGTTTTATTTTTTCTTTTTCAAATTATATTACTAAGAATTCCAATTTATAACAAAGGAAAATTTCAATTAAATTCTGTCTGAAAAATTAATAAACTAAGTTGATTATTAATAAATATCTGTATATGTTTATTCATAGTTATTTTATTTTAGAAAAAGGAAAAATACTTAATCATATTCTCTTCACTACTAAGTTAACTCTTTGATTTCCCCAAATGATATTGTCGTCTTGACATTAACAACAATAAGGAAAAGCAATAGATGATAAAAATAAAAAAAAAGTAAAAGCACAAACTTTTTCACAAAAACAAGAATTTCCTTTTTGGGTCAAAAGAATAAAATAAAATAAAATAAAATAAATCAAATTTGACCATCTTTTTTTTTTTGGTATATTAATAAGTTAGTCCTTGACAGATATACAAGTTAATTATTTAGTTCCTAAAAACTTTACTCTACACAATTTAGTCATTAAATGTTATAATCCTGTTATATATTATTATTTAATTAGTATATCAATGATTAATAAAAATATACAACTTAGTCATTCACATGGATCAATTTGTACTAAATTTATAACTTATAAAAATTAACTCATTCAATATTATATATCAAGGACTAAAGAATAAGATAATTTATTTTTTAAGGACCAATTTGTATATGTATTCTTCTTCTCTCTCTCTCTTTTTTTTTTTAGTTGCTTGCTTAATTTTGTTGGGGACAAAATAGAGATCATTTCCATTAAAATAGCACCAAGTCATGGTTACATAAGATTAATTAGAACTTAAAAATCATCAAATACATTACAATCATGAACTTATAGAAAAAATATACATGATTTATATGACATAACCTAAAAATCAATACTAAGACATATACAAGAAGACTAGGTAGAGGCAACACACCTTTAGATCCTAAATCAGTTGTTTGCTTTATTTATTTATTTTGGATAAATGGATATCAATTCCATTAAAATGGCATTAAGTCATAGATTACATAAAATAGACCAGGACATAAAAATCGTTAAATATATTACAACATTGAACTTATGGGAGATCGATACATAATTTAAGATATCATATCTTGAAAATCAGTACCATGTATATGCAGCAGAACTATAAAATTAAATAGAGGTAACACATCTCTAACCTTAAAATTAGTGAATTAAAAAGAGTAACACACTCGTAACCTTAAATTAGAGCTAATTTTTTAAAAACCAAATAAAATATAAGCTGATATAAAGAGCTGACTCTAAGCAGGTTGGTGAGCCTAGGAACCAACCAAAACACAAACTAGGAAAAAAAACTAAAAAGAACATAGACATAAACAAAACAACGGAGATTGCAGCGCTGCTGGAGGAGGAGGAGGAAGAAACCGCCCAGCATCACGATTGAAACAGCGTCATCTTCCAACTCTACAAAAACCCAACCTCTACTACATCGATGGCGAGAGGATGAAGCACAACAACATCAAAAGTGGTGCCGGTTCGAAGTGTAGAAGATCTGGAGATATCTTCCCCAACATTGACTCACCTTATACCAAAAACTTATAGTGTTGCCGGGAGAGACAAAATCGCTGAAGTTCCATTAAAAGCCTCTACCTATGGAGAGGAAGGATCTTCTATGTAAAAAGAGACAAAACTCCCATTAGAGGGAAAGAAAAAGCAGATAAAAAAAAAAAGGAAGGAAGGAAAGAGAGGAAGTGAGGGTTGCCTTCGGCGATTTTGGTTCAAAACCCAAGCAGAGGAGTTTGGAGGGAGGAGGGAGGCGTGACTGTTAAGACAGTTGCTTGCTTAATTGAGTGGACTAACTTGCAGTATAGCGATATTTGGGCCGCAATGGAGTTTTCATGGATTGGTCCAAAGAACTAGTCCACTTAACAAAAACGACAACACATTGATCAAAACGACCATATTGCTTTCATTCGGTTTCGCAAACGGAGATTCAGACGACTAAAGTCTAGAGAAGAGAGTGAAGATTCTCTCAAGCTCCGGCCATGGCTGTGATTCTTGGAAAATCATTTCTCTCGCGGATTCTTCTATCACTGTCGCTTATTTCTTTCTCTCTCGCTTACAGACCTGGAGACATCGTACCGACGAGCAGGATGGGTCAATACCACTCTGTCTGTGCAATCAAAACTCCTCATTTCTTTCCGCTTACGTCCTTCTTGTTCATTTTCGTTTGTTTATTGTCTGATATGGTGCCATTGATCTCTGGAATGTTTACGGCAGTCGAGAACTGTGTGGTATGACCTGATTGGCCGGCATTGCCCCATCTTTGCAGTGAATAGTGAGGTGAGCCTCTTTGAATTCGTTGAATAAGGTTTTCTTTGTTAGTATATAATTCGTTCATATGGATATTGAAATTACAATTGTTTTTTTTTTTGGGAAATTTCATTGTAGGTGTTGATATCAATTCCTAAGCCGACAGGATACACTGGAGCTGAGCCGTATAAAATGTAATAAATGTTCTGTGTACCTTTTGCTTAATTCTGCTTATTTTTTATTGGTGATGAATCTGGTAGATGAAGACATTGCCTGAAGAAAGGTTTGCAGAAAGAGATGCGTGATGCATGATTAGTGATGACGTACTAGTAGGGATAGTGGATGCATGATATATGCTGTTTACTATCATACAACACCAGAAAATGCAGGAAATATTGAAGTTATTCTCTGCAAATGAACGAAGCTTAAAGAAAAATAATATATTTATTCATTTTTTTTATAAAAATTATCAACAAGAAGGAAAGAAATTTGTTGCTTTGCACGAATCATGCCTTATGCAAGAGCAGATTGTTGTTGCTACCAGAATTTTTATGGTCATTTTTTTTTTTCTCAAGATGCAGAGGAAACTATCTTAGGAGAATGTTTTATTTGTCTGCAGATCATTTCAAGTTGGAAGGGAAAAGTTTTCTGTTCCATGGCTTCTAGTGGTAAACCGGAAAAGTACTGAGATTCCAATGATCGATGTGAAATTGGTGAGGCTGTGTTTATGATAGGCTATGTGCATAAACTTATTGAGACTTTCCAATGCTTGCACTGGATGGTATGGCTTGAGGGATCCAAAACAAAATTTTGGCACTTGAAAATAAATTAACTGACGCTTAACAATTGCCAATATGTATTTCTTACAGAGGTTCGGGAAGTGATTTGAATGGTGTCACTGCAAAAGTTGTGGATATGTCTCACCACTGTATGTAATTCTAATTATTCTAGTTCCAAAAACAATACTAATTTTCTTCATTTTACACCAGTTTGTTAATAATTAAATCTCACTCGAAGTTGTCTGTTCATGCTTCAATTTATTACTTTTTTCAGACCTTTGAAAATAGAAGTATCGTTCTTAGAGCATCTTTTGTCTAAGGGTGTCAAAAACGTGTTGAATTTGGAAATTTCAACTTTCTTGCTTGTACCCTGTTTATGGTTTTAAAAGCTTTTTTGTATCTAATGTTTTTAAGTTCAATTGGAAACTGCTCAACATTACATCATTTTAATCTTTATTCCCTCTTCACTACTACCTATAAAGTTTTTCAAGATAGTAATATAATATGTTTTCAGTCTAGAACTTTCATTGAATTATAACAAATTTTACATGCCATTTGGCATTTCCTTATGTCAATATCTGTTTTCTAGATTGTCTAGTTTAATTCAGGAGGACATTTTTTGACTGTTGACCAAGAAATCTTATTCTCGCCTAATAATATAATTTTGACAATTATCTGATGGTACTTTTTCATTCGATGATGATTTGGTTATTGATTTTCCTTGTATTTGTTATTTTTCGAAATCAAACAGACAGTGTTCATAGTTGTAGTTAGAATATTACCGTTAAAACTGGTTTTTGATATATTCTTTCATAAAGAATTATAAACTATTCTTTTTTCCTTGTGAAATACTGAAATGTTATTAGTCAGGCATATCAAATAGAAAGATATAAACTAAGAAGTAATTCTGCTTACTTCATATATGTTACTCTTGCTTGTTTTTAGAGAGCTTCTTTTTTTGCTTCGCAGATATTGAAATTCATCCTGAGATTCGTAAACAATTCTGGGACCCTGAGCATTGGACAAAGCATATACTTGTCAGATATACGTGGTTGGCGTTGTTTTCATTGATGCTAAATATGTTCATACTTGCATCTATTTAGTTAGAGTTAGTTTAGACTTTAGAACTACTTGAATTTTAAAGCCAATGCATATTGTACTAAATTAAAAAGTTGCCTAAGTTGTAGCTTGCATTGCAATGGGATTGTTAACTTAATAGTAATATGTGTGTGTACACAGGCACGCGTGTGAAGGGAGGCAATATTTGGTTCCCCATGTTGGATTATTTTTTTACATGTACAAATGTTTTGGACCAATTACAGCTGGATATATGATCTTACTGAAGCGTTTATTTTGTACCGTGTTTTCTCAAAGATATGTTGTCTTTCAACATTTTTTTTGTCATTGTAAATTAGAAGAGGAAAAAATTTACTGAATCTGCATCCTGAAATATTTCAGGATTGAGCAATCGGAGATAGATATGACTTCAGGATTCTTTGTTCTGTTTGGATCAGGCAAGTATATTTGTTTTTTCGTTATTTTATTTTAACAAGGTGAATAAAGATCTTTGATGAAGGCTAGATCAACTGTTAGAATTGTCTGCAATTTGTTCTTGCAATATTAACTTTTGTTCCATCTAAGTATTGGCAAGGGCAAGGGTTCTTGGTACATTATTTCTTTAATATATTAAATTTTAGTAAAAACTAATCTGCTGAGGATCGAAATTAGTTTAAAGAGACTCTGTTTCGATGCAACAGCTTTCTGAGTCTGTATCGAGTTGCCTTAAGGTGCAAGAAATTACTTCTTTGTTGCAACTGTTTACAATATACCCATGGTTTGACTCCAGGGTTCATGCTCTGTTTAGTCCTTTCATCTTACGTATTGCAATCATCCCGAGACAAATTGGAAAGGTATGTCATTTCTTGTTTAACTTATACAAAATATTTGATTTTTCTTTTGTTCATTCCTTGCCCTATTTTCCCTTCTCTTTCCATTTCCAGGTTTGTAAGGGAGGACTGTTGCAGAAAGCAGCATACTTGTTGGAGTAGCTAAGGTTGAATAATGGATTCCTCAAGTCACTAATACGCTCTTTGCATCGCAATATTGCATAAATCATGTCAACAAAATCAATCAATAGGGGAAGAGCTGTTCTGGCATATTCATGGGTGAACCAGAAGTTTCTTCATGAAGACGGTGAAAAGTTCCTCAGATGGTAAAAAATTTTTGGGGCAGGAGTTTTGGAATACATTTTGCCTTTTCTGGAACTTACAATAGGTTTCAAAAACCCTATTGGCAGTAATTTTGGATATCGACTAAAACCTAATTTTAGTCCTTTATAGATAGGATAGGATGTTTCACTTTGTTTCTTCAAAGTTATCTTCTCATTTAGTCCTTTACACATAGAATATCTTTTAATTTGATCGCTCATAGAATTATCTTGTTAATTTAGTCATTCACAAATATGATATTTTTTAATTTGATCTGTATATAAGATATTTTTCAGTTTGATTCCTTATTAATAAAATTGTTACCAATGATGTCTTTATATTAATTTGCCATTAATAATTATATAATAGTGATCAAGTAATAACCTGTTAAAAAATATGATACGTATCATCAAATTTGTTAGTTTTACTGATAATATATTGATAGAAAGATGTTATTAATAACACTATTTATGAGGGACTAAATTAAAAAAAATCTATATGTGAGGGTTCACATTGAAAAAAGGCAACTTTACAGGGACCAAATTGAGAAATATTGCATTTGTTAGATACCAAATGCAGGAGAATGTGTACGGCAATGGAATTATGCTTTCCTTCAATGGACTTGGCAGATACCAAACGTGCTCTATGTGATTTCTATCTTCTCAAACTTGAAAAGTAAAGAGATGATCATGGTAAGAGATGATTATGGAATTTTCAAAAGGACCCTCCAGTTAAGAGATGATCATGGTAATTACAATATTTAGCTTCCATTCTTGGATTCAAAGAAAAACATTTTTCTTATTCTCAAACCTATATCCTTATTACGAATATTAAGTATAATCTCCTTTCTCTTATATCAGAATTTTCAACTCATTTTCGAAAGAAAATTTTAATGTTTTTTAAGTTGATATTTATTTATATGAAATTTATTCATATAAAATAACTAAAAAAGACCTACAACCATTAATATTCATTTAGATAGACAACTAAAGTAAACTTTCTAGTCTCAATATATATGTATATATACTTATCTATAGTCTGAACAAATATTAAAAAAAAAAAAGAATGAATAAATCTGTCACACTTGTCTCTGACTAAAATTGAAAAATCAAAAAGTAATAACTGCAAATCCACTTTTGCAGATAATTCCCATGTCTCTCAATAGTTCCTCACATGCATGGCTCAGTCCCAAGGGAATGTGAATGTAAGGATGGAATAAAGAACAAACTAGGATCGGAATATATAAAATATTTAGTACTATATTATATTAAAGTAAATTACTGTTTTAGTCCTTCAAATATTACAATTTTTTCAAATTGGTCCCTAAAAAATCATGTATTACAATTTAGCCTCGTAAATATTTCTCAATTTAATGTTTCATTGCTAAATCACAAACTATTCCATTGCTAAATATCAGTTATTTTAATTTAAAAACCACTTTGACAAACAAAAATTAAATTGAAATAAATATAATCTTCAAAAACTAAATTAAAACATTTCCTTTTTTAATAACATTGTTAAACGGGCAGCATATAAACAGGTCAATTTTCAATGTTTAAGCCCGCTTGTCATAGACCACAGGTCTAAACAGACCGGTATGCATACCACTCTTTTAAAAAAAAATTATATTTAAATAATATAATATAAAAATTACTAAAAAATTCAATATTTTTTATTAAAATATAATTTATATACATAAAACATTACTTTATTAATATTTTAAATAATACATAACTTTAATTTTTCATATTTTTTAAATGAACTATATTATATTTAAATTCAAAAAATCTATATTTATTTTTAAAAAAATTATGAAAATTTTCATATTCAAATTTATTACATTGAATTAAATATTATAAAATATAAAAAATAAGATAAAGTAAAATTATTTATAACCAACCTACTTTTAAATGAGACAAAAAAGACATGTCCAAGTCCGTTTATTTACAAACGGGTCCAAACTGACTTATAAATTTTAAATACTACTATCTTTCAAAGAATATACTAAAACAATTTTAATTTTTTGAGATCAATCAAAAAGAAGAAAATCAAAGTGATGATCAAGTGAACTGACAGGTGCTGCTACCTTATGGTTGACACTGACAGGTGTTGCTGCGTGATCTCAAGGCAACCTTAATCTTCACACACTAATTAGTTGATTCCCCCAAAGATTTTATATATTTATTTAATCTTCAATGTAAACACTTTCCATTCTTTCTTCTTTCTTTTCTCTTCTTTTCTGGAGCAACCCACTTACGGGACTTCAAACTTCAAAACAATTAAGTAATATTTTTATGAGGGAAAGCTGGGAATCATTAAAATATATATAGAAATATAGAGTGAGTGGCCAGTTATTGGATGTCTGGTTGGTCCCCACTCAGATCCTTGTACAAATCAGAATGTTTGATGATGACGACATCAGTGACATCACAAGAAACTAACATATTCATTTATTCAATTTCATAACAAATAATTGATGATGCTTTAAGTCCATCTCACAATATTCATACGTGTGTGTGTGTATATATATATATATATTCTACTAATTACAAAAACATTTAAAAGTACACCTTTGTTGTCATATCTGAAAAAAATTAGCTAATCCTGTCAATCTAGTCTCCAGCACATGGGTCAGTCTATAAATGAGAGTTTAGAAGTTTATGGTTTTTTAAAAATGAGTTTAAATAAATTAGTTTGTTTGACCCGTGGGTTAAATGGACAACTTGTCCCTTTTTTTTTTTTACTTTTCGTTTTTTTCTCTCACTCACTTCACGCAGGGGGTTTATAGTCCAAAATTAAGACCATCCTAAGCCATGTGTCACTCGCAAGTTGCATTAATCTATCTTGATTCTCGTCTTGTCTCATCTTTTTTGTTAGAATTTGCCTTAGCAATTCGCTCATGGCTCGCTTTGTCACTTAGTTGCTCTTTGTGGCTGGCTTTGTCTCGATTGTGATTTGTCCATTTACTCTGGTCTCTCAGTTTGTTTGGGGTTTGTCTTTGTTTGAGCTTTGTGCTCTTGCCTCCTACCTCTCGCCTGTCCATCATTTGTGACTCTGTGTTGAAGTAGTGAAGCTGGACTTTCAAAAAAAAAAAAAGAAAGGATTGCAGTCTAATCACGGATGGTCCTTATTTTTCATATAGAAACCCATATAGCAAATTCCACCATATTAAAAAAAATTCAGAATCTCGTAATTTTCGGAAAACATCATCTTCCTCATTTCTATGACGACAAAGATTTTGGGTCATGCATGGAAAACTATTGGTCGGGCTGACTCATGACTCACTTATTATATATATATATATACATACCTGTATATTGATCATTTTCCTCTATATATGTGAATTGTGAGGCGATAATATAAAGAATTTGATGTTATTAATATTAAATCATATCCTCCTCCTCGATGGACATGCATTATTGCAAATGCAAGCATGTTATGGATCATTTTCCACCCTAGAACGTGTTAAGCACTTTTTTGGAAAAGCAAAACCTAACCTTTGAATCCGAGTCACTTAATTGGCTTAATTAGCTGGTACAAGACAGAATTAATAAGTACTTCTCTTCTGTTTCTTAATCTAGCTTGGTTTATTTTTTAGCCCTAGTTTGGTGATCTTGTGACTTCTTGCATGCCTCCGAAGCTGTCTTATCATCAGGTTTTCTATACCTTAAATTATTGAAGGAATCCAACCAAAGCTAATTAAAACTATATAATCTATGTTTTGTTCTCTAGGTCAGCATACGAACACATGAAACAAGTTAAAATATATTTAGGGTTCTTATAGCTTCATTTAACTCTAAATTTAGTCTCGATAATTTAAAAATTAATAATTTGGTCCCTATAATTTTCAAAAACACAAAGATTGATCTCTAGTGTTAGTCAACTATCAATTAACAATTATCTTGGCTCACATAACGCTGACTAGGATTCTTCTATCAGCATATCTGTTCACGTCAGTGGCTACACATGTTCAAATTATTAGTTGACATGGCACCATGTCGTCAAATTTTTTTTTTAAATTCCCATTCAAATCCACATCGGATTCGTTGCTTATAATGCATCTTCCTTATCTCCAATCCCTTGTACACTATTCAGCATTCTGATACTCAACCAGAAATCAAATTACATTTGCTAAGTATATACTCTTTTGAAATATTGTATAATTATACATTTTAATTTTAGTATTTAAATTCTAAAATGTAGCTTTACTCTTTTAAATTATTATAAAAATATATATATTACATATCCATTATAAAATTAATATTAAAAAACTAAATTATTTTGAAAAATTTTCAAGTCAAAAATTGTGAAGAGAGTAAAAGGAAAGAAAGACAATGAAAGTATAAAATATAACTCCACAAAGCATTTGATTTTTATTTTTATGCATTAGTCTTAATTTATAAGTAAAGTTTGAAATTTTCAAGACAGTTAAGGGGAATAAAATATTATATTTCAATAGTAAGTGATTTAGAAAAAAAATTAATGATGTGGTGCCACATCAGCTGATGATTTGGATATGTGTGGCTGCTAACATGAACATATATATATATATATATATATATATATGTTAATGGAAGAATCCTAGTCAGCGCTACGTGTGCTAAGATAACTGTTGACTAATACTAGGAATTAATTTTTGTATTTTTAAAAACTATAAGGGTCAAATTCTTGATTTTTAAACTACAAAAACTAAATTCATGGTTTTGTAAAACTATATAAACCCTTTTAAGTTTTTAACCAACTATATACATATTGGTACAAATTAAGGTGGAATATAATTTACTGGTCCTGATAAAATGGCAATGTAAAAATAGTATATAACTACCCACGCATGCTTTGTAAAGTGAGGCGAAGACAAAGATCTTTCGTAAAAGTTACAAATACAAAGATTTCAAGATCCTCATAATATCTAATATTGGCTTTTGAGATTAAACTAGTTGAATCATTTTCAAGTCTGAGCTTCTAGAGTCAAGAATAAGATATATATTATGAGATCCATAATTGAAAGATGTTAATAATATTTTGTAACAGTTAACAAATGTATACATGGTATTTTTGGTGTGGTATATGCTTGAATTGTGGTATCATCCAAACTGACATCGTCTTCTTCAAATATTCTGAATAAGTATTCTTTATTAACATTAAATGCATGCTTACCATTGTATATTTGTTAGTCTAAGGTATAACTTTACAATGAAAAGTTGAAAAGGTACAAACGTACCAAATTAAAGCTTAATTTGAACACGATCGAGAAAATTAAGTTGATAGATATGGTTCGATCATTCAACGAACTCTCCATTATAGTACTAAGTATATTTGATGTTTCAACATTTAAAATATCAAATTCAAAAAAGAAAAAGAAAAAATTGCTACCATTTAAAACCAACTTAAATTTTTTAAAACAATTTGATAAGTACTACATATAATAAATTAAAATAAACATTTGAAAAAAAAAAAGAACTATTCCTCCTTCACAGACTTGGCCTCATAGGAGATAAAAGGCAAAGCAATTTCTTAATGCTTAAGGCTACCCACTATCTTAGAATTAATCTTAGACCATACAGGTTAACCCCACCCAGCTGGTCATCACCTACCATCCCATTTTAATCCTACCAATATTTCTTAGCATAAATATATATATATATATATATATATATATATGTGTGTGTGTGTGTGTGTGTGTACATATGTAGTTTTTGAGTTTTGAGAATTATAATATGACTGTGTTGGAAAACTGAGACACAGTAATTCCGCGGAGTCAGACAAAAGTTAGTTTGAGTTAATCAATTGCTTATAAAGAGTGCGCATATATATATATATATATATACCCCTATATGTTTCTTAAGCTGTGGCTATGCAATATAGGGTTCTTGATGAGTTTTTGTTCAGCGAATGAAATAATTAAGGGTTCCTTGATTATATATATATATATATATATATATATACACACGCATGTATATATCTTAATAAATTAGGCAAATGCTTGAATAAAGGGAACCAAAGCATGCCCAACCATCATTTGGTTTTGCTTCCAACATATAATTGAAGTTTTAGGAGCAATAAAAAACAATTAAACCTTCTAATTGCTTACCTCAAACTTTAGAGTTTTCTGACCCAGAGAGAGAAAGAGAGAAAGAGAAGACAGCGAGAGATATCTTGAAATCAACATATTTATAAAGCAAAAATCTTAGGCCAGCATGCATAGGGTGGATATATATATTAAAGTAAGAAAAAAATTGATGCATTCTCCTTCCATCATTAGGTCACTTGCAAATAGCTTCTTAAATGTTCAAAATTTTAAGCTGAAAAATAATTTTTTTAATTTTATCTATCTTAATTATAACATTTTACCTCATATGTTATTTTAAATTCTTCAAAGCACTCTCAACTTAATATGCTAAGATTAATGGCCTGTTTGATACCAAATACTGTTAAGGAAAAAAAAGAAAAGATAGAAAGGAATAGAGAAAAGGAAAAAGGAAAGGAAAGATGGAGAAAAAACATGCTTGTATGCGATAAAAACAAAATGATGGAAAAAGGAAAATATGTGTTTGGTATGTAATTTTTGAGAGAAAGGAAATATAGTATGTAGTGATCAATGGCTAAAATGCCCCTTTGTTTTTTATAACTGAGTTAAAAAAAATTACAACATAAAAAAATTACTCTTGCCCTAATCAGTCCTACCTTCCCTTCAACGCTCTCTTCCCTTCCTTTTGACGGCTTTCCCGGTAACCTTGACAATGACCTCAACGGCGCTCTCTACCCATCTTTCAAATCATCCTATCTCCTTGGTATCCATAAAAATGATCTGAAGCGTTCGACCAGCTTCAATTGATGCGGTCGACCAGTTACTTGATATCTTCAGTTTGACTTGGTTCCAGTGTAAGGCGGTCGATTGGTTGAAGACAAGCGGTGGACTGATTGCTGACAGAGAGTAAAGTCTTTGTTCCAGTATGAGGTGGTCGACCAACATTCAAGCACAGCAAAGATGCGAACCTGGAGATGAATCACCAGCGTATGAACTGGCGAACGCACCGACGCAAAGATGACAAATGAAGGAGCAAAAAGTGTGTCGCATCACCATCAAATGCTTATTAGGGCTTCATTGAGGACAAATCTGAGATTAATGCATGAAGGACAGGACAATTTGGAAAAAAGGGCACCATTTACTGTTTTCCATCGACTATGTCCGATTTTCCATCCAATATGCTCTGGAAAACGACCGTACCATTTTGATGGAATTAATCCCTCATAGCATTCCCACATTTCCTATAGAACCAGGCTACCAAACAACCAACTATGGAAAAAAACTCTTGATTCCCTCTTCCACAGTGCTGTAGTCACCACTACCAAACACACCCTAACTGATGACAAATGGAAATTAAACTTGCTATATCAAACTTAGATGAGTCTAAAATGACATATGAATTAGCGATATTGAAATTAAAATAGATAGGAAGACTTATTTTTGGAAATATCAAAGTTGAGAGATTAATAAATAAATTAAAAACATATATTTGCCTTTTGGCCTTCAAGTTACAATGCAGCAACACCAACATCCTTATTCCTTATTATTCAACATTCAAAAAGGTTCTTAAACAGTGAAAGGTGATGAAAAAGATGAAGTAGAAGTGTCACATCCCAAAAATTGAACATGTGAAAAGATACTACTCATTTGATAAAATTCTCAAACATACGTTATTTACATATATTCTGTAATGTTTTACATTCAACCTTAATCATTCATTCCACACTACAGAATTATATTCATCTGATAAGCAAATATAGACATACATAGTCTGATATTTCTATCTCATCGCAAGCCTAGGAGACCTATAGAAAGTATAGAGCGTTTCTAGTATCCACATTAATAAGTACTGGTATTCCACCAGACAGAAATAGAGAGTAATCCCAAGGGACTTCTAATCTTCCAACGGATACTCTTCTTTTTTGTTTTCTGTATCTGAAAAAAATAATCATAGAGAGTGTGAGTTGATTTAAAAACTCAGTAAGTAAATAATTGTACTATATAAAATATCAAAAGTACAAATACCACATTTACTCATATAATTAATTGTCTTATACATCGAGTAGTATGAGACTCTAACCCTTTCAAACTCATGAATAAGATTCCTTAGGTATACACCGAGTAGTATGGGACTCTAACCCTTTCAAACTCGTGAATAAGATTCCTTAGGTATACACCGAGTAGTATGAGACTCTAACCCTTACAAACTCGTGAATAAGATCTTATAGGTATACACCGAGTAGTATGGGACTCTAACCCTTTCAACTCGTGTATAGGTTTCATGGATATGCACTGAGTAGTATGGGACTTTAACCCTTTCAAACTCGTGTATAGGTTTCATAGATCTTTACTCATTAATAAGATAGTGAGAGTTTATCACATAGTACAATTGCCATGATATAAAATAATTTCTACATACTCTTATTTCTACCGATCATCATATACTCCCATATGAAAAAGTTGATTGCTTATTATCCAAATAATATTGTAAATGAGACTTATATTGTACTTTGACTAACAATATCAAATTAGCTTAGCAAGGTTATTCACTCACCTTGATGTTTGTCCAAGTTTACCTTGTTCCACACTAGAATTTGTGTAGGAAAATTTCCTAGTAAAATATATTACAAGGAAACATAAAAAAGGAAACAAAATCATGAAAATACGCAAAATTTTCTGATTGCTACAGTAACGGTTTGCTACAGTGTCGTTTCGCTACAGTAACGTTGACTGCTACAGTAACGTTGACTGTCGACACTACAGTAACTCGAAGAAAATTTTCCAGATTTTGCCGAAATTCTCTGGTTGCTACAGTAACTCAAGTTTTTGCAGACGTTTTTGCAGAAATTTCTAACAAATTCATCCTTTTCTTTCTTATTTCTAAACCAAAATTTCAACTCTTTTAACCGATTATAACTCAAATATAACTTCTAAAACAACTGAGATTCATGAATTATCATCAAAATCTTCAAGAACAAAACCTCCTCTAATCTTTCATATAAACTTAGATTTAAGAAAAATAATCAGATTAAAGCTTACCTTTGATCCTTACAAAGCTTTTGAACCGAACAAATAATCGAAACTCTGAAGATCAAGGAAAGGATTTGAGAAGAAGATGAAGAACTGAGAGAGAAAATGAAGTTACTGTTCCTTTTGCTTCGCTTCATAATCGAATTATGAGAAGTTACTATTGAAGTTTTATATTAAATATTTCTAATGGGTTATTGAATAACCCATGGGTATCCATAACCCAACATCCAAACCCATCCAGTCAATTTACAATAAATGGACTAATTGACCATTCTTAAACCACTTTTCCATGAATTTCACCATTCTTAGAATATATCCCACATGGTGCAAATATTTAGTCCAGTCATTTAACTCAATTTTTCATAAATAATATTCAAAGAGAACAATTAAATATGAAAATTAAAAATGACCAAAATAAATAACTAAAGTAACGTTGTAAAATTCTAAAATACTCTTAGGCGAATTATATTCCAAAATTAACGGGTATTACATTCTACCCCCTTAAAGAATTCGGTCCTCCGAATTAAAATCTTACCTCAAGTTTCAAACAAATGTGGATATTTTTTCCACATTTCATCTTCTGTCTCCCACGTAGCTTTATCACGAGAATGATTTCTCCAAAGAACCTTGACAGTAGGAATTTCTTTAGTACGCAATTTCTTGACTTTTCTATCAAGGATAGCTACTGGTACCTCTTCGTAGGTAAGAGTTTCATCAAAATGAACTTTTTGGGGTTGAATGACATGAGAAGGATCAGGAAGATACTTCCGTAGCATGGATACATGAAATATTGGATGAACTCCCTCTAGGTCGGAAGGTAGGTCTAGGTGATATGCCACATTACCTACTCTGTCTACAATCTTATATGGGCCAACATACCTCGGACTAAGCTTGCCTTTCTTCCCGAATCTCATTACTCCCTTCATAGGTGAGATTTGTAAGAAAATCATATCACCTATTGCAAATTCAAGGTCACGTCGTCGGTTGTCCGCATAAGACTTCTGTCTACTCTGAGCAGTTAACAACTTCTCTCTGATCAGTTTAACTTTATTTATATCTTCCTGTATCATCTCAGGTCCAAATATTTTGGTTTCACCAAGTTCAAACCAACCTATAGGAGATCGACACCGTCTCCCATATAATGCCTCAAAAGGTGCCATCTGAATACTGGCTTGGTAACTGTTATTATAAGCAAATTCAATAAGAGACAAATGATCTTCCCAACTTCCACTGAAATCCATCACACAAGCTCTTAACATATCCTCTAAAGTCTGAATTGTCCTTTCAGACTGTCCATCAGTCTAAGGATGGAATGATGTGCTAAGATTCACTTTGGTACCCAAAGCTTCTTGAAAGACTTTCCAGAACCGAGAAGTAAACTGAGGTCCTCGGTCTGATATAATGGATATTAGTACACCATGAAGTTTCACTATTTCTTTAACATAAAGTCGAGCAAGTTTTGCTACACTGAAAGTGGTATGAACAGGAAGAAAATGTGCTGACTTAGTAAGTCGATCCACTATGACCCATATTGAGTCATTTCCTTTTGTTGACCGAGGTAAACCTACTACAAAATCCATAGTGATCCTTTCTCACTTCCACTCGCAAATATCTAGTTTTTGCATCAAACCAGGTGGTCGTCGATGTTCAGCTTTAACTTGCTGACAAGTCAAACATCGAGCTACAAAGTCAATCACGTCTCGCTTCATGCCCTCCCACCAGTAAACTTGTTTCAAGTCCTGATACATTTTCACAGCACCAGGGTGTACAACGTATGGCGAACCATGAGCTTCCATTAAGATTTCATGTTTCAAAGATTTAATGTTGGGGACACAGAGTCTCCCATTAAACCATAAGACTCCTTCTTCATCTACCAAGAAACTTGGTGCTAGACTTTGCCTGGCTTTGTCTCTGATTTTGACCATATCAATGTCATTTTCTAAAGTTGCTTTTACTTTTTCAACAAGGGATGATCTAACTGTTAAATGAGCCAGAAATGTACCTGACTCAGTGATCTCGAAGAATACTCCATCAGCTTCCAATTCTTGTAGTTCACGTATTAGAGACCTCCTTATAATGGCAATGTGAGCTAAACTTCCCATAGACTTTCGACTTAGAGCATCAGCCACTACATTTGCTTTACCTGGATGGTAAAGGATAGTACAATCATAATCCTTCAGAAGTTCCATCCACCTTCGTTGCCTTAGATTGAGATCTCTCTACTCAAAAATGTACTTAAGGCTTTTGTGATCTGTAAAAATTTTACAAGTCTCCCCATATAAGTAATGTCTCCATATCTTTAGGGCAAACACTACAGCTGCCATTTCCAAATCATGAGTGGGGTAATTCAATTCATGCTTTTTAAGCTGACGTGAGCCATAAGATATGACTTTACCATGTTGCATCAATACACACCCTAAGCCTATCCTTGAGGCATCACAGAATACAGAGTAACCCCCTGGTCCTGATGGTAGGATTAAGACTAGTGCAGAAGTTAAACACTCTTTCAATTGGGTGAAACTTTGCTCACATGAATCATCCCAAATGTATTTAACATTCTTTCGAGTTAACTTATTTAATGGGAGAGTCGTCTTAGAGAAATATTTGACAAAGCGACGGTAATACCCTGCTAAGCCAAGAAAACTACGTACTTCCGACACAGTTGTTGGTCTAGGCCATTGTTTTACTGCTTCAATTTTACTTGGATCTACATGAATACCTTCTTGGGAAATAACATGTCCCAAAAATGTTACATGATTCATCCAGAATTCACATTTTGAGAGCTTTGCGTACAACTGATGCTCTCTCAAGATCTGAAGCACTATTCTCAAATGTTCAGTATGTTCTTCATGACTCTTTGAATATACCAAAATATCATCAATGAATACAATTACAAACTTATCAAGGAATGATTTGAACACTCTGTTCATTAAATCCATAAATGCTGCTGGTGCATTTGTCAGCCCAAAAGACATCACAAGAAATTCATAATGTCCATACCGTGTACGAAAAGCAGTCTTAGATATATCATCATTCTTAATTCGTAACTGATGATATCCAGACCTTAGATCAATCTTTGACAAGTATTTTGCTCCTTGAAGCTGATCAAACAAATCATCTATCCTTGGTAAAGGATACTTGTTTTTCACTGTGACTTTATTCAGCTGACGATAATCTATACATAATCTTATAGAACCATCTTTCTTTTTCACAAAAAGAACAGGAGCACCCCAAGGTGAAAAACTTAGGCGAATGAACCCTTTGTTCAACAAATCTTCCAATTGTTCTTTGAGTTCTTTTAGCTCAACAGGAGCCATACGATAAGGTGGAATAGAAATTGGTCGTGTGTCTGGGACCAAATCAATACTGAACTCAATATCTCTTTCTGGCGATAATCCAGGTAAATCTTCTGGGAACACATCTGGGAATTCATTAACCATATGTATGTCTTCTAACTTCTGTTCTTTCTTTTCTAAATCTTTGATAAAAGCTAGAAATACCTGACATCCCTTTCGCAACATACGCCGGGCACTTAACATAGATATAATGTTACAAGGTACATCACTTCGATCTCCTTGAAACACAAAATTACTCCTCCCCGGCATATTAAAGGAAATAACTTTATCACGACAATTTATAGTAGCATGACAAGAAGATAGCCAGTCCATCCCTAAAATCACATCAAAATCTAACATATTGAGAATCATAAGATCTATCTCAGTTTCCGTGCCCCCAACAATTATTTTACAAGAACGATAACATGTTTTAACCATCAAAGTCTCTCTCATCGGTGTGGAAACCAAGAATGGTTCTTTAAGAGTAATCGAATCAAATGCAAATCTCTTGGCAAATATGGGTGTCACATATGAGTGAGTATAACCGGGGTCAAACAAAATACGTGCAGCAAAAGTATTAACAGATAATATACCTGTAACTACAGCATTGGATGTTTGAGCATCCTGTCGGGTTAGAGCATATGCTCTTGCATTTCCTCTGCCAGCAGCTTGTTTTCCACGGTCACCTTGGCCTCTTCCAGAACCTCTTCCCATACTACCCCCTATTGAAGGGGTTGGTGTTTGAGTAATAGAATGTGGTCGAGGTGGCAAAGTAGACCCTTGACCTGGTTTTGTCATGAGCTGAGGGCACTCCCTTATAAAATGTCCTTTTTGTCCACAGTTAAAACAACCTGTACCAACAGTGTTTAACCTGCATTCTCCGAAGTGAAACTTTTCACATTCAGGACATTGAGGTTTTTCCCTTCTACCTTGAGTACCTCCTCTACCAGAAGAGCTAAAACCACCCCTGCTCTCTGAACGAGGCTTAGCCACACTGGCTGTAGAATAAGATAACTTAGTAGGAGTGGCTGGAACATGTTGTGATGCAGTAAAAGTCCCTGAGTCTTCCCTTTGACGATGTTCTTCTTTATTCTTTGATCTCTTATATAGTTCAAGGAAATATTGTGGGTCCTCTTTGGGATCTTCCCCTGAAAAAGTAGGAGGCATCATTTTTTGGAACTCAGACATTCTTACCTCCCTTACATTATCTCCTCCAGCTAACTGAGCTGGTGGTACAATTTTAGCTTCAACAATAGGAGGATCCACTGGCAGGTTAGCTTGTGCAGCTCGACCTCTCATTTCAGCCTCAAATCGGTCAAATCGTTCATTCATCAAATTAATCACATGTGCAATAGTTGCATTACCAACGTGAGCATCAGGTTCGACTCTCCTTGCTTGCTCACTAGTTGCGCCCTTAGTACTTTGAGCATGTAAACTATCACCACGGTTAGGATCATCTTGCATATGTACTGGTGGAATTATGGCCCTCCTTGGACCCATATGCTCATTATTATTAGAAGATCCTTCTGACATTGAACTGTCACAGATCTACACACATAACAAACGATATTCAGACATAAACAAAATATCACTTACTAGCCCCACTGAGAAGTTATCTATAAAATGACGTTATACTCTACAAGGTCTTTTATGGAACTTAATCCTATAGTCATGCCGCGGCTCATGACAATAGGGAAGGGCCCACAAAGATCACTTTGCTCTGTACTCTATAGGGGACCTATAAAACCTATCCTCTGATACCAAATTGTCACATCCCAAAAATTGAACATGTGAAAAGATACTACTCATTTGATAAAATTCTCAAACATACGTTATTTACATATATTCTGTAAGGTTTTACATTCAACCTTAATCATTCATTCCACACTACAGAATTATATTCATCTGATAAGCAAACATAGATATACATAGTCTGATATTTCTATCTCATCGCAAGCCTAGGAGACCTATAGAAAGTACAGAGCGTTTCTAGTATCCACATTAATAAGTACTGGTATCCCACCAAACAGAAATAGAGAGTAATCCCAATGGGCTTCTAATCTTCCAACGGATACTCTTCTTCTTTGTTTTCTGTATCTGAAAAAAATAATCATAGGGAGTGTGAGTTGATTTAAAAACTCAGTAAGTAAATAACTGTACTATATAAAATATCAAAAGTACAAATACCACATTTACTCATATAATTAATTGTCTTATACATTGAGTAGTATGGGACTCTAACCCTTTCAAACTCATGAATAAGATTCCTTAGGTATACACCGAGTAGTATGGGACTCTAACCCTTTCAAACTCGTGAATAAGATTCCTTAGGTATACACCGAGTAGTATGGGACTCTAACCCTTTCAAACTCTTGAATAAGATCTTATAAGTATACACCGAGTAGTATGGGACTCTAACCCTTTCAACTCGTGTATAGATTTCATGGATATGCACTGAGTAGTATGGAACTTTAACCCTTTCAAACTCGTGTATAGGTTTCATAGATCTTTACTCATTAATAAGATAGTGAGAGTTTATCACATAGTACAATTGCCATGATATAAAATAATTTCTACATACTCTTATTTCTACCGATCATCATATACTCCCATATGAAAAAGTTGATTGCTTATTATCCAAATAATATTGTAAATGAGACTTATATTGTACTTTGACTAGCAATATCAAATTAGCTTAGCAAGGTTATTCACTCACCTTGATGTTTGTCCAAGTTTACCTTGTTCCACACTAGAATTTGTGTAGAAAAATTTCCTAGTAAAATATATTACAAGGAAACATAAGAAAGGAAACAAAATCACGAAAATACGCAAAATTTTCTGATTGCTACAGTAACAGTTTGCTATAGTGTCGCTTCGCTACAGTAATGTTGACTGCTACAGTAACGTTGACTGCCGACACTACAGTAACTGCTACAGTACTCGAAGAAAATTTTCCAGATTTTGCCGAAATTCTCTGGTTGCTACAGTAACTCAAGTTTTTGCAGACGTTTTTGCAGAAATTTCTAACAAATTTATCCTTTCCTTTCTTGTTTCTAAACCAGAATTTCAACTCTTTTAACCGATTATAACTCAAATATAACTTCTAAAACAACTGAGATTCATGAATTATCATCAAAATCTTCAAGAACAAAACCTCCTCTAATCTTCCATATAAACTTAGATTTAAGGAAAATAATCAGATTAAAGCTTACCTTTGATCCTTACAAAGCTTTTGAACCGAACAAATAATCGAAACTCTGAAGATCAAGGAAAGGATTTGAGAAGAAGATGAAGAACTGAGAGAGAAAATGAAGTTACTGTTCCTTTTGCTTCGCTTCATAATCGAATTATGAGAAGTTACTATTGAAGTTTTATATTAAATATTTCTAATGGGTTATTGAATAACCCATGGGTATCCATAACCCAACATCCAAACCCATCCAGTCAATTTACAATAAATGGACTAATTGACCATTCTTAAACCACTTTTCCATGAATTTCACCATTCTTAGAATATATCCCACATGGTGCAAATATTTAGTCCAGTCATTTAACTCAATTTTTCATAAATAATATTCAAAGAGAACAATTAAATATGAAAATTAAAAATGACCAAAATAAATAACTAAAGTAACGTTGTAAAATTCTAAAATACTCTTAGGCGAATTATATTGTAAAATTAACGGGTATTACAGGAAGTATTCCCTTCCCGGCTCCTTGTAGCTTTTTTTTTTGGGTCAAAACAATCATCCATTGTCCAAAAATTTTGTTTGTATTAATTAATCTAGATTCGAGTCTGATAAGACCATAATAAGCAGTAAAATTGTCCCTACCAAATTTTAATGTAACTATATTTTCAAAAAATTAAATTTAAAACTGATTAAATTAGAACAACTAATTACCAATTAATCTATGTGCTTGATAGTTCGGTCCATTGTGGTCAAATAAAAATTTTGAAACCTGAAATCGAAAGTATACTTGAAAAAGAGGACCCTGCAAATAAAGCTAATTAACAATAAGAACCATAAATGTGCAAACGTACGCTTTAATTATAATTATGCAAAGTTATATGGAGCAATAAGCACCTTGAAAAAAAAATGATCAATTTGATTACTATTATAATTCTTATTCTTATTTGTCCTTATTATTGGATCAAAAGTATAGTCTTGATAGTTATTAGGCCAGTCATTAAAGTGCATATTAGCATTATTTATGAAAAAAAGTTTAAAATGAGTCTAGTTCCATTACATCTTTTTTGTTTCAAGCAATCTATATATGTGTATGTGTGTGTGTGTGTTTTTTTTTTTTTGGTGGGGGGGGGGGGGAATAATTAATTAACTAATCAAGGTACAACTTACAAGGGACTAGATCAACATCAACTATCATATTGAGCATAATTAATTATTTTATATGGTGTTATATATATATATATATATGTATATATAAATGTATGTTTTGAGTGTTGCATAGAGTATGAATTTATAAAATTTCGTTATAATTAATTTCCTTTTAATAACATGTTATGGGTTATTTGCTGTGTTTGTGATCATCATGAACTAATTCATGTATTATTAATTTATCATGATATTTGCTGAAGTGACTACATAATTTGAATTTCTATTAACAAAGAAACATATCAGAATTGTTTGGTATTTTATATGACATTGTGGATGCCTATGATTTTAAGATAATAGTATATATTAATATCAGATTTTTTTAATATGAAAATTAAATATTACTAGAGAAGGTATACAATTGAAATTAACAGTTCCAAACCTAAAAATTTAACGATGTAAGACCTAAATGGATTTTAGATGATACATGAGTTACTAGTAAAACAATAGCGTGCATGTTTAATGCCTCTTAAGTGCTTAGATATAGATAGATAAAACCAAGAAAAAAAAGTGCTCAGATGAATAAAAGATGATGATATATCAAACATACATGTCAATAGTTGTAACCAGAAAACAACTATATAATCAACAATTTTGTACAATATATGTTTGTAAGGAAGTGAACGAATGTAATATTAATTAAAAGAGTTGAAATTTAATTTGACGCTGGTCTGAAATTTTATACATAATAAAAAATTAAGCAAAAGTACATTTTAAGAGCAATTAAGATATTGAAGTTACAAGGCCTGACAGCACAACTTTATAATTTTGAGATGCCATGAAGGTATATGCCTAACACAAATATATATAATTTGAAAAAAGTAATGACTATTAATTAATTATTTTGAAGAGGAATTAATTACAACTATGGTTGTTAAACTTTATAGTTAACTCTTAAACTCGTCCGAATTTGTGAGTTTATGTATCAAAATCAAATGAAATTGGTCCTAGAATGAGAACTCAGTCAAACTCGTGTAAATTTGCTGAGTTTATACTGAATCAACCGCGTTGAGTTAGCAACTATCCAAAATATATATTTTTCTAGTACTCAGTCCAAAAAAATGGGTCACCCATATCCAAAACCATGGAGTCCAAAACCGTATGAGAAAATTGAAAATTTTAATATATTTGTTATTAGATTTTGCAACTAATAAAAATAATTTGTGTTTGTTGGGTAACATTCTTATCAATTAATATTTTACTTTATTTTATCAATTTGTATTTTGTATAAGGAGTCAATTGAACCTAAGAACAGCAATATTACAATAATTGAAATTAAGTTATTTTTATATTAATTATAAATTAAAATATTGTTTATGTGTTAAAATATATATAATTTTAGTAGCTTATTGAATGGAGAAGAAATATGTAAACGTTTAGGGTCTGTTTGGTTTGTGAAAACATTTTCTGTTTTCATTTTCAATTTTCATTTCATGAAATGCATTTCCTGAAACACTGAAAACATCTTTTTGATGTTTTCAGATTTAGGCTTATTTTAAGAAATGTTTTTAAGAAAACGTTTTCAGTTAACTCAACCAAACGTATTTTCAAGTCTATTTTCTGTTTTCAATAAAAATGAAAACAAGAAATGCCCAAACCAAACAGACCCTTACGATTTTAAGTTTCAAGTTTATCTCCTTCATTGAATATTAGATAAACTCTTGAGTTCCACAGCCTTAAATACAACCCTCTATGGGTTGACGCTCCATCAATCAAAAGTATGACCGATTATTATGCTTCTCCATATTAGTTGTCCCTATTCTAAAATTTAATGGAGGAATTTTTGAAGATCGAAATTCAAAATATTCCCAAGATAAACTATAAACAACTGTTTTTTCAGAGCCTTACAGATGCAGAGAATGATTGGCCATTATAATTATAAAATAAATTAAATCAACCAAAAGAAAAAGTAGTCATCACCTCGCTATTTAATTATTATTTATCTACATATACGTAATAGCATATATATATATATATATTCTCTTCCAACTATCAAGACAAAGACAAAGTGTAAACTTAATTGCCCTCAACTAGTTATTAATAGTTTATGATTGAAAAGACTCAGGTGACTCCCATTAATCAACTCTTATATATGTGTGCGTGTGGCAGAATCATGCTAAACCACTCCAAAAATATGAAGATTGACATAGATTCGAAATATGACATAAATGTACTGTATAATATAAAATATATATATATATATATATATTTACAGTTATATTAATGTTTAATGCTAATATTTTATTCATAAACAGTAGTTGTTAATACTTCCACGTATCGTTTGTACTATTTGATGATAAGCACCTTCACAAATAATAATGTTTCAGAATAATTAAGGGTATCAGATTATGATGTGGGATACCATATTACCATGTGATTCTCCTCAGATTTGCACCTTCTGCTAATTTTGTAATTAACTCTTGGTTTTTATCAACTTGTACATATTTAGTACATTATATACATACATACATACAAAAGGAAAACAAAAAGATTAAGATTTTACAACAGTAAAATCCTTTATAATAGAAAAAGAATCACTATAAAATTGTTGGATGCCTTCCGCCCTCAAACTTTAGTGTAAGAGTTACACCAGAAGGAATTGAAACCAAAATGTCATCTACATAGATTAATATCATCAACACCTGAGTCTTTTGTTCTGAATATGAATAAAGAACTGTCTAACTTAGTGTTAAAGAAGCCCAAGCTAATCAAAATTGTCCTTAATTTGTCAAACCAAGCTCTTGGAGCTTGTTTTAGACCATACAAGGCTTTTTTCAACTAGCAGACATGGTTGGGATACTTTGGATCTTCAAACCCCTAAGGTTGCTTTGTAAGCACATTCTCTTGCAAAAAACCATTCAAAAAAGCATTGTCTATGTCCAATTGCTTCATAAAACCAATTAAGAGACACAACAATTGATAGAAGAAGCGCCTTATACTAACTAGCTTTGCAACTGGGCTGAAAGTCTCATTATAATAATTAATATCTGCATCCTTTTGGAATATCCCTTGGCCATTAACCTTGCCTTGTGTCTTTGTTAGTTCAAGATAATACTCTAGAGGGGGTGAATAGAGTATAGGTAGTTTTTCGTAAAGAAAACTTATTGTTTAAAGTTATTAAAATAATGTAATGAGAAAGGAAGAGGAATGACACCGTGATTTATAATGGTTTAGAAAAATCACAAGGATTCACCTACATCTACTCTTTACAACACACAGTTATAAGTATTTTATTAGGGAAATAAAATCACCAATATAAAGAAACTAGACTAAGGTTCAGCCTCCAACTTTTATGCCATCTAATAGTAACCTTCAGACTGGATCGGCATGATCCTGCTTTTACACTTTACCAATTAGAACTTTATACGTCCTTAGCAAACGTATACTAAAGACCTTTCTTAACTAGAAAGATGCAGCTTAGCAGCTTTTACTCCTCAAGCCAGATACCCTACTAGGTACCTACAATGAGTCCTCACACAGATAAAGAATACAAATTATAAGAGTATTCTTACAGTTCACTCAGAACACGGGATGGAGAGAAAATCTCACTAAGAGGAAAATGATCAATACAATTCTCTCTCACACAGGAAACAAAGAGTGAGGGGGTGTTTGGTAGCAGTGGAGATGCTGGAAAGGAAAGGCGCTTTCCACTACTGTAGCTTTTAATCGGGCGCTTGGTAGCTTAACTGTATATATTGGAAAGGGAAGTGATAAATCCATATTTCATCAAAATCTGCATTTTAGCTTCCATCATATATTGGATGGAAAACCGGTCATTAATATGGAAAACAAGGTAAATTCTCTTATTTGCCCTCGCTTTGCTAATTCAAATATCAAAAACATCCTAATGCCCTAAAAAATATTGATAAAGGTCTTCTCGCTGCTGCTGTAACCTCCTGATGTTGTCAAAATCCCTAATCACTGTTAGAGCTTCCACTGGCAGTCACCCTTCATCTGTGACTGCACACACTCGTCTGAACATCCTCATCTCACATCTCACGGTAAGCTTTCATTTTACGATGTTAGTTATTAATCTACTGTGAGCAAATATTTTTTTTCATCTATCATTGTAATTATTATAAGCACTGCCTAAAATCTCTTATAATTAATCTATACTAATGCTAACAACAATAACAGAAAGAGTTCCTTTTTTGTACATGTCCAAGAGTCTGTCAGTAATTTGTCAGTAAATGAAGCTATCATTACAGTTTTTGTTAAGAATTAACATTATCAAAACATAAGATATTTGGAGCATTTTGGTGAATACTTATCTTATTGTGGATACCATGTTACAGTTATGGATAAATTGAGAAATCAGATAATTGCAAAAGCAGTTGGTTCAATTGTGTCATGGTAGGTTCATATGGAATTGCTATTTGGAAATACTATATCTCCATTAATGGAGTTGGCAGGCATCAGATCACTAGAGTGCCTTATACAGTTGATTTTCACTCTCATAGACTCATTTTAGAAGCTTGATATATAGTAGTGATAAAGCCTGTTTTGACTTAACAAGGATAAATAAGTCAACATTAGATAGACTTTGTGAGATGCTTGATTCTATAAGAGGACTTAAACCTACAAAAAATATGCTTGTAGATGAGCAAGTATCAATATTTGCACATATTTTGTCTCATCATGTGAAGAATAGGGTTATCCAACAACAATTTAAGAGATCAGGTGAGAGTGTGAGTAGACATTTTAATAGGGTACTCAATGCAATGATGCATTTAGGAGGAGTACTTTTCAAATCACGTGATCGGGTGCTTGCAGATTCAATAGATCCCAGGTGAAAATGGTTCAAGGTAATCTCTGTTTCATATTTTATTATATGTGATTATGTGATCAAGTTGTGTATAAATTATAAATTAAGCCAACTTTTCTATAGAATTGTGTTGGTGCCCTCGATGGAACACATATAAGACTTATAGTCCCAATAGAGGACCAACCATGGTATAGAAATCGAAAATGTGAGATTACAACTAATGTACTAGGCATTTTCTCCCAAGATGGCCAATTCATCTTTGTCTTGCCTGGGTGGGAAGGATCTGCAGCTGATGGATGAGTTTTACATGATGCAGTTTCGAGGAGACATGGATTGAGAGTTCCATCAAGTGAGCATGAAAAATTATTTTAATATAAGTTAATAGCCATATATGAGCACTGACACATCAATTATTGTATTTGAAGAGTGTTATTATTTAGTGGATGCAGGATTTACCAATTGTAAGGGATTTCTAGCACCTTATAGAGGACAGAGATATCACCTTAATGAGTGGAGAACTGGTTCCCAACCTACAAATCCTTGTGAGTTTTTCAACATGAAACACTCAACTGCCCGTAACATCATCGAGAGGTGCTTTGGATTGTTGAAAGGACGATGGGCCATACTTAGAAGCCCCTTATTTTATCCTGTCAGAACACATAATCGAATTATAATTGCTTGTTGCCTACTCCATAATCTCATAATGCGGTATAACTAATTGGATCCATTTGAAGACCCAGAAGGAATAGAATTAGCAGAACTATCTGATGATGAAGATGATCTTACTGTAATTGAGCCTACTAATGAGTGGAGTCAGTGGAGAGATAGTCTAGCAGATGACATGTATCGTGAATTTAGGCATAGGCGAAGATAAACTTCTTATATTGTGTGACATTAATTGCATTGCATTGAAGTGTTATAAGACTACACATTAAAACATTTTTTTATATTTTGATAGTTGCTATTATTTTGGGTTGGTGTTACCACCTCTTCTTAGTTTTTATAGTTTGATAAATAATTATTTACACAGTTTGGTAAGTATTTGTTGAATGATAGCTTGGCACACCATTGAACACCTGAGGAGGATGAAATGCTAGTGGATTCACTTGTGGAACTGAAGGAGGCTGGAGAGCTATATCATTGTGAAAAGACGTTCCAATCAGGTTACTTACAAAAATTAGAGAAGAAACTTGATGAGAAAGCCCCCAACCATGGGCTTCTAGGAAATCCACACATACTATCCAGGATGAAGACATTGAAGAACAGCTGGCAAGCTGTGTGTGACTTGCTTCATGCACCTAACACTAGTGGATTTGGATGGGATCCTGTGTCAAAGTGTGTTGTAGCTGAGCCCGCTGTATAGGATGCCTATTTACAGGTGTGTTTGATCACTCTTCTCTACTTGTACTTACTTTTTCTTTGACTCTATACTATATATATTATATAACTTTTTGCATTTATTTTCCTCTACAGTCAAACAAGAGTAAAGTAGCTTGAAGGAACAAGTCCTTTCCGCTATACGAGCGACTATGCATAGTCGTTGGAAAGGATCGTGCAACTAGCCAAGATGTACAAACTCATGCTGACATCACAGAAGATCTAAAAAGCCAAGCTGTAGAGGTTGAGCACACCATTCCAGTTGAAGATGAACTGCTACCAGACTCTGCCCTACCTGATGACACTGTCGAAATGTCTGAAGCCTCTTATAATTCAAGGAGAAAGCAAAGGAGAAGCAATGGCGATCAAATTTCTGAAACTACTGAACTTAGTGATTCTATACAAGCGGCATGCACTAGCATTGCCACATCCCTTGATAGGCTAACAAGTGAAATAAATCTGATGGAAAGGAGTATGCTTGAAAGAAGAGAAAGACTATTTGGAGAATTGATGAAGGTCAATGGTCTTATAGAAGAAGAAATACTTCGAGCTAACGTGGTGATTGGAAGGGGGCAATGTCTTATAGTTCAACTACTCTCAAAACCTGATGACTTGAAGGCCGCATGGATCAAATCTATCATCTAGTGTGTCATGAAATAGCATATTTCTCTGGGCTAGTGAAAGTTAGCTATAAAAGTTTGAACATATGATATGCTTGTGACAGAGTTGTTGTCACTGATTACTTTTTGATTTTTTTGTATTAGATGACAATGTTGACAATGTTTGTAGGACTGTTTTGTATTATATGGCAGGACATGTGTATAATGAATTAATATATATATATATATATATATATATATATATATATTTGCTCTTGTATTAAATGGCAGGAAATATGTATAATATTATTAACATTATTTAATATATATATATATATATATATATATATATTTGCTTGGTTGTACATATGTTAAAAATTAATATGAAAAAATATGTTTAGTTTGGCTAAAATTTTAGTGTAATTTCATCAACCAGTGGACCTGTTGCTTGTATCTTGGCCAAAAATTTAGTGCAATTTCATCAACTAGTCGACCTATTGATTGTATCTCGGCCAAAAATTTAGTGCAATTTCACCAACGACCTGTTGTATCCAGTCAAACTACACAGCAGACGGTCGCTTCTCCCTTAAACTAGCTAGCAGCCGGTTGATCGACCTCCTACAGCTGGTCAACTGGCCTCTCTCATTAATAGGCAGCTGGTCAACCGGCTGCTTTATTACTAAGCAGCCGGTTGACCGGCTGCCTGTAACCAGTCGACCGACTTGCTTTTCTTACCTATATAAACCCCTTTGTGCAATAGATTTAGGGTTTCAAACCACAGTGGTCGACCTGTTTACTCCTATTTTTAACCTCTTCTCTACTCTGCTGCAACCACTACTCTTATTAACCAACCACTCCTCTGTTTAACCAAGGCCATTAATCTTTCTTAGATATGGCTTCATCCTTAAAGCGAGCACGAACAAAAAATATTGAAACCTCCCCAACAATAGATCTTTTGCTGGAAGAAGAACAGAGAGACAGGTATGCTCGAGATTATCAGTATAGAAAAGTTATTCCTAGTAAATATCTGGATTGGACGTACTTTTCCAAGAGGAATATGTCATTTATTACTTGTCTGGAACAATTTGGACTTAAAAAAATTTGTGAAGTATGCTGGTAATTGGTCTGATGAGGTTGTTAGAGCATTTTACACTACTTTTGATTTTATACCGAGGGATAAACTCTTTACTGCTACTGTTAGGGGAACAAAAATCCTGATTAATGAAGAAAAATTAGCTGAGATTATTGGTATTCCTCTACCTGATGAAGATGCTCTGTGCTTCACTGATAATTATCATTCACTGAGTTCTACTCTTTATAGCAAAGAGGAAACTTATAAAACCATCACAGGAGAAGAGTTTTCTGGTGAAGGGATCAAAGTTGCCAACATGGATGCCAATGGTAGATTGCTGCTAAGCACTATCACACATATTTTAGTTAATAAACCAGGAAATTGGGCTGGTGGCAGTGAGTCTGAGTTTTTTATTATGGCATGTATTTTAAATGGTAAGCAATTCAACATTCCATATTTTATGATGCAATGCATGGCAACTTGTTCAGCTCAACAAAAGTCACCCTTGCCATATTCTGCAATAGTCTCTAAAATTGTTAAGCATTGCAAAATTAACTATCGCTTCAATAATATGAAACCTTCCACCATTATTGATTGCAATTCTCTGAGAAGAATGAATTTTGAGTTGGTTGATGATAAATGGCTGCGTGCACCAGAAAACTTAACTATGAAAAGGGCCAGAAAAAAGACGAGAACAACATAGGGTAGAACAAGAAGTTGGAATAAGTGCAGCAGATCCTTCTGTATTAGGTCCTTCTGTATCAGTTGGTAGTATGCTAAATAATATGTTGGATAATTCTAATCATATGTTTTGTATGATGGACTCTATGAATACTAAACTAAATTCCTTTCAAGCCAACATAGCCTCAGAGATGGAATCCATAAATACTCGTCTAACTAACTTTGAACTAAACACAGCCTCAAAGTTCCAACAAATAAAGGATATGATACGTCAACTTAAGTAGTAACTGAGGAGGAGTAACTGAGGAGGATTGAAGACCTTGATGATACGTGGATTGTATAATATTTATGAGCTTTTTGTGTGTGTATTTTGTGACCTTAGATTATAAATTCCTCAAAACTTTGTTTACAATTACAATTATATTAGCTTTAGCCTCTTATTTGTGTATTGTGTTAATATACTAATTCAATTTCATGTTGATTCTGTTAATATTCCAATCTAACTTATTCAATGTCACTGAAGTCAGCAATTTTATTGATTCCATTAATCACAAAGGTTTTTTACACTATATACCAAACACACAACATCAGCACTATGCTACAATAACATAATCTATTGCTATCAAGTTGCATCTTCTTCACTTTTTGGTCTCACGTTTTATCACGTCCGCATCTGTTTCTCATGTTTTATCATGGCGACATCTCTTTTTCAGCTTTTAACCCAACCATATTAATATCGACTGTTGTGACAAATTCATCTGGTGTACAAAGATCGTCCGCAACACTTTACATATCAAACCTGTAAGACATAATGTATTTATCGGTGAAAAATGAACAGTTGATAGCATTCGTACAGCAACGCAAATTAATTAGGCACAGAACAAATTTTAAACATCACAAACATCGCAAATTGCAAAAAAATTATACCAGATGGATGGAAAGACCAAACTCTCTACTGAAGAGGACATTGGAGGATGTCGTTGTTGATAAAGTTCAACGGCAACATCGATGAGCTAGGGTGGGATGTCTACGTGAGCTGGGTTTTGCGAATAGGTTAATAAAAGGTAAGGTAAAATTGTCATTTCATTTCAATTTTTTTATATTTTTTTAAAATACATATTAAATATATAAAAAAATTTATTTCCACTCTATTTTTCATTGCATACCAAACATGTTTTTTTTTCTATCTTTTTTTCCATTTTTCATTCTCTTTTCCATTCCATTTTCCTATTTCCTTTTCATTCCCACCCTTTCTGAGATACCAAATGCCCCCTTATAGTATGAGTATGATCACATAGAAATTATCTTTCTCAACTTCAATGTCTAATGTTGTTGTTGCTTCTGCCTTTTATACCTTTCCAAAAGCTAGCCATTGATAGAAGATGCTCCCTATTAATTGGGAGAATTAATGCTGATTGGATTTAATGTTTGCTTCCTTAACTAGTAATTCGTGCCTAATATAGAAATAAACAGCTATAACTTTAATGGACTTTGATTGGATTTTATTTGACAATTATTCTTTCCTTTTGCAATTTCCCTTCTATTTATATAGATTTGCTTATTAAATGCGCTATACGGTTAAATCGAGTTATCAGTAGATTTGTTTTTTGATTTGGCTTAATTCATGCTGGGTTTGTCTGACAGTATTGAATGTGAACTAGACTATCAGGTTCCTCATAGGTTCTCTCAGGTTCCACTTAAATTTTCAGAATCAGAAACTTGATCCATCATTCTCCCTTTTCTTGATTCCTGGCAATCCATGATGCTCCTCCATAATTGGTGCATGGATATCGTTTTTTTGCTCCCCTATACTTGGTGCCAGGGATTCCTCAATAGGGTCCTGAAACTTACACTTTCTCAAAAACCAAGTGATTAGCAATCATATTCAAAGAATCAGAGCAAGTATATTAAATGAAATATAGAATCAATTAATACTGAGAAGAAAACACATAATCATTTAGCCACAAAGGATAAATATTTCATATCATTCATTCATACGTGTCGTACATTAATATTTTCTCCCCTATTGCCAAACAAGCAAAGAGGGGCCTCAAAAAAAAAAAATAGAAGCAAAAAAATGCATGAGACATATTAAAAATGGAGGCCACACAGGCCAGAGAACTACAAAGGAAAGCCTAAGAACCAGACAAAGAATTGGTCTTGGAAATAGAAGTTGGAACGGTAGTGATCGGATGGGCAGCAATAGCATGTGGCTTAACCATAGACCGTAGTGTGTTTAGACTAGCTTCCACTAACTTCAAACTAGTTTCCACTAACTTTATACAACCAGTCAGCTCCTCATTCATTTTTTGCAAAGATATATCCATATGGTCTTGCATTCTTAAAAGTTCCTCAACCACAAAAGAATATAATCCATTTATATTTTCACTGATTCCCACTAGTGGGGTCTCAGCTCGATAAGGAGGCGGTAAAGCAGGAGTTAGAGTAGGAGTAGCATCAATTAATATTGCAGTAGGTGTAGAGGCAATAGCTATAAGTGTTTCAAAATCGGCAGTGGGTGGAGCAGGAAGGACTTCTTCAGTGAGAGCGGTAATTTCAACAACATGAGGTGAAATAGCGAGTTCATCATAGACATTAATAGTAGCAGTAAATGGTGACATAACAGGGTCCTGAACAATAGTCTCAGGAACATTAGGAACAGGGGCAACAATCTCCAGCTTTGCAAGAGATGGAACAACATGGTCCTTTTAAGCAAGTGTAGGGTTTGGCGAAGAGGGTGCTAGAGACACAGGGACAGATGGATCCTTCTTCTTCCACAATATCCTCTTCAGATACCTCCAGACTGGTGTCCACTTCAAGTTGTTTTGGATGTGATTTAGGACTTTCAAAATTTTTAGACACTTTAGCTTTCTTTGACCAGGATCTCCTATGAGTTATTCTAGGAGATTTACTAGGTGGCAGCTACTTTTTGGTAATGGATGATAGCTTCCTCTTTCCCTTTGGAGCACTAGGGCCCTTGTCTAAATCAGGGTTCTCTATCTTGTCCTAACCCTTACTTGTCTTCTTAAAGCCCATATTCATGAGTAACCTACTTTTGTAGATACCTTGGGAAAAAGAAAGGGTAGCATTGTAGTTGTCAATGAAGACATTTCGCCGATTGGCAATAACTATGATGATTGACCCATAAGGCAGCTATACCTTCTTATTTTCTAAGGCAGCCCTCATATGGCTCAGCATAATAAGGGTAAGCTCAGTGAAAGCCCGTGAAGAAAAGACCAAGCAATAGAAATTTCCAAAAACATAGGAGCATTGGACTTACTTGCTTTGGGGATCACCATTTGAGAGATAGCGAAAAAGAGAACATGATTTGAAACATTATACTTGGCTACGTCCATAGGCCCTGAGTGGCCTCCCATCAACTCCTTCATGGCTTTCTCTTGGGAGTACCCTTCAAGAGGTACCTCTTTATGGCCGTAATATCCATGAAACTAAAAATTGGACCGAACCAGTCGGTTAGACCAAAAAAATCGATGAACCGACCACTAGTCCGATCCGAGTGAACCCCAAAAATTGGAGAGTAAACAAACCGGTAAAATTACTACAAAACCGATCAAACTGGCAGAATTTAACGGTTACCTGATTTTTAAATTTACTTAAAAAGCAAGCAGGCCCAGCGAAGCTTTAAGCCACTAAAAAGTTTTTAATGATGCAATATTGGTGGGCCCATGCGCAAGACACAAGCCAACCACTGCACTTGGGGAAATAACACTAATTGAAGCATATATAGGAAAATGTGAGAGGATCACCGTGTTGTGCAGCCGATGTCGGACTTGAGCTTCATTGCATGGCTTCTTTCTTTCTCATTTCCTCTTATTCTTTGTTCTATTTTCTTAGTTTATTTTTGTTGATTTTTCTTTTACTTGCTTTTTTTCATCTAACTTAGTTTTTGTCTTAGATTATAAATATGAATTATGAACAACAATTAAAATTATATGATGGTCTATATCTATTAATATATACATGAAATTAGAGAGTTCAAGTTTATATAAAAACTATAAAATTACAAAACTAACAACATCACTAAGTGGAGTAGAGTTATATTTTGTTTATATATATTTATTGTTTTAATTATATATATATATATATATATATATATATAATTTTTAATATTTTAAAGTAAACCGGTTCAATCACGGTTCAAAACGATCCAACCATTAAGCCTTGAACAGGTGCCTTCACCAGTTCAATGGCTGGTCTCATTTTCTAAACATTGGTAATATCTATCAACCCCTTCATTAGGGCACCCGGTTTTGTAAGCTTGAGAGTCTCTCATAAGCTTGGTGTTCCTTCCTTTTAGTATAGTAATTGCACTAAGATCCTCATCAAAGACCATGTTGGAATTAAACTCTTTCACATTTTAGGACTCAAGGTATCAATTTTGGCGTTGGTGAAGAACCCAAAATCCACTGATTTGCCAAAAATTGTCTGTAGTAGAAGTTAAAGAAGTATTTCTTCTTAGCAGCCTCAGTCTTAAAAGTTTTCCTAGCCCTTCTGGCTCCCATCAAAGCAACAGAAACATTTGGACTTTGTTTCTTCATTAGAGACGCCATTGTAGAACTATAGAGATAGAAGGTTTATGAGAGAAACGACAGTTTTAAAATTTCTAAAGGAAAAAGAGAAGTCTCTGATTTCTTTTTCACTGTTATGACTCAATATTCATAGGATCCTCTCTTTATATTGTGGTCCCCCAACAGTTACTTTTTGAAAATATACCTACAACGGTTAAAACCATAAATATAGCATAAATAACGTGGAGCACTTCAGGCATGATAGCGTGTCTGTAGTAGATATAGGCTCAACTTTCCTTGCAAACTCCAGACACATGGCATAATAAGGTATAGGAAGAGATAATGATAGAGACATAAAGATAATGAGAAATATTTGATTTGCAGTAATTTCGTGAAACCATAAAACTCATAACTTTTTCACACATGTATCAATTAAAAATGTGATTAACGCCATAAAATGAACTTTAAGCATTCAAAACGGATTGGTCTTTTGCGAGTTTTTAGGATTCAGAGATCATACCTCAGTAGCAGGAGAATTTTTAGGCATTTAAATCCATCATACCTAGTTCACGTCTAAGTCTTACAAATTGGTCTTCTACGAATGGCTTGGTGAATATATCAGCCACTTGATTGTGTGTATCAACATATTCCACAGAGATGTCTCCCTTTTGGACATGGTCCCTTAAGAAATGATGTCTAATTTAAATGTGCTTAGTTTGAGAATGTAGTACTGGATTTTTGGAAATATTGATTACACTAGTGTTATCACAAAAAATAGGTATCTTGTCATATTTTATGTCAAAGTCTTGTAACTATTGTTTAATCCATAGCACTTGTGCACAACAGGACCTTACTGCCATATACTAGGCCTCAGTAGTAGACAAGGCAACAGAGGATTGTTTCTTGCTATACCAAGAGACAAGACAATGACTGTCACGACCCATTTTCTAGGCACATGACCGGCACAATGATGAATATCCCATCACTGTAAGCCTTTCGATAAATTCTTCCCACAAGTAAAATCGTTAGTCATTATCTCTATATTCTCAAAATACCATTCCTTAATAAATACAAAGAAAATACATCAGATTTTCTTAATTAAAAATAATAGATCCTCAGTACGAAATACATTATCATACTGAAATACAAGTCAAATACCAAACCCCTGACCTAGATGTCCTAGACGGTTACAGAGCAACATACTGTATAACAAAAGAAGGGCCTACCCGACAGCGGGAAGGTCCAACGTGATCTACTCCTCTAGCGGATGTACTTCGGTGGCAACCTGATCTGAACAAAAAGTTTGTACAAACAGTGTGAGCTTTTAAACTCAGTGAGCAAATCGGCCTCGCGTTAATAAAATTCAAATACATCACCAGTCATGCAAGCATATCCGAAGGCTCAAGCTCAACCAATAGACATAGTTAGAAATTACATACAAGAAAATTTCATCCAATTCAACAAACGATACTAGTACTCGTCAATGGCAATATATCCCGGAGAGCGCACACAGGCCGGCTCACCAATTTTGTATTTTTCCGCCATGACGCACAACCTCATCCTCTTAGCTAGGGCGCCTCACGGATTTATCACCAATCCGGGCTATATCCTTACTGAGGGAATCGTTGTCTCCACACTCATTGGTCAAGACACCCTTTAACCCGGGTTTTCCGCCTTGCCGTGAGAGGGGGTACTGTACCGCTCAATCACAATCAATAGTACAACAGTTCATATCATAGTCAGAAGCACAATATAATACTCATACATATAACAGGTATAGTATATAACTATATGATTCAAATTTCATATCATCATGAGATACTTGCTTTGTCTTATCCATACTTCTGGATTAATTATCTCATTATATTCGTCATTCTGAATCCAATTTCCCCCTATGAATCTTGGGAGTGTCCTACGACATACTTTTTATCACCAGTAATGCTAAAACTCTATTAAAACAGGGTCGTTTCACTCACCTGGATTCCGTACGAGTATCACTTCTCTAAATCGTTACGGACAAGAGTACGCAGGTGAATTTCAGTGTTCCGCTACAGAGATTTTCATGAAAGATTACAGAAAATACGTTAAGATCGTTTTCGTATAGATACTGTTCATACGTATGGGTACTATTCATACAGTCACTATTCATACGTACAGTACTATTCATATGGTCACTATTCATACGTACAGGTACTATTCATACCGGAAATACAGAATACAATCTGTAAAAGAGTACACCAGGTAAGTTCCCAGGAAAGAGTGGAGGGTCACACTGGACACACTTAAAAACCAGGTCTTTCCTTAGCCAGAACTTTCCTAGACATGTATTCTCCACAGATTATATTCTATTTCGGTAATCAGAGAATCAAAATAACAGCTAACGACAGTTTTTCTGATGTGGAAGATCGGCCAAAGCCGCAACCACAGAGCATACTTAAGAAAATAACTTCTAAAATTTGAAAGACATAGAAAGGGCATAGTATCCTTACCTAAGCAAAAACGGAAAGGCCCAAAATCTCAGAAGCCTAGCGTCGGAGCAAAAGAAACTTAAGGAGGGAAGAAGAGAAGTTGAAGGTGTGAGTTTAGAAGTGAAATGGAAGGGCCTATTTATAGCAAAAGTCAAGGGTACTATTTGATACTATGCACTAATAAAATATTCAATTTACTATTTATGAAAATGACATTTCTAATAATGCAGTTACTGTACACCTTACGCGATGGAAAATTTTCGTTTATTTACTATTAGAAACTTTAAAGGGAAAACTATCCTTTCACCTTAAATCTTTAAGTTTCTTTTCAATTCAGTCCTTTCAATTTAGTCCCTGAGGGTATTTTTACACATAAAACGTCATTTTCTCCTACAAACTTCTTTCTAGTTTTCTCTTATAACCAAACCACATCTAGTACTTGACATTTTGACTGTATAAATGAACAGTACCATATACGTAAATAGTAACAGTAGTTTGAAAACACGCATTTATATTTTATTTTTCATGGGTATTACATTATCACCCCCTTTAAGAAATTCGGTCCTCCGAATTTAAATTACCTCAAGTCGTAAAAAGATGCGGATATCTAGAACGCATGTCGGCCTCGGCTTCCCATGTGGCTTCTTCGTGAGTTTGATTCCTCCACAAAACCTTGACGGATGGAATCTCCTTAGATCGGAGTTTCTTTACTTGACTATCGAGGATAGCTATTGGTATCTCCTCGTATGACAAGTTTTCATCTACTAGGATAGAATCATTCTGAGAAGGGTGAAGTATGTGAGAAGGGTCATGAAGGTACTTCCTTAACATGGATACGTGAAAAACAGGGTGAATCCCTTCCAGATCCATAGGTAGGGCAAGCCGATAAGCCACTTTTCCCACTCGTTCTAGAATCTCATAAGGCCCGATGTATCTAGGACTCAACTTTCCTTTCCTTCCAAATCTCAACACACCTTTCATTGGAGAGACCTTAAGGAATACCATATCGCCGACTGAGAACTCCAAATCACGTCGTCTGTGGTCAGCGTATGCCTTTTGTCTACTTTGAGCTGCTCGCATCCTATCTTGTATTGTCTTAACCTTGGTTAGGGCATCCTGGGCCAAGTCAGGTCCTAATGCTTTCGCTTCACCTACCTCGAACCAACCGATCGGAGATCTGCAACGTCTCCCATACAAGGCCTCAAAGGGTGCCATCCCAATAGTGGCCTGGTAGCTGTTGTTATATGCGAACTCTACAAGATACAAATGCTTTTCCCAGCTATCACTGAAATCTAGAATACAAGCTCGTAACATATCCTCTAGCGTCTGAATCGTCCGCTCTGACTGTCCGTCTGTCTGTGGGTGAAAAGCGGTACTAAGGTCCACTCGAGTACCTAATGCCTCCTGAAAACTTCTCCAGAAACGAGAGGTAAATTGAGGACCTCTATCAGAAATGATAGATATAGGTACTCCATGCAACTTTACTATTTCTTTAATATACAATTGTGCCAACGTTACTACACCATAAGTGGTTTTGACTGGAATGAAGTGTGCTGATTTGGTTAGTCGGTCAACAATGACCCAAACTGAGTCATAACCTCCTGTGGAACGAGGTAGACCAACAAAAAAGTCCATCGTCACTCGTTCCCATTTCCATTCAGGAATCTCTAATCGTTGTAACGAGCCTCCTGGCTTTAGATGTTCAGCCTTAACCTGTTGACAGGTTAAACAACGAGACACAAATTCTGCTATGTCTTGTTTCATTCCTTTCCACCAGTAGATCTGTTTCAGATCCTGATACATCTTGGTGGCTCCTGGATGTACAGCATATGCAACACGATGGCCTTCTTCCATGATGTCTCGTCTAAGAGTTCCAACATGTGGTACACACAACCGTTGTTCAAAATGTAAGACTCCTGTATCGTCGAGTGTGAAACTATTCACTTCACCAATCTTCACCTTTTTCATAATTTGGACAAGCTCAGGATCCTCCATTTGAGATATCCGTATCTGGTCAACAAGGGAAGATCTAGCCCTGATATGGGCTAAGAATGATCCTGTCCTTGTAACCTCAAGAGTAGCACCTTTTGCTCTCATCTCTTGTAGTTCTTGGATCAAGGGTCTTTTTGTTACTGCTATATGGGCCAGACTACCCATAGATTTTCGACTCAAGGCATCTGCTACCACGTTTGCTTTACCTGGGTGGTAAAGAATATTGCAATCATAATCTTTTAGTAATTCTACCCATCTCCTCTGCCTCAAGTTTAAATCCTTTTGGTCGAAAATATATTTTAGACTTTTATGGTCAGTGTAGATTTCACAAGTTTCTCCGTATAGATAATGTCGCCATATCTTTAATGCGAAAACTACTGCTGCCATTTCCAGATCGTGGGTGGGGTAGTTTTGTTCATGTTTCTTAAGTTGTCTCGATGCATATGCCACTACCTGGCCATGCTGCATGAGAACACATCCCAACCCTACTCTTGATGCATCGCAGTATACTGTAAAACCTCCTGGTCCTGAGGGTAAGACCAATACAGGTGCGGAGATTAACCTTTTCTTGAGTTCTTGAAAGCTTTCTTCACAAGCGTCATCCCATTGGTACTTTACCCCTTTCCTAGTCAGTCGTGTGAGAGGGGCGGCTAACTGGAAAAAATTTTGGATGAAACGACGATAATATCCTGCCAATCCCAAGAAGCTGCGAATCTCCGTGACCGAGGTAGGTCTAGGCCACATTTTGACCGCTTCTACTTTGCTTGGGTCTGCTTGGATGCCATCTTTGGAGATCACATGTCCCAAGAAAGTTACACGATCAATCCAAAACTCGCATTTAGAGAATTTGGCGTACAATTGATGATTCCTCAATGTCTGCAACACAACACGAAGGTGTTGTTCGTGCTCTTCTGAAGTCTTTGAGTACACCAGAATGTCGTCTATGAAGACAATGACAAATTTGTCTAAAAAGGATTTAAAAATCCTATTCATTAAATCCATGAAAGCAGCTGGTGCATTCGTTAATCCAAATGACATCACCAAGAACTCGTAGTGCCCATATCTGGTACGGAAGGCTGTTTTAGACACATCCTCCTCCTTGATCTTGAGTTGGTGATAACCAGACCTCAAGTCAATCTTTGAAAAACACTTGGCTCCTTGAAGTTGATCGAAAAGGTCGTCGATGCGAGGCAACGGGTATTTATTTTTGATAGTTACCTTATTCAGTTGCCTGTAATCTATGCATAGTCTCATCGATCTGTCCTTCTTTTTCACGAACAGAACAGGAGCTCCCCAAGGTGAATAACTTGGCCTTATAAAGCCTTTGTCTAGCAAGTCCTGTAACTGAGTTTTTAACTCTTTTAATTCTGTTGGTGCCATTCTATAAGGGGGTATGGAGATTGGGCGAGTATCTGGTGCTAACTCTATCTGGAACTCAATCTCTCGATCTGGGGGTATACCTGGTAGATCATTTGGGAAGACATCTACAAACTCCTGGACTACTGGAACGTCTTCTACTTTTAGTTCTTCTTTCTTAATATCTTTAACGAATGCCAAGTATCCTTTACAGCCCTTTCGCAATAAACGTTGGGCACACATTAAAGATATAAGATTCCCAGAAATTTCACTCCGTTCACCATGAAATACGAAAGAAGGCTCCCCCGGAATATTAAACTTAACTATCTTATTATAGCAATCCAGGGTGGCATGACAAGATGCCAGCCAATCCATGCCCAAGATGACATCAAAGTCTGTCATATCTAACAGCATTAGGTCTACTGTTGTATTTATTTCTCCGACTCTTACCTTGCAAGCTCGATAGCCTCGTTTTATTAGTAAGGTGCCTCCAGTAGGCGTAGTTACTAAAAACGGACATTCTAATCTAACAACTTTTTGCTTAAAGTTCTTAGCAAAGAATGGTGACACATAGGAATGCGTAGAGCCAGAGTCAAACAAAACATGTGCAAAATTTGATTCAATCAGAAGAGTACCTGCTACCACCGTATTAGACGCCTGAGCATCTTGACGGGTTAAAGCGAATACTCGAGCGTTCCCTCGGCCTGTTGAAACCTGCCCTCGACCACCTTGTCCTCTGCCAGCACCTCTTTCGATTCCATTGCCTCCTACAGTTACAGGGGCTATATTGGCAACAGTGGCCTCTGATTGATTAGGGTGTACTGACCCTTGGCCAGATCTCGTGTAGAGTTGGGGGCAATCTCTTTTGATGTGGCCCTGTTGACCACATTGGTAACAGACCCTAGTGTTGTTGTTGACAAAACAAGCTCCGAAGTGATTTCTTTCACATTTAGAGCACCAGGGCCTTTGTTGACCCCCTGTACCACTTTGTTGACGCTGTGGTGCACTAGCAGTAGAGGCTGCACGTCCAGAACTCTCTCCGTGGTAGCGTGATTTCTCATCTTGTTTCCTCTTTCTTTTGTTATTCCATTTTTCTTTTTGCATATCTCTTTCTTCCATCATACGGGCGATGTCGACGGCTTCTGTGTAAAATGAAAAATCTCGTATTTTCGATCCCACCCTGTCAAATAAAGACTCTCGAAGGCCTTTAATAAACCGTCGGATCTTTTCTTTCTCAGTTAGGACCATGTGAGTAGCATATTCAGACAACTCTATAAATAGATTGTCGTATTCATCGACGGTTCGTGATCCTTGCCGGAGTGCCTCAAACTCATTCATCTTTGCTTCTCGTATACTCTCCGGAATAAATTGTTCTCGAAAAATTCTTTTAAAGTCATTCCATTTAACGGGTGGGGCATTTCTGGCCATGCCCTTCTTCCATGTTCGCCACCAGCGGTCGGCCTTACCTCTTAACTGAAAGGTAACAAGGGTTACTTTTCGAGGTTCAGGACATTCTAACGTGTCAAGGATTTTCTCACAGTCATCTAGAAAATGTTGTGGGTCTTCATTAACATCTCCTGCAAAGGTTGGCGGATTCAGCTTCATGAATTCTGAAATCTTGACCTCTGTCCCTACCCAATCCTGAGGAGGGGGTGGAGGTGGCATCTGGTCTGTCTCTTGTACTTTTGCAGCATGTACTGATGCCTGTGAGCCATCTTCAGATGATTGTCCCATCAGAAGTTCCTTTAGCCCATTCACCTCGTTCTGCATTGCAGCTAATGCTTCCATCACTACAGTCGCGTCGATTTGTGATGGTTCTCCAGCATTTCTTCCAGGGTTTTCAGTGGATATTTCTCTGTTTTGTGCATGGTTATCTTCTGCACGGTTAGGCATCTCCAGTCTTGCATTTGCTGACTGAGCAGCTGGAGGGACCAAAGCCCTGCCAGATCTTGTGCGGATTCCAGAAGCGTTTGATTTTCTTGGTGTCATCTAAACTTATTCTACAATTAAGAATAATATATATCGTCACTATTATGCTTCAAGTAAAGACACGAAAGAAAGGGATTTTAAACTCTACAGGGCTTTTGGTGGATCTTCATCCTATGGTCGTGCTGCAGTCACGACAATAGGGGAAGGCCCACTAAAGACACCTTGCTCTGTAATCACTAGGAGACCTAACAACTTATGCTCTGATACCAACTTTGTCACGACCCATTTTCTAGGCACATGACCGGCACAATGATGAATATCCCATCACTGTAAGCCTTTCGATAAATTCTTCCCACAAGTAAAATCGTTAGTCATTATCTCTATATTCTCAAAATACCATTCCTTAATAAATACAAAGAAAATACATCAGATTTTCTTAATTAAAAATAATAGATCCTCAGTACGAAATACATTATCATACTGAAATACAAGTCAAATACCAAACCCCTGACCTAGATGTCCTAGACGGTTACAGAGCAACATACTGTATAACAAAAGAAGGGCCTACCCGACAGCGGGAAGGTCCAACGTGATCTACTCCTCTAGCGGATGTACTTCGGTGGCAACCTGATCTGAACAAAAAGTTTGTACAAACAGTGTGAGCTTTTAAACTCAGTGAGCAAATCGGCCTCGCGTTAATAAAATTCAAATACATCACCAGTCATGCAAGCATATCCGAAGGCTCAAGCTCAACCAATAGACATAGTTAGAAATTACATACAAGAAAATTTCATCCAATTCAACAAACGATACTAGTACTCGTCAATGGCAATATATCCCGGAGAGCGCACACAGGCCGGCTCACCAATTTTGTATTTTTCCGCCATGACGCACAACCTCATCCTCTTAGCTAGGGCGCCTCACGGATTTATCACCAATCCGGGCTATATCCTTACTGAGGGAATCGTTGTCTCCACACTCATTGGTCAAGACACCCTTTAACCCGGGTTTTCCGCCTTGCCGTGAGAGGGGGTACTGTACCGCTCAATCACAATCAATAGTACAACAGTTCATATCATAGTCAGAAGCACAATATAATACTCATACATATAACAGGTATAGTATATAACTATATGATTCAAATTTCATATCATCATGAGATACTTGCTTTGTCTTATCCATACTTCTGGATTAATTATCTCATTATATTCGTCATTCTGAATCCAATTTCCCCCTATGAATCTTGGGAGTGTCCTACGACATACTTTTTATCACCAGTAATGCTAAAACTCTATTAAAACAGGGTCGTTTCACTCACCTGGATTCCGTACGAGTATCACTTCTCTAAATCGTTACGGACAAGAGTACGCAGGTGAATTTCAGTGTTCCGCTACAGAGATTTTCATGAAAGATTACAGAAAATACGTTAAGATCGTTTTCGTATAGATACTGTTCATACGTATGGGTACTATTCATACAGTCACTATTCATACGTACAGTACTATTCATATGGTCACTATTCATACGTACAGGTACTATTCATACCGGAAATACAGAATACAATCTGTAAAAGAGTACACCAGGTAAGTTCCCAGGAAAGAGTGGAGGGTCACACTGGACACACTTAAAAACCAGGTCTTTCCTTAGCCAGAACTTTCCTAGACATGTATTCTCCACAGATTATATTCTATTTCGGTAATCAGAGAATCAAAATAACAGCTAACGACAGTTTTTCTGATGTGGAAGATCGGCCAAAGCCGCAACCACAGAGCATACTTAAGAAAATAACTTCTAAAATTTGAAAGACATAGAAAGGGCATAGTATCCTTACCTAAGCAAAAACGGAAAGGCCCAAAATCTCAGAAGCCTAGCGTCGGAGCAAAAGAAACTTAAGGAGGGAAGAAGAGAAGTTGAAGGTGTGAGTTTAGAAGTGAAATGGAAGGGCCTATTTATAGCAAAAGTCAAGGGTACTATTTGATACTATGCACTAATAAAATATTTAATTTACTATTTATGAAAATGACATTTCTAATAATACAGTTACTGTACATGAAAAATTTTCGTTTATTTACTATTAGAAACTTTAAAGGGAAAATTATCCTTTCACCTTAAACCTTTAAGTTTCTTTTCAATTCAGTCCTTTCAATTTAGTCCCTGAGGGTATTTTTACACATAAAACGTCATTTTCTCCTACAAACTTCTTTCTAGTTTTCTCTTATAACCAAACCACATCTAGTACTTGACATTTTGACTGTATAAATGAACAGTACCATATACGTAAATAGTAACAGTAGTTTGAAAACACGCATTTATATTTTATTTTTCATGGGTATTACAATGACCTAAGATTTGACAGATGCCACTAATGCTCTTTCTACCAATTAAATAAAAAACACCATTCTTTGGGTACCATAAACCAAGGTCCATTGTACCTTTCAGGTACCTGAAGACTCTTTTGACAGTAACCATATGAGATTCTTTAGGGTCTAATTGGAGTCTCGCACATAACCACACATTGATCATAATGTTAGGACGACTTGCTGCGAGATAGAGCAAAGACCCAATCATGCCTCGATATAGTTTCTAGTCCACATTCTTCCTAAATTCATCCTTGTCCAATTTCTTTGCAGCACCCATTGGGGTCCTAGCCTCTTTCATTGTCCATCCCAAACTTCTTTAGAAGCTCTTTGATATATTTTGCCTGGCGAATAAAGATTCCTTCTAAGAATTATTTAAATTGCAGCCTAAGGAAAAATGTTGATTCCCCCATCATGATCATTTCAAACTTGCTGGTCATAAGCTTAGAGAAATTATTACACATATCTTCATTGGTATAACCAAATACAATATCATCTCTATCTTTGTTTTTTATCTTAATAAAAAGTGTTGTGTCTATTTTACCTCTTGAAAAACTATTTTCAAGTAAAAACTTGGTTAACCTCTCGTACCAAGCATGAGGGGCCTGTTTAAACCATATAGAGCTTTTGATAACTTAAACACATGGTTTAGAAAATAGGGTCCTCGAACTCAAGTGGCTTTTTTTGCAAACACATTCATTTATAAAGCCATTTAAAAATGCATTTTTTATATCCATTTGATATAACTTGAAATTTTTAAAACATACAAATGTTAGAAGGATTTAGATAGATACTTATCTTACAACAGGTGCGAATGTCTCCTCAAAGTTAATACCTTTTTGCTAGTTGTATCATTGTGCTACTAGCCTAGCCTTGTTACAAACAACGTCGCCTTGTTCATCTAACTTGTTCTTAAACACCTACTTGGTACCGATTATGGACTTGTCCCTGTGAGCAGGAACTAGCTTCCATACCTTACTTCTTTGGAATTAATTCAGTTCTTCTTGCATGGCCATAATCCAAGAGTCATGACCAAGAGCCTCATCTATGTTCTTTGGCTCAATTTGTGATATGAATGTCATATGGTTCATTCTCTATATTAACGACTGGTCCTTCTTTCTTCTATAAGATCCCTAATGATGAAGTCTTGTGGGCAACTGGTGGTACCTCTCTATTCTTAAGGAACCTTCTGATGATCTCTTAGAGGTGCTTCGTTAGGTTCCTATTCAAGTTCTAGATTCTAGTGACTAGAGCCCTCATCAACTTCTTTGGCAGTAGATGCTTGATTTTCTTTTGTATTTGTTGTTGATTCTCCAAACATCATCTGAAGCTTAAATGGTTCATTATCTTTATCTGTTCTATTGACAATCTCAAGAGATGGGTTATCATTAAATTTCACATGAACAGCTCCCTCAATAGATTTTGATTTCATATTATATACACGGTAAGCCTTGCTACTATTGGAGTACCCAACAAATATACCTTTATCATATTTAGCATCAAATTTTTCAAGGTTATCTTTAAGGTTTAAGATGCAGCATTTGCAGCTGAAAGCATGAAAATAATTTATGCTTGGTTTTCTTCCTTTTCATAGTTCATATGGCATCTTGTTTAGAAAGGGCCTTATAAGACATCTGTTTAGGACATAACATAAGGTGTTGATAGACCCAGCCTAAAGATTTTTGGGAAGGTTATTGTCACATAGCAAGGTCCTGGCTATATCTAGTAGGGACCTGTTTTTCCTTTCCACAACATTATTCTATTGCGGAATCCTAGGGGTAAAGAAGTTGTGTGATATTCCCTTTTCGTTACAAAAATCTTCAAGGAGATAATTTTCAAATTTGATTCTATGATTGCTTCGGATACTTGAGATTTGAAAATCTTTTTCATTTTGAACTTTCTTGAAATATATTTTGAAAATTTGAAAGCAATCACTTTTGTTTGCAAGAAAGTAGACCGAAGTAAAATGAGAATAGTCATCAACTATCACAAGCCCATATTACTTTCCTCCTAAATTGTACGTCCTAATGGGACCAAAAAGATCCATATGAACTAGTTAGAGGGGCCTTGTGATTGATACATGGTTTTTTTTATGGGAAAGAGTTTTTAACTTGGTTTCCTTTTTGGCATGCTTCACACTTATGGTCCTTCACATATTGAATCTTAGGAAGACCAACAACTAGATCATTCTTGGCTAGTTTTGACACAAAGTTTCTCCCATATTTCTTTTGCTGAATAATACCTTGAGAGTTTTTTAAACTCTTTTGCATTTATTGCACACAGCAAATAGTTAACAGCTCTAAAATTTAATTCAAACTTACGCTTTTCATCATCAATCATTTCTGCCATATCTTTGACCCTGTGCACTAAGAACCTGCATCATCTTTTAGATCTTTACTCTAGGATGTTAATCCTAAAATACTTGAGACCCATTTGATACCAAATGTTAGTTCCAAAGAATACTTTAGAAAGGGTGAATAGAGTATACGTAATTTTTCATAAAGAATACTTATAAGGGTCCACTTATCTTATTAGGGTCCTATTAAACAGATAACTCTTTTAGCAAATAAGTAAAATAATGTAAAGAGAAGGGAAGAGGAATAGTGGTTCGGATGAATCACAAGGATTCACCTACATCCACTCCTTACAACACACAGTTATGAGTATTTTATTAGGAAAATAAAACCACCAATACAAAGAAACCAGAATAAGGTTCAGCCTCTAACTTTTATGCTACCTAGTAGCAACCTTTAGACAAACCAGACTAAGTTTCAGCCTCTAACTTTTATGCTACCTAGTAGCAACTTTTTCACTTTACCAACTAAGATTTCACACGTCCCTAGTAAACGTACATAGGAAACATTCTCAACCAGAAAGGTGTAGCTCATAAGCTTTTACTTCTCAAGCTAGATACCCTACCGGGTACCTGTCACGTCCCAAAATCTGAGCACGTAACCGGCACGGAAAGTGAATTTCATTTCACCTCCGTAAGCCTATCTTTCTCTTAAAAATCATACAATTCTTTTTGATGCAACCAAACCGAGTCCTCTATACATACTACAATTATTCACATTACATCACTGAATGAACCTACCCGATTACAGAGATTTCTAGATTTATACAACTTAGAATAATACTTAACTATTACACCTTTATCCTGAACAAATGAAAGGTAATCATGGACTAAGGATCCATAATTGCTTGTACCGCTATTTACCTTCAGCTATCAACTCTAAAAAAAAAATATGTCAATAAGAGGGATATGAGAAAACCACGTGCCCAGTGAGCAGACAACACAACACTATGACAAAAAAAATATCATGCATCATAATGATAACATGCAGCAATCATACATAAATCGATCATCATATAATATAATATTATTCATAATACCTCACAACAATATCCAAGTAAATCAAATACATTTCAAATAATTCACAACAGCAATCGGTGAAATCAATTTCACACAGATTTTTCGTACAAACCGGGTCGTCCAGAATACCTGTGGATCGTTGCCCGCGGCCCCCGCCGCATCCACCCTTATCGCTCTATTTATATTCTCCACCCTTATAACTTCACATAAATTTCTCCATGGGGTGCACCACCATGCCTTTCCTTTCTAGTCAAACACAATCACAATCACATCCAAGAACATGCTCAATCATAATCTTGAGCCACACACACAACTCAGTCATTTACAATTCAAGTCGCAACATAATCAATATGGTTCCAGCAACATAGCATGTATACAACATAATCCATAATATAGAACAATTATTCAACAATAACATACTTCAACTATCTGCATATGAACGAACTCAACAATCAAAGTATGATATATTTCAACTCAGTTCACATGCCATTGACAAACCATCATATAACCTCCATTCATGAGAAAATAAGAAAATATAATTATATACATTACCAGACACGTTCCACAATTGTTTATGGCTCATCGTTCCACATCATCCTCTTCAAACTTGGATATACAACATATTTCCACTATGATGCAAAAAGTCAATAATAGATATTTAATCATAGCAAGTATTAACCCACTCACCTTAATTCCTAGCTAAGTTGTACTCTTCAATTTGGAGAAAGATGCCAAAAACCTTATAAGAGGCCTAGAAAATAAACTACAAAAGAAAAAAAACACCATTTTAGAATTTAACGCACCAAGCACTCAACATTGTTCTGTTTTTCTGCTAAATTCTGTACTAAACTTTACAAAATTGCTGGTACCAATTAATAGCTCTAAAATTCATGATACTTGACATATATCTTTATTCAGGTGTTAATATGATAGGATAACAATTTCAGCCCAAAAATCCACCATTTGGCCCTTCAAATCATCACTTTAGTACCATTACATCAGAACTGCATACTTCTGCTATAGGTTCTGCGTTTTTGTTTGAAAGACCATCCTAACCATATCCAAATGCAAATAAAATTTTGTATATCATTGGTTTCATGTCTTAGCTAAATACCATAAAAACTTCAGATCAAAAAGATATGTTTAGCTACCAAGACCAAACCAATTTCCTAAATTGCCCAAACTTTACTCTACACTGAACAAGTGTTGTTTCCATGCCTATTTGACCAAGCAAATCAATTTTAATGACCATGAAACTTTCCAAATCACACTTCCACTATATTAATAATTTCTCACAAAAATTTCATGATTTTAGGAGTTGATTTAGTTATCCAAAACTCACAAAAACGGCAGCATGCCATAACAGTCTCATTTTTTATATTCATCAAACTTCAGCTACTATTTTTGGTGCATTAAGGATACCAAATCAAGCTAGAAAATTCCAAAATAATTTGGACACACTCTTGGACACCATTTCAACTAGGATACCAAATTTCACGATCATCTGAGCAAATTTCATACCACAAACAGTCAAAAACATTAACAGCAGTAAGTGACAACAAACATGATTCAATTTCCACTATCCTTTTCTTCTTATTTTTCTTTCTGCTAAAACTTCTGTTATAGACCTTCACCCAACTTCAACACATCCTCTGTCAACCCAAGACACAAATTAAAAGAAAGAGAACTGAACTCCTCTTGGCACACGTGCTATAGCATGAAAAAGAAAGAAAATTCCAGACAAAATCAATTTCTATTCGCCCTTACCCCTTGCTAGATGGTTTCGCTGTCGAGACCCAATGCTCCAGCACCTTTCATGGTGAAGAACCACCGCAACCAGCGACAGCAGCAGGGTTTTCTGCAGCAAAAAGGAGAAGGATGGTTCACGATTTTTGCTGCAAGTGCTGTCATATACTTTTCATCATGTTGCTGCATGTGCTTTGGTCTTCCATTATTTGCTGCATTGTATTCTCTACTGGCCGAAAGCGTAAGGGACCACTTGATAAGATTTTTCTGCTGCAAAGTGCTATCCTTTGGCCGAAAGTATGGGTAGCTAAATGTGTAAAGAAGCATCATCCAATAATTGTTGCCCACTATCAATTATCTAGCTAATGGCCGAAAATGTGGGGGCTTGTGCATGTATTGCAATCCTTCTTTTCTTAGTTAATTTTAAAGTTCCACTACACCACTAAAAAAAATATCTGGGATATTACAGTACCTACTATGAGTCCTCACACAGATAGAGAAAATAAATTACAAGAGTATTATTACAGTTCACTCAGAACACAGGATGGAGAAAAAAATTTCACTAAGAGGAAAATGATCAATATAATTCTCTCTCACGCAGGGAACTAAGAGTTACAATATGAGTATAATCACACAGAAATTCTCTTTGCCAACATCAGTGTCTAATGTTGTTGTTGTTTTTGCCTTTTATACCTTTCCAAAAGCTAGTCGTTTATAGAAGATGCTCTTTATTAATTAGGAGAATTAATATCAATTAGATTTGATGGTTGCTTCCTTAAATAGTACCTTATGTTCGATATGGAAATAAACAACTATAACTTTAATGGACTTTGATTGCATTTTATTTGACAATGATTCTTTCCTTCTACAGTGAAGTTCCCTTCCATCTATACGGATTTACTTGTTAAATGCGCGATATAGTTGACTTGAGTTATTAGCATATTCGTTCCTTGATTTTTGGCTTCATTCATGCTAGGTTTGTCTGATAGTATTGAATCTACACCAGGCTACCAAGTTTCTCATAGGAACTATCAGGTTTCACTTGGATTACCAGAATTAGAAACCTGATCCATCAATCTTTCAACTTCTCCATCTGCTTTGTACTTGGTTTTAAAAATTCACATGCAATCTACAACTTTTTGTTGACCATCATTTGGGATCAAAACCCAAGTATCATTTCTCCTCAAGGCTTCAATTTCCTTTTGCATAGCTTGTCTCCCTCTATTTTGGCTTCTGCAAAGCTTCACTAACAATTTTTGGCTCCACTTTTTCATATTTCTTCAACTGCTCAGTTCCAGTAAAGAGGATTTTGGGCTTGTAAATCCCACTCTTACTCTTGGTAACCATCTAATGTCCTTGGGATATGTTCTAGGAGCTACTATTTGTCAGAGATAATCCATCAAAAGCACTATATTTAGCATTTAACTTATGGTGTTTGCAAGTTCTCTGGAAGCTCTACCATTGTCACTTATAGGTATGTCCAAAACAACTTCAAGTTGTTCTTTTGAGTGAATAGGTTGGTATGCGAGAAATTGTTCTGGAGGCATTTGGTAGGCATTTACTCTGATATGCATAAACACACACACACACACACACATATTCCAATATCTCCAAATTAATTTATTTTTCCTACCAAAGATCGAAAGCTATTATTGAAGAAGCATCGATACCAGCTCAATGTTGTAATCAAAACCAACTTGAGAAAGTCTTAATTTGCCATCGCATTTATACTCAGAAACCCCACTTGAAAATATAAGCAGATTGCATTAAAATTTTAATTTCAGTCAATTATATTGCAGCCTTAATAATTAGTTAAAGGGGCATCCTAGTGGCAATATATATAATCTTTCTTCCTCCTATACTGGTCATACATATATTAATTCCACGAGTAGACATTATTTATCATTAGGTTAAACCCAAAAAGAAAAAGGGTGTACTAGAGTGGTCACACACAGCAATGTGTATTGTGTAATAACCAATATAATAATATTTTAAATAAAAAAACATATATATTATTAAATTATGTCAAAAGGCACTAAACTAAGGGGATGTGGCCACTATATATATATTTCCTGGTGTCTGGCTTTCTGCCACTGTTTTCAAGTCCCAAAGCTCAACTCTCTGCACCTTCGTCTTCTTTCTGCACTTGCATTCCTGCATTGCCTTCCTAAACATATATATCAAGGTCTGCCTTTTATGTGTGTGTATATATATATATATATATCAATGCCTTGGTTTTTGTTAGGTTTGATTAATTTGTTTAACTGCAAAACGTATATAGTTGAAGATATATATGTATATATGTAGGCATCATGTGCACTGGTGCTGAATCTCGAGGAACAAGAAATGGCGAGGCTGCGATCCCAATGATGATAGCCATAGATGATGATGACAATGAAGAAGAAGAAGAAGAAGAAGAAGAAGAAGAAGGTGAAGCCTCCAGATTCATTATATTTATACAACACCAACTCACTGCCTCTCTCCCAACCCTTTCTCTCTCTCAGGTTCTCTCTCTCTCTCTCTCTCTCTCTCTCTCTCTCTCTCTCTCTCGCGTATGTGACTTTGTTCTGCAAATTAGGTTTGTTTTGAGTTCTTCTTCTGTTTAACTTTAAAAACAAACGGCAACTTTTGGCATTACAAGAAGCTCTTGCCCATATATTTATATATAGCACAGATACAGATTGTTTTTGGAATTGCAAAATGATAAGAGCAGTTTTCACGTGTAAGAGATAAATGTGTGCTTGCGCAAATATCAAGTTGGCGACGTGTCCTACTTCATCTAGAGTCTACACCCCCTACTCCATAGGGCAAACTCTCCTCTCTCTTTCATTTATATTTGAAAAATATACAAAACAATGAATCTAAATTCTTTACTCTTGAAGGTTAACCTTGTTTCTCATTTTTGACGTGTATTTTGAATTGAACGATTAACATTGAAGGTAAAAAAATACTTTGTGAGATGAAAAATACCTTAATATAGGAATAGTACTCTGCTGCAATAGCAAAAAATTTAGATTTTAAAAACAACTCCACCCATTTAATTTTTTATTATTCATGAATTATTTGGGGTAAGTCTTTTTTTTGTAACTATTTAGAGTAAATTATTGATGTAGTTTTTAAAATATTATATTTGTCTCAATTTAATCTTTAAAAAATAAGTATTTTAATTTAATAGTTGAAAAATGCTTCAATTTCTGTAAATTTCATTGTTAAACTTTTAAATCTACCAATGTTAAATCTTAAACTTACAATTATGAAAACATATAGAGGGGTAACATTAAGATAAATATAATTTTTTTAGTGACTAGATTGACATAATTGATCTTTTAATAATCAATTTAAGACCACTGTAATTTTTCAAAGATCAAAATAGTAATTTACTGAATGACTTTTATATACAAATGTAAGCAAATTCTCAACACGTAAAAGACTTTAAACATGTGAAAAAGTAAAAGAAAAAAGGGCGGCGGGATGGATCAATTGGATTACATATTTTGAATTTAGTGAAACTTGATTGATTAGAGAATGTTCTTGTGAGTAAAATTTCTTTTAATCTCCTGATTTTTTGCAATTTCAAATTTAATTATGATATCTATAAATTTATGAGATTTAAAATGTAATTAATGGATTATTTTCCATGTATATATAAAAGGTTTAAATGAATTAATTAGTTGTCAAAATATTAAAAATACATGGAACTGCATATTCGACCAAAAGGTTATCATGGTTAAATTACTAGAGATTCCCTCCTTACTTCTAATATTACAGCTAATTAACTTTCAAAGGTCGTTATATTCTTATTATAAGAATTACATGACATGGATATATATCATTTTTGAAACTTTCTTTACCATAGAATTTCCTCTGCTTGAATATAATTAAGTATGATTAAAATGAAAAACTGGTCCCAATCAGTTAAATGTTATTTATATTCAAATATAAAATAAATTAGAAATTGTGTCTAGTCTTTATAACTTAATTTTCAAAAATTGTAGTTAAACTTTCTTGTAAAATTAGCCATATGCTTCATGATTGCATAGTAAAATAATTTCTATTTAGTAGCAAGATAGTTTTTTTTTTCTAACAATTATTATGACAACAAAAATTAAGAAAGAAAGCCAACTACACATAAATTAATAAGCATTATCTTTTAAAATCAATCTAAGTTTGATGCTTCCAATAAGTAAGTATTCAAAAAAAAAAAGCAACCCAAGTTTGATTTCTCTGCAAATAATAATCTAGGAGTAAAATCTTACATGTAAGAGCTCAATATGATGGCTCCTGGGCAAACACAAAACGAGAGGCCCAAGCCAAAGCCCGGATTTAAAAGACAAAAACTGTCAACTAAAGAAAAGAGTAAAAGACATAAAGGTTTGTTTCATATATTATATATAACAGTTTTTAAGAGTTAGAGTTCATAAGTTCGGTTCGATTTGGTTTTAACTTTAAATAAAATTAAGTTTATTATTTTTGTAAAATTATGAACTTATTTAATTTTAGTTTTCAAACAATTTGGTTCAATTTTAGTCAAATAATTTTTTTTTACAATATCATAATATTATAAGCAAATGTATGCTTGTTTTGAAGCCAATATATCAAATATTAAAAAAATATTGGTCAAATTTTGATTTTTAATATTGTAAACAGCTCAATATTAACTTTTTTACTGTCCGAAAATAAACAATTAAAACATATAAATTCAAATTTTGAAGACAAAATTTGTAAAATAATAAAATAATTAATAAAAATATGAGGTCCATTTATTTATTTACAAAAGAGATTTTTTAAATATAATATTTTATATATAAATAAAATATTTTTTATATAAATTTAGTTTGATTTAACTAACCAAACTTAATAAAATATATATTTCAAAAACTAATTTAAACATTTTTTTCAATTTTAATTAATTTTTAACTAGTTTGATTTGATTCTACATAGTTTGGTTTGGTTTTGAAGAATAGTCTTAGTTTTGGTGGTATAGTTTTACATAATATATACATTGTGTTAACATATTAAAATGAGTGAAATGAAGTATACATGTATGATTGGTGCAGGTGAAAGAAGAGGTGAAATCGCAGGCAAAGTTAGTGATCCCCATAATACTAACCACCCTTCTACTGTACTCTCGCTCCACCATCTCCATCCTCTTCCTCGGTCACCAAGGCAATGTCCAGCTCGCCGGTGGCTCCCTGGCCATTGGGTTCGCCAACATCACTGCCACCTCCGTCTTCAAGGGCATCACCATGGGCATGGACCCCCTCTGCTCTCAGGCATTTGGCTCCCAGAGATGGCCCATTCTGACCCAAACGCTCCTCAAAACCCTCTCCCTCCTTCTCCTCATCTGCATCCCCATCTCCCTCCTATGGATCCACATCTCCCCCATCCTCCTCTGCCTCCGCCAGGACGCTCACGTCACACACACTGCTCAGCTCTACTTGATCTTCTCCATCCCTGAGTTAGTAGCTCAAGCTGGATTAAGCCCTCTCAGGATCTTCCTCAAATCCCAGAACTTGAACTTCCCTGTCACCCTGGCTGCTTCTGTTGCAGCCGTTTTACACCTTCCTATCACATACTTCTTATCAGTGTATCTCAAACTGGGGGTAAAAGGAGTTGCTTTGGCCACTGGGTTGAACTCTGTGAACATCATTCTGGGGCTGCTGATTTACCTCGTAGTGTCCAACAAGCCTGTGATAAAGCCATGGGAGGGAGCTTCGTTTGTCACTATTTTCCAGAACTGGAAGCCATTGTTGAGCCTCGCACTGCCAAGCTGCGTCTCTGTGTGCTTGGAATGGTGGTGGTACGAGATAATGCTGTTCCTCTGTGGGCTGTTGAGTAACCCGCAGACCACAGTAGCTGCCATGGGGATTCTGATTCAAACCACAGGGTTTCTCTACGTGTTCCCATTTTCTCTGAGCTCAGCGCTGGCCACAAGAATAGGGCATTCCCTAGGAGCAGGGGAGGCCTCCAAAGCCCAACGCGCAGCCATCGTCGGGATTCTCACGGCCTTCACATTCGGGGTTTCAGCGTTTCTGTTTTTAATCTCTGTGAGGGGATTCTGGGGGAAAATGTTCACGAAGGAGACCCACATAGTGGGATTGGTGAAGACGACGCTTCCGATTATGGGGTTGGGGGAGATAGGGAATTGGCCTCAGACAGCATCGTGTGGGATTCTAAACGGAAGTGGTCGGCCTCAGGTGGGTGCGAGGATCAATCTGTGGGCGTTCTACCTGATAGGGTTGCCGGTGGGGATCGGAGCGAGCTTCGTGTGGGGGTTAGGGTTCGTGGGGCTGTGGTACGGGATGGTGGCGGCTCAGACGGCGTGTTTCTGTATGATGCTTCACGCAATTCTTCGAACAGATTGGAGGGACCAGTCTGGAAATGGGAAGACGGAGATGGAGTTGGCTTCGGGAATGATTCGCACAGATGATGATGATCAAGAAACTGGGCTGCTTCATTCCCATCTATGACATGAGATTCATCACCAGTGATCAAAAACTTGCTGATTTTGATCTCACGTTAGATTTCTCATGATTTGATTCTTTAAAAATTAATTTTCTACAGTTATTTATCTCAATTTTATTTTTTTTTTAAAAACTAAATTCACATTACCAAATTTTAAATTTATCGGTGTCAAAATATTATTTTGATTTATAATAACATAGATTAAGACTGACCTAATTTTTTAAGGCAGAAATCATAGTTTGGTCCTATATGTTATGTAGGCTGACCATGTTAGCATATGGAGAGTGATGTGTTAATTCTATATTTCTATTAGAGCATCTTTGTAAATGTTATATTACTACTTTTTATTTTAACCAACTCTCCAATAAGAATTAGAGAGTCTTGTGCACCACATCTATGCAAATGCATCCAATGGCTGAGGTTCCATCTGCATTTTAGCTTTTTTTTTTTTCTCACTAGAGTCAAAACAGCGTTGTTTTGGGTAGGAGTTTGTTTTTTTCTTTTGCTTTACTACTTAGCTAACCCAGACGTGAGACATGGCATCCGGGTTGACTTCTGTTTTTTTTTAATAAAATACCTAGAAAAGATCCAAATAATTTTATAAAAATTAAAAAATATAATAAAATTAAAGTAAATATAGTATTTATTTTGTAAAATACCCAAAAAATATCTAAATAATTTTATAAAAATGAAAAAAATACAATAAAATTAAAGTAAATATAGTATTTATTGTATAAAATACCCCAAAAATATCCAAACAATTTTATAAAAATGAGAAATACAATAAAATTAAAGTAAATATAGTATTTATTTTATAAAATATCCAGAAAATATCCAAATAATTTTATAAAAATAAAAAAATAAAATTAAAGTAAATATAGTATTTTTTATAAAATACCTAGAAAATATCCAAGTAATTTATAAAAATGAAAAAAAAATTGAAGTAAATATAGTATTTATTTTACAAAAATGTAAAATCTTAGAAAATATACAAATGTAAAACTACAATAAAATTAAAGAAGATACAATATTTATTTTATAAAAATGTAAAATCTCAGAGTATATAAAAATGTATAGTTACAATAAAATTAAAGAAAATATAGTATTTATTTTAAAAAATGTAAAATCTCAAAAAAAAAATACAAATAAATATATAAAAATGTAAAATTTGCAATAAAATTAAAGAAAATACAATATTTATTTTATAAAAATGTAAAATTACAATAAAATTAAAATTGATAGTAGTCATCATCTAGACACCCTGGAGGTCTATGAACAAACACTACAAAAAAAACAGTAAAATGGTGACAGCTTTTTAATGACATTTGTTTATAAAAATTGTGGCGTTCTAAGCTTTGCCACTATACAGTGACAAAACAAACATCATTGTGATATAGATGTTATCTCTATTTTTTTTTTACTCTTTCGTTATTGTGTCTTTTTTTTTCTGTTTTTGCTACCACTATCCACTTCCTTGGTTGATAGGCATCATTCTCTCACCATTGAGTTTTATTTCCTCGTTGGTCACCGTCTGAATATGTTAGTGGAATAGTACACATAAACTTCATATTTTGCGTGCTGTCATACTTCTTTCTCTTATATATATTAGAACTTCGAAATTACAAGTTGTTATTTAATGTTGCGTTGCAAGGCTTCAAGGTCTTGGTATTGGTACTTCAATCCCTTAGCTTATTATGCTTTTCTTCATTTGATCAATTAAGTTTATGCCTCAATTATAAAATCATATAAATTGAACTAATTCCAACACTTTGTGTCCAAAAGCTCGGATGCACATGATATATTTAGATATATAATCTACTTTTACTGAATAAATTAAATGAGAAAAAAATTAATTAAAGAGTAAATTAATTAGGTTAAATTTCATAATATAGTGGCGTTTGTTTCGGTTGCATGAAATTCCTCTATGTTCATTTAACCCTACATTCATTTACCCCATTTTGATAGCAGCAACACAATATCACTTTGACCCCTTTCGATAGCAGCCGCACGCCTTTGTTTCTAGTTAGTCATTCCTCTCGTCATCGCTTATTTGGCCGTTATCCAGTGGTTATCTCACTGTCGCTCCCTGGTCATCTCATTGATGGTCGTCATCATTCGAATACCCAATGTCTTCTTCCCTTACATTGCCAATCTTCGTTGGTCTGTTGCTCTTCTCACCATCTCTCAATGGTCTTCTCGTCGTTGCTCACTAGTCATCTCACCCCAACCATCCACTTCGAGGCTTCCACAATTCGTTGCTCATCTCGCCATAGTCTCGCTCGCTGGTCAGTATATATTTTTTAATTTTCTTCTTCTTTTGCCTATTATGCCAAGTATATTCTTTTACAAGTGTCTATTTTGCCTATTATGCCTAATTCTAATACGATTCTTTTAATATTATTCTATAGAAATGTATCTGTTTAGTACCATATGATGTTTCCATGTTTGCTCTTCTGTGTGTAATTTAAATTTGTTGAAACAACCTATTACTTTTGTTCATTGTTTCTTTTTTTTTTTGCTGCCTATGAGGCATGAAACAGCCTACAATCCTATATATATAATCATCATAGTACCAAGAGCTTCATTATGATTGGCATAGCTACCTAAAATCATGAGGGTTTTAAGCAATACATCTAAAGCAGAAGGAATAGATTATGCAAGAAGTGAAATTGGGCAATCAAAGTGGCTCAAATTTAACTAAATTACGCAAAGTATCAAGTACAAATATTTGATGCCGGCTATGCTTGGATTTGGACTTTTCCATGTTAATTTTATTATTTTTCTTACTTTGGTGTGTGGAATTTTCTTGTTTCTAAGTCAATAAGAATGATTTTCCCCTTAGAATTTCGTTAATGATATGCACCTATACATATATGTGTAATTCAAAATCAAATTGGAAATTTAGCAACCTATTGGTATTGTATAGTGGTTAGTTGATATGTAGATGATCAGGGTTTTTTTATGAGTAAATTATTGATCTAGTCTTAGAAATATTATAATTTTTTAAATTTATTCTTTAAAAATCAAGTGTCTCAATGTATTTCTTAAAAGATTGCATTCTTCATCTAGTGTTTTTTGTTTTTAGATCATAATGATAGCACATTTTTACTTGAACTTAAATTTACATTGGATTCTCTATCTAATTAGCGCAGCATTAGGTCGCCAACATGTTGCTTTGAAGCGGACTAAAGACTGGAGTAGAGGTTAGTATTTTTTTAAAAGAAAATATTCTAGTTGCTTTGTTTTACTAGACTCGTGGATTGGAGTTGTGGTTTTGTCATTTGTTGATACTTGATTATATATATCGATACCAATATTTTGGAATGTTGGATATGTTGTTGGTGCTGGCTTGGTGTTGCTCTAGTTGGTTTTATGCATGTTGATACTTGATTATTTACATTGGATTCTCTACCTTGCATGTTGACACTAGATTATATATATTGATACAAATAGAATTTGTTTTTACTATTACTAAGATATGAAAAAATATGTATTGTTAGTTATAAAATGTATAGCTAATAATAAATATTGTTCTGATTGATTACAAAATATAATGAATAAGTATTGGATTGCTAGACCCCCAAATACTCTTAAATATTTCGAGGGACTTAATGGGCTTTTAGATTTTGCATTTCCAAATAATAGTGTTTATGGTAAAATCATATTTCTATGTCCCAAATGCAAATTCAAAAAATGGCAAGTTAGAGAAGCTGTACACAAACATTTAATTCTCAACTCATTCCTACAAGGTTACACATTTTAGTCCTGACACGGGAGACATTTACGGTAGAGCTCTTTGTAGAATTTGTTTCAAGGCCAGATATGGTAAGAGATATAATTAACTTGGATAATTTTATGCATGACATGGTCCATGATACATTTGGTGTCCACACTGAAAATGAGAGGGTAGAAGTTGGTGAGACTTTTTTTTTCCGTCAAATCAAATGAATAATGAAATTAAAGAGTTTTATGAGTTACTTGAAGATAGATAACAAAGTCTACATGAAGGATGTGAGAAATTTGTAAAATTATCATTTTTGATAAGACTGTACCATATCAAGTGAATGTGAGGGATAACTAACAAGGCAATGTTAATGACATTAGAGTTATTGGCAGATGCATTTGAACATGCCAAAATTTTAACATCTTTTTACAAGGCTAAGAAAACTATAATAAACTGGGGCTCAATTACACTAAAATTCACACATGTCTAAATGACTTCATGTTATATTGAGGAGATGATAAAAATAGATATGTCTGTAAACAATGCAATGTGTCTAGATGGAAACCTAAGGGTAAGGCTGTAAAGGTGTGTGTCAAGTGAAAGTGGAAAGTGGAAGAAATATTATATTTTTTTGTAGATATCTAGGGAAATTGAAGTCCTATGCACGAAATAGGGCATAACCAAAAGGTTCTATAACAAGAGGTTACATGACAGAGTTCAATCGACGTTGATGATGACCCTGATGTTGGATCATCTATAGTTGATACATCATTTTCTGCAATTGAAAGCCCGTGGGGGTTTCGAATGGTATACTTTGTCTCCGACAAAGGAATTACAAGCTCATCAAAATGTCTTAACTAATTGTAAAAAAGTTAATCTATTTCTTCGACTAGTAGAATCATATTGTCAATACTTATATTAGCTCATGCCAATAATTTTTATTCTTTTTTTGGGTACATGGTGTTTAGGGAGATTACTAAGAGACAATTAAGAGGTCACACAAGGTCTTCAGCTGAAATAGACAAAAGGGTGCATCGAGAATTTGTTGGATGATTTTCTCAGTGTGTAAGTAAACTTTTATTTATTATACCTTAATTCTTTTTTTAAAATCTAATACGACTTTTTTTTTTAGATTATGAGGGATATTAGATTCTATTTTGTGGATCTTCAATTTCTTGTATGAGGCCCCATTTATAAAGTAATATGATTTACTGCATATAATGTCAACGAATTTAAATTTCAAGTTGTAGAACGTGATGAAGGTTCAAAAACCCAGAATAGTAGGATTTTCGATATATTTGGAGCTAGAAGTTATGCGAGCAACAGTGATGACCACATGCAATTTGAAGGTGTTCCTTACTATGGTCAAATTGTGGATATAATTGAACTAAATTATCCCAAAAGACTTATAGTAATATTATTTAAATGTAAATAGGCAAATACAACTAATCCTATGAGGATTATTGTTGATGACTTCAGCTTTACATCAATAAATTTTTCACAATTGATCCATACCGGTGATTATGATAATGATGAGCCATATATACAAGGTTCAGAAGGTCAATTAGTTTATTATGTGAATGATGAGCCTAACAAGAATTGGAAGATAGTTGTTCATCTCAAATCAAGAGATTTGTATGATATGAAAGATGATGAAGAGAAGTTGATATACGAGAATGAACCATATCGACTCCAAGAACTAGAGTCTTTGTTCTCTAAAGGATTTATGAGCTCTTTCCTTGAGTCGGAGGGTCAGATTACAGTGATATGATATTGTGTAGCCCATTAGATAAGCTGCAAGACTACTGGCATCATTCAGTGGTCCTGTGGGGTGTAACTTTACGACATTGCCTATCTCTTATCTAGATTGGAAAAACGTTTTGGAATCCGTATTTTCAAATGATATGGCAATAATAGTTATTGATTATTGATTTATAATTTTCTCAACTATATATATTCTAATTAAGTTTTTTATTTTTGCTTTTAAGACTAAATTGTTGTTAATTGCGCTAAGGAAAAAAAATACATTATAAAGAAATTTGGTGTTGCTTGGAAGAACAAGCGCCTAAAGCTCTACAAGGTTCGAAACAATGGGATAAGATCAAGAAAAGAAATAATAGCAAATGTTCCGGGCATAATTCCAAGGGAAGATTGGGTTACTTATGTTCAGAAATAACACGACCTAAGCTATCAGGTAATGACACTTTGAAACATTATTTTTTTTATCATTTTTTGATAATATAATAACATATTTCATCCAAATGTTAGGAGAGAGCTGAAAAAAAAAAAAACAAGGCGAACAGACAACGTTAGACGCTTAATCACATAGGATGCATAGAGTTTGGTTCGAAGAGAAGTCGAGATGGTAAACTTACTATTTTTACTAGAATATAAAATATTATTTCATAAATAATTGACTTTAATTCTGTAAGTTGCTGAGCGTGGTAGACCAGTCAATACGGTGAAACTTTGGAATGTGACTTATAAGAAGAAAGATGGCTCATTCATTAGCGATGAAATGAGAGCCATTAGTGTAAGTTGTTTTATATTTAAATTTCTAAAATGCGAGCCGATTTATTTAATTGTTAATAATGTTTTTATTTTATATGTGGGTGTGTAGGGAAAAATCACTATTATTAGTCATAGGTGATTGCATCCACTGCAATCTTGTCTCAGGACACAATGGCTTTGGCTTTAGGAAGCCAATAGCATCATAGACGAGTACGTGACTTGGGATTCGGACCATGTCATACTCAAGTGTTTGGGCGCACTTCATACTTTGCAGGCGAGTTATCTTTGAGTTAGTCTGTTTATAAATTATAGACAAAGGTTGCAAGTCTCAAGTTTCAAGTGGAGGAGATGACAAATCTTAGGTCTTAAGTGGAAGAGATGACTAGATAACATAATGAAATGATGCAGCTCTTCCATAGCCTCCAGTAAAATCAACTTCCTCCTCAACATCTAGCACAAAAGGTAAGTTAGACACTCAATTGTATTAGTTTTTTTTTTCCATACACTGATAAATTTATTACAATTTCTTATTATAACTGCAGTTTTTTGATCAATGGGTAGAAATGGTTTTGCACCAACAACAAATTCTCTATTGTCTTGTAATCAAGAGAATGATGATAGGGATGATGATGATGATGAAGATGGTGAAGACGATGAAGATGATGATTTGACTTAGGAATGAGACTTTTTGATTTATGTAGTTACGACTTATGTCTTACTTTAGATACCTTATTACATTAATAAAGAATTGATTTGCTAATTTTATTTGTATAGTAACATTGAACTTATTATATTAATGAAGAACTCATTTGTAAATTTCATTTGTTTAAGAATATTGGACTGAGGTTGTTGTTGAATTGGGTTGTCATCTGTATGAATATGTAGGGTTGTGACCTATTTGGGAGGAAAATGGAGAAATAAACTAAACTGGAACTATCGTGCTAATATAGTTGCTTTTGTTATCATTTTTCATAAAATAAAATTATAGTGGTGGTTATAGTGACAACCATCACTATAAATGCACGTTTAGTGGCGTTTGTGTATTTCAAACGCCACTATATAGTGGCAGTGATGAACGACCGTGAACGACTGGCGTGAATGGCCGCAACATATGATGGATGAAGTCAGAGAACACACTGACTTGTTGAATACGCGACGTGATCTACTGAAGATTAAGGCAGAACAGTAGTTGGATCACGCAAAGAGTCGGTCTGAGTTAGGTCAACATGAACGCCACATCTCGCTTCCAGGTTGGCTAAACAATAAACTAAACAAAAAAAAAATCCTACCCAAAATGATGTCATTTCGACTTTGGCAAAAAAAAAAAGGCTAAAACACGGATGAAAGATGCATCCACGACTGCTTGCACACCACGTGGCACGCAAGACTCTCCGGCCTCTAAAGGCTTTGGAGAAGAGTCGAACGTACTCTCCACTCCAATAACGCAACTTTAAAAAACTCACAAATGGGTCTTACAAGTTACCTTACGTCTTTATACTCTCACAATAGGTCCCACAACTCTCCACTACTTTTGCTGTAAGAAACGGTTCTTATATGTGACAGTCATACTAGCATACTCTAATGATGAAACTCACTAAAAGCGGGTTTTTATTTTTAAAAATTCTTTAAGAACTATCATTGAAAATGCTTTTACATAAACTAATAGTTTTAATTGAAAAAGATCAAAATCATTGTTGTAAGAATTGGACCGGAACCAGGGAATTGGCCCGAAATAATTCCTAAATTGATGAGTGATTAAAACAGTCAAAATGGTCAAAAACTTAATTGAACCATATAAGAATCAGTGCTAAATGAACTGGTTCACTTGTTTTTTTTTTTGTTTTTTTTTTAATTTTGCTTATTCTATAATCAGGTAATAAATAAATTAATATTACAGATTGACCAATTTTAGCGAAAGTGTCAATATTTTGGTATTTTATACATTTAATATGAGTGAATATTATCTTGATTAATAATATTTTCTTGTTATTTAATTAATTTTTATTGTGAACTTTTAATTGTGAATGTTATTTTGTTTAATTTGATGTTAATTTTTTTAATTGAATTTGTAAATTTATATTTCTAGTTTTTAATTATGTATTTTTTTTAATATTTAAAGTAGAACAATTCAACTCCAATCTGACCATTGATCCTTGAACTAGCAAAAACTAATACTTTCACTAGTTCAATTCAATGACCAATCGTAAGAACGGTTCTTATATAAGAACCGATTCTTATAAAAAATAATAAAATAATCAATGTACAATAAATGTTAGTGGAGAATAATAAATACTAAAGTATTAGAGAGTTAATTGTAGAATCCATTTGTGGGTTCTTAAAAAATTTACCGCTTAAGTAGAGAATTGCTTAGAGTGGTGAGCAGTTACTTAAGTTGATGTGACATTATAGGACACACAATAAGAACCTAAGTAAGGTTCATCACTGTAAATTCTCTTAGGAGCACTTACATTTTATTTGTATGTATAGGGTGCTTCGAAAAATATTATTGTTTCATGTGCATCTAAATGTTTAGCGCGTTTGATACATTAAAAAAAATTTAATAAAAAAATAATTAAAAAATATTTAATATAATTGTAATATCCCAAGAATTTATATGAATATTTAAAGTCTAATTTGAAGTTTAGTGAAAAATTTAATTATGTGGAAAATTTGCTTTTTGAATTAGTGAAGAAAATGTGGGAATAGAAATTTTAATTTTTAATTGAGGAAATTTTTACAGATTCTCAAGGACTAAAGTAAAAAGAAAAGAAAGTATAAAGGACTTTTGAGAAATGACCAAGTAGGAACACGAGAAGAAGAATAGAGCTTATGGGAATGAATTATGAGTCCGGTACTGAAAGGATGATGAATTTGAGGTTAAAGTGAAGTTTGAGACATTGAGAGGGACTAAAGTGAAATAAGGAAATCTATGGGGCACCTAGGATTTAGAAACACCTGAGGTGAGATTTTATGAATTTGCTTTTACTAGTCTTGACTGAGGGTCAATTGCAGAGCAAGTGATAATTTCACCCCGGGCGAGTATATAGGTGGCCTCACCTATTTTTTTTATTCATTTTTCTCCTTTCCTCTCTCTCTCTTCACTTTCTCTCCTCTCTTTCTCTCTTCCTTCTCTCTAATTTCTCTCTCTACACTCCAACTCTACAACCGGGCTTTGAAGGGCGGATCTCGGGCTACGGGGCGAGCCTCTAGGAGCCAAGCAACGTAGGGAAAGCAAGGAATCGAGGTAGAAATTTCTATTTCTTAAGCTTTTCCCTATTTTCTAGTTTTAAGAGTGTTTGAGGAAAAATTGAGATTTCGACTTCGTTTCTCGATTAAAATTGGTGATTTTGGTGTCTAAATGCTCCTTAGACATTAAGGGTGAGATCCTATGGAAGAAATCATGAAAAACGGTGAAGATTTGGCCAGATTCGGGCCAAAACCGAGAGAAAGTTGCGAAGGGTCGCGATCGTGGCGCCCAGGCGCCAAGGACATGTGGGGAAGAGAAAGGCATGGCGCCCAGGCGCCACGTGGGGCGCCTAGGCGCCGGGCATGGGTGGCGCCCAGGCGCCAGGTGTGCCGGAAAACTTTATCTCATTTTCAATCGGCCATAACTTCTTCATCCGGACTCCGTTTTGGGCAAACTTTATATCGTTGGAAAGCTCTTTGAGTCTAGTTTCCAATGGTATAAGTTTCATTTAGATATTCATTACCGATTAGGAGTTATGACTTAAGATATGAGTAAAGGTTGAGAGTAGTGGTAGGAAATTTCTCTATTTCGTAACCCTGATGGTTTTTGTCTGGTTACAATAGGAATGGTCAAGGTGCAAAGTGGGAGTGCCGAGAGCGTGAAATCCAGGTGAGTGGGTTAATACTTGCTATGATTAAATATCTGTTAATGACTTTTTGCATCATAGTGGAAATATATTGTATATCCAAGTTTGAAGAGGATGATGTGGAACGATGAGGCATAAACAATTGTGGAACGTGTCTGGTAATGTATATAATTATATTTTCTTATTTTCCCATGAATGGAGGTTATATAATGGATTGTGAATGGCATGTGAACTGAGTTGAATAAGTGTTCTATATTATGGGTTATGTTGTATACATGCTATGTTGCTGGAACCACATTGATTATGTTGTGGCTTGAATTGTAAATGACTGAGTTGTGTATGTGGCTCAAGATTATGATTGAGGATGTTTTTATATATGATTGTGATTGTGTTTGACTGGAAAGGAAAGGCATGGTGGTGCACCCCATGGAGAAATTTATGTGAAGTTATAAGGGTGGAGATTATAAATGGAGCGATAAGGGTGGATGCGGCAGGGGCCGCGGGCAACGATCCAGAGGTATTCTGGACGACCCGGTTGGTACGGGAAATTTGTGTGAAATTGATTTCACCGATTGTTGTTGTGAACTTTTGAATTATGTTGAAATGTATTTGATTTATTTGGATATTGTCGTGAAGTACTACGAATAATATCATATCATATGATGATCGATTTACGTATGATTGCTGCATGTTATCATTATGATGTATGATATTTTTTTGTCATAGTGTTGTGTTATCTACTCACTGGGCACGTGGTTTGCTCATACCCCTCTTATTGATATTTTTTTTCAGAGTTGACACCTGAAGGTAAATATCGGAACAAGGAATTATGGATCCTTAGTACATGATTACCTTTTCATTTGTTCAGGATAAAGGTATAATAGTTAAGTCTTATTCTAAGTTGTATAAATCTAGAAATCTCTGTAATCGGGTAGGTTCATTCAGTGATATAATGTGAATGATTGTAGTATGTATAGAGAATTCGGTTTGGTTGCATGAAACAGAATTGTATGATGATTATGAGAAAGATAGGCTTACGGAGGTGAAATGAAATTCACTTTCCGTGCCGGTCACGTGCTCAGATTTTGGGACGTGACAATAATATAGAAAGAAATTGAAATGGAAGTAAGTTATTTTGTTTAATTTGATGAAAAAAGTGAAAAAAAAAATAGAAAATTGATTTTCTTCTTTATTTTTCCTTTCATTCATACCAAACAAGGGAAAACTAGTTTTTCATTGTCATTTTTATTTTCCTCAACTGTTTTTGATAGTACCAAACACGCTCTTTATTCGTGTGGTGCAAAGTGCTTCGAAAAAAAATTATGCCCGTTTTACTTTATTGTTGAAAGATGAAACATTTTAATTTAATTTTGAAAAAATTATATTTATCTTAATTTATTTTTAGTGTTTGTTTGAAGTCATTTTAGTAATGAAAAAATTTGTAATTTAATAATAAAAATAATTAAATTAAGGTAAATGTAAACTTTCAATCACATAGTTAGTTATAACACAAACTAATTATTCTCAATTTTTCTATTAGAACCAAGTTTTAATACTAATTGTGAGATGTTTTAACACAATTAAAACAACAAACAATCATATATTCATTATCTCACTCAAATACGAAATTTATTCAAAAACATAAATTATTTATTTTGATCATAAATTGATTGTTTATAAAATCTTGATAAATAAATTGGTAATAGTTATAATCTATAAAATCATAGAGAATAACATATTTTAATCTATAATAATCAATCTCCAGAGATATTAAGATCTTAAAAGTTAGTATGGATAATTTTTCTCAAATAGATTTGGTGAGATAGATATTACGTTACACACTCACACACACACATATATATATATAAATATTCCAAACCCTAAAATCAAAGTCATATAACTTTGGGAACCATAATTTAATTATCAAACTCATGGATTGGGCCAATGAGTTGATCCTATTTATTAATAACATTTTATTACTATTATTAATTTGAGTCGAGTATTTACACATATAATAATATTAATTCTTAATCACCCCAAATTAATCTTAATATATCAAATAGGTCCAACTCAAAATAAAACTTATAAAAATCATTAATTCGGATAAAATTAATATATAGCAACATATATATATATATATATATATATGTGAAAAATTAAATTAATGATAACAAAAATAACTATAATATTTCAAAAAAATTATATTAATGCAAACATGGGTCATTCGTAATTATAGGATATAAACATTTTTCTTCTCCATATATACACATATACGATACACATAGATATAGATATATGTGTGTATGTATATATTATTCACCAAGTCACAACCAGCTTGAGTATAAATATATATATATATATATATATATATATATATTGTTTTTTTTAATATTGACAGATATATTATGTTGCACATTCCAAGAATAGGATTCCTTCATGATCTTTTTTCAAACTGGAGGGTGCTCTTTCAAAAATTTAGATCGTTGATTCATATTTTATAAACCTTTTTTCTTCTTTTTTGTCCTTTATTTTTAATGTTATTTTTTAAAATTAAAATTTAATTTTATATTGTCGAACGATCCAATTAAAGCATGACCCTTTTATTCTATATAAAATTAAGAGAGGATGAAATTCTCATCCTCCCGCAACACTTTCGTTGTCTATTAAAAAAAAAACACAGTTTGTCGACATAAAAATATCAAGGCCAAATTGATACGTTTGTTATTCCAAATTTATTTTTTTATTTTGATTTGGTTTTTAATTTTTTTACCAGTTATATACCTGTGTAATATACGGGGTGTTATACCAAATATTATGGACAATTTTTATATATATTGAATACTCTATTGAACAAGTCAAAACACATATCTAAGGAATAAGAAAAAAAATTAAAATAATAAAATAATAAAAAATTAAGGATAAAATTATAGGTCAAGAGGATTAGAAGCAGAGAATGGTTGGATAAGAGAGGATTTGAATCAAAATCACTCTGCAACCCCAACAACAACCACAAACACAATCACTAGATGTCTTTTTATATTTTAGCTTTTAGCTTTTTAAAAGGATTAAAATCTCATTTTATCCTTCACAAAAGTACACTTTCTCACAATAGTCCCTCATAAGAAAACTACCATTTTAATCATCAAAGTTGCTCGTTATAATTATCATGGGTGCACCAAAAAATATATATAAAAATAATAATAGTATTTGAAAATATAAAAAATTGTTATTTTATGTAAGTTAAATTATATTATTATATTATTTAAAATAATTTTAAATCATAAAAATTGAATAATGTTAATAACACATTTTATAATATTATATAAAGTTAAAAATAAATAATTTAAAAATAATTTATTTTTAATTTATTAATATTATTATAAAAAATTGTATTTATTTATCAACTTATTCAATGTAATATTTGTATACTAAAATTACATTAAAATACAATTAACCTAATAACTTAATTGTTAAACTTAATAATCTGAACATCAGTTCAACTCAATGATCAAATCGATCCTAAAACTATATTTAGAAAATTGATTTCCCTTAACAAATGAGAGATGGGCACAAGGCCCAAAGTGATAACTATCAACTTTTGCAGACTAACTTTTGTGCGCATTATTGCCTTTTTAGGAGTCAGAACTCAGAGGCCACTCATCAGAATCATTGCTTTCAATTGTCCAATAAAGCTCGCTTCTTCTATAATTATAAACAAATAATAATGCTATAAATTAATTAATCTTCTCCTTTAATTTGATTTCCACCATGTGATGGATTTTTTTTTTAAAAATAAAATTGGTATATTTTGAATAAGAGTCAATTACACTCATCTCAGAATTTTAGTTGATTGTATTTGAATTTATTTATATTTTAAAAAATAAAACTGGTCTAGTTTTAAAAACTTTAAAATTAGTTAATTTACTCTTTATTTGCTCTCATCTAATCCAATTTATTTTTTTAAAAAAAATCATGTAGTGCAATTTTCGATTATGAATGAGTTGAATTTGAGCTTTTAAAGTTTAAACTAAAATTGGTTAATATATCAAGGTTACGAAAATCAAGTCGACTATTGAATGGATGGATAAATTAATTTAAGAGTTAATGATTAAATTGTGATTAAACTAATATGTTTTAAAATATTAAAAAATCATATACATAATTAAAAATTAAAAATTTAAATTTAAAAATTTAATCAAAAATAATATTTGATATCAAATTACACAAAACAATATTTATAATATAAAATTCATAGTAAAAAATAACAAAATAACAAAAGAAATTATCAATCAATATAATATTCGTTAATATCAAGTTTATAAAATATTAATAAATTGACATCTTTACTAAATTAATTGATCTGTAATATTAATTTTTTTTATTATTTGATTATAGAATAAGTAACATTTGAAAAAAAAATCCAGTAAATTAATTTAATCGATTTATTTAACACTGATTTTTATCAATTTGATCATTTCTTTATCGATTCAATTACTTACTAATTTTAAAAATTATTTTGAATTGACTCTCGATCATGGAATTGGCCAATCTAATATGGTATTAATAACAATAAACAATATCAAATTAATTTTTAACACTACTAAACATTTATATAAGAGAAATGATACGAGAAGCTCAAACTCCCGAGTGTTCAAGCTTCACTCCCTCACTTTATATAATATTTGGCATCTGGAAAAGCCAATGGAAACACGTGGGGAAAAAATGTGGGGACACGTGGCAAGAGTACAAAAACATGTGGAGAAATTTAAAATGATGAATGGATATTGATTATTGAATATTAAATACTGAATAGGATAGATCATAGATCTATTGAAGGTTGAAGAAGCCTTCACGTGTTGTTACTTTGCAGCTTAATGAGTGGTTCCCACTTTTTGTCCCAATTGATATTTAGTATGTGTATAAATATTATATTTTAAAATATATAATTTAATAATTATTTTTCAAATGGAGCCAAAGTTTTTAGATGTTATTGTATACAATAGTTTGCCACGTTAGCCTATAATGTGTTTACTTCAGCTTTACTGTATACCGTTTAATATATCGATAAGAAATGGTCACGTCAATGTTTTAAATTGAATTAAATCTTTAATTTTTAAGAAATCTTTTTTAAATTAATAAATATTAAATCACTCTAATCATCTAATATTAATAATCCAATATTGTTTGTGAATAAAAGGCCAACAAAACAATGATCTAATGATTAAATTACTAGATTTCTTTGATTAGTATACTTAATTAAGACGAAGTGGTTTAGAGACAATGCAATTGGACAAATAAAAAGGAATATATTTATGTGCAATTATTATTACTAAAATACAATGTATATAAATTTTTTTATTATTTAAAAAATTAATAAAAATATTATAATATATGTTTATTTAAAAAGTAAATCAAAAAGAAAATTAACATGCTCTAAATTACATGCCAAGGCCAGGCAACTATAGTAACATTAAGGACCGTTAAGTGATTTTATCTTTTTAATGAGCATATATTTTACAAAATATTATCTTCAATAATAATTAAAAAAAATAAGTAGGATGGGAGTTGAGTGTAGATTTAAAAATAAGGTTATTGGGTATAATTTAATCAAATTTCATAGAAAATAAGTGTAGCTTATTCTAATTTTTAATTTAAAAATAGGTAAAATAATACATGAATAATTTTTTTATTATAAAATTGGTTGTTTACAATTATGATAAACTAATATCCAATCAACAGTTCTATAAATTAGTTATGTAAATTTATTGTCTTTCTTAAGCATTTTAAGCATTATGGAATTATACGTGATAAACTAATATCCAATCAACAGTTCTATAGACCAGTTATGTAAATATTTGGATAATAATATATCAACTCTATTATATAAATTAAAAGTTATGATAGAAAAATACCAGAATAATAAGATTTTAAAACATAAAAGATCAAAATGAAATTTTTTAACATAAATCAGCAAAATAAAATAATTTAAATTAAATATAAAGGACAACAATTTTTTGTTTTTTATTTTTAATTTTTAATACACGTGCATGACATGAAACATGATGTCAAGAAATTGAAGGAAACAATCGACAGAAAAGGTGCAACGGCCACATCCTCTCCTTCCACGTCATCATTTCTACCTACAAACTCCAGAGTCTGAAACTGCCCACTCCATTTATTATTATTTTTTTCTTCTTTTGAGTAAATTGCAACAATTCAATATTTAAAATATGTGTTGTTTTAATTTTTCTTCATAAAATTGCAATAAGTATTCAACTTCTATCGTATTTTGCAGTGTTAGCTTAACCCTAATGTAATTCTCTAATTATATTTTTAAGTATTATGCAATTCGATATTTTATGACTTCTTCCAAGTTTTCATTTAGTTCATGGCCATGGTAGTTGGAAGACTCCATCAGTACTTCAAGACTTTAAAATGTCTACCAATTTGGAGTCAAGTTTAATTAATGACTTTAAAAGGCCACAATGTAAAAAATAAATTATATATTTATTAATAAAAATGTTTTTCTATTAATATTTAAATTTAAAATCATTGTATATGATGTCAAGTTAAAAGCCTTTTGCTCTCTCGAGATTTCAGAAGCATTAAAACTATTTTTAATGAGAGTTTTTAATAATAAAAATTGATTTTTATTAAATTTTATCATTGAAGTTCATAAACATAATTATCACACGTTAAAATTATTTTTATATAATAATTAGTTCAAACTAAAAACTGTTGAAAGCCTTTTGCTCGCCCGGGGTTTCGGAAGCATTAAGGAGGGTTATACCTCGATGATGTTTGTCAACGGATACTTCATTGTTTTGTTTCTTTTCTGTTCTCTCTTAGTTTCCCCTTCTGTGAAAAAAAAATATATATTGTATTGCACTCATCAAATTTCAAATCAAATATGGTGGCAAAAATATCCTGAAAAAAATGTCCAAATCATAAAATTTGTTAATTTGAAAAAATGACATTCATCTTTTTTGAAATTAAATTATGTCCAAAATCGACCCTTTTGGTAGCAAATGATATGTTACAATTTTACATCTATTTTAATCAAAATATTCTTTTATATACTATTTATAAAAATATGACAAGTATTACATATATATTTTAGCAATATAAATATAAATAATTTTTAAAATTTAAAATAAGTTAAATTTATAGTTTCCAAGACATAATAAATACAAATGAAATAAAATTAAAAAAATATTTTTTAATATATCATATGTTTAATAAAAAATTAATATTATCTTTTATGGTATTTTGATTAAATTTTAAGAAAATCTGTGCATATTTTTATAATTAAATATCTAACATATACTTTTCTTGGAGGAATTTTTTATCCAAAAAAAAATTGTCATATTATATATTTTACATATCGTTCAAACATCATCAGCTAATTTTCTACCCACAGAAGAAACATCATCAACTAACAACGGTTAGGTGAACTTAATAAATATTCTTCAAACTTAAACTACTCATATATGTCCAAGTCCAAGCCAAAAGAAAAGAAAAATAATTTAAAACACTCAAGAAATTTTAAATGCAAATTAAATGAATTTTTTATGACCCTTGTCGCCTTCATGGTCTTAGGTCATCAAATGAAATTATTGCTTTCCCTATTTAAGTTCACTTTGAAATTGCAATTTATTCTTTGGTAAACTAACTATTAAAATTAAAAGTCATAAACGTTACTTCAAATAGTTTATGTGCTTTTCTTGTTAAACTGAATATTCTTCAAATTGTCGTCCAATCCATCATGTATTAAATACAACGGGGAACCAAAAATGGAGAAAAGTAATTTGAATAAGTCAAATGTATAATTGGTAATTTTGCAATTTAGAGAAAGTAATACTATTTATTATTCAAACAAGATATTTTTCTGTAACTAGTTTTTAATCAATATCATCATTTGCGAATGTAACTGAATTGTTGGGGTTTTTTTTTTTAACATTATCTAGTATTTGAATATCACAAACGTTGTCGGTTTGAGGCGAATAGGACTATAAGTGACAAAATTTTTTTTATTAAATTTTAATGTAACTAGTTACATTTTAAAAAAATCAAACCTGAGATCTTTAGTTAATAACAAATTCTTATTAATTTTTTTTGAACCACTAACATTTGAGAAATTACTAGATTCTAACTAATTTAATTCAAATCCGGTTGAATCACAAATGTATAAAATTTTTACAATACTAATTTTTTTATTTACACTTATATGAAAAAGAACGAATATTGAAGTGAATTGACGGTTTAATGAGTTTTATATGATTGACGGGAAATAGTGAAATAATTTAAAAAACATTTTGTTCTAAACGTTGGGCCATGGGACTTATTTGTTTATTTTTAGGATTAAGATGTTTATGAATATATAAATAGATTAACTTTGCTTTTTATAGTTTTTAAATAAATAAGCAATTAAAGATTTGTTGTTAATTATTATCTTCAATATTATATAATATTATAAAATTTGTTGTTAACTTATTTATAATTTAAAATCATTTTATATTTACATTTTTTATAGTATATATAAAACTTTGATCTTATATGGTAGAAGCAAAGTTTGGTCTAGATGGTTGAAATTTTTTTTTTATATTTAATGACACAAGTTCCAATATTCTCAAGGGCTTTTTTAACATCTAATTGATCATAAAATAATCAACACACATCAATTAGGGGTGTTCTAAATCAAATTAAGTCGACCAAAATTAAAAAATAGAGGTTCAAATCAGTTTTTAAAATATGAATTTTAATTGGTTTAGGTTGTCAATTTAGTTTGATTTGATTAGATTAAAATCGAACAAAAAATCGAACAAACTTTATATATAAAAAAATATATTATATATATAATATTATATTTTTATATCAATAAAATTAATTTTATATATTATATAATTATTTTGATCTCTTTCTTTTTATATTTATCTATATTTTATTGAAATTAAAAATTATAAATTACAAACAAAATTATTCAAAATTGAACCAAATCGCTAAAATCAAATTAAATCGTTCAAAATTAAAATAAAATAAGTTCATAATTTTGTAAAATTAATTAATTCAATTTAATCTGATTAAGATTTAAAATCGAACTTAATCGAACCTATGTCAACCCTAATCTCAAGATTAAATTTAAAAATTTTTTATTAAAATTTATTTAAATCTATAAAAAATTAAATAAGGATAAAATCAAATGGGATCAAGTAATGTCTTTTGAAATAATTTTGCTTATTTAAATTGTTTTGTTGATTAGTGTGAAAATAATAAAATATAAAGAAAAGTGTGAAATTTGAGCGTGACGACTCACTCTGGGATATATCTTCCGTACAGTCCGGGAATTTTAAGCCGCAAACATATTTTTCTGATACTTTCATTTTCATGGGAATATGAATATCCCACGTTGTAATTTATTTTATTTTATTTTATTTTGTTTCTCTTTCATACAAGCGCGACGTGGAATTTTGGGGAGCCGAAAGACTAGACTTTGGGCCTTCGCTTCATGTGACATTTCAGGAATATGTTTAAGTAATTTATTTATTTAATTTTTTTTGTTATTTATAAAAATTAGTTTGTAATAAATATTTCAGGCTTAACAGACTGATATAAAATGACATTTTAAGTTAAATTATTCTTTTAATCTTTAAATTCATTTGATTTTAATTCCACCTTTATAATTTAAAAATTAACAACTAAATTATTATATGTTTTTTTAAATATTACTTAATTAAAAATCATAACTCAATTGTTCAAGTGATAGATCAAAGATTGATTCTTTTTATATTTATTTAATGTATGAAATTAAAATTTTTGAATTGAGGTTGTGATAAATAAAGTAAATTGTGGATTTAGTCTATTATTTTAATTTAATTTTTAAAAAATTAATTATCTTAATTTAATCATTAAATGTTTTTACTTGTTTAATGCGGTCATTTTATTAGCCAAAGTGATATTTAGTAACAAAACATTGAAATTTAGCAATTGTTAATTTAACAATTTAATAATAAAAATAAATATAATTTTTAAAAATTAAATTACAATACTTAATTTTTTAAAGAACTAAATTAAAAGTCAACACTATATGTCACAATGTATTTGACAAAATTTGTTATATATTTTTTTGGTTTCTAATTTTGGAGGCCTCATAAGTCATAACCAAAGGAAGAAAAGAGAGAAAAATCTTACATCATAAATTGTATTGAAAATGAGGATAGGAGGCATTTAAAAATCACATTTAAATCTCATCCGGCTTGGAAGCCGTTTAAGCCAAGCCATGTAAGCCGAGCTGATGAACGGTGAGATATGTCTCCACATGAAAGCCGACGCCAGATCGCTGATGGCTGCTGGCTGAGTCCGCAAATGCTGCTAATTTTCCCGGCTTTCCACGTGTACCTTCCTGATTGGCTCCAATTTTACCCCATTATTTTAATTATTTATTTCCTCTTCGCTCAAAGACATTACCCAGCCACCACACTCTCTCTCCCTCTCTCTCTCTCTCTCTCTCTCTCTCTCTCTCTCTCGTCCTTCCACTTTTAAACCCTCCTGTCTGAACAGATGCTCCCAAATTCTTCATCGGAGCAGCTTAGTGGGTAGAGAGAGAATCCCATTTCTAGAGAGAGAAAGTTAACTGAAAATCTTTTTTTATTTTTTTGGGTAACGACTGACCGAGTTACTAAACTTGGGGACCTCGGAAAAACCAAAAAGGAAAAAGAGGGAGCTTTGAAATATGAGCTCGACGATGAAGGCTGTTTCAAGTTGAAGACTCTAGCTTTGGCGATTTTCTTGGATGGATGGAGGGATATGTTTTTCTGGGGGAGGTTTATATTTTTGCGTCTATTGTAAGTTGCTTTTGTTTTCCTCTTTTTATTTTCTTTCTTTTTGTTTTTGTTTTTTTTCTCTTTGATGGGATTTCTTGAGTTGAAGAAGGGCAGCTTCTGACTGAAGCAAAGGTTTGACGAGTTTGAAACAGGGGTTTACTGCAAGGGAAACATGCTAATTCGATTTCTTTGAGGTTCTTCGGTGAAAAAAAGGTTGTCTTTTTATGTTTATTTCTTGCTGTGGATGAGCATAAAGCTTGGGATGATTAATCTGGGAGGATTGGGGGATTAGCTTTTTTTTGATGATTTGGAGTTGTTGTTGTTGTTATTCCATATAGGAAGGAAGATTCAGTGGAAGTTGATTCTGTTGGAATTGATAAAAACATAGTATTTCCTCTGTGGTTGGTTAACAACATGAGGAATCCTCGTGTAGTTTGAGGTTGCAGCATGAGTTACAGCGACAGGACCAGAGGAGGAGGAGGGGAAGAGAGGGAATGTGAAGAGTCTGTCTTGCAGAGTTCCGGGGAATTAGAATCGAAATCCGTCCGGCCGAACGGATCGATAACAACTCCGCCACTAACAATTGATGAGAATCTCTTGGTTGACCCCAAACAACTCTTCATTGTGTCCAAAATTGGTGAAGGAGCTCATGGAAAAGTTTATGAAGGAAGGTCAGTGGAAAAGTCACAATCATGGAAATTTTACTGTTACTTTTATTGGTTCTGAATTCATGTCAACATATTGGTCACAAGACTAGTTAAAGTCTTAAACAATCATAACTGTATCGCTATATTTCCGAGAATTATGGATTTGGATTGTGGTTTACTGCCTCAGGTTAATTCTACTATAGCTCAATGTTTCAATGAATCTGTATGCTGCTAAATTTTTCTCATTTTGAGAGGCATTTGGTTATTTGTTCAATGATGTAACTACTAATAGTTCATATTTGCTCTATGGAAATGATTAGCCATATAGTTTTGTTTGTACACCGAGTTTTTTGGTAGTAGCAGGAGTTCTGGTTTATGTAGGTGTAGATTAAATATTTCCAGGTATGGAGATCAAATTGTTGCGATTAAAGTTCTAATTCGAGGGAGCACCTCAGAAGAAAGATCAGCCCTAGAAAATCGTTTTGTGAGGGAAGTTAATATGATTTCCCGAGTCCATCATGAGAATCTTGTTAAGGTGAGTGACATTGTTAGATTGTTATTGATATGCCTGCAGTTATCTTAACTGTGTTTGCTTAGTTTGGCATTAAGCCTTATGTGTCTCGGTGTAGTATATACGTCATAGTCTTGGTCCTCGTCGCTTGTATATGAGTCTCTCATTAATAATAGAATAAATTACTAGAACATGAAAGATCATAGTTATCTCAATTTGAAAAATCAGATGTCTCAATTTAGTGTTGTTAAATCTCATATTTTTTGTTGCGAAAATTCACTTTGACAAAACAAAGGAACCAAATTTGGATGCTTGATCTTTCAAGGATTAAATTGAGACAATTGGAGTTTTTTTGGACTAAATGATTAATTTATGCATTAGCAATATCATCTTATAGGACATGTTGCACTTCTTGGTTATTTGCAGTTTATTGGAGCCTGTAAGGATCCTCTGATGGTTATAGTTACGGAGCTGTTACCCGGGATGTCGTTAAGGAAATATTTGACCAGTATACGTCCTAGACTACTAGACTGTCGTGTGGCTATAAACTTTGCCCTAGATGTTGCTCGGGCCATGGATTGCCTACATGCCAATGGGATCATACATAGAGATTTGAAACCTGGTACCTTTTCTCTGATATACTGCTATATTTATAATGAATGCACTGTCACAGAGTTGCTGTTTTGTTATGAATTCCTTCGGTTGTATAGGGTGCTATTTCATGGTTCTGATCAATAGTTGTGGAGAGCATTGTGAATTTTGCCCCAGACGTCTTTTTCTTCTTCCTTTATGTTTTTTGTGGCTATGATGACCATTATCTTTTCCCTTCTCAATCTTTTAGGAGTTTAGCTATATGAAAATTGTTATTTTGTAACGTAAGAGGATAATCGATTGGTCACTGCTGTAATGATGCTTTACAAATCATAAAGAGGAAATTTAAAAAGATTGGAAATTGCTAACTTTATGTGAAAAGTGTTCAGGACAATGTATTTCTGGATTGGACCTTTTGTTTGAGGTTTGACAACTAATCATAGAAGTTTTTGTCGTCAACGTTGTATAGTGGAATCTAGGTCTGCACTGATGAAAATTTCTAGGATTAGTAAGTCTGACTTTCTTTTTGAACTATTTTACGATGCAGATAATCTGTTGCTTACAGCGAATCAGAAGTCTTTAAAACTCGCAGATTTTGGTCTTGCAAGAGAAGAATCTGTCACCGAAATGATGACTGCAGAAACCGGAACTTACCGTTGGATGGCACCGGAGGTATGTCATATTCTAGGAATATGATTTTAATGTCTCATTTGTAAATATCAATAAATGTGGCCAGAGGGTCAATAAACCGTGCGGTTCCTTGGAGCTTGTCGTCTTGGTTCATCATCAAACAATGATTCATTGTACACAAGAGAAATGCAATGATATATACAAGGAAATTTGAGTTTGGATGTGCTGGTTAGGTGAACCAAAAGTTGGACACAAGTAATATGTCAGAGTAGATCGGATAAAATTCGTGTTGTGCCGCTTATATCGGTAGTAATATGATGATATTTGCTTCTTTTTTCAACATTCCAAACTTTAAAATTTCTTGTATATATGTCTCTTGCACATAAGCTATTTGTTAAATATTTTGCCAATGGATTTGCTTTTCGTGTAAACATATTTTTTGTCAGTAAATTTTGATGACAGCACTGGTTTTTTCAGCTGTACAGTACTGTGACGTTGCGTCAAGGAGAGAAGAAGCACTACAACAACAAGGTTGATGTCTATAGCTTCGGAATTGTTTTGTGGGAGCTTCTAACAAACCGCATGCCTTTTGAAGGGATGTCTAATTTACAAGCTGCTTATGCCGCTGCATTTAAGGTGAACATGTTGATCCTACCCTTTTTGATAATAGTGTCAAATGGGTTGGCTCAGCTTGTCATGGGTTAGCCATGTAAACAGGCCAGTTTTTTTTTTTTTAAATGTCCATGCCTGTCTCCTAGTGGGATAAGGCTATGTTGTTGTTGTTGTTGTTGTTGTTGTCCTCCATGTCTGTCTACATAGCCTGTAGGCCTAAATACGGGCCAAAACATGAAGTCCAAGCCCGTCCAAAATACGGGCTGTCATGGGTCGGCTTGTGAGCATAGGCTCATATTATTCATGTGATTCATGCTTTGTTGTTGAACGACTTAGGCTAATTATAAGGGTAAACTAAAGTTTACTGCCCTATGGTTTCGGCCGTTTTCACTTTGTGGTTTAATAGTTGACGTTATTCTGACGTAAAATTTGTGTCGTTAGCATTTTGTTTTAATTCTGTTAAATCTCATGTAGCTTCTCAAATCTTGTATGATATCTTCAAATTTTCCAAAATTCTCCCAGTTTCACTTTAAAATCCTTAATCCCTCTCGTCCTGACCGGGCCTTGCAGTCTCCAAATTCTTGATTCATCCACAAATTGGGAAAATCATATGGGATTTGAGAATTATTAGACTCACAAACATCATTTGTCAAAACTATTTGAGATTAACGGAAACAAAGCATAGCGTAGCGAAAAATGCCGAAACTATGTGGTAGTTAGTTGTATTTATTATCTGTTGACAATGATGAAATGATTTGCGTTTGAGATTGCAGCATGAGAGGCCTAGCCTTCCTGAAGACATGTCCCCTGATCTTGCCTTCATCATACAATCATGCTGGGTTGAAGATCCGAACTTGAGACCAAGCTTTAGTCAGATCATCCGAATGCTGAATGCATTCCTCTTCACTCTGTCTCCACCGTCTCCTCCTTTGCCGGAACCCGAGAACAACGAACCCCCGGAGGCAGTAGCAACTACAAGTAATGGTACCTTAACCGAGTTTTCCACCCGGAACAGAGGAAAGTTTGCATTTCTTCGCCAGTTGTTCACTTCCAAGAGGACCAAAAACTAACAGTCTCTGGTAAATTTTTGAACAGCCCCTTCCTTTTGTTGTAGATGAAAAGAGTTTGCCATGAAAAAGTACATAATTATAATTCATTTACGAGTAATCGTGGATTGACAGCAACGATTAGAAGGATGAAACAAGTTCCACAGAAGAACAGAATCATGTTAATAGGCTTTTTTTTTTGTTTTGGAAAGAGTAAGGAAAATGTAGGACTGTTTAAATTATGTAGTTCATCTTATTGTAAAGGAACAAATTGGCTTAGACACTTTCTGTTCTAAAATATCTTATTGATTACTTTGTAGCAATTCATTGTTTTGCTGATTGAGTTATTGTCAATTGTGAAACCCCAAATAGAAACAAACTTAGGTGCTAATTTTAGTTAGTAATCATATGAGGATAATTTATTAATGTAATGTTGAGTTGTATGCTAAATCCCAACTTTTTGTTGTTTTAAAAAATTAGTTTGATAAATAGTAAAACATAATTGAGATAATTATAATATTTTAAGAATTAAATTGAGATTTTTTTTTACAAAGATTAAATTAAGACAATTATAAGTTTTAGAGGCCAAATTAATAATTTACTCCAAGAAAAATAAATCTCATAAAGCAAAGTTGGGTCTGTTGGTGTTAAAAGTTGAGAATCAGAGAAAAATAGAGTCGCAAAAGAAAAAACGAAAACACCATTTGTTTTTATTTGTATAGGTTTTCGAAGAAAATTGAGTAAAAAATTGTAACATAATGAAACCGAAGGTTATTTGATCTGGGGTTTCAAAAAAGTTCTGAGAAAATATAGTATATTATTGCATGTTTGTAAAAAGAAGTAAATGATTTTGAGTGAGTTATACTATTTTTTTAAAAAATTAATAAAATTAGATTAAATTATGTTTTTAATCGTTATAGTTTAACTCAATTTTTCATTTTGTTTCTATAGTTTAAAAATTTATAATTAAGTCTTTATAATTTTAAATTTTTTTTAATTTAATTCCTACTATTAAAATTTTGTCAATATTTTATTAAATTTAAATAACGTGATCGATATATATCTTGTATTAACATTTCAAATAAATATGATTTAAATTAATTTATCTTAATTATTTAATATAAATTACATTACATGATATATATATATATATATATATATATATATATAATGTGTGTGTTAATATTATTTAATTATTTAATTATTTTCTTTTGATTAACATTAATCACGCGTTAATGTTCATATAATTAGTCATATTAAAAAAATAATGACATATTAACAATAATTTAATAACAATAACTAAATTAAAAATATGCGAAACTATAATGGCCAAGTTATAAATTTTTAAACTATAGGAACAAAATTAAAAATGAAGTGCTACTATAAGGACCAAAAGAATAATTTAACCATTAAATTTCACTAGATATTCTTATTTTAAAAATTATATTCTATTCTTTTGTTTTTTTTGGTGAAATATATTATATTCTTTTAATATATTTGTCTCAATTTGATTTCTTTATTTATTAAAATGATTTTTTTTAAAAAAAATTTAACATTGATAGATTTTGTGATTTAAAAATAAAAAAAATAAATTGAAGCAAATATATATGGTCTTTTTAAAATCAAATTGAGACACTTAATTTTTTAAAAACTAAATTAAAACAACTATTACCTTTCAAAAACTAAATCTATAATTTTCTCCATTTTTTTTAAAACTTTCATTGTTTGGATCTTCAAACATCACCATACAATACTAGAGGAATAAATTACTTAAAGAGTGACATTAGTTCAACTCAACTTGGTTAGAGGGTTGATTTGCATATACAGTAAGATGCAAGTTAAATAATACTAATCTATTTCAGAATAATCCATCTCAAACTGCATATTATATTATATATATATATATATATATACATACACAGATGCACACACACTAACTATATATCACAATTAAAAAAAAATTAATTCATCAAATATCATTAATTGTCTTCATTCAACAAACTTTTTTATCTTTATCAATATTGTTTTTCTTTTTAAAAAATATTGCTTTTGGACCTAAATGGACCTAAATGAAGTGAGAAAATTTAGGGTAAGGCTGTAGGAGCTAAAACCAAACATGTTCAGTTTTATATTTGGTTAGGGTATCTAGAAAATGTTTTTGGACTGGCAATTTTTACCATAGTTAATTAACTTATTAATTATCAATTTCTAAAAAATTTTGAGAATTCTTGGATACAGCATAGCTATGTTTTTTATTTTTACTAATATTGACAAAAATAAGTGCTTCCTTTTTATTAAAAATGGCCTTTGGAAACCTCTAAAAAAAATGTAATATACTTTGTAATTAAGTTCATTTCAATAAATAAATATATTGTTGTTGAAACTTATTCATTTATTCATTTGTCCACAGGAAAAAATGTCTTGCGTAAAATAGATTGACTATGTCAAAGAAAAATTTATCCATTTATTAGTTATGCTAATTTTGCTTAGTTAGATTCAAATCATTAAGCAATTAAATCCAAGTAATTCTGTATTATAATAAAAGCGTATTTAACGGACTCCGAAGTTTCAATCGGATTGGATCACAACAATATAAAATTCTATTGGCATTATTATTATTTTTTTTATAACACTCAACTCAAATTTTCATTTATAAAAAATATGTGATAAATCATTTGAATTAATTAACAATGACCGGTGTTTTGCTATGAATTTGCTCAAATTTGATTATTTTTTTAATAGAATTGTAATTTGTAAATAGAAAATGACTATATTAATAATTTAGTCCTTAAAAAATATATACACCAGTTATTTAATTATTGAAAGCTTAACTTTATACAATTTAATCTCTAAACGAGTTAATGTTATGAAATCATTAGATACTACTATTGAGTTAGTCCCCAGTGATTTAAAATATGCAATTTAGTTCCACAAAAAAGATTAATTTGTACTATTAAATTTGTAATTTATAAAGATTAATTTATTCAACATTTAAATTTCACTACCGGAATGATAATACATGTATCTTAATCAGTTTGTATGTTTATTCTAATTTTTTTTTAAAAAAATATTGATGCGGTGAATTACACAAAACACTACTATATATATATATATATATATATATATATATATATATATATATATATATATATTATAATTTTGTTTATATCAAGGTTTAAAAAATCAGACTGGTCATTAAACTGATTGAGACACCGATTTAAGGGTTAATAGTCAGATCATGGTTGAAACGCAGCTGAACTAGTGGTACTTAAAATATATTAAAATATTAAAGTATATAATATATGGTATATAATATTAAAATATTTTAGGCATGTTACAGATATGTATTTATACCAATTATAGATCTTATCCTAATAACTTAAATTTTTGGAGATTTTTTTAAAATAGATAATCATGTTAAGTAAAAATTTAAAAAATAAAAAATTCTAAAAATAAAGAATTGGTTAAACAAGTTGAATTGGTCGATTTTATCGATTCGATCAATTTTTTAATAGTTCAAACACTTACCGGTTCACTGACTCAAACTAAACTAATTTCTTGACCAATTCATCAATTTTTCTATTAAACTGGCCAGTTTAATCTAATTCTTTGAACACTATATTGAAAAGCTTGTTAACACAAATAATTTCACACGTACTAATATGGGTGTTGATTGATTAGCCATTTTGCCAAATCTCGTGGAAAGGTAGGTGGAGCTTTTTGTGTTTTCCTTCTCAGTTTGGTGTTAATTTTTTTATAAATTAATTACATGTTTAGCTACTTATGGTAAAAATAATAATAATTGATGAAAAATTTAGCACAAAATTCAAAATTTTGCAGCACAAATTAAAGTTGTTATCACAATTTTATTTTGCGGAATCAAATATGAAAATATTTTAAAATGAAACAAATTTAGGTACAATTTATATATTTTTATTATTAAATTTTTAATAAAAATATAGTATATAAATATTTTATTACAATCCAATAATATATAATTAATTTTTTGAAGAAATTGTTTGTATAGTATAGTTTTATTATAAGACCTGATAACAAACGTGTAAACTTTTTTTTTTTACCTAAATTTATTCCAATTTCAAATTGTTTGTACGCATCTCTTGTAAACAAAAATTAAGAAACACTTGCTACACTTAATTATGTCTTACCCTCAACTTAAATATCGTAATAAAAAATATTGTGTCCATTTAAGAATAGTATATTTAATATGAAAAATTAAAATAAAATTTCATTAATATTTAAGAATTGTTAATTTTTATAATAAAAAACTAAATGCATCAATTTATATAAAATGAGAGTAGGTGGAAATACTTGTAAAACAACCAAATTATTTATAAAAAATTAACAAAAATATTAAGTGCAAAATAACCATGAAGCTTTGAACAACATAAAACAACTTAAGAACCAAGCCAGCATGTAGAATATTTTCCTTATTATTCAAGAAGCATTTTCGAATAATATTTCATAATCATTTAAAATCTTATTAAATTATTATTATTAGTAAATCAGATACAAATACTTTGTGTGAGTTTTAAAATTTTCTAAAGATTTCTCCAAAATTAACAAAATGATTTTTCAATTCCCAATAAAATAAAATCAACCCCAAAAAAGTACAAACAAGTCTAATCTGGTGCCTCTAAATCATATTAATGTTACTATAACCGCAAAAACGTGACTTTTCTCTCATAATATCAGTTTTAATTTTGTCTATTACGTTTTTTTTATATTAATTTTATTTCATATATTTTTTTTATTTTAATTTTTTCTTAAAGCTAACACCGTTAATTAACATAATTGACAAAAAATACTGACATAAATTTTTTTATGTGACATATTTATACTACAAACTTGTCATATATACTAATAAATTTTAGTTTTAATTTTATCTCAAATATTTAAATAAGTTTTAATTTCACCCTAAATTATGCCTTTTCATTTCTCTCTTTTGCCTCAAATCAATTTTTAAACATTTGATATGTTACATAAGAGTTCATGTATCACTTGGATCAGTTCACATTAGCATTAATTTTCTATCAATTTTATTAATGATATTAGCCCTAACGACAAAATTAAAAAAAAACATGTGAAACAAAATTGATATAAAAAAATTATTTGAGACGAAAAAATATTTCTACCTTTATGACAATTGTCCTCTTTTGAAAAAGAAAAGAAAAGTAGATGTAATGTTAAAGTTGATGTATTAACTAATTATCAATCCCTACATAGCTTGACGGCCTTAACGGCACTTAAAAGTTTTGTACCACATAGTCTCCATGTTCTTCTATAAATACTCACTTCAGTCAGGACCTCCACACTCATCACTCAAGTCCTTCTCTTCCAAAACCCTAGTGTGAACTTGAAGTGCTGCTTTTCTGAAAAAAAAAAAAAATATATATATATATATATAGGTGGCTTGCATGGCTATGGTGATGTGGCTTTTGGGTGCACCAGGAGCCCATGCAGCCATAACATGTGTGGGCAGGTGCTGTCCACTGTGGCTCCATGCATCACCTATCTGAGGGGTGGAGGGGGTGCTGTTCCCACATGTAGGACTATTAACTCTCGAGCTAGGGCTACCCCACATGTAGGTGCCTCAAAAACGTCATGCAAAGTATTCCCAACTTGAATGCAAACGTCCTCGCTACCCTCCCTGGCAAGTGTGGGCTTAACCTGCCCTACAAGGTTACCCCTTCCATTGAGTGCACCAACTCAGGCTAAGCCACCCTTTATGATATCATATATATGTGTGTCTATATATTTTGTGTGTGTGTGTGTGTGTGTGTGTGTGGGGATAGATAGATAAGTAGGTATATTCATTATTATAAGAATTAAACTACACCAGTTGATTTAACTAGTTGAATTGAAAATTAGTCTGAAATAATTCTTAAAAACATTGAGTGATTGAACTGGCCAACAGCCGATTAAACTAGATAAGAATCAGTGTTAAATGAACATATTGAATCGATTCAAATGAATGTTTTTATTTTATTTTTATTTTTTTTATTTTATAATCAGGTAATTAATGAAGAAATTAATATTTCAGATCAGTCAATTTTAATAAAGATACCAATATCTTAGTATTTTATGAATTTAATATAAGTGAATATTATTGGTTAATACTTGGTTAATAATATTTTCATGTTATTTGGTCAGTCAAGTTTTGTTGTGAGTTTTCTATTGTAAATGTTGTTTTGTGTAATTTGACATTAAATCTTATTTTTAAGTGAATTAGTAAATTTATATTTATAGTTTTTAATTATGTATTTTTTAAATATTTTAAAGTAGACTGTTTCAACCACAATTCTACTACGGCCTGATCATTGAAGCTTGAATTAATGTCTCCGTCGGTTCAATAATCAGTCTAATTCTCAAAACCTTGGATATAACCTATTTTACAAAAAAATACGAGTATTAGCTTTTTTTAATGTTTATAAAAAATATAAAATATAAATCTTTCAAGTGTTTATTATTAAGAATATAACAATTTTTTTGGTTGCATCTTGTCAGCATGATGTAATGATCTTTTTCAAAAATGTTCATCCGCGAATTTAAAATTATATTAAGAATTTAAATAGCAAATAATCATATAAGAAATTAAGTACGACACTCGATTGTTAAATGAAAATTTTAAACTGTATGGCATCATGTTAAGTTTTCCCTAATCTAATTGATTACTTAAGATACTAATCAATTTCAAATTTAATTATTTTGCAGGATTCAATGAGATGGAGCTTGCATGGCATAATGAGGTTGCTTTTGTCAATCTCATTATTGTGTTTGTAAAGCAAAGGAATATTGGAAAAATAAATAAGTACTATATGTGTCACATCCCAAAAATTGAGCATGTGAAAAGATACTACTCGTTTGATAAAATTCTCAAACATACGTTATATACATATATTCTGTAAGGTTTTACATTTAACCTTAATCATTCATTCCACACTACAGAATTATATTCATCTGATAAGCAAATATAGACATACATAGTCTGATATTTCTATCTCATCGCAAGCCTAGGAGACCTATAGAAAGTACAGAGCGTTTCTAGTATCCACATTAATAAGTACTGGTATCCCACCAGACAGAAATAGAGTGTAATCCCAAGGGGCTTCTAATCTTCCAACGGATACTCTTATTCTTTGTTTTCTGTATCTGAAAAATAATCATAGGGAGTGTGAGTTTATTTAAAAACTCAGTAAGTAAATAACTGTACTATATAGAATATCAAAAGTACAAATACCACATTTACTCATATAATTAATTGTCTTATACATCGAGTAGTATGGGACTCTAACCCTTTCAAACTCATGAATAAGATTTCTTAGATATACAACGAGTAGTATGGGACTCTAACCCTTTCAAACTCGTGAATAAGATCTCATCGGTATACACCGAGTAGTATGAGACTCTAACCCTTTCAACTCGTGTATAAGCTTTCTTAGATATACACCGAGTAGTATGGGACTTTAACCCTTTCAACTCGTGTATGGGTTTCATAGATATGCACTGAGTAATATGGGACTTTAACCCTTTCAAACTCGTGTATTAGATCCCGTAGATCTTTACTCATTGACAAGATAGTGAGAATTTATCACATAGCACAATTGTCATGAAATAAAATAATTTCTACATACTCTTATTTCTACCGATCATCATATACTCCCATATGAAAATTGATTGCTCATTACCCAAATAATATTGTAAATGGGACTTATATTGTACTTTGACTAGTAATATCAAATTAGCTGAGCAAGGTTATTCACTCACCTTGATGTTTGTCCAAGTTTACCTTGTTCCACACTAGAATTTGTGTAGGAAAATTTCCTAGTAAAATATATTACAAGGAAACATAAGAAAGGAAACAAAATCACGAAAATACGCAAAATTTTCTGACTGCTACAGTAACGGGTTGCTACAGTACGGTTTGCTATAGTAACGATTCGCTACAGTAACGGTTCGCTACAGTGCCGGTTCGCTACAGTAACGTTGACTACTACAGTACCGTTGACTGCCGACACTACAGTACTGCTACAGTAACCCGAAGAAAATTTTCCAGAATTTTTCCGAAATCTCTGGTCGCTACAGTAACTCGGTTTTTGCAGAAATTTCTAACAATTTCATTCTTTCCTTTCTTGTTTCAAAACCAGAATTTCAACTCTTTTAACCGATTATAACTCAAATATAACTTCTAAAACAACTGAGATTCATGAATTATCATCAAAATCTTCAAGAACAAAACCTCCTCTGATCTTCTACATAAACTGAAATTTAAGGAAAATAATCGGATTAAAGCTTACCTTTGATCCTTACAAAGCTTTTGAACCGAACAGATAATCGAAATTCTGAAGATCAAGGAAAGGATTTGAGAAGAGGGTGAAGAAACGAGAGATTCACTTCAACTGGTTCGATCGTGAGAAGAAAATAAGGGGGGTACTATTGAAACTTTATATTAAATATTTCTAATGGGTTATTCAATAACCCATGGGTATCCATAACCCAACATCCAAACCCATCCAGTCAATTTACAATAAATGGACTAATTGACCATTCTGAAACCACTTTTCGATGAATTTCACCATTCTTAGAATATATCCCTCATTGTGTAAATATTTAGTCCAGTCATTTAACTCAATTTTCATAAATAATATTCAAAGAGAACAATTAAATATGAAAATTAAAAATGACCAAAATAAATAACTAAAGTAACGTTGTAGAATTCTAAAATACTTTTAAGCGAATTATATTGTGAAATTAACGGGTATTACAATATGTCTATATATATATAGACAAACAGTACCATTGATTACTAATTATTAATTAAAGTGCTGTCCCCAAATTTGTGTACTTGTGGTGTCCCTTTCTATCCATAAAATTTACTTCCTTATTTAAATTCTTCTTCACGTTTCTATATTAATATATATAATTTTAAATTTTTTTATCCACAAATTAGAAGTCATATAGTAATATTCAGATAAAATAAACTTTTTTTAAAAAAAATTAGAATATAAGTGAAAGAGAATGAAATTTTCCAGAAGGAACGATGAATAGTATAGATGATAAAGTTATATTTGTTAAGTAATAGGACATTTTTTACTTATAATATTTATCTCAATTTTTAATTTTATTTTTATTTATTGTTGTGCTAATTTTGTCTATGAAAGTAAATTTATGGAAATTATAACATTAGTAATGTATGTCTGTTGCACTCAACTCAAACATTTTTTTTTCTATTTCGTTGTCAGAGTTATGAAAAATAAATTATAATAATTTTTGATAGCAAAATATATGAAATAAATTATGAAGACTATTGATTAATGGAGAGTTATTTTAAAAAATAAATTAAAGGGACTAAAAATATTTTAAATTAAAAAAAAGAAGAAAAAGAAAAATGTTAATGTTGGATGAAAGAGGTGTCACATCACCACTAACATAAACCAACTTTATATATCAACCAGGCAACTTATTAGCGCTTCAAAGCACCTATCAAAGTGCTTTAAAATGTGTTATTAAATTTGATTAAAAATTAGTAAAATTGATTTAAAAATATATAGTTAATGTGATAGTGATTTCTTTTTTTAGTTATTAAACATGTTTGCTTTGAAGATTTTTTAAAAATAATATGATTGTAATTTATAGAGAGATAAAAAGCTTACTTGTTCCAACTTCAATGTTCCTCTTTGCTTGACTAGCTCTAATAATTCCAGTGGCACCAATGTCACACAAACAACAAATATTTTAATATCATATATTATGAGGATCAATAATTTAATTATAAAATAAATAGAGAATAAATATTAAAATACTTTTGCAGTTGCCCTAGGTTCCCAACCCATCCCCAACCTAATCAATTTTTTTACGAAAACAACAAAACCTCAGTCAATGACAATATTAAACATTGTTTTAATGAAAAATCCAACAAAATTAATTATGTAAACGACATTAATTTTAGAAATAATATCGAAACAAAAAAAAGAAAAGAAATATGAGGGACTAAACTGATATAAAAAATATTATGGACTAAATTAAAATTCAAGATAAACATTAAGGATCAAGATATACTTGCGAATGATTGATTTACTAGTATTTATGGCACCAAACAAACACACATAACTTTCATGTTAAGAATTTATATTTCCCACTTATTAAAAAGATAATCGATCAGATTGCAAAGAATCTCTCATAAATTAGAGAATTATGTAATTTATCCTCTCAATTTTAAATGTTGAATATTATAATTAAACCAGCCTAAATTTTTAATTTTAAAGTTTAAATGGACAATTAATATTAATGTTTTGAACGGAAAAGCCAACAAGAGAGGTTATGTTGCACAAAATTAAATGTTTAGGGGTCTATTATTAATTTTTAAAATTGAGAAATTAAATAGCACAATATTATATATATATATATATATATATATATTTTTTTTTTTTTACATTTTAATCAACCAATTACAACTTGTCTTAAATTTTTTTTTGTATCTACGTTTAATGCTTCATACTAAGTTAATGGAATCTATTTTGAAAAAAAAAATTACGATAACAGAGGCTATTATTATTATTACCACTACTACTGATGTAACCAAGGATAACCCCATTGCAGCCCAAGAAAGGGAGAACACTTCGATTGGGCCTCTAACTCGTTCAAGGGTTAAAGAGCTTGAACAAATTGCAGCCCAAGAAAGGGAGAACACTTCAATTGGGCCTCTAACTCGTTCAAGGGCTAAAGGGCTTGGATTGGGCTTAATCACATTGTTGAAAGTGGAAGAAGTGTGAAAAGATTACATGTGGGTTAGTTGCATTTGTTGAATATAGTTGTAGTCTATTACCTATGCATTAATTGTCTTTGACTTTTAGCTACCTATACATTTATTGTCTTTGACATTTAGCCTACATTACTTGACTTTTAGTTGATGCATTTAATGCATTAGTTGGAGTCTTTTGTCTTTTTGTTTTGGAGACCCTCTATAAAAAGGGTCCTTGCCATATGTTGTAAACCATCTTTGAATCATATATGAGATATTGGCATTTTGCTTTCAAGAGGATTCTTGAGTTCTTTCTCTTATCTAACTTGTGTTAGTGGCGAGAGCAACTAGATTTCTTATCACTCACGTTCTTCTTTCTTGAGTGTGGCGAGATCAACCCATTTCTCTTAGTTGTGGCGCCCTTTGGCTTATCAATTGAGTGATTTGGTTTCATTTGTTTGTTTCTTTCAACCTATCCAGAAAATCGATCAAGTGTTTTCCCTCCGGAAATCACATCATATTGGTATCAAAGCCACTTCAATTCAGGTTCTATTATTTGTTTTGTGTTTTGCCCCTTCGTGGAAAGCTTAATTTTATTTCATTTTATTCTGTGTTTTGCCACCTACATGGAAGGCTTAGTTTTCCTTATTTTGTATTCTGCCACCTATATGGAAGGCTTAGTTTTCCTTGTTTTGTAATCTGCCACCTACATGGAAGGCTAATTTTCTAGTCTGTTCATCTTTATCTTTATTTCTATTCTTGTGTTGTTCTATTTTATTCCAACTTTTTTATTTAAAAAAAAAACATTCATCGTTACTGTTCATTGTTCATCGTTACTGTTCATTGTTAATCCGAGTGTAAACACTTAGAGAGTGAACCTACCCTTCACCAAACTCAAACCAACAAATTACAAATCACTATGACAGGAGAAAATAGTTCTGAAGTTCCTTTTGGGCTTAGCCTACAACAAGCTCAAATTGTTGGCCTACAAAGAGGTCAAGAAGAAATGATGGAACAAATAGCTCAACTAACCACTCAAATGGCTAGATTTATGGAGCTACAACAACAACAACCAAGAAGAGGAGCTTATGTTGAACACCATAGAGAAGAATCTGAAGCTGAAGAAGGTGATCAACCTAGGCAAAGAAGGCAGCAGAGGGAACGTGATGCCAACATCAAAATGAAGATTCCTCCATTTAAGGGAACAAGTTCTCCTGAAGAATACTTGGAGTGGGTGCAACGAGTAGAGAAGATTTTTGAATATCAAGAATATTCAGAAGCTACCAAATGCCGACTTGCAGCCCTTGAATTCACTGATTATGCAAATCTATGGTGGGAAAATTTGAAGAATCAACGAAGAAGAGATGGAGAGGAGGAAGTTCGAAATTGGAGATTGATGAAAAGGCTCATGCAGAGGCGTTTTGTATCTGATTACTACAAGCAAGAGCTTTATTTTAAGCTTCAAAGCTTGAGGCAAGGAGGTATGTGTGTTGAAGATTATGTCAAAGAATTTGAAACTTTGATGATTCGGTGTGAGCTGAATGAACCTCAAGAGCAAACCATAGCTCGATTTCTTGGTGGTTTGAACAGAGAAGTTGCTGACTTAGTAGAGTTGCAGAATTATGTCTTCTTAGAAGATGTAATTAAATTGGCAATTAAGGTGGAGAGACAGAAAAAGAGAGTTTATGGAAGAACCAATGGAGTGTCTAAACCATTGGGGAGTAAACCTTTCCAAACATTTTCCCAAACCTCAAACACTACCAAAGGGAGTAATAAGGAGATATGGAAGAAAGAGCCGAACAAATCTGAAAGTTCTAAAGGGAAGGATAAGAGAGAAGACAACCAGTCCTCTAAAAGAAGCCGAGACATTAAGTGCTTCAAGTGCTTGGGTCATGGCCATATAGCATCCGAATGTCCTAATAGAAGAGTGATGATCTTGAAGGAAAAACAAGGGGAAATAGAGAGTGAAGATGAAGATATTGTGGAGGAATGTGAAGAGGAAGAATATTTTGACGAAGAAGAAGTTGTTAAATATGCTGATGAAGGTGCTGCCTTGGTTATTAGACGTGCCTTGAATATCCAAGCCAAAGTAGAAGAAGAACAGAGGGAGAATATTTTTCAAACAAGGTGTACTATCGGAGGCAAAGTTTGTAACGTGATAATTGATAGTGGGAGCTGCACTAACGTTGCTTCAACCACCTTGGTTAGCAAATTGAAGCTACCTATCATCAATCATCCCCGTCCATACAAGCTGCAATGGTTGAATAATCATGGCGAGATGAAGGTCACCAAACAAGTAAAGGTACCTTTCTCTATAGGGAAGAATTACAAAGATGAGGTATTGTGTGACATAGTCCCTATGGATGCTAGTCATCTTCTACTTGGGAGGCCCTGGCAATTTGATAGAAGAGCACTACATGATGGCTTCAAAAACACCTACGCTTTCGAGAAGGATGGAAAGAAGATTGTGTTGGCACCCTTAAAGCCAATACAAGTACAGCCGAAGGAGGATGTAATCGAGGAGAAGAAGCCTAGCTGTTTTGCTTCTAAGAATGAGTTAAAGAAGGCAATAAGAAGGGAAAACTTTGTATTATTACTAATTCTTAAGGAGCTAAATCCAGAACTTGCAGAAAAGCTTCCTAAGCTTGTGAGGGAGTTGATAGAAGAATTTACAGATGTCTTTCTGAATGAGCTACCTAAGGGATTGCCACCCTTAAGAGGAATTGAGCATCAAATTGATTTGGTGCCCGGTGCTGCCTTACCAAATAAGCCAGCATACAGAATGAATCCAGAGGAGGCTAAGGAGCTAAAAAGGCAAGTCGATGAGTTGATTGAAAAGGGTTATGTAAGGGAATCCATGAGCCCTTGTTCTATGCCTACATTATTAGTCCCTAAAAAGGATGACTCTATGAGAATGTGTGTAGACAGCCGTGCTATAAATAAGATCACCATCAAATACCGCTACCCAATTCCAAGATTGGATGACATGTTGGATGAGCTGAATGGTTCCAAGGTGTTTTCAAAAATTGACTTGAAGAGTGGCTATCACCAAATCCGAATGAAAGAGGGAGACGAGTGGAAGACAGCCTTCAAGACAAAGCATGGACTTTACAAATGGATGGTAATGCCATTTGGGCTATCTAATGCCCCTAGCACATTTATGCGATTGATGAATCATGTGCTTAGATCTTTCATTGGAAAATTCGTTGTGGTATATTTCGATGATATTTTGATCTACAGTCAAAGTTATGAGGAGCATGTGCAACATTTGAAGGAAGTCTTGGAAGTGTTGCGAAAGGAGAAACTCTATGCTAATCTAAAAAAATGCTACTTTTGTCAAGACCATGTGATTTTTCTTGGCTTTGTAGTATCTCAGCAAGGAGTGGGAGTTGATGAAGAAAAGGTGAAAGCTATCAAAGAATGGCCCGTTCCAAGAACCATATCTGAAGTAAGAAGTTTTCATGGGCTTGCCTCTTTCTATAGAAGATTTGTAAGGGATTTCAGCACCATCTTAGCACCCATAACTGAATGTATTAAGGGAGGAAAGGAGTTCAAATGGAGTGATGCAGCCCAACGAAGTTTTGAGCTTGTCAAAGAAAAATTGTGCAATGCACCTATATTGGCTTTGCCTAATTTTTCTAAGACTTTTGAGATTGAATATGATGCTAGTGGAGTGGGAATTGGAGCAGTACTTCTTCAAGAAAAGCGTCCTATAGCTTATTTTAGTGAGAAGTTGAATGGAGCTAGTCTTAACTACTCTACCTATGATAAGGAGTTCTACTCTTTAATTAGAGCTCTTGAGACATGGCAGCATTACTTGTTACCAAAAGAATTTGTAATTCACACAGACCATGAATCACTCAAACACTTGAAAGGTCAGAGCAAGCTGAATAGAAGACATGCAAAGTGGGTGGAATTTCTTGAAGCTTTTCCCTATGTGTTGAAGTATAAGAAGGGAGAAACCAACATTGTTGCAGATGCCTTATCAAGGAGATATGCCTTAATTTCCATGATGAATGCTAAATTGTTGGGATTTGAATCTATTAAAGACCATTACATGGAAGATTCAACACTTGCTGAAATTTATCTCGCTTGTGAGAAAATGGCATATAAGGGATTTTATAGATCTGAAGGTTTTTTATTTCGCTTAGGGAGGCTGGTAATTCCAAATTGTTCTATAAGGGAATTACTTACACGAGAAGCTCACGGAGGAGGATTGGCTGGGCATTTCGGTGAAACCAAGACATTGGAGATGCTGAAAGAGCATTTTTATTGGCCTAACATGATTAGAGATGTGCATCATGTGATTGAAAGGTGTATTGTTTGCAAAAAAGCCAAGAGCAAGGAAGCAGCCCATGGACTTTATACACCTCTACCTGTTCCAGATCAACCTTGGACTGATGTTAGTATGGATTTTGTGCTAGGCTTACCAAGGACACAAAGAGGTAAAGATTCGGTCATGGTTGTTGTTGATCGTTTTTCAAAAATGTCTCATTTTATTCCATGCCATAAGACCGACGATGCTGTGCACATCGCCAATTTATTTTTCAAAGAGATTGTGAGACTTCATGGCATTCCAAAGAGTATCGTGTCAGATCGTGATGCCAAATTTCTTAGCTACTTTTGGAAGACTTTATGGAGAAAGCTGGGAACAAAGTTGCTCTTTAGTACTGCCTGTCACCCACAAACTGATGGGCAAACTGAAGTGGTGAACCGAACGCTTTCTACTTTGCTAAGAACTATCATTGGCAAAAACTTGAAAAGTTGGGATGAATGATTGGCCTATGCTGAATTTGCTTACAATAGAAGTGTACATGGTACTACTAAACACTCTCCTTTTGAAGTAGTTTATGGATTTAATCCATTAAGCCCACTTGATTTAGTACCATTACCACTTGAAGCTCGAGAATGCATAGATGGAAAAATGAAGGCTGACATGATAAAGAAGTTACATGAAAACATTAAACAGCAAATTGAGAAGAAGAACTCCATCTATAAGAAGACTGCCAACAAGAGAAGAAAATTTGTTCAATTCAGTCCTGGAGATTTAGTGTGGGTTCATCTTCGAAAAGAAAGATTTCCAAACCAAAGGAAGTCTAAATTAATGCCAAGGGCAGATGGTCCTTTCCGTATCATAGACAAGGTAAATGATAATGCATACAAAATTGATTTGCCTGAAGACTATGCTGTTTTTACTACTTTCAATGTAAGGGATCTTTCCCCGTACTTAGAAGATAAAGAGGACTTGGATTTGAGGACAAATCCATTTCAACCAGGGGAGGATCATGTAACCAAGGATAACCCCATTGCAGCCCAAGAAAGGGAGAACACTTCAATTGGGCCTCTAACTCGTTCAAGGGTTAAAGAGCTTGAACTAATTGCAGCCCAAGAAAGGGAGAACACTTCAATTGGGCCTCTAACTCGTTCAAGGGCTAAAGGGCTTGGATTGGGCTTAACCACATTGTTGAAAGTGGAAGAAGTGTGAAAAGATTACATGTGGGTTAGTTGCATTTGTTGAATATAGTTGTAGTCTATTACCTATGCATTAATTGTCTTTGACTTTTAGCTACCTATACATTTATTGTCTTTGACATTTAGCCTACACTACTTGACTTTTAGTTGATGCATTTAATGCATTAGTTGGAGTCTTTTGTCTTTTTGTTTTGGAGACCCTCTATAAAAAGGGTCCTTGCCATATGTTGTAAACCATCTTTGAATCATATATGAGATATTGGCATTTTGCTTTCAAGAGGATTCTTGAGTTCTTTCTCTTATCTAACTTGTGTTAGTGGCGAGAGCAACTAGATTTCTTATCACTCACGTTCTTCTTTCTTGAGTGTGGCGAGATCAACCCATTTCTCTTAGTTGTGGCGCCCTTTGGCTTATCAATTGAGTGATTTGGTTTCATTACTACTCTACCATAAATAATACTACTTTTTTTTTATAATTTAGTTTTTAATTGTATTTCATAATTTTCTTATTTTTAAACTATCACTTAATTTTTTTGACACATTATTTCAAAAACATTTCTAATGTACTTTTTATTTACAAGGTTACTTTCTTTTGCACTATATATATATATATATATATATTATTTGTTTGCTTTTACTATCATATTAAGAATAAAATCAAGTCTTATATTGTGCATAAAAATTAACTTTATTAACACAAAATAAATAATAATTAGTGAGAAAAAAATTTGCAATACATATCAAACATTAGAAAAGATAAGTAACATTTTTTTGAAACAAGAGAATGTCAAATGTAAATTAGCTAAACGTATTAAAAAAGTTAATACAATTATCTTTCCCTCAAGTTTTATTTTAATTTGGTGATTTAATTTAACCTTACCTTAGGTTTCACTTTCATGCCTTAACTGTATTTTGTTCTAATTTGATCCCTTAACTTTATTTTAGATTTCAATTTGCTTTTATAAATTTACCTTATGTATTACTTTATTTGTTTCAATTTAATTCTTTAACTTTGCCTTAGACTCTAGTCCATTAATTTTATTTTGTTTCAATTTAGTCCTTTAATTTGCCAAAACCACTCAAATATTTTCTTCTCTTTAACACTATTACGATGATGAATAGAAAAATTTTATGTATTTTCTTGCTTAACTATGATAATCTCATAAAATTGTTTGTTAATCATCTTGGTGGTATCAAGGAGGAAAAAAATTTGAACAGTTTCTGTAAGTTAAAAAAAGAACAAATTGAAACAAAATAAAAAAAATTAAAGGACTGAAGAAAAAAAATTATGATATTAATGGACTATAGTTAAAGGACCAACATAAAATAAAATTAATGGACTATAGTAGAACTTAATGTAAATTTAAAGGACCAAAGTGAAATTCAAGGTAAAGTTAAGGGATCAAATTGAAACAAAATAAAATTAAGAGACCAAAGTTAAACTTACTGTAAAATTAAAGGATTAAATTAATATAAAACTAAGTTAAACGGCCAAAATAAAACTTGAGGTAAAGATAAGAGAGTAAATAATACTTTAGCCTTATTATTTTGGTCCTCGCTGTACAGTTCAGATGTTTTTTAGCATTTAACGGCTAGTTTATACCTTTAGCGGATAGTTTGGCATTCTTGCATCGTCGTTTTGGAATGCAAAGCGAGAAGCCTGTGTATTCATGGAGAATAAAGGTTCGAGCACAGGCCAGCAACTTCAACTTCAGATTTAGAGCTACGAGTTTCGGACCCAATTGGACCCTCCATCGCTTCTCCTTCATCCTCAAGCTTCGTAAACCCTTCGTCTTCACAGTGAATTCAGATCGCAGAACGCCAATCGCTTCGCAGTCGCGCCTAGGGTTCGTCAGAACCAGAGTCATCAACGCGATCCAGAAATTTCGAGCCCGAATTAACAAGAAGAACCGATCCGCTGATGGCGGGACAGGATCGATCAGTAAACACCCAAAGGTTAGTCGGTGATTGTTGAGTTTCAAGCAGTTGAAGTCGTTGATTTCTAGGTTTTGATATGACTTGATCTCGATTTGAATCTAATTAATTGCAGGTTTCGATTCGTGTTGGATTTTTGGTGGTGTGGTTTGTATCATTTGTGAATCAGATTATGTGGAAGAAGGATCCAAAGGGATTGGTGACTTTTGGCTCTGTGGGTTTGATGATATTGATTACTTTATGGATGAAGACAAGAAATTTTTTTAATGCAAGAGTTCTTTGGATTATAGCAACATTGGCTTGTTTAATTTTATCTGATTTTGATGGTTATTTGGAGGCTTGGAATAAAATAAGTGGAATCTACTCCTTGCTTACTAGTTCTTAGCATGTATTTAGTTCACTAGCGCGTTCATGTTTGGAAAGTGTAAATGTGTTTTACACAATTTTAAGATGTTTGACTCTCTATCTGTCTTTGTTATTGTTACTGCATGTTCAACTTCAACCACGTTTAAGCCAACTCTCTCCTTATCTTGTAGTGTCTTTCTTTCAAATTTCACTAATACCCTTGCAATTAACGATTTCAAGTTAGATAGATAATAAGTATCCTGTTATTCATTTTATGTACCATACTCATATTGTTGGCCTCTTATTATTGTCCATATACTATTATTTATCAAATGAAAAAAATTATAATTTTTTTCTTGAGCTTCAAGTGCCTTATAAATAATTTATTATACTTTTGAAATTAGGAATTATTCTAACTTTTACGTTCAAACAAATAAAATTTTATATAATTTTTTATAAATTAATTAATTAATTTTTTTGGGGTCAATTGGAATTTCTGAATTAGAATGGGTGTTTCTTCCATCATGTTTGTGTCATTATTGGGTGGTTGGGCCACAAAAAAACTATTGTTTTGAGATATTGGGTCTTCACCTGTGTTTGGGCATGGGCTTCCTTCTACTTCCACGGCTCGCTTCTGCATCACCATGTGGGGCCCACATGGGCCCACTTTGCTGATTGATATTGGAGAAGTCATGCCACGCGTACCGGGCGCGTGGCAGACCCACGTACTCATTTAGTAATGGGAAGGACAAAATAGGATGATGTCAGGTGGGGCCCGAGGTTTTTGAACGGAAGGTTGGTGGCCGTTGATGTGTTCGCCGTTCCTAAATCCGACGGGCCAGAGTTAGAGTCAAAGACCAATCTTGATGGGTCTCTTTGACCACACCGGAAACATGCCTTTTTTTAAAAAATTAATAAAATAAAATAAGATAAATTTCCAAACTTTGACTGGGTTGTCACATCAATCGAGGTGCACTAAGTTGAAAATCTATGTGCATTGTGAATTTACTTTATTGCCCCTAAGATGTGCCTTAAATCTTCTCTAACAGAATGCTCATTAAAAAAAAATAGAAAAACAATTAACTAAAAAGTTACTAATAAAATGTTATAATAAATTAAATTTGTTTTATAAAAATGTAATTTTGAATTAAAAATATTATTCTTTGTCGAAGATGATATATGTTATTTTGGTTATTCTCAAAATTTATTTACTTGAGGAGAAAAATAAAAGAAAGACAACAAAATATTAAATAATAGATATCCTCATCTCTCGTGAGTTAGTTGAATGTAATATAAATGTATAAGACAATTGAAAATTGAAACTTTATATTGTATTCGAGTCTTAACTAAATAATTAATAATTGAATTGAGTGTTTTTATCCTATATTCGAAAATCATATAAATGTTAATTAATTTGAATTTAAATTAAATAGGACTACAATAAACTTTAAATTTTTTTTATTAAGTTTTAACTTAAATATATTCTCAAAAAATTAAATTTAAAACTTTTAATCAAGGTCAAACATCATTTTATTAATTGATCTAATCCATTGGTGATATTCAATTGGTGTTTAAAAAGCGAGGAAGTGTGGATGGTAAAAAAAAAAAGAGGGGAAAGGGCAAAATAGCGAAAAAGAGATGGGAGAAGCGCCTTTCCGTTTGTTGTGTTGGTAATGATAATATTACTTTAATCACTAAATTGAATCTGGGTTTCGGTAGGTTTGACCAGTGCTCATTGGGGCTCCATTTCCTCTTTCAGACTCTCTCTCTCTCTCTCTCCACATTCCCAGTGTTCCTCTCTCTAATCTCTTCTCCACTTTTCCCTCTCAAAAATCTTCACTTCCCAGCCTTTCCCATCTGCTTTATTTGGCTTGATTAGGGGTTTTTCATCCTCCAATCAGGACCACAACCTTCAGTTTTCCTCCATTTTGCCTCCTGCTGTAGATTCAGAGCGATTTGCATGAGCGGCTTCCTCACAGGTTGGTTGATTTTCTTCCTCTGATTTCGATTCAAGATATCTTAAGGCTTGGAAATTTTGTTTCTCTGTTAGTCTCTTTACATAATCTGATTTGTTTGCCAGTTTCTAGTTGATTTGCTGCTTGATTTGCCTTTTTCTTTTCTTTTTTTTTTTTCCGGTGGGGTGATTTTGATAGTGTAAAAAATTCATTTGAGCTAGTTGTATTTTTAATTTTTCCTCATTAAACTGTGAAATTTATAGGAAAGAGTCTTTTCTGTAACGTACTTTCTTTTTATGGATCTAAGTTGCTTTTCATGTAGCTGAATGCATGACGATTCACGGGTGCTTTGTTGCTTGCCGATGCCAATTATGTATATAGAGCTCATAACTCTATTGCATTTGAGTAGTTTGGTTCATTAGAGGGAAGTATGTTGTACACTTGCATTTTATTTTATATATATATATATATATATTGCGGAAATTGACCCGTAAGATGGGAAAAATTGAGTAATTCATTGTTCTGTTTTCTCGGAATATCATTGACACAAGTGTGGAGAGGAGGTTTAGTGATCAGTTTATCAGAATTTTTTATTGGTGACACTTCTAGTGATTTACATTCTATTTGTTGGTGAATAACTGTTTGAAAAAGAGTAAATTACTAATTTGGTTCCAAAAGATTGTAGTTGTCTCAATTTAGTCCTTAATTAAGTGTTTTAATTTAGTTCTTAAAATATTATTTTTGATTTAATTGGGTCCCTCTTTGTCAAAATGACATTTAGCAATGAAAATTTTGAGATTTAACAACGGTAGATTTTGTGGTTTAGTAATAAAAATGATCAAATTTAGACAAATGTAATATTCTAGGGACTAATTTGAGACACTTGATATTTCAAGCACTAGTTTAAAAAAATTGTAATCGTTCTAGGAGTAAATCAATAACTTATTATTTAAAAAATGCGGAGGCTAGTAGACAGCAGGGTCTGGGAGGTGATGAGAATTAAAAGAGATAAAAATGATAAGAATGGATGTGGTCAATAATGTGAATGTTTTACCCAACATTCACATTACTAGAAAGTGAGGGCTTCATCACCATTTTTCCTTTGCTTAAGAAAATGCTTCTATTGAAGTTCTTTCTGCTTCGAATCACTTGATGAAATTCCATATAATTATTAATATGGAAAGCCCATATTGAAGTTCTTTTTTTGGGTTGTCAAAATTTTGACATGTTGAACTGCACTAAGCTTGAGGCATTACTTGATTTATGTATATATTATTCTTTTCTCTGTGTAGAAATATACAGTTCTATACATCGGCCAAGCTCTGTGGATAGGATGGGTTGTTTTCCTGTCTTGAAGAGTAAGAAGAAAAAGTCCGAACAGATCATGCATGTAAATCGTGTCAACCATAAAGAGCAGTTACCTACAGTACTTCCTGAACCTCAGACTCATTCGCGGTCACTGCAGTCGGCACCTCCTAGTTTTAGGACCAGAGTGAAACCCGTTCAACCTGTTAATAAAGTCACCAATAATAGGACACGAGCTTTATCAGCTCCATCAACACTCGATGCAGCTGAACAAGATGCTTTGGCGGCTGTTGAGTATGAGGAACAAGATGAGCTTAAATACCGGGCTGGATCATTGAAGGAGCATCGGTCATCCAGTCCACAGCCTTTACCTCTCCCATCACCCCAGGTTGGAGGTGCATTAAAGGCGACAAGTAGCTTTAAGTCAGTTACAGCTAGTGGTCCACAACATGCTTCTGGTCCTTTGCCGCTGCCACCTTCTGGATCACTTCGAAACTTTTCATATGAGGAAGTTGCTGCTGCTTGTCACAACTTCTCTTTAGATCGATGCATGTCAGAAGGTCTTTCTTCCACCATATTCAAAGCTTCCTTTGGTGACGATACTTCAAGTTCTAAGAAGTTTGAAGCCACTGTCACTCGCCTTCACCCATCAAACCAGGTACTTGAATTTTCCTACTGTTTTGCTTTCATCTCCTGTTATCCTTGTGCCTGAAAATTGCTTACACCTTATCTTAATTGCAGAAGCTCTCTCACCTAGTTTAGAAGAGATATTTGACTTGTGTATAGTACTAGAAATGAAGAACCCAGTGTTTTTATGTATTATTTGATTTATGAGATGTCTTTTATGTAAGCCTTATTTTTGGGTCTGTTGATTTCATCGATACATGTAGCAGCAAGATTAGGACAGGCATCGTTGAAGTTTTCCATTAGGCTAGGATTCTGCATCTGAATCTGCATCTGAATTTGCTTTGTGAGCAGTTGTGTCTAAACCTTGTTGATCTTGCTGTGCTCTTTAGTCCTTGCCCGAGCATATCTGAATTTGTTTTTATTCCATTGTGGATTCAAATGCTGAATGAATTTATGCTTCGGCTGGTTCAATTGCAATTATTTATAGGCATGTCCTGATAGATCTAATGATTTTTCTGAAGTACCTGAGAACTTTCTAAGTGTTCTTGCTTTCTCTGTCTACTTTCAGGGCTTGAAGGAATTCATAAATGAGGTTAATACTATTGCATCTTTGCAACACCCAAACCTTTGTAAATTACTAGGCTTTCATGCACGTGAGGGTTCAGAACAGAGAATGTTGGTTTATGAGAGGCTGTACCATGGAAGCTTGGACCGCCTGTTATATGGGAGATCTGATGGCCCACCTATTGATTGGAATACAAGAATGAAAATTGGCTTATGCGCTGCACAAGGTCTTACTTTCTTGCATGAAGAAGGGCCTTTTCAGGTAATGAACAGATTTATCTTAATTTGGTATAAAGGTTAGATAGATTAAATGAAACTGAAGCTCCTTTATGTGATCATAATCATGTCTGAAGTCTGAACCCATATAAATATGAAGCACAGATCTTGCCAAGTGAGTGCTAATGTTGTTTTCCAATTCGGATCCTCTGATGTTTTGTTGTGAGTATGATCGTCATGTTCCTCAAACTTACTATCCATTCTAGATCGGACGGTCTATATCAAAGAAAAAAATCATCAAAAAAAACATGAGGTATTTTTTTCCCTTTGATCTAAAATGTCTAATCTGGAATGAATAGCCTAGATGAGGAACATGACTCTCATGTTTGTGCTAGAACATGAAGGGATCCGAATGGGTTGTTTCCATAACATGGATTAAAAAGTTGTTGAACCAAGTAGAGATTGTGTTTCCACTGAATCACTGGTCCTCCTTTAGGACATTTGATGTTATTTATCTGGTACTGTGGTGTGTTTCATTCTTTGCTGATATACCTCTTTATGGTTGCAGGCAATGTATAATGAATTTTCAACTGCCAACATACAGATTGACAAAGATTTTAGTGCAAAGCTTTCAGGTTATGGTTGTGTTGGACATATTCCTGAGGAAGAGATTTCTGGCAATTCACCTGTGAGTTTTTTGACTTAGATGTGTTCTGTGTGCCATTCTGATATGTTCAGCTGGTATTTTCTTCTGTCATGTGTATTTGTTCCATTGGTCAGTCTGTTGATAGATTTATCAATGTCCACTGTCCAGGCTGCGGGAAATCTTTCGGTGGAGACACTGGAAAGAGGAATGCTTACTCCAAAGAGCAATGTTTGGAGCTTTGGAATTGTTCTTCTGGAGCTACTTACCGGAAGGAAGAATCTTGACAGCCGGCGCCCAAAAGAAGAGAAGAATTTAGTCAAGTGGAGTCGGCCGTTCCTTGCTGATGATTGTCGACTGTCGTTGATCATGGATCCTCAACTTAAAGGCCGATTTCCTTCCAAAGCAGCAAGGACCGTAACTGACATTGCACTGAGATGCCTTCAGAAGGAACCGTCTGAACGACCCACAATGAGAACCGTTGTTGAGCATCTCAAAAAAATACATGACATGAAGTACTCCTGTCGGTTCCCACTGCAAGAGCCAGCAGCAATTTCTGGAAAACAGATGTCAAGATCACCAAGTCTTAATGGTATCATCAGTCCCGCACCTAGATTGAGTTTCTCACCTTCACCTCCATCAGCAGTTCGACCATCCATCTCGCCTCCCAGATGGTCCGGTGTGCCCCTCTTGCTTCCTCCTCGGGCTTGTTCCTCCACTCTCTCGTTTGAGGAGCTTGACCGGCAAGAGTCCCGGAAGTCATCATCCTCGGCCTCTAGGAGGGCTAGTGTTGAAGGATTTTGATTGTCCATAATCTTCTTTATTTTATTTTATTTTTGGTGATTCAACATATAGGAGATAAAGATGTGGTTCTTCCACCTTTTCATCCCTCTGTTCTGTATGATGCTGAGAGGATGTTCTTTTGTAGATAGTTCTGAGGCTGGTCTGACTGGGTTGATGAATTAGTTGCCCCATATATATAAGGATCTTCATATGCTATTATGCTCTCACATTCTCCTTCTTCCCCTGAAAACATGTTTCTGCAAGTTAGAACTAGGAGGTTGTGGTTTGGAAAATATTTTTGTAGGCTTATGCAGATTGTGACATGAAAGAAACAGTGCAGGTGTATAATTAACAGGAAAGCCAGAATTTGAGAATGATTCCTTTCAACTTCTTGCCTCTGTAGTTTACAACATGAAACACAAAAGTGGGCATAGATAGCTTCTTTACCTTGGGAGGAAAATTATCATATGTAAAGAGTGACACAAATTGGCAAAACTATCATTTTCATCCTTAAATTTTGGTTGAAATTTTAATTGTCTCAAAATTGTGACAATTTCATTTTACATTTTTTTAATTAGTTTTAAATTGTTAATAATAAATATTAATGTGGTTATTTATATTGTAAACATCCGTGTGAATTTGTTTAATTACAAACGTTTTATGTTAGATATTTTTTTTAAATGGTTAAATTACCTTTCATAAAATTAAAAAGGTGAGATGAAGCCAGCAAGACCATTTTCCAAAAGGTAGATCTTGAAAAAGAATTTCTTTTTGGAAAAAAGTATGTGTGTGTATTTGTATATATCTGGAAAAAAGTATGTGTGTGTATTTGTATATATCTATATAAAACCTAATTATGTTATAAAATGAATAAGAAAAGAGAAAAGATTAAGGACGCAAATCCTCTAACACGAAGGTTTGTGGCGTGAGATATATTCTGTTCATTTTGTGTAATTAGATGGTTTAAATTTATGAAAAGATGAGGATCGTCCAATTATACGAAATAGACAATTTAAATTTCATGTCACGGTGACGTGAAGTCAAATAATTTGTCTGAAAATTAGATAACTTATAAATATGAATATACATTAAATAACAATGTAAACAAACGAAATGAAACAATATATATATATATATATATATATAATATATTAAGGTCAAAGATGTTGCATGCTTTCTTAATTTTTTTCTTGAATGATCTTAAAAGAAACTTTCTTGTATTAACATGATTTTTTTTTAGATTTTTTTGTTAAATATTCTATTAAAACAGTGTCACGTCCCAAAATTTGAGCACGTGACCGGCACGGAAAGTGAATTTCATTTCACCTCCGTAAGCCTATCTTTGTCTTAAAAATCATACAATTCTTTTTCATGCAACCAAAACGAGTTCTCTATACATACTACAATTACTCACATTACATCACTGAATGAACCTACCCGATTACAAAGATTTCTAGATTTATACAACTTAGAATAAAACTTAACTATTATACCTTTATCCTGAACAAATGAAAAGGTAATTATGGACTAAGGATCCATAATTCCTTGTTCCGATATTTACCTTCAGCTGTCAACTCTGAAAAAAAATATCAATAAGAGGGGTATGAGCAAACCACGTGCCCAGTGAGTAGATAACACAATACTATGACAAAATAAAAATCATGCATCATAATGATAACATGCAGCAATCATACGTAGATCGATCATCATATGATATAATATTATTCATAATACTTCACAACAATATCCAAGCGAATCAAATGCATTTCAACAAAATTCAAAATTCACAACAGCAATCGATGAAATCAATTTCACACACAATTTTCGTACCAACCGGGTCGTCCAGAATACCTCTGGATCGTTGCCCGCGGCCCCCGCCGCATCCACCCTTATCGCTCCATTTATGTTCTCCACCCTTATAGCTTCACATAGATTTCCCCATGGGGTGCACCACCATGCCTTTCCTTTCCAGTCAAACACAATCACAATCACATATAAAAACATCCTCAATCATAATCTTGAGCCACATACACAACTCAGTCATTTACAATTCAAGCCACAACATAATCAATGTGGTTCCAGCAACATAGCATGTATATAACATAACCCATAATATAGAACAATTATTCAACTCGGTTCACATGCCATTCACAATCCATCATATAACCTCCATTCATGGGAAAATAAGAAAATATAATTATATACATTACCAGACACGTTCCACATTTGTTTATGCCTCATCGTTCCACATCATCCTCTTCAAACTTGGATATACAACATATTTTCACTATGATGCAAAAAGTCAATAACAGATATTTAATCATAGCAAGTATTAACCCACTCACCTGGATTTCACGCTCTCGGCACTCCCACTTTGCACTTTGACCATTCCTATTGTAACCAGACAAAAACCATCAGAGTTACGAAATAGAGAAATTTCCTACCACTACTCTCGACCTTCACTTACTTCTCGAATCATAACTCCTAACTGGTAATAAATATTCAAATGAAACTTATACCATTAGAAACTAGACTTAAAGAGCTTTCCAACGATATAAAGTTTGCCCAAAACGGAGTTCGGATGAAGAAGTTATGGCAGATTGAAAAATATACTAAAATTTTCTGGTACACCTGGCGCCTGGGCTGTCACGTCCCAAAATCTGAGCACGTGACCGGCACGGAAAGTGAATTTCATTTCACCTCCGTAAGCCTATTTTTCTCTTAAGCATCATACCATTCTTTTTCATGCAATCAAACCGAGTTCTCTATATGCACTACAATCATTCACATTACATCACTGAATGAACCTACCCGATTACAGAGATTTCTAGATTTATACAACTTAGAATAAGACTTAATTATTATACCTTTATCCTGAACAAATGAAAAGGTAATCATGGACTAAGGATCCATAATTCCTTGTACCGATATTTACCTTCAGTTGTCAATTCTGAAAAAAAAAATTAATAAGAGGGGTATGAGCAAACCACATGCCCAGTGAGCAGACAATACAACACTATGACAAAAAAATATCATGCATCATAATGATAATATAATTCATAATACTTCACAACAATATCCAAGTAAATCAAATACATTTCAGCATAATTCAAATGATTCACAACAGCAAACAGTGAAATCAATTTCACACATTTCCCGTACCAACCAGGTCGTCCAAAATACCTCTGGATCGTTGCCCGCGGCCCCCGCTGCATCCACCCTTATCGCTCCATGTATATTCTCCACCCTTATAGCTTCATGTAGATTTCTCCATGGGGTGCACCACCATGCCTTTCCTTTCTAGTCAAACACAATCACAATCACATATAAAAACATCCTCAGTCATAATCTTGAGCCACATACACAACTCAGTCATTTACAATTCAAGTCACAACATAATCAATATGGTTCCAGCAACATAGCATGTATACAACATAACCCATAATATAGAACAATTATTCAACAATCAGAGTATGATACATTTCAACTCAGTTCACATGCCATTCACAATCCATCATATAACCTCCATTCATGAGAAAATAAGAAAATATAATTATATACATCACCTGGCACGTTCCACAATTGTTTATGTCTCATCGTCCCACATCATTCTCTTCAAACTTGGATATTCAACATATTTTCACTATGATGCAAAAAGTCAATAACAAAGATATTTAATCATAGCAAGTATTAACCCACTCACCTTAACTCCGAGCCAAAGTTTCTATACTTCAAATCGGAGAAGGACACCAAAAATCTTATTGAAGGCCTAGAGAACAAGTAAAGCAAGAAACAACACTAAATTAGAACAAAGATTACCAAATTCTCAACCACGTTCTGTTTTGAGGTTACTTTTGGGTCTAAATTTTTAGAAAATTACTGGTATTAATCTGTGGCTCCAAAAATCGTGAAATTTGACATAGAACTATATTTATATGTTAGCAAGCTAGGGTAAAATTTTCAGATTAAAATTCTATCGTTTGGACCCTCTAAAGATCTTATTCGTGACCATAGGTCAGACCTGTCTTATTTCCAACAAGTTGCTGTTCCATGATTTTTTTGACCTAGCTAACCATTTCCAAATGAAATGAAATTTTCCAGATCAGAGCAATAACATGTTAAGAGTTCCCCATAAAAATTTCGTGATTTTTGGAATTAATTTGGTCATTCCAAAACACATAAAACCAGTAGCATGACAAATCAGTTTTGTTCTGCCTTTTACAAATATCAATAACTGTTTTAGGTATATGAAGGATACCAAACCAACCCAGAAAATTCTGACATAATTTAGGTATACTCTTAGACACCATTTCTGGTTGTGTACCAAGTTTCATGACCATTGAAATTCGTTTGATACCTCAAACAGTCCAAACAATTCTTAGCAGTAAAGAAAAATTCTGCAGACACATAATCAGCTCTGTTCTTTGTCTCCTTACCATTTGTTTCGATTTTTGCTTCTTGATTCATGTCTTATGTTTGTTTTCTTCATTTTTAATCTGTAATAGTTTATATAATCATCTCTACCCAAAGACTAAATAAAAGGAAATGAATTAAACTCATGGATTCAAAGGATTCAAGCTTATTGTTACCTTGCTCTATTTTTATGGTAAGAATTACATCCATGACCATGTTTCCATCAATTTGATCTCTAGGGTTCTTAGCTCATGATAGAAAAACAGAGAAGAGCAGAGGAAGCTGAAAAACAAAAGAGGAGAAGAAGATGAACCTTACTTCATGACAGAAAAGGAACGAATGATTTCTGTAGCAAGAATTCTCCTTCCTTCTCCCTAGCTCTTGGTCTCTCTCTCTCTCTCTCTCTCTCTCTCTCTCTCAAACTCTCCTTTGTAAATATCCTTTCTCCCACACACACTTGACGGAAATGATAGAGAAGGCAATAGTAGTGTATGATTGAGAAGACAAAAGTGGGTGTGTGTGTTGTCTACTTCTTCTTCTTCTTTTTTTTTTTGTCCTTGCGTCTTTCTCTCCCTCATCCTCCTCCACACAACTCACACACATCACTTTCCTTTTTTTTGGTTAAAATTGCTCTTAGCCACCTTAGCTTATAAGATTTGTTCACTTTAATCCCTCTCGATGTCTCAAATACCACTTTAACCTCGAATCCATCATCTTTTCTGTACCGGACTCATAATTCATTCTCATAAGCTTTATTCTTCCTCTCAGGTTCCTATTTGGTCATTTCTCAAAAGTAATCCATATTTTCTTTTCTTTTCACTTTAGTCCTTGAGAATTTGTAAAAATTTCCTAAATTAAAAATTAAAATTTCTATTCCCAGATTTTCTTCACTAATTCAAAAAGCAGATTTTTTTCATATAATTAAAATTCTCAATAAACTTCAAATATATTTTAAATATTCATATAAATTCTTGGGATATTACATGGGCGCCACCCATGCCTGGCGCCTGGGCGCCAATTCCTTCTTCTTCCCATCTCACCTTGGCGCCTAGGCGCCTGGGCGCCACGATCGCGACCCTTTCGCGATTTCTCTCGGTTTTGGCCCAAATTTGACCAAATCTTCACCGTTTTTCATGATTTCTTCCATGGGATCTCACCCTTAATGTCTAAGGAGCATTTAGACACCAAAATCACCAATTTTAATCGAGAAACGAAGCCGGAATCTCGATTTTACCTCAAACACTCTTAAAACTAGAAAATAGAGAAAACCTTAAGAAATAGAAATTTCTACCTCGATTCCTTACTTTCCCTATGTTGCTTGGCTCTTAGAGGCTCGCCCCGTAGCCCGAGATCCAGCCTCCAAAGCCCGGTTGTAGAGTTGGAGTGTAGAGAGAGAAATTAGAGAGAAGGAGAGGAGAGAAAGTGAAGAGAGAGAGAGGAAAGGAGAAAAATGAATAAAAAATAGGTGAGGCCACCTATATACTCGCCCGGGGTGAAATTATCACTTGCTCTGCAATTGACCCTCAGTCAAGACTAGCAAAAGCAAATTCATAAAATCTCACCTCAGGTGTTTCTAAATCCTCGGTGCCCCACAAATTTCCTTATTCACTTTAGTCCCTCTCAATATCTCAAACTCCACTTTAACCTCGAATCCATCATCTTTTCGGTACCGGACTCATAATTCATTCCCATAAGCTCTATTCTTTTTCTCGGGTTCCTACTTGGTCATTTCTCAAAAGTCCTCTATACTTTCTTTTCTTTTCACTTTAGTCCTTGAGAATTTGTAAAAATTTCCTAAATTAAAAATAAAAATTTCTATTCCCACATTTTCTTTACTAATTCAAAAAGAAAATTTTCCACATAATTAAATTTTTCACTAAACTTCAAATCAGACTTTAAATATTCATAAAAATTCTTGGGATATTACATTCTTCCCCCCTTAAAAGAATTCGGTCCTCCGAATTCAAAACTTACCTCAAGATTGAAGCAAATGCCAATATTTTATTTATATCTCATTCTCTCTCTTAGAATTTTCACAATCAAGTACAAAATATAACAAGTTCAACATATTTTTATTTCTAATACATAAGTTACAGGCAACAAGCTGAACTTGATTTACAAAACAGATAATTTTAATACGTAAACATTAGATCAAACATCAGCTTTAGGTACAAACAAAAGAAAAGATAAATTAAGAACGAGGAGGCTTTTGAAATGCAGAAGGTACTCCAGGTCTAGAAGAAGAAGGTGCTTCAGACCTTAAGGAGGAAGTTAATCGTTGCAGCCTAGAAAGAGTTTCTGGAGGAAACGTTTGGGAAATTTGGCGAAGTGTAGAAGTCACTCCATTCATACAGTCAATACATCTCGCTTGTTGGTCACGAAAATTTTGAGTTGCAAACATCGAATGTCTATCAACTCTATTTGCCAATTCCCTAAAATGACGGTTCAAAAGCTTCTCTTGTTCTGTAAAGAGACGATTTATCAATCTCCCCTGGTCCTCAAAGTGGCGGTTTATCAGTCTTTCCAAGTCCTCCATCTTTTGTCTCATAAGCGCAAGCTCATTATTAGAAGATGTTGCTGTGCTAACATCCTCTAACTCTACTATATCCCTTTTTCTTTTCTTAGCCTCTGGTGACTCTTCCATGGATCTCTTATTCTTATAATTCTCCAGGCTAAGATTTAGATCCAGCTCTACCTTGCCAGCCTCAAAGTTTAAATTGAAAGATTTATTGCCGTCCATATTTTTCTGAGCTATAAAGGTTGTACAGAAGGAGAAGTTTGATGCTAGAAAGCTTATAGATATAAACTCTTAGTGTAGTGAGCAGCGTAATGGGGCATCCATTATATATAGACGAAATTTAGGGCTACAAAACCTTTACATCATACTCTAAAGATGACCTACAGACCTTATCCGACGCAATGCCAACGGTCTCTGATAAGCATGCCAGAAAATAACAAAATATAATCAAATACAAAAGATTTCCTCAAAAATTTCGGCTAACTTTTGACTCTTGCTCAAATTATTAAACTAATCGCCGCTTCAATTTATGACTTCCTAACTCTGTATTTGTCATATCCAATAATTCTAAATCGAGATATTACTCCATGAACGGGTAGCTTCATATTAACCTTATCTAGGTTTCTAATCCGTGACTTTGCCCTAAGCTTACACATTTTCAAATATACATATTAAAATAAAAACTTCTCACATCTACACATCAAGCGTTCCATAAAGTGAGAGAAAAATTTTACCTTTCACTTGCCTCTACGAGCATATATGTATATATGTATAAACATAGAGATACATCATTATCTATATATATTTTCATCTATTCAAGTTCTTTTAAATTTCAGACTTCTCATTCTCTGAATGTATGTAGAATCATTACATATTATTCCTGGCCATAACAAATAGCCTTCACTCTCTATGCATGAATAACATACATACATATCATATGTATTTAGATACATATAATCACAGTATAATTCAATCAATCATGTATATTATACTTAACTGAAGGCTTTCAAGAACAATACAAGAAAGCATAGAAATACATTTTAGTTCATCGTGAAAACATCCAAGACACTCTGTAATGGCTACATTGTCGACTTCCTTCAATTTCAGAAAATGCCAACGAGAGACATGGAAAAACCAAGTGTAAATCGGCCGCAAATCCACCTAATATTGACTTTCGTGGTTTTTCCATTAATACGACGCGTTGTTGGTGTGCATGCCTACCCTAGACTCCTAGCTTCCAGCTTGCAGAAATCCATAGGTTAAGCGTGTAGGGTGCGGCGAAGAGATATCTTCTTTGTCTCTAAGTTCAAATTTTTCCTCTATAAGAACTGTCCCAACGTTCTCAGTTACCACACCACAAAGAGTAATCATCTCTGAGCCTACAACTTCCCAGCGTTCCTCTCTTCTCATACTCCCACATAAATTTCTAAATTTTTCAAATCATGGCCACAAGGAAGTACATTGATCTCACAGTGGATGCCAAGAGAGAAGAGCTCGACTTAAATTTAAGTCTGGGCAAAGACAAGGGCAAAAGACCTTTTGAAGGGTCTTTAGAGAAGCATATGGAGAAGAAAATGAAGAAGAACGAGGAAGCTGAGGAGACTAGCACGACCCATACCTCAGAGGACAAAATCGCCTGTCTAGAGCAGGAGGTGAAAAATCTGAAAAAGATGATAGGAGACCTGGAGAAGTTAACTAAACGCAATCATGCAGAAATGACTTCAAGAATAGACAGGTTCTTCTATTGGTCTACCCAGTGCTTCTGCAATCAACAACAAAGAAGTGTTGATTGTATGAATGGGATTTACACTACCCTCCACGACATTGCTCTGTCTCTCGCACCAAGGAATGGTCGAGGGGTGATGATACAGTACAACCCTCCTAATCCGAGACCACTTCGCTTTTAGATTACTCATGCATGAGTAATTTTTTTTTTTTTGCAATGTAATCCTTCTGCTTTTAATGCCAGTGATTTCTTTTATGGGATGGTACTCCAAAAATAGTAATAATAAAATTAAGAAGGATAAAAGAAATCAGTCACACAAAATCAATCATGAATGTAACATATAAAGCCCCATACATACAATTTGATCCGACAGCAACGGAATCAAACAAATAATAACATTTCTTTTACCAAGTTCAAAAGTATAGCCATATCTGTCTAAAACTAAAACTAAAACATAATTCATAAGAAAAGACAAGTCTTGGAGGAAAAGGAAATGAAAACATCCTACAGGACCTTCAATGGAGCCATCTCTCTATAGTCGTGCCCGGGTTCACCACGATAGAGGAGATCTCACTAAGGTTACCTTACTCTGTAATCGGTAGGAGACCTAATCCCAAAGCTCTGATACCAACTTGTCACGTCCCAAAATTTGAGCACGTGACCGGCACGGAAAGTGAATTTCATTTCACCTCCGTAAGCCTATCTTTGTCTTAAAAATCATACAATTCTTTTTCATGCAACCAAAACGAGTTCTCTATACATACTACAATTACTCACATTACATCACTGAATGAACCTACCCGATTACAAAGATTTCTAGATTTATACAACTTAGAATAAAACTTAACTATTATACCTTTATCCTGAACAAATGAAAAGGTAATTATGGACTAAGGATCCATAATTCCTTGTTCCGATATTTACCTTCAGCTGTCAACTCTGAAAAAAAATATCAATAAGAGGGGTATGAGCAAACCACGTGCCCAGTGAGTAGATAACACAATACTATGACAAAATAAAAATCATGCATCATAATGATAACATGCAGCAATCATACGTAGATCGATCATCATATGATATAATATTATTCATAATACTTCACAACAATATCCAAGCGAATCAAATGCATTTCAACAAAATTCAAAATTCACAACAGCAATCGATGAAATCAATTTCACACACAATTTTCGTACCAACCGGGTCGTCCAGAATACCTCTGGATCGTTGCCCGCGGCCCCCGCCGCATCCACCCTTATCGCTCCATTTATGTTCTCCACCCTTATAGCTTCACATAGATTTCCCCATGGGGTGCACCACCATGCCTTTCCTTTCCAGTCAAACACAATCACAATCACATATAAAAACATCCTCAATCATAATCTTGAGCCACATACACAACTCAGTCATTTACAATTCAAGCCACAACATAATCAATGTGGTTCCAGCAACATAGCATGTATATAACATAACCCATAATATAGAACAATTATTCAACTCGGTTCACATGCCATTCACAATCCATCATATAACCTCCATTCATGGGAAAATAAGAAAATATAATTATATACATTACCAGACACGTTCCACATTTGTTTATGCCTCATCGTTCCACATCATCCTCTTCAAACTTGGATATACAACATATTTCCACTATGATGCAAAAAGTCAATAACAGATATTTAATCATAGCAAGTATTAACCCACTCACCTGGATTTCACGCTCTCGGCACTCCCACTTTACACTTTGACCATTCCTATTGTAACCAGACAAAAACCATCAGAGTTACGAAATAGAGAAATTTCCTACCACTACTCTCGACCTTCACTTACTTCTCGAATCATAACTCCTAACTGGTAATGAATATTCAAATGAAACTTATACCATTAGAAACTAGACTTAAAGAGCTTTCCAACGATATAAAGTTTGCCCAAAACGGAGTTCGGATGAAGAAGTTATAGCCGATTAAAAAATAAACTAAAATTTTCCGGTACATCTGGCGCCTGGGCGCCACCCATGCCTGGCGCCTAGGCGCCACGTGGCGCCAATTCCTTCTTCTTCCCATCTCACCTTGGCGCCTGGGCGCCACGATCGCGACCCGTTCGCGATTTCTCTCGGTTTTGACCCAAATCTGGCCAAATCTTCACCGTTTTTTATGATTTCTTCCATGGGATCTCACCCTTAATGTCTAAGGAGCATTTAGACACCAAAATCACCAATTTTAATCGAGAAACGAAGCCGAAATCTCGATTTTACCTCGAACACTCTTAAAACTAGAAAATAGAGAAAAGTTTAAGAAATAGAAATTTATACCTCGATTCCTTGCTTTCCCTATGTTGCTTGGCTCCTAGAGGCTCGCTCCGTAGCCCGAGATCCAGCCTCCAAAGCCCGGTTGTAGAGTTGGAGTGTAGAGAGAAATTAGAGAGAAGGAAGAGAGAAGGAGAGGAGAGAAAGTGAAGAGAGAGAGGACAGGAGAAAAATGAATAAAAAATAGGTGAGGCCACCTATATACTCGCCCGGGGTGAAATTATCACTTGCTCTGCAATTGACCCTCAGTCAAGACTAGCAAAAGCAAATTCATAAAATCTCACCTCAGGTGTTTCTAAATCCTCGGTGCCCCACAAATTTCCTTATTCACTTTAGTCCCTCTAAATATCTCAAATTTCACTTTAACCTCGAATTCATCATCTTTTCGGTACCGGACTCATAATTCATTCCCATAAGCTCTATTCTTCTTCTCGGGTTCCTACTTGGTCATTTCTCAAAAGTCCTCTATACTTTCTTTTCTTTTCACTTTAGTCCTTGAGAATTTGTAAAAATTTCCTAAATTAAAAATAAAAATTTATATTCCCACATTTTCTTCACTAATTCAAAAAGAAAATTTTCCACATAATTAAATTTTTCACTAAACTTCAAATCAGACTTTAAATATTCATAAAAATTCTTGCGATATTACAAACAGATTTGTCAAAACATGAAGAAAGATACTATATCCTTGACTCAACCAAGTTCACCCCCATGTGTTATCACTTTGGTTTATAGTGACTTCCAATATGTGAAGAGTATACGTTGAATTTAAAAACTTTTATGTTAATAAGCAATAATCCCCATTATATCAATTTTACCCTCTAAAAATAAAACTGAATTACTATTTTAGTTCTTAAAATTTAAATGTTTTAATTTAATTTAAAAAAATTATTTTTTATCAGTTTAGTCATTTTTATTATTAAATTACAAAATTTATTATTATAAAATTTTAAAATTTTAATTGTTAAAAGTTATTTTAATAAAAATATTTAAACTAAAAAATATAATGTTTTATAAATTAAATTGAGAGAAATATGATTTTGGGACTAAATTAATAATTTTTCCTATAAATGAAGATAAATTTAATTTCTTGAATTTTTCTTTTTCATCCTTATCTACCCATGCGGAAGACAGTGAGTGACTGCCTTCTAGATTCGGGGGTCAAGCGCTTCGTACATCTCCAGTTCAGCCATGGCGGAATCCGCGAGCTTCATGCTCTCATCATGTTCTTCCATCTTAGCTGGGTCGTCGCCATTTCCATCTTCCTCACTCTCTTTCAAGCCCTCTCTTCTTCCAATGCGGCATTTCCATCGAACGCCTTCCTCTACCAGATTTCCCAGTTATTCTTCGATTCCTTCTGTGTTTTTCTCCCCTTCTCTTCAGAAATTTAGCTTTCGACTATGTGTACTCGGTCTTCTGGTGTTACAGTTTCATTTTTTCCTTCAGGGATTTACGCCTTAACTAGCAACGACATCAAAGTGGGTAGTAACATTGAAGTCGATGGTTCTCCTTGGCGAGTATTAGGTATCATTTGCTATCTTTTCGATTCTTTCTCTCTCTCTCACGGACACACACAAGTAGGATAGTGTGCGATTTTCAATTTGAATGTTGCTAAAAGAATTAAGTTCATATTGATACTTGTCGTTTTTTGTTGGTGTTGTTTTTTTTTTTTTTTGGGGGGGGGGGGGAATATGAATTTGAGACCAAATTGTATTTTGTGTGTGTATATAATAGCCCTTAAACACCTGTAATTCAAGCTTATAACTTCTCTTGTCTATTGCCTTGTTTTAGAGTTTCTTCACGTCAAACCTGGAAAAGGGGCAGCTTTTGTTAGGACCAAAATGCGAAATTATATTACAGGAAACACAGTTGAGAAAACTTTTCGAGCTGGAAGTTCGGTAATGTCTCCTGAACTGCAATTGCTTTTATCACCGTGTTTCTTGAGATGATAGTTATTAGAATCAATTGAAGAAGAAAGATTGCTAAAGCAAAGCCGTAGACAACGTAGTTATACTTGAAGCTTTTCTTATTGGTCAAAATGGAGATTTTGGCCTCCAATTCAAATTGATGACTAATTGACTAGATTGGGTTGGAAGGGGGGAGAGTAAAGCTTTGTTACCCTTGGAAAGCTAGTTTTTTTTTTTAATATTAAGTCATTTGCAAGGTGAGCTTTAGTAGGATAAAAAGATTGACTGAGGATATCTCCATGTCTCTCTGTTTCATCAGATATGTATCTTTCTTTATTCTAGTTAAAAGAAGTTTCCTTGTGAGTTGCCAAGTTAATCAATTGATTTATGTTAGTGATATACTAATATGAGTGACAAAGAGTCAATGATGAAAAGGTGCTTTCTTCTATCATGGTTTTTTGGACTGTCTCCTGAACTCTATTCTTGCATGAGATGAAAGACATGTATAGGCTGGAATGCATGTTTATCAGGGATGCATTCGGCATTGTTATTCAAGTGTAATGCCTTTTTTTTTTTTAAATTATTCTGCAATTTCTGCTATCCTGATAACTACAAGAGATAATGTCTCATTCAGCAGCATCAAAAGTTTTCACTTAAATTTTGATTTTTTTTTTCATTGAAATTTTAGACACCCACTATATGTTCATTCGGTTGTATTATGAGAGTCCTCTTCCCCTCTTCTCAGTTATTTCTAGCTGCAGTTTGAGGCTTACGGATTCTGTTTGTTTTTCCATTTTTCTCTTTTCGTTCGACAGATTGATGAAGCAAATGTAGTCAAGGAAACGAAGCAGTTCACGTATAAAGAGGGTGCTCAGTTTGTCTTCATGGACTTGGTATTATCTGGAATCCATATAATCTAATTCTAGGTACTTAGATTTTCTTTTGGCTTTCAATATTATCATTGCCTATGATGAAGAGGTTTCGCAATTAGGTTTATATTCTTTTTCCCAAGAATGCTAATATGCTATTACTCCTAGTAGTAGTAGTTTTCATTAACAAGAGAATTCACTGAAGTTGGCTGTGTTCTAATCTTATTAGAGTACATTCGAGGAGATTCGTCTTCTTGAATCCGAAGTTGGAGATAGAAAGAAATGGCTGAAAGAGGGAATGAACTGCAACTTGCTGTTATGGAATGGAAAAGTAGCTTTTTTCATCTCATTCTCATAATCTATTGTTGTCTTTCACTGACTCTGGCTTCTGTTCTTATATATCAAAAGCTTGATTAATATGCCTATTCATGTTTTTTGTAGGTTATTGATCTTGATCTCCCTATCACTGTCAAGCTCTCTGTAGTTGATGTGGATCCAGGACTTAGGGGTGACACAGCTCAAGGTGATGCCATTTTGTTCACACCGCAAAATTACTATTTATCTAATTTATATTGTAAACATTGGAGTAAATTACTGATTTAGTTTTTAAAAGATTATAGTTTTTTCCATTTAGTTCTTGAAAGATTATGTTTTAATTTGGTTTTTTTAATTGCTAAATCTTAAAATTTATCATTGTTAAATCTCAAATTTGTTGTTGTCAATTTGACAAAGGGACCGAATTGACACAAATATAATGTTTCAGTGATTAAATTGAAGACTTTGATTTTTTAAGGACTAAATTGCGACAATTATAATCTTGAGACCAAATCAGTAATTTACTCTAAATTTTTTAAATGCCAGCCAAGATATGTTGGGATGGGCCAGTTCTCTGTGAAAACAAGGTGAACAATCGATAAGTATATCATGAACATTCTTAGATGTTTATGTATAATTAATTTAAGGCAAAAGTATCATTTTCATCATTAAGTTATTCATTCCAAACTTTTTGTACCAATTTTGTTCTACATCTTTTTAATTTTTTTCAATTTTGTCTTTGACCATAACGCCATCTAAATTATTAATAGCAAATACTAATGTGGCCACTTCTATTGAAAATATCAACCTTAAGTGAAGAGGAAGCCAATTTTATCATTTCAAATGTATATTTAATGTGAATGTGTTTAGTTGGATAAATTGACATTGACGTTTTACAATAAAATTGGTCATATGAGTATTTACTATGAACAATTTAAATGGTGTTGGATTTAAAGGTAAAATTGATAGAAGTTTGAGAACGAAAGTAAAACTTGGATCAAAATTTAAGTACGAAAATGATACATTTGCACCTATATTTCATAGATCATTTGTGCTTAAGACTAAATCTCTGGAAATGAAATTTGTTGGACAGGTGGATCAAAGCCTGCAACACTGGACACAGGCGCTGTTGTCAATGTGCCACTGTTCGTAAATGTAGGAGATGAAATATTGGTGGATACAAGAACTGGGCAATACATGAGTCGTGCTTAAGGTTTAAACTTTAGAGTTTAAGATTTAGATGAGTCATGCTTAAATTTTTACTGTGGATTCTCTACTTAACATGCAACAATTTGTCTATTTTTTTAATTACCAATGTGGAGTTTAGGACCTCATTTATTTGCACTTAATAAAGGTTAGAATATTATTAAGTGCGTTTGTTTTTTAATTATATTTAAATATTTAATAGGTATGAATATATTTTAATGAATAAGATCTTTTGACAAATTTTAATATTATTAAGTTGTATTATTTATTTTAAGAAAAAATATAAAATATACTTTATATAATAAACTGTTTTATGTACATTTTATCTCCTCTTAATTTTAAAACTTAATAAATAATATTTTCAAACTTTATGATAGGGGCAAAATAATTCTTTTGTTAAATATTTTATTTATTTTTAAAGTTTTAAAATTTTTCATTTAATATATAATTTTATTTTTTTAATTTTGATTTCAAAATATATGTTTAGTTACTAATTTATTTGAATATTATTTTTTTTACTAATAAATAATTTTTATGTATTCATATGCTAAAAAAATAGTCATAATTATTCAATATTTAGATTTGTAAATAATATTTTAACATTTTAATATGTATTCAGATTCAGACATTTTTATCAAATGCTCCCAAAGTCTAAAATGAAGAATATATATCGTTGAGGTGTAACCCATTTTGTGCGGAGAACTTTGTAATTGAGATGTAGTTCGGATACCTAGTTTTTGTGAACGATAGTGGAGAAATTTGTAAACTTTGGTTACATAGTTTTCATTGAATTCTGCTCTCCGTTTCTTTCATAAAACATTGATGGTGTGTTTGAAAAGAGAATAAAAATAGAATATTTTGTTAAAATATTTTTATTTTTCTAAAAAAGAAAAAAGAGAAAATTTAGTGTCTTTAAGAGATAATTTAGACATTTTTTCACTGTCTTTCTTGTTACCTCTCACTCTTTTCTATTACCACTTCATCTATCAAACACAACTTGAGAAATTCTTAGTGGATGCAATGGTCAACATGTAATATGTATATATGCGATACACATTACGTTTGTAGAGGCCACATTTTGACCTCTCTCTCTCTCTCTCTATATCTATATATATATATATATCCATCGTCATTTCTATTTTTTTTATAGTAGGACATTTCTCATTCTTCGTATATAGAATATTCTCAGTTTGATTATTTACAAATAAAATTTTTATTAAAAATATAATGTAATGATAACTAAGCGATAATTTGTCAAAAAAATATTTTACATATCAAGACAATTGTTAATTTTATAATTCATATACTTATAGGAGGATGTTAATGATAATCTATCTATGCGTAAATGATCAAATTGTGAAATACATTATTTGTAGATAACCAAAATAAAATTTTAGTCTGCATATATCTAAACAAATTTCTCTAAAATTATATTCCTTGTGCACTGAACTTTTTGAAAGCCAGATCATATGTTATCATATACATAATAAAACGTTCTTTGATATAGACATCATTCCATACAAATATATAAACATCATTGATTCTTTTTACTAAAGAAGAGTTTTTCCACATTTTAGCTAGAATCTAATAATACATATTCAAAAAGAAGTAAATAACTATACCTAAATTTTATATTCTCACATTTATATTGTAATCATATTATTTGAGATTTGATCATGAGACTCAAAACCATTACTCATCAAAAGAGGCATGAAAATAAAGAAGAAAGTACAGTATCATTTGAGTTCTGTATTTATCATCATTCAGTTCTCAAAAAATAATTACTGTCATTTGACTCCAAATTTTTTTAAAATCTATCAATGCGATCCATATTGATAGCATTGTTAAAAGAATTTTGGAGCCCAAAGACAGTAACTATCTTCAGATGAAATGCATAGATGAGAATCGGAATAGTCAGAACCGTAGCGATCTGCTTAGACTCTTCCAAGACAGAGGATGCTTAGGATCCGGCGCTTCTTCTTTCGCCTTCCTGCCAAGAAAAGGCCTGAGCAACTTCTTCAGAACCTTGTGGAAGCCGCCGGAGCCGCGTCCCCCGCGACGGCGCCGTCCTTGATTGACCTGATGAGCGACGAGAGGGTGGATGACCGGAGCGACACCGATGAGGCGCGAGTGGGAGCGGGACCTCTGGACGGATGGCTCGGAGAGGCTGCGAGGGAGCATGGCGCGATTCAGGTGAGTCTGGAAGGACATCCGCTCGAAGTGGTCGAGCAGATTGCTCTGTTCGTCGCCGAACCGCTTTCGGATCTCCGCCATTTCCTCCATTTGTGGATCTCTGTGTGTGTTTGTGCTTTGAAATGAGGGCTTCGAAGCTTAAAAGCTTAGAGAAGAGGATGATCAGAGTGTGATATGCGAGGAGTCGTTAACTAAGCAAAGTATCCTAGCGAAACTCAAAAGGCTCTCTAATAAATATTGGTTCGTGATTGACTTCAATATTTGAGCCACTAGTTCTTCTTGTTAGTCGCATAAGTTATTGGTTCTTCTCTTCAACCATCTGATTGGTGATTGAAATGACTTTTTTTTTTAAAATTAATTCATTGTCAACTATCTAATCGTAATCAGATGGCTATTACAAGAAATGATGACTCCAATATTAGAGATATCAATTTGTAGAGAGCTATATTTTGTCTTCTAATATATTCAGCATTTTCCACACTTCTCATTTTACTCTAAAACACCACACTAATTAATTCATTTTTTTCAGAAATGTCAATCTTTCAAATTTTTGGAGATATCAATTTGTAGAGAGCTATATTTTGTCTTATTAGTTTAAATTTCACTTGATAAAGTCAAGATAATTTAATAAATATTAATACTTGTAAGATAAGATATCGCGTTCATTAAATATTTGGATGATATTAATATAAGTAAAATTAATTAAAAATATATGAACTATAATAGACAAAAAATAAAATTCTAGTTTATAATTGAAATATGAATCAAGTTTTAGGAATATGAATACTACTTTTATCAAATTTTCATATTATTAGGGTAAGAGAATACCTTAGTAAAGGTAATAAAAAATTGTATTAATTTTTAACTACTAAATATAGAAACCAGACATAAAATATATACTCCTTCTTTGTTATGGTTGAGTACTAAATTAATTATAGTGTATACTGAGTTAATATAAATTGCGGAGAGTCGAAGTCCTTTTGAAAATTGTAAGTAACACGTTTAAATGTCTTTTAAAACAAAAATAGAAGAAGAAAAATAGGTATTTCAATTTGTAATAGATGAATATAAGATTTTTCTTTACTAATGTTGGTTTAATATATATATATATATATATATATATATATATATATTTTGGAGTGCATTCTGAAAATAAAGTTTCAAGTTTCAAGTGCGCAAGAAGGTCAAAGTTCAATGACACTTTTAAAATTAAATAAATTATGGATAAAATATAAACAACATATCAAATGTGAGAATCATTAAAAGTAACGAAATATATATAATTAATTTAATTTTTTTAAATTTAGATATTAATTAAAGAATTCATTGCTGTGGGATGGACGGACCATATGCTTTGGAAAAGGTTTTTATCAACTACACTGCATTGAATAGCTTAAAGTTTTGCAACGTTAGCCGTTTAATTTGATTTAAGATTGTGTAATGGAAACTTCATATTCTGTTTTCCTCTGTATGATCTCCATTTAACTCTTATTTTGTGTTATTTATTATTTTCTTTGCATGGGTGATTTAAATCTATGACTACTTGTTAAATTATCTATATCCTTTATTACTAGTAGTATCAAAATGACCTATGAGTTAGTTCAGTCTTACCTGTAAATAGAAAGATTTGGGTTTAAAAAATTAAATTTATTTAAAAATGAGTTTAAATGGATCAACCTGTTTGGCCCACTAGCGATCATGGGTCAGTCTACTTTTTTTAAAAAAAAAATTAATTTTCCCTAGCAGGCAGGGCAGCCTCATGGTCACGGATAGCTGAAAAAGTGAAACCCAAATTAATTATCCAGTCCTGCTGTCCATTTTCCATCTTGCTCAGTCGTTCGACATCTCCATCTTGTCTGGTCTCTCAATTCTTGCCTGAGCTCCCACTATTAGGATTTGGTTGCTTTGAACTCTCACCTCAGTCTCGTTGTTGGCTCTCGCGTCTCTGCTTTGGACTCTAGTCTCTGGCTCATGGCTCTTCAATCTCATCTTGCCTCTCTACTCTGAGCTCTCGCTTCTCTAGCTTTTCAATCTCATCTCACTCTCTGTCTCTACTCTCTACCTCTAGCTCTATATTTGCTCTTGTCTTGAGTGGGAATGCTATGCCCCAACATTAAATTCCATAGCCTAACATTTAAAAAAAATAAAAAAAAAAAGACCACAAGCTAGCCTATTTTTCTGCAGTTTAAAAACGAAAGTTTGACATTTATTTTAAGATTTGTTTATAAATAAGTCGGGTCGTATTGAGCTTGTTTGACACTACTATTTATTATTAGATCACTACCTAATAATTTATTCCGTGTGATTTACAATTCATAGGTTTTGGAGACTTGAAAATCAACATAATTAGGTAAACGTAGGAGTAACTAATTAACTAGGCACCTAAATTTGAAAATTTCTCGTCTTTCCCATTTATAATGACTAAGACAGATAGACTACTTACTTAGGGACATACGGGGAGTTAAACATATGTAATCCATAAGCTATAATGTACCACACTTTATTCTGTTGATTGCTTGAAAGAAATTACGTTTCATTGTTATATGGTACTCTTTTATGGAGGCTTATGTGCCAAAAAAGTTACAGAATAAAGGATTAAAGATTGAACTCAGATATATTCCCCATTCAAAGGTTTGTTTTTCTTTCACTAAAAGTACGCGATGTTTGCTGCTCAATGCCTTCGCTTTCACACATTCAAAATTCTACCAAAAAAACAAAAAAAAAAAACCAATTCATACAATTTTTTTAAAAAAAATCATTTCTTTAGGGTTAAATAAGTATGCATTGTGATCAAAAGGGTATTAATATTTGTTTGATAAATATCAAGGGTTGAAAAATTAGATCGGTTGAGATGCCGGTTCAAAGGCCAGTTATCAGAGCGTAGTCGAACTGGTGGTACTTAAAATGTATTAAAATATATAATTAATGTATATGTTACTAATATTAAAATATTAAAATATATAGTATATAATATTAAAATATTCAAGACATATTACAAATATATATTTATATCAATTTTATATATTCTCCTAATAACTTAGTTTTTTTTAGAAATTTCTTAAAAATATATAATAATATTATTTAGTTAAAATTAAAAAATTCAAAAAAAAAATAAACCGGTTGAATAAGTTGGTTTTACTGGTTTAAGACCAGTTTAATTGCTTACAAGTTTTTTGATATAACTCGAATAAAAAATCTAACTAGTTCATTAATTTTCGATTAAATTGACTAATTCAATTTGATTTTGTGTACATTAATAAATATAAGTAGACTTGAAAATTTAAAGATTCAAGAAAAACAAAATATTTGAGTTTTGAATATGTTGCATTTCATAATCATCAGCATCATCTTTGTTGTTATCTTTATTATTATTATTGGTCATAAATTTGTTGCCTGTTCATGTATAAGTCTCAAACGAGCTTGTTATGATTATTTTTTCTCAGGTTTAACGTTTATTTTGGGCTTGGGTACTTGGCCCACAGATTGACTGGAATTACCATTTCAGAAGCCCAAATCTGGGACTGATCCAACAATAAATTATCGGCCCATATTGCGATAACGTATTCTCCGTTTACCGGTCGTCTCTCTAATGGGATGAAGCTGGACTTTAGCGTCAAGTCTTTCCATTTTTACATTCCATAATAATTCTCAATCTCAAAGTCTTTGTCCCGATCGGTATCTAAACCCTGTATATTTCTGTTCTAGATTCAGCAAGGTGTTTTCTGCGTCATCTGTGAGCTTGGATTTCTCACAATTTTGAACTTTGCCGAATCGATTCTTGCCCTTGCATGCCGGCTGGTGATTTCCCCGCAAAATGAGTTTCGTGGAATTTCTCTTCAGATAGACACTCGGAGTGTCTGCTTTCACGGGCCAGAGAGAGAACTGTATTGTTATAGTTAGATTTTCTATTGCGGCCGTATTTTGGGGTGGAGTTCAGTAACTGATGGCTAGAAATGCATTATTGGAAATGTTATTCTTGTTTCTGATCATGTTCGGTGGTTCTGATGCTTCATTCGGTTGGAAACTCAGAAAACTGGTTGATGCCGGCCCAAAGGTCAAGAAGACTGCAGATGGAACACAGGTAAAATTCTATTCATTTTTCTCCGTTTTACGTTTTCTCGTTTTAGATTTATTTTTCTCAATCTTTTTTGGTAAAATTGACGGGGGTTGAATTAAGTTTTCGCCTTTAGGATTCTCTGTCGCCAACTTCAGGTCCAGCACCTATGGATGAATTAGGAAAGAAAGAAACGAATCCTCCTTCCGCCCATACTGCACAGAACGTGAATCCAATGGGTTCGAAGAATACTTCTTCCCCAGTTTCATTTCCTGTACCTAAAAACCATGAGGAGAAGAGTCACGAAAATGAAATGAAAAACGAGGGCCAAACTTTCTCACAATCTATCACCATGGAGAATTGTGATGACTTGGGTACTAAGTGCAAAGACAGTGGTTCTATGATTGCTTGCATTTCTGAAAGTGGTAATTTATTTCTTTTGTTCTAGGCCATTTCTTTAAGCAAATCGCTCTATGCTTTCTTTCATTTTAGCACTGTTTTAATGTTTGATGTAAGTGTTATTGTTTACACAGTGCTTACAAATTCTATGTGTGTGTTTACATGTGCTATCAAGTTCTAGAGGTAACTCTTGAACTCTCACGAGTTTACGAGTGTGCATAACCAATTAGAGTTAACTCGTTCAAACACTTTAAACTTGCATGTAAATTCTTGATTCTACTTGCGAGGTTAACTAGTTTAATTAGTTGCATCTATTTGGGCCATTTTATGGCAATATTAATGCTAAGTTAAGCTCAGCTGCCAACACAGAGATACTACCGTTCTTTTTTTAATAAAACAAAATCTTAATGTGTAAACTTGGAAAGAGTTCCAAACTTGTGTGAATCACATTCCCATAATGCAGGGCTTAGACATGAAAGATGTAGCAAATGGCAATAATGAAGAATCTAATAAAAGATGAAAGTGAGCGATTCTTTTTTAATCATTTATTTGCTTACTGGGATAAGGCTGTTGTTGTTGTTGTTGTTGTATTTGCTTACTGGTAAATAAACTTTATGCTATATAGTTGGTGATTATGACTATTTCTTATTAAGGATTTGACTTTGTCGATTTTGAACTATTTACTTGGACTTGTGATAATTACTATGGTCATATTCAACTGCTAAATTAGTTATTGGATGGTCTGTGCTCTTGCCCTAATTAGCAGTGTTAAATATTTGAAATGGTTTCTAGGGACTACTTAATATTTGAAATTTAGCGTGTGGTTGAAAAGAGGAGGCTGCTAATAAATTCATTCACCATTTGTGAAGATAAGTGTACCATGTGCTATATTGGTAACTTTAGCTACAAACTATGGGATGTAATATGTAGTATGTCAGTATGAAGTTATTGTTAAGGCTGCGTGTGTTGTGTTTCTTGGAAAATAAAGCTCTTTATTCTTCTTTTGGAAACAGTGTTTTCCTCCTTTAAAATATTGACATGTTCATGATTTTAGAACTTCATTTGTTTCTTTATAATACAAGAGTCAAGAAATTTAAATGATTTAATATTAGTTGGTATTTAAAGCATTGCAATATGATAGGTAAGGAGTGCCAGCTGGCTAATTTTATGGTTATTCCTCAAGGGTCAAGGGCTCATATACATAGGCCCAATTAATTTTGATTAGGTATTGCCACCTGTTGAAGTAATAGATGATTTGAAACATCAGACCTTTTAATAAATTTCTGACACTATTCTTTTTTCCAATTATAGACATGATGCTTTGATCCTTTTTATGGGTATGAAGATATGCCTGAGATATATAACATGGTCAAGTGAAACTTCCTGAATTGCACAAGTTAACAATGCCTTATGCCTAATTACATGACACAGTTACAATTTCAATCACGATGATACAATTTCTCTATATTTCTTTCTATGGGATTTTCTAAAGGAACTTATTGTGATGTTCAGCGAATGGAATCTTAAATCTTCAGACTAGGTGATCTAATAGTATGGACTTTGAACCCAAAAATATTATTCACAAAACTCTATATGATTTACAAGAGGAGGCTAAGGTATATATACACCTAGCTAGAGGAATTAAGGGAGGAGAATCCTCCATAATCCTAGGGATACAAATCAATTAACCAATCCTACTTAATTTTAGGATACAAATCAAAGTCAAGTATTGAAGAGAATAACACAATAAAGAGGCTATAAAGATGAAATCTGTCATAATGACAGAATAACAACATAATCCGGCAAATAGTCATAGGTTTAATTTAGGACAATAAAACTTAAGGTGAAGTTGTTTAGTTGGTTACTACTAGGTTTTCTAGTAAAAACATAACATTGACATTTTTAATCCTCAGCATCACATTATTGATTCTTCGAAAAGGTTATTCTATTTATGTCATAATTGAAGAACTTGATAATAAACACATGGGAACTGCAGCTAAGTTTTTCCTTTAAATTTATCACTACACCCGTATTCTTTTTCATATTCAATTTTTTTATTTTTGCTACGTTTTTTAATTTTTGTTTTTCATTCCTAGTAGTTTTGGATTGTCTTATTTTCAGTTCTTCTCTTCTCTTAGACCCTGGACCTCAGATATGGTATTTAGTATTTTCTACTGCTATTATCTTGATGCTAGAGTATGCTGACTGGTCTCTTGTCAAGTGCACTGAGTTTACATGATTTCCTGCTCAGCTTTTACTAGAATGCAAGTTTTTTCTTTGTTGAGCTTCAGCCCTTTATTAATCAAAGAACTCTATGGAGTAGGTAACCTCTGGCTTTGACTCGACAAGCACCATAAAACTTGTATGCTCAAAATTTTAGTACATGTAGTTACAAATTACTTGTCTGTTTCCTATATTTAATAAAATACTTCATCCAATCTTCTATTTTTCTGATTTACACATGCATCCCTCTATTCCTAAAACCTATAGAAAGTTTGATGCGAATCCAAAACTTAATTATAGTAAAGGAACTGAATATTTATTCAAGATAAAGGGAAAAACAGAACAAGACTGCAAAATTCAGCAAGAAAAGGAAAACTCTAGAGACCACAAGCTCATAAACCAGAGCAGAAGTGCTCCTCTAGAGAATAATTCTCCTAGAGTCCAAGACTCTCCCAGAGCAAAGCTTCTAAACACAAGACTAATATTCTTTTTCCTTCCTTCTCACACTCTTACTCCCCTGTTTATAACCAATTACCCTATAACAGAATAACAAACTATAACCAACACCCTAATACCAGTACCCTAACATTACTCTCCCCTTGAGTCCAGCCTTGTCCCCAAGGCTGACTAAATTTTTTTTTTTTTCCTTTTTTCAACCCATTCCCTTCCTTCTGTCTTCAACAATCCTCTCGATCTCCATCCCCTGCATCTCCCTTTCTTTAGCTCCTTCACCATGAGCTTTTTCCGCTCCCTCATCTTCTCCCTAAATCATCACTCGAAGATGGCGGTCAGAACACTTATAGAGGGGGTGAAACCTCTCATCACATCTGAAGCACAATCCACGAGCCTTCCTTTCCATTATGTCTGAATGTGTCAGGAGTCGCAACCCCTGATTCTTCTCAAAACTGCTCCGTCGCTCACCGTTGTAGTTCCTCCTCACGGTTGGCAGCACTGTCGACTCGCCCGATCGCTTTATCTGTGCAGGTGAACTGGCCGTTGATCACGAGTTCGAACCCTCAGTGATGCACGACCCACTATCAATACCCGATGTCGTGCTTTGATACCATGTTCGACCTGACCCCGCTTGGAATGAAACCGATCTGAATCTGATTGTGGGAACCTGAATCCCATGCCCAATTTTGAACCTGACTGGCCCACAGGCTTTTGATTCAAAAGCCCAAGCGTATGTAGACTACTGGAACTACCCCTGTCACCTTCCTCCGGTGGCCATAACTCAATTTCCACATCTCTGGCTAATTGCATGGCTTGATATCTATTCTGAGGCCTTAATGTCCTTACACAATTCTTGATTTTAGAACGCAATTCCCCAATAAAATACCCCAGGTATTGAGATTCAAGAAGCTTCCCAAATTGCGATGAGTAAAGCTCAAATTCGAAGATGTATTCCTCCACTGTACCTTTTTGATGCAGTACCTTCAATTCTTCATACGGATTCAGGAAGCTTCCCAAATTGCGATGAGTAAAGATTTAGTGGGACTTTCCTCTGTTCCTTTACTCATCCATTGCGCCATTTTAGTCCTAAATGCTTGCTTCATTGTTTCGATGCTTTGCTTGAACTCTTGCTTCACTTCTTCCAGACCACACTTGACTCGCTCCATGTGAGCCTCAATTGCGTCGATCCTATCTGCCATTTTCGTTGGCATGGAAAAAGAACTACGCTCTAGACTGCGTCTTGGGCTGCCCCTTCTATGTAATCTGGTAGGTTGGACCAAATGATGCGAACCCATAACTTAATTATAGTAAAAGAACTGAATATTTATTCAAGATAAAGGGAAAAACAGAACAAGACTGCAAGATTCAACAAGAAAAGGAAAACTCTAGAGACCACAGTTTCCAAAACCAGAGCACAAATGCTCCTCCAGAGAATAATTCTCCTAGAGTCTAGGACTCTCCCAGAGCAAAGCTTCTAAACACAAGACTATTATTCTTTTTCCTTCCTTCGCACACTCTTTACTCTCTTATTTATAACCAACCCACTCCCCTAATTACCCTATAACAGAATAACAAACTATAATCAACACCCTAATACCCGTACCCTAACAAATTTCAGTTGGTACACAGTTTGAAATGTTTTTTCATGATTTCATTGACTAAATTGTCCTTTCTCTTTTAGTGTTGCATTGCATCGCCCTTCTTATTCATTGTGGCCTGCACCCTCCAAGCCCCCTTCCACGTCCTCTTCTTCACTCTTCCTCTTCCTTTATCTTCCCAAGTTCTTGATTGATCTCTATTAGCTTTTAGATGGGGTGTTACACACTTACACTTTAAGAAAACCAATTCCCTTGTTGCTACTACCTGTTCCAAATCCACTTTGAAGTGGGGATAATAAGTAACATCAGGGAGTATATGTGAGAGATTGGCCAATTTCATGAAAAATTAGGAAGGAGAATCTACCCTATAAGAGAGAGGGAGAGAGAGGGTTCTTCAGTAAGTACATTTTTGGTCTTCTTACCATCAAGTATGTAAAGAGGGGGAAAAAAATGGAAGGTATGAATCATAGGACCATTCATTGAAACAGAAATTCCACGCAAAGGAAAACGATTCTAAAATTTCACAAGAAACTGGGAGAAAACTAACAGTAGAAGAACAGTGAGTGTAAGATGATTGAACTGCATATGCAACTATCTGCAGATGTTAATTTAATGGAGTTCAATGAGGAATTTTATCAAATAGGCTTATTTCTTTTGTTTATTTGAAACAGACTTGGGTGTTTTTTGTATCAAGGAGCTTGGGTGTTATTTAGGTATCTTGGAATTTTTTTGTATAGATAACAGAGTTAATTATTGACTAACTTAATTCTTTTAACAATTATGTCAGAATTTTTTCAAATCGGAGTTATGTGTAGCTTACTTCAAAAATGTAGGGGAGTCTGTTGTAGGTTTCCGAAATAGTGGGTTGGTCTGAGCAAGATCAAGAATATAGGAGGTTGATGTCTTCCTGCAACTTCAACTATTTTTGGGTAGCGTGTTGAGATTTTTGGTGTTTAATTGATGTATGATTGACTGTCTCCATTTCATGCGGTCATAATTTATGGTATTTTTTGTACAAGACTTATGTATATTGTCAGTAATTTGTGCTTGTGTATGTGTTAGTTACTATTAGGATTTACAAATTTTAAAGAAAGGTGAAATTATAAATATAAAAGCTAGTATTTCTATAAAACCATCTTAATATAAATGTGTTTCCATGCATTATGTAAGATGTAACTTTGGTGTAGTAGCTGTCCTGCTTGCACTCAAGTATTTGGGTCCTATGGGAGAGTGGAGCCTGCACCTTTAAGCTCGGACCAATTCTCCTGTCAATCTGCCATTTCAAGACTATCATGACATTTTCACACTGCTTTAATATAATATTGGTTGAGATGAAGTCTGTACGTTTTCTATAGCTGTTGCCTGTTCAACCTGTTGAGCCAGCCAGTGTGCTCTGGTTTGGTTTTCAGAAAGTGACCGTTTATGTGTTTTAGCATGGCTTTTTGGTTTTGCTTATCATTTGAAGTAATAAAGCGAGGAATAATGCTCTATGCAGCATTTTGATTTTTTTTTTTTTTGTATGTTGTTAATTGGTATAGCAAAAGGCTTTTGGATCTTCTTTTGATTAAAAATTTAGATTTGAAAAAATTCAACAATTTGAACTCATTTGCTTTTATGTTTACTCATACAAACCACCAGTGTCCAAAAAGTTGGTTGTAATCGTTCAAAATGAAGGAGATAGCACCATCAAAGCGAAACTTCTTATGGAAAGTGATATTGGAGAATTAGAAGTTGCAAAACACCAAAACAAAAAGGTAGATAGCAATTGTTTATATTCCATGCTGAATTTATTTCTATCATTTACAGTTGTTATTTTATTTTCTATGTTCCTGCTCCTTTCAGTTGAAGCCAAAGCTACGTTTCTGAGCCAAGGTCTGAATCACATTCATTTGTGGGACTTGAAAGAAAAAGCTACGCATTATTTTGGATTTCTAGTCAATGGGAAACCAATAGCTGTTAAACATTATAATGAGCAAAATTATTATCTGTTAAAAATTGTCATCAAACATTTGACAAGATACCAGGAATGACCATGGAATTACTTCCATTGTTACTTGGATTCACTTTCAATTGCATCCTTCTTACCCCTTTTGCACTCTTGTATTTCAGATCAATATATCAGTAACTAGCAGTGGAAGTACTAAACTGACTTTAAACGCTGGAAAAGGGGAATGCGTGCTTCCCATAGTTACTCCTGTACCTGAAAGGGGAACTTTTCTGCGTTATCCCTCTTACGAGAAGATTTTAACTCCAGTAAATGGTGCCTACTTCCTCATAATAGCAGTTCTAGTCTTTGGAGGGACATGTGCTTGCTGCAAGTTGAGGAAGAAGCGGCATGATGGGGTACCATATCAAGAGCTTGAAATGGGATTGCCTGAGTCTGCTTCAGCTACTAATGTAGAAATGACCGAAGGTTGGGATCAGGATTGGGATGATGATTGGGATGACAATGTTGCTGTGAAATCACCCGGGATAAGTCGCGTCGGAAGCATCTCAGCAAATGGCCTTACTGCTAGATCTTCTAACAGGGATGGATGGGATCATGATTGGGAAGATTAATAATCAACAGCCAAATAAAACGAGTGAAAAAAAATTGATTTCAAAGGTGGAGGTGAAAGCAGAAAACAAGAAGAGATCAAAACTCGCTGAGATATGCCAGATATTTTCTGTGGTGGGGCATTACTTGGCCTTGTGTCGCAACGAATAGAGAACAAAACAGAGGACAAAACAAAGAAATGTAGTAGTTATTACATACTTGATTTTTTATTTTTTATTTTTATTTAATTGCACGTGCATTAGTGAATGCCTTAACACGAAGAAAAGGAATCTGTAAATGAACTCTGGTGGGAAGTGGCAAAATGTATATTTTGGGCTCTATCAATCTTTATTTATATTATCCTTTCTTGACCCAAAATCATATTTTTTGCACTTCTGTTCATTCTTCTCCCTCTTGATGTTATGAAAGTGATGGTCAATACGTGTTGACTTGTGAGGCGTGATAAAATGTCCATTGGAGTCCATTGAAGGCACAGGAGAGTTTCAGTTACATATGGATATACAATGTTCTGCAGTAATATATTACTGGTTTTGCTTTTATTTTTTTGACACATTTCACTTTTGAACATATGCTCTCTCGTTAATTACCGATACTGTTCACTGCTAAGCCTCATTGAGGGCTTATATTATTGGTCTCATTGTGCAAATGCATTTCTTTGTAGCTATTTCGTTTTATAAATTTGGCAATGAGTATTATGATGCAAAGCAATCACAAGTGATAATGAAGGTCCATTGTACAGGGCCCTAATGATCTTTAAATATGGAAGCAATTATAATATCCATAAAAAGCTTATACACATGCATTGCTCACTATTGGCCTCATTATTGTTGTCTATCATAGGCATGCGCAGCGAAAAAGCGAAGGCACTTGCGTACACTAATTTTATTGATATCACAATATATATATATATATATATATATATTAAAATTTTGATGAACAAGGTTCCACTTTTCCATCATCGATCTTCCTCTCTTAAATGCTATCTATCTAATTACTATCATTTTGTCTCCACAAAAGCAAACCAAAAGGTGAAATGTCATGAACCCAACTTCTTTTTTTAACTATATCGACCAAACTTCATATCAGTTATTCTTTTCTTCTACTTCTTACAATTAACAACTACTTATTATTCATATAAAAGTAATACAAATGTCTGTTCTTGGTGATCTTGTTCTTTTACATACACATGTCTTTCCATATGGTAGCGTGAACGTAAATCAATAGGCCTAGGCGACACCAAACCATTATTTTTCTGATGACTGAAGTGCATGATAATATTAGTTATGTTCGTAATTATTTTTCTTGTGTTGAGTCTCATGAAGCACCAAGTAAATAATAGTGGGAAAAATTATAAAGTTTATGTCTTCTAATTTCTAAACTATATTTTAAGTGACTTTAAAATGTAACAAAATATTTTATATTCGTTGTTGAAAAAAAACTCTTTTAATATGATTTTATATGGGGACAGTTCTTTTTCGCTTTTAAAGAACATGGTAGGGTTTTGTTACATTAACATTAATGTATTAAAGTTATAACTTATAACTGAATTTTAATTTAAAAAATAAATTTTAACTTGAATTTTTTTCTAATTAGACACTCATTTAAACGATAAATTTTAGGAGTAAATTATTAATTTGATCTTTAAAACATTATAATTGTTTTAATTTAATCTTTAAACAAATTAAATGTCTTAATTTAATTTCTAAAAAAAAAAATATTTGTCTCACTCCTCATATCATCCCCTTACGTTTTGGCAACGGTTAATTTAATATTTAACCACAGTTAGCTTAGAGATTTAAAAACAAGAAAGGAAAAGACAAAATTGAGAGAATTACATTATTTTAGAAATTAAATCAATCATTTGCGTATATTTAATCTATATATTCATAGAAACCAAGTAATTATATAAATATATTGAAATATTTTTAAACAAAATTTACTTTATGTATATAAACAAATCATGTAAGTGAAATTTTGAAATAGTTTGCCTTGTTGGAGAATGGCATGATTGCAAATGTTGCCATTTGAAAAAGTTAGTTAGTTGGTGGTTCTTTTAAGGAACTCCTTGTGATGAGTCATCATCATGTTCTGTCTCTCGGTGTTCTCTCATCCTCATTTCTTTCTTTTTTCTTTTTTTGAATTTTGAAACAATCATCAAATTTTTAAACACATGAATGTTAATTAATATAAATTTAAACAAGATAGGACAATAACAAGCTACAAAACTTTCTTTACTAAATTTTAATGTAACTGTTACGAGTGTTCAAAATCGAACAAAATCGACTAAAACTAAAAATATGAAATCAAAATTAATTTTCGAAATATAAATTTTAATTGATTCAGTTCAATTATCGGTTTGGTTCTGTTAAAACCAAGTCGAAACGAATTAATTTTATATTAAAAAATTATATGTTATATATATACATATTATATTTATATATTTTATGTTAACAAAATTATTAATTAATTTGATCTATTTATTTTTATATTTATATATGTTTCATTGAAATTAAAAATCACTAATTATTGTAAATAAAATTACCTAAAACCACCTAATCAAAACTGAACCAAAATACTCAATACTGAACAAAACCACCTAAAAATTAAAACTAAATAGGTTTATAATTTTATAAAATCGATAAACTTGATTTGGTTAAAGTTCAAAACTGAACAGAACCGAACCTATAAAAACCCCTAACAATGCATGTGTATAAGCTTTTTATGGATATTATAATTTTATAAAATCGATAAACTTGATTTGGCCTCATTATGATAACTTTTTACTACTTGACCTACACGCTTAGTAATTTCTCATTCTTTCTGTTTCCCCATTTCAGGTAAACCAAAACAATCTACAAACACTTTTACTTCAAATCCAAGCTTTCATTATTCACGGAGTGGCCCCAATTAGGCCTTTAATTAACTTATGAGGTCCTTTCCATTAATTTCTACTCTACATACTACGTTTTACCTTTACTAACACACTGAGGAAAATTTAAAGTTTAAACTCGTCAACAAAGCAAGAGGGTGCTTTTTCTTTTTACCCTTTTGTATATATTTTTTTTTCCTTTTTGTGTGTTTGATGCATTATTAGTGGTGATGGATGGTCTCATGTCATAAGCTATATGTTGATCCTACTTCTGTGCTGTACGGCATTGCTTTGTTCCCCCATTTCTTTTGGTTTATTCTATAATTCTCTCTGTTTGGTTTCCCATAAAGCATAAAGTAAAAAGCCTCCACTCACTCTCTTTGCTATTTTTCTCTCCCATGTCTCCCATTTCCACAGCCCAATCACCCTTACCATTATCTTACTCATTAATCATGGAGTAAATTACTGATTTACTCCCCAAAATATCACACTTGTTTCAATTTAATCCCTCTATTAGTCAAAAACAACTTTTAACAACAAAAATCTTAAAATTTAGAAACAATAAATTTCATAAATTAGCGACCAAACAAATTAAATTGAGACAAATATAATTTTTTAAAAACTAAATTGATAATTCTCTCTCTCTCTTTCTCTCTCTCTCTCTATATATATATATTATATAAAGCCTCTGTCACAAGTAGATAGGTGTTATTCTGCAGAGTGCCACGAATCATATTCACTTAAAACACATTTTGGTGAGTTTTTATTAGCTCCTTTAGCTGACATGTAAGAATTCAAAGAAAGAAGACCATAAAGTGCAATTCAGAAAATACAAATACTGCTATGGAGGGAAAGCGTATGTGGAAGACAAAACTATATGGGATATGAAGCTGGTGAAGAAAAATCCAGTAATACAACTTGAGGCGAACAAAGAGAAAAGGGGAAAAAAGAAAACTTACTCAAACACCAAACTATGGTTTGGGAAGAAACTGCCTAAATATTCTTTGCTTGTAATGTATTGTATGGCTTTTTAGAGCAAGCAAACTGGATTGTTCTTCACCAGGTATTGCAATATATGCTGTTTCTCAATCTCTATGACAAAAAACTCATTCTAAATCCTCTTGGCCTTCTGAAGGGCATTGGATCAACTCTAATATGTTAACTGCCTCGGCCATATCCGGACGGTTTGAAGGCACTTGTGACGCACAAATTAGCCCTAGTTTTATCACAGGAATTGCTTCCTCTGCAGCAAAATTACCCAGAAGCCTCCCATCGACACATTGCTCCACTCGGCCTTCCTCTAATGCACCTCTTACCATGTCACACAGAACAACCACATCATCCTCCATATATTCCACTGGTCTCTTCCCGGTCACCACCTCCAGAACCAGGATCCCAAAACCATAAACATCACATTTCTCGGTTATTTTCACTGTCCTGCAAGCAAACTCGGGAGCCATGTATCCAAGTGCACTTTGAATTTTGCTGCTCAAAACACAATGGTCCAGAACTGGCAACAGCCGGACCAAGCCGAAATCTCCTATCTTCGGCTCACCAGAGCAATTGATCAGAACATTTGTTGATTTTAGATTGTAGTGGATTATGTTCATTTGGTGCAAATGGGCCAACCCTTTTGCCATGCCTAGAATAATCTTGAACCTTTGTCGCCAAGAAAGCATGTTTCTGCTATATTCGTCTTCATCGTGTAGAAGCTTATGCAAACTCCCTCTGGAAAAATACTCATAAATAAGGAGCTGCAAGGATGAAGTCCAGTAATACCCTTTAAGTCCCACAAGATTCTGGTGCCTAACCGTCCCAAGATTCTTCACTTCCCTCTCAAAGTCTTCTTGTGACTTGATCAAACCGGAAACCGTAAGCTTCTTGATTGCAACAGAATGCCCATCTCGAAGTACAGTGTGATAAACAACACCGAATCCGCCCCGACCTATTTCGCTGTCTTTGTTTAGGAGATTATGCGCCCCATCATCAAAACCAGCATCACCAGAAAACATTACTAGTTTTCCATAGTTTGGATCGTTTGCGGGAGAACAACTATAGTCCTCGCCACCAGAAAATGCAAATGGGGCAGCAGAACGTGACATTGAATTACGAACATGGATGTTTAGGACAGTAATGGCCACCACACCAATGATGATAAAAGCAGCAGCACCAATAGCAATAAGGGAAGAGATACTTAGTAAGATCTTCTTATGACCATGGAATGGAAAGGAAGTGCTAGAGTTTGAGGAAGAAGAATTCGGGTTAAGGACAATAGGTTTGGGATGGACCGAAGGGCAGGAGTGATTGACTACTGAACCACACAACGATGGATTACCTGAGACGGCTGAGGGAGAGATGATATTGAAGAAGCCTCCCACCGGTAGCTCCCCTTCAAGGTGGTTGTAGGAGACATTAAAAGATAAAAGGCGGGAAAGATTTGTGAGATCCTTAGGTAAACTTCCAGATAGTTCATTCCATGACAAGTCTACATCCTGAAGATTAGTCAGGTTTGCAATGGCTGCTGGGATTGAACCAGTAAGCTTGTTGTGAGAAAGAATCCTGTAACATTCAGTTGAAATACACAAACAGAAAATTCCTCAGTAAAAATGAAGACTTATGATTTTCCTTGTGAAATGTCAGTCATTCATATCAGTTAAAAAAAATAAAGCATGATAGCTGGCAGACATGACAGAGAGCTTACAGAGATATTAGGGATGAGCACTTCTCAATTGAGACTGGAATTTTCCCACTGAGGAAGTTGTTCTGTAGCCACAGTTCACTGAGCGAAAATGCCCCTTCAATTTCGGGAGGAATGCTTCCATTAAGCTTGTTATCACCCAAGTCAAGAATGTATAAAGATTTAAGTTCTCCTATACCCACAGGAATAGAACCAGAGATATTGTTGGTAGACATATTCAAGACTTGCAAGCTACTAAGGTTCCCAATGGTAGATGGAAGTTCACCAGAATATGCATTTGAAGACAAATCCAAAACCTGAAGACCATGATAAGATGGAGGTATGGAGGTAAGTGAAGGAGAGTTGCTTTTGAAGCTGTGCCCTGAAAGTGAAACACTTTGTAAACCCATCCTGAAAATCCATGAAGGAAGATGCCCTTCTAACTGATTGTGGCTGAAGTCCAGAGCCAGAAGCTTAACATAGTTTACCATTGATTCTGGCAAGTTTCCAGTAAAATGGTTCCTGGATAGGTTTAGTTTATACAGTGAGCTCAGATTTCCTATTGATTTTGGAATCCAACCAGAAAATCTATTTGCAGAAAGATCCAACATCTCTAGATTACTTAAATCTCCAATCCAATCAGGAATGACCCCTGTGAATGAATTCTCCTGTAAACTGAGGGATGTGCATGAGCTGAGTCTCCGCATTGACTCAGGAAGTGTCTCAGAGAGAAAATTATGACTGAAATCAATTGATTTTAAGAGCAAGCATCCTCCAATATCCCGAGGAAGCCTCCCAATGAAGCGATTCTTCTGTAGACTTAACTCTTTCAGATCATACAGATTCTCAATTCCTTCAGGAATCTCTCCTTCCAGCAAGTTATTTGACAGGTCAAGTGACTGTAATCCCCTCAAAAACCATATCCCAGAAGGCAACTTCCCATAAAGCTGGTTGGAAGAAAAGTTAAGAGAAACCAATGAGGAACAAGAACTTAGAGAATCAGGAATATTACCTGAAAGATTGTTTTTGGCAAATGAAACTACTCTCAGAGACCCACATTGCTGGAAAAACCCTTCTGGTATAGACCCAGAGAGGTTGTTCTCGCTGAAGTCCACAACTTGCAAGTTCCAAAGGCGAGGAAGCTCTGGGTTTATGGACCCAGAGAAGTTGTTCTTCGAAAGTGAGAGGATTTGAAGGAACTGTAACCTCAAGAGGCCTCGATCAATATGCCCAGAAAGAGAAAAGCCGTCCAGGACCAGAGCAGAGACCCGATTGGTCGTCGGGTCGCATTTGACTCCGACCCAGTTGCAGGGACTATCATCATCTTCATTCCAACCAGAGAGCTTAGCCTTCGGGTCTTGAAGACCCGCTTTGAACACAATCAACCCCAATACGTCGTCGTTGAACACTGGGTCGACGGAAAGCACTATGAATGGCGCAAAAAGAAGGAACGCTAATATGGTGAATTGCATCATACAGATGGTAGGCAGAAAGGAGCACACAGCGAAGAAGCTCTTGAATCCAAGTATAAGTTCAAAAATTCTTTACTAAAGAAAGTTGCAGAAGCAAAACAGAAACAGAGGATCAAAGCATGAATGAAAGAGTAATGGGTGTGTTTGAGGTTGTGAGGTGCAGATAGAAATGGCGTCAGAATCAATAAGTGAAAAGAGGGGTTACTGGGAAGCTATTATTATGATAAGAAATTGGAAGAAGCATCGGGGGTGGAGACGCCATTAAAGCTGAAGAGAGAGAGAGTGTGTGTGTAGGTTGGTCCGGTCTGAAGAGCATGAAAGCGAAGATTAAATTAAATCATAGAGAGAGAGAGAGAGAAAAGGAAAGCATTGATGAAAGCTTGTAATTTGTAACGGTGAAGGCAAGGCATTGCAGGGAGAGAGAGAGAGAGAAGGAAAGTGCGTAAAAGAGAATGACATGACACTATGATGTGCGTAGTGTATCTGGGTATGTGTGTACATGGCTGGTTGGGTCGAACCTGAATCCCACGTGTCATCCATGTTGGCACTTTTGAGAACTTTTAGTCTGATGTGGCTGACACATCACATCATGTACATATTTTGTAAAAATATTCATCGTATTTTTATTGAGGAAATTACCGTAAAATATTACAATTTTTAAAATTTAGTCTTCAAAAGAATAAAAATCTGAATTTAGTCTATGAAATATCATGATTTAAAGAATCAGATTGAATCGATAAGTTTGAGCAAAAAATTGTGAACCAATCAAATCTCTAGTACGGTTTGAATCTAAAAATTGGTGAGCATTTGAAACGATAAAAAATCAGTTGAATTGATAAAACTAGCAAGTTCAGTTGGTATTTTTTTTTTTGAATTTTTGAATTTTACTAAATATTATTATGTATTTTTAAGAAATCTCTAAAAATTTAAATTATTAGAAGAAGATCTAAGACGAATATAAATATATATTTATAACATGTCTTGAATATTTTACTATTATATATTTTATATTTTAATATATGTAATATACATTAATTATATATTTTAATATATTTAAAGTGCCATCAATTCAGCCACAGTCTGACTATTAACCTTTGAACCAGTGTTTTAACTGGTTTAATGACCAATTCGATTTTCTAAACCTAATGAAATATTATATTTAATTTAATTTTGTCATTTTTGTTACCAAATCACAAAATCTCAAAAGTTACCATTTTCAAATCTCAAATTTTTTGTTATTGAAAGTTACTTTAATAAAGAGAGAATCAAATTAAGACAAATACAATTTTTGAAGGACTAAATTAAAATATTTAACCTTTCAAAGACTAAAAGATCAAGTATCTCAAAAGCTACTATTGCTAAATCTCAAATTTATTATGGTTAAAAGTCATCTTGACAAACAAAAAGAATAAATTGAGAAAAGTACATTATTTTAGGGACTAAATTGATATATGTAATCATTTAGGGATTAAATTGAGAAAACCGTAATATTTTAAAGAGTAATTTAATAATTTACTCTATTCTTGTTTTATCACTGAAAAATGGAGATTCTGAAAATTTTATATGGGCCAATTAAAATGGAGTTTGACCCAAAAAAAAAAAAAGAATTAAAATGGAGATATATTAATAATTTGAGCATTACCTTCTAGAATGTAGTTTAAGTAAATAGTAGTATGATTCATAGTAGTTAGTTAGGTACAACATAGTAGTATTAACTTCAAACCCAAGATTTCTCCTCGTACTGTATATTTGTAGAAGTTCGGTGAACAAAAATAAATGCAAGTATCATTATTAAAGTAAGTTTAACGCCTTCATGTAATAATATAACTCACCTATAAAAACATGATTAATAAATATTTTTATAACTAAGCATCTTAATCCATCTAAAAAAAATTTTAATTGTGATAGAAGCATCCAAATCTAATCTAATAAGTTTAGCTTGTGTTTTGTAAATTTTTGACAAAAATAATATTTTAATCCTTTATGTTTATTTTAAGTTTTATTTTGATCATTTATACTTCACATGTTTTATATTAGTCATTTATATTGTAAACGTATATCTTTTTAGTTCTTTTTTGTCAAATTTATTAGACATTTCAATAGACTTGACACATTTTTATCCTAATATTAATATAGATTATCTACTTGGCTATTATCAAGATTGTTAATTATGTTAAAGTACCTAACAACGCAAATTTGCAGCATAAAATACCAAAATAAAATTTAAAATAAATATAAAAGACCAAATTGTTATTTTTGACTAAATTTGTCTTTTGTCTTGAACAATGATCACAGATGTAATGTAAGCATGAGCAGAGCATGGTTTTAATGGAACTCTATGTGAAGTAAATGGTAAAGAAAGCAAAGATGGACCCCACTAACTCGAACAATAGTATTACTATTATTGATAATTTATAGGGAAACATACATACATATATATATATATATATATATATATATATATATAGATGGAGGTGCAATGCAAAGAATGAAAGGAAGGAACAAAATGATGAGTGCAAGTGGGTGCAATGCAAAGGGGTGATTGGTTAATTTTATTTGGCAATCTGGGTGTGAAAATAAAGAAAAAGTGTATGGATAGAATTTAAATCTACAGTTTGACTAAATAAAATTATTTGATTGATTTTTAATAAGTGAAACATACACTTAATGAAAATCTAATCGGACGGTGCGAATAGTTTGCTTGGCCAAATAAAGAATTTGTGTTCAAATGGATATGATAGATATAGAGCAGTCCAAGCATGTATTTGTGTTTGGTTTGGTTTGTGTGTAATGCTAATTGGTTTCATTGATTTCAAATTTCAACCTTAATGTTTGTTGCTTTATCTGACTTTTGTGGACTAAACCTGCTTTAATAACTTGACTCTGTTCTGTCAAACAAAAAGTGAGTTACAAGTCCAGTGAATGAGTGAGAAACTGAGAAGGTATCTTTGCTCTATTTTCTTGTTTCCACACATTGAATTTGAAGCAAATGTGGTAATCAAACTTTGTTTTATTCAAGCTCTTTTAAGGAGTTCGAATAAATAATCCTAACTTTGATTGGCTTCAGATCAGAGGCTCAAAGGTGACATGTTCCTTATTTTATTGGCTCTCTGGTTTGTACTTTGTGGCCCCAATTCCTTAGGCCCAAATAACATTTTGGGCCTTTATACCTATAATTATTCTTTCATTCCTATATAAGATATTTTCATTACCAAATAAAAAAAGGAATATTTAGATGAGAACGTCATCACTCCGTTACAGGGTCTTCATAGAGATGGCAATGGGGCGGGACTCCCCGCCCCCATCCCCGCCCCCCAAATTTTTACCTGTCCCCGCCCCCGATCCTCGACGGGGGAGGAAAAATTTCCCCATCCTCGTTCCCCGCCTCCCCGTGGGGCCCCGCGGAGTTATTAAAAAAATTCTAAAAAATGAAAAAAAAAAAAACTTGTAATACATAAAAATATTTTATCTTAATAATAAAAGTATTATTATTTTATCTTATAAAATTACTAATTTACCATTGACGTTTATATTAAATATATATATTTTTAGGATATTTTAGTAATTTCATACAAAATTACTAAAATGTCCTCGGGGACGGGGACCCCACGGGACAGGGAGAGTGATCCCCGTCTCCGTCCCCATTTAGCTTTCGGGGGGATTTTTCCCCCGCCCCCGTCCCCGCGGGGAAAAAAACCCCAATCACAGGGCTCCGAATTCAGGGATCCCTGAATTCGGGGCCCCATTGCCATCCCTAGGTCTTCATGATGTTCGGTTATAATATGTTTCACTTTTAAGCATACTTCTTACAGTCGGATTGGACCGGCTTGTTTGCTCAAAACGTTAATGAATTGGCTAGAATTTTAATTTAGTTTAAATCTGTGAATCGATAAATGTTTAAATTAATAAAAAATTGATTGAAATAGTAAAAGTGACTGATTCAACAGTTTAATTTAATTTAATTTTTTTAAATTTTTATTGAATATTATTATATATTTTTAAAAAATTTTCAAAAATTTAAACTATTAAAAAAAGATTTAAAATTAGTATAAATATATATTTATAACATGTCTTAAATATTTTAATGTCTATAATATATACATTAATTATCTATTTTAATATTTTAGTATATTTTAAGTGTCATCAATTTAACCATAATGTAACTACCGATCTTTAAATCAATGTTTCAACTAGTTCAGTGACTAGTCCGATTTTTTAAATTTTGCTTTTACATCAATTTATTCTCTCTTTCTCAGCCATGTTCTGAAAAAGCAGTAGACTAGCATAAAATTTTACATGTAAAAAAGTTTTTTAAAAAGATACAATAATAATGTTAAACCTGAAAAAAGAAATATTTCTCATTGTTATAGTTTCATTAATGCGCAAAAATCAAGTAAATTGATGCAGCATACAATTAATTTCACTATTAGACGTCCTTCTAGAATACATAAAGCTCTCATGTAATTTTTTCTTATTTACAATATTTAATCAAAACTAATTTGCACCTTATCAAAACACACTTGTTAAATACTTACATATAATAACATTAAGAGTAAATCACTGAGTTAGCCCGTAAAATATTATAATTGTCTCGATTTAATCTCTAAAAAATTATATTTCTTTTAATTTCATTCTTTTATTTGTCAAAGTAACTTTTAACAACAAGGAGATAAATGACACGAGTTGCAGAAGGATACTAACTCAGAAACTTGTAAGCCAAGCAATGTAGAATAAAATTTACAAGGCTAATAACAAAAGTAAAAAATCAGACAAGTTTTGTGCAAGGAGGCTTAAGTGTTGTATATAGCTTAGTGTCCATAGTATTAAACTAAAGAGCTATAGAGGATATCCCAAGTACAAGAGTTAGATATCATGATGAAGTTGGTTGGTGTGGGAGACATCTGCTTGATTGTCCAATGGCATGTATTGGGCCATGATTGCCCTTATCTCAGAATCCATATATCTCTGCACAACATTCATTTAAGACAACATGTTCATATCAACAAGACCTCAAGAAGAAAAGCGGAAAACAAAAACTTGTGCTCAAATTCTCAAACTCCACAAAATATTAAGTCTGCAAGAATCATACCTGGACTCTGTACTTGTAAAATGCATATCCCCCAACACCAGCAGCAGCCAAGATGAGGATTAACATCCAGAAAAAGCCGCCGGCAGTCATCGTGGAGGTATATTTAGCTGCTTGTATAAGAGATGAAAACAATGCAAATTACACAATATTGTCTAATAGAAAGGCCAAAGCAAATAGAAGTAACTTTCAGAGATCATATACAGATAAGGAAAAATCTAAAATATCATTAAGTTATTTCAAGGTTTTGAAAACCTAACCGGTCATTGAACCAGTAGAGGCATCGGTTCAAAGATCAATGGTCAAACCGTGATCGAACTTTAATTGAACTGATCTATTTTAAAATCTTAAAATAATATACATGATTAAAGACTCTAAATATAAATTTACAAATTCAATTAAAAATAAGATTTGATGTTAAATTACACAAAATAACATTCACAATCAAAAGTTCATAACAAAAATTGATCAAATAATAAGGAAATATTATTAATCAATATAATATTTACTCATATCAAATCCATAAAATACCAAAATATTAGCATCTCTACTAAAATTGGCTGATTTATAATATTAATTTCTTAATTACCTAATTATAGAATAGGGAAAATTTAAAAAAAAAAAAAATTCAAGTGAGCAGGTTTTTACCCGGTTTGACCGATTGTTTGTCAGTTCAATCACTCACCGGTTTTAAGGATTATTTCGAACCGATTCTCTGTCCGGTTCCTAGTTCAACTGATTGAACTAATTGGTCCAGTTCGATTCTTATAACAATGGGTTGTATTATACAATACAACCAAGATAATGGTAAAATTTTCTAGACTGGTTTAAAATGCAGGTTTGAACCTGGTAAGCTTCTTCCCAAGGGAAAAGTTGGCATTTCTCGTTTAGAAAAAGGATATGCCTAAGTGAGTGTTATCAAGTGACCAATGCAAAGTTGATTTTTCCATTAAGTGTCATCCATGATGATTGTCCAGAAAAGCTAAAACGTTCATCGATTCACAGTTTTGAAACTAGTGAAGATAGAGATTGAGAAACTAAAAGAAGCCTCACCAATACACGTGTCATTTTCCTGCATGTAGAACAAGTTGCCACTGCAGCTGCAATCATAACTGCCCCATGTATTTTTGCATTTGCACTCTGGGCACTGGCAGGCCATCTTCTCTTTGCACTCATCCACATCTGTAAGATAGTCAAAACAAGAAGAATAGAACAACATAATATCAAATGTCCGCCAAACAGCTCATAACCTAACGAACTACTAGTATTACATTGGGGAGAGCAGATGGCCTGCTTGTCTCTTTATGGGGGATTGGATCAAATTCAACGGCTCAAACTTTAAGTGAAATTTTTTTAAAGAAAAAAGATACTAAAATCTGGGTTGTTGGATTTCAGATCCAACGATCCAAAGAGAGACAAGAAACCTGTAGCGATTTGCTCTCTACATCGGGATGCACATTCAGGAATTCTGCAATAACCCACCACAAGAAGTAACTCCCTTTGAGTTTGTCATTCACATTCACAGGATGCTAAAACAATTCTCCCAAATTTAGGACAGGAGTTACTAATTACCTTCACAGGAATCAACTCCATCACCCTTGAATCCTGGTGGACACTTGCAACCTTTGGTATGGTCATCCTGCATGGTCAAATAAAAAAAAGAGAACAGGGGAGAATTAATATCTAACAAACCATTCTCACTCACTGTGCTCCATACATTTTCTTAAAAGAAGAAAGGAACATCAGAAGCAAGAGCATGTACCAAAGCCAAGAGGAAGCATAGAAAAACTACTTACAATACAAGCAGAGTATGTCCTTCCACCTCGGGTTTCCTTCCAACAACCTCCATTCTTGATTTCACACCGCAAGGTTCCTGAAGCTGTTATAAAACACAAGGTCTCCGTGAAATAGAATCCAAAAAAGTAGGTAGGATATCATGAACTGGGTTTTCTTTTCTGGCCTTGTTAGTTTTAATTTATATCTCATTGACCTATAATACCTTCTCCGGAGTGGCCACAGGAAAAAGAACCTTAGCCTAGTAGATACAGTTTCAAGGCAACATAAGAGCTTCTTTATATTCCAGCCATGTGATAGACAATAAATACATCTGCAGGCTGGCTTAAGTTTCCTTTGAAAGATTCTTTTGAAAGTGGAGCAACAACACTAAATATTGCCAAACCATTTCCTTTTACACCATGTTATTCTTTAGAAGACACGTTTTGGAAAATCATGCAAATACACGTGATCAAGGAGATCAAGGATGCTTTTCCACGGTAAAACAACTAATTTCTATACTCTCTACAGAGTGAAGGTTTAATTTGAACCATCATGTTGTGTTCTCTGTATTACATTACAACAGGAATCAGATAGAGGTATTTATCTTTTTCTTAAAATGTGGTATTCAAATCCTTGGTTGAAAAGAGCACACACATAGCTTCATTATAATAATCAGTACATGATTATAGAGGAAAAGCGTGTACCTATAAATGTGTCAGACTGTTTTACTTCATACTTAGCATGGAGAATAAAACAAATTATCTAAATTCAAACTCAATAATTTACCTTCACAGTGGGTATATCCATCACCAACAAACTTAACATTTTGAACGATAGGGCATTCACACACTCTTCCTCGGAAAGTATCCTATAATGAAAAAAATGGGGAGACGATTAAATTCAGAAAACCCAAACCCCATACAAGACAAGAGAAGATATCAGAAATCTTGTTATGAAAATGTGCCTAGCAAGGTCTAGTTAACCAAATACCCTGCATGCAGTAATGTTAGCAGATTTGTCCTGCCAGCAACCACCATTGTTTTCCAAACATTCGTTTGTTTCCATATCTGCAAATAATCAACAAAATCATTAGCTTCTTGACAAGGTTTAGTTTCATTTGAGTCAGTTGCATTGCATATATGCCTTCATGACCGCAAGAATGATTTATGGCCCGCACATTTTATAACATCCAGCAATTTTTGTTTGCATCTAATAGAAACATTGACCAATTGCTTATTCTTTTTAATTCCTTAGGGTTTTTCCATTGGGATTTCACTATTTCCTGAGGTAGATTCAGGAAGCGGTTTGTATAAAGATGTCAGCAAAGTACTCTTGTTTTAGTTTAATAACCAAGACGGAAAAAGTCTCCGATGCTACGACTTTAACTTCAGGACCACAGATTCCAAATTCAGATTCCAGATTCCAAATCATTTGAAGCAGTCATATAATAAAAGGTCAACAACAACATACTACAAAGACAAAATTGATTTACTGTTTCATCTCCTGGTATTGTTTGGTAGGAAAGGCTCAAGAAGAAAAGTATAATTTAGAAAGAAATGAAGAGAGGACCTGGAGTTAAGCAAACATCTGGCTCAGTGGTCTCTTGGAAACCTGCACAAATTGCCTTGAGAACTGCTCCTTTTTCCAACTTACCTAATAACGTTTGAAAGCAAAAATTATATATATATATATATATTTTTTGATAGAAATTGAAAGCAAAAATTATAAGATGAATGTAGTTAAATAGCCTTAAATATATTTGGGAAGCTGCCTCAGACCTCGATACTGTCTGTTGTTTATAACAAGAGTAGGCAATATAGTAACATCACTACGAGCGCCCCTGCCAATCTGAAAACAACGGTGGAACAAAATGGAATATAAATATTAACAAAAGAAACAGAATGGCCTAATTATGAGAACAAGCCAACAAGAGAACCAGAGAAAAAATTACATTTTAATGCTACGAACCTGTGCACCCTGTTCGGCCGTAAGAACAGGGTTTTCAACATCTGCATTAGGATCTCCAACACAGTCTTTAATCTTTTTCAGATCTACACCTGTAAAGTAGGTTAAAGAAAGTAGGCGGTGTTTCTCAGCCTAGAATGATGTAATAAACCATTTTACCCAAAACATAATTTAGATAACAAAGGACAAATAGATTAAATTCATGCCAAAAGAAGAAGACAAGGATTACAGCTAGGCACATGATTCTCATGTTGGGTTCGAGAAAAAACGATAGATATTACTATCAGCACAGATATAAATTTGGTTTTGTTCTGCATTTACACCTAAGCTTCTGAATTTGAACTAAAATTGAAGCCCAGGGATATTGAATCAATGACAAGTAAATTAAAGCCAATTCATGAGTGTATAAAATTTGCAAAAGTAAAAGCATTATAAGATTTTTTTTTTCTCCTGACATTAATAACTTTGCTGGACACTAAGTTATAACCCCCCCTCCCAAAAACAAAGCCTATTGGAAAGTGAATGCAGACAGACAAGTGTTTGACATACCAAGAGATTTAATAACTTCATCTGAGCATTCTTCAGTGTACTTATTCTCTTTCATAGGGCAACGGATTGCGAAGTCAGTCACATAGTCCCACCATTGCCAAGGCTTTCCACTTTCATTTGCCACTTTAAAGAAGCATGCTTGGCGTAAGTTTTGAACAACAACATCTTTACCATCATACCCCCTATTGAAATCTTGCTCAGGATCTGGAGCACAGTACCTCCCATGGTTTATGCACTGAGACTTGCATTGTTTGCTCAAGATAAAAGCTTCAGGGCAATACCAAGTTATGTAATGAGGAGTAAACTGAGTGAACCCTTTCTGCTCAAGTAACTGAGCTGCCCCTTTAAAGTTCTTGGCAAAATTAATCTGACTGTCACACTTTGGTCCACACTCATCATTACTATTTGTCCAATATTCATACTCAACTCTCTCATCAGGATGTGGAAGAGTCTCACTCCAATCAAGATTTATGTTGACCATCTCGTTACTTGAAAGAGCCTTCTTGATGCTATCCCCCAATGATTTGCTGATAAGCGCAGAAGGTATACTAATCTTCTCCACATACTCATCATTTGCAACAGACCCCTCTTCGGGAGTGTCCATGGTGATCAATGGTTCTAACCTGTCATCTGCAACAAGAATAGCTGCTGCTCCACCCTTCTGTGCATTCCACGCTTTTAAAGTGAAGTAGCAATCTACCAGAATAGAAAATAAGGAAGGAAGTTTCAGTTGAATACGATTTCGAAAGCCACAAACAACAAAGTGATAAGTCAGCAAACCAGGTACCAACTTCTTGAATACTTTTTTTAAAGAACACTAGCCAAGTATTCTTGAAAGAATGAGAAACAGTGCAGGAACTCAAAGACAAAAACTCTGCATCCTAGACCTCAAAATTATATTGACAAAATCTTTTTAGCAGCAAGTTCCAGCTAAATCACTGCATCATACTGTTAAAAGCTTGCAAAAACTAGAATATCCCAACATTGGTTGAAGATAGTGACTAAAATGATTCAATATTTCGACCCTACTTTCTATGCTATCCCCTTAGCTGCATAAAGAAAACAATTCGATGGAGACAGATTTCAAAATTAACACTAGTAATAGAACATGACACAGAAACTGAGTGCAAGTTCATCACCTGAAAACCATGTAGTTATAAACACAAACAGAAACCTAGATATTACATCAAAGCTGGAAAAAGTATGAAATACAGAGCTCACCTCCTCGATCGACAAGAAGAAAGTTGGGAAAGCTTCCGGGCTTTGACTTGAACAAAGTTTCATCGTCGAAGCTCTTGCATCCCTTGTGATTCGTGTTGGGGTAAACCACAGTGCCAACCATGGCTCCTCCATACTTGGGAACTCCAAAATTTCCAATAGCACACTCATACACGCCCTTCAACGATTTCGGAGAAGTGATTTTCAAATTGTTCTTCTCCACCACAAACCTCCCCACACAATACCCACAAAGCAAAATCCAAACACCTAACAAAATACTCAGCCTTTCCCTCATCTAGCCTGCTCTGAACTCTCCTCCCACAAATCGATTCCACAGAGAAAGAAAGATCGGGGTCAAACTAAATCAACCCCGGTTTACGTGTTCAATCAAACAAAAGAAAAAACTGAAATTCAAATCGCATTAAATACTTCAAATGCTTGACTGTGTTAAGTCTATCCAAGCGACTTTTATGATCAGAAGATATAAAGATGAAGCCTTTTCTGGTGCGTGAAGGATTCAGATTTCAGGGTCGAAAGAGTAAGGAGGAAGAGAAGGGAAAAGTATCGAAAACTAAAAAGGCGTAGAAAGATAACGAGTGCGAAGCGACTTGTTAGTTACGTTAAACTGTAATTTCTGCTCTACAAGAAATGGAAGAAGAAACACTTTATCATCCCTATCCATATTAGCCCCTAAATTACTGTATAAATTCAATGATTACTGCTAAATTGATAATTCTATATGATAGATGAGAATTATTTCTTGCTTTAAGAATTCAAGTCTACAAGGCGTCAAAATTGAATTTAACCCCTTTTTGTGAAATAAATAAATAAATAACCAAAGTCCGAGTATATAAATCGGCGAGAAGACAAGTCTATATAAATTTAAGCAAATTAATTATTTTGTTAAATTAAACATATTTTCATATAAAAAAATCGGAGCATCAAATACAGTTACTCATTAGTTTCTTCCTTTTTTTTTTTACATGGTCCAGTGGCTAATAACTATTCCCTTCTAGAGAGTTAAAGAACTGAAGTGAAAATTGATCATAACCCCTTTTTTTTTTTGAAGGGTTACAATAAACTTTACAAATTTTTAATATTATATATAGTACTTTGTTATTTTTATTCAAAATTCTGACACTATATGTTCATATAAATTAAAAAAGAGCAAAAAAATATGAATACAATCTATTATCGCAACTTTTCGATCCTTTTCGATCCCTTACACTAAGTTAATTATAATTATTATTAGGTAAAAATACTTTTACATCTCTAATTTTTTTATACCAGTTATACTTTATATATTTTATTTTTTATAGTAAAAATGATATATTTAAAATAAAAATAAAAAATATAGAACAAAAATAATACAAAATAAAAATATTAGAGACTAAAAATAATAAGTTTAAATTTTATATGTTTTATTTTTATTTTAAATCTATTATTTATATTAACTATCAATTTTTTGTCAATAAAATAGCTAACAGTAATAAAAATAATATATTTAAAACAAATATATATATATATATAAAAAATAACTGACGTAAAAAATAAAATTAAAATTTGTAAATATTAAAAATACAAAAAATAGTTTTGTTTTAATATCACTATTATTATAATATTGGGGATGGGTGTGATAAGGCCAGTCTAATTAGAAGTATGAACCACGTGGGCTGCAAGTCGACAGAAAATCGACACGTGTAGACATAAGATTCCCTGTGGGCCCCACATGACAAATTTTCGTTTTCATTACATTTTTTTTCGCATGCGACAAATCATTTGTGATGGAAATACTAATTCACTCAACTTTTTTTTTTTAATCTTTTTGCTTTCCACAAAAGTACAATTTCTTATGGTCTAAAATATTTTAGATGTCAAAACTATCAAACATCAAAGTTTTAAAACGGAATTTAAATAACAGAAGTCTCTATTTTTTTCAATTTTCCACTAAGATTTTCTTGACAAGGAGCTGTTTTATTTGGATCTTAGCAATTGACAAGCCCAATGAGTTGCTTAGTTAGCGCATTCACAATGGAATTATTTGCTATCAGTTTTTTTAATATTTTAAATTTGAAGTATTATGATAAATATTATAAAATACTAAATTACAAAATATATTTGAAATTTTGCTTTTATTCTACTTTCGTCCCTTTAGCTCTCAGTGGCATTCTCGCCATGACACATATTTGATGTTTGTTAATTTAAAAAATTAAACTGAGACAAAAATAATATTTTATAAGTGAAATTGAAAATTTTATCTTGCAAGAATTATATAAAACAAATATAATCTTTGAATATTTTAATTATTAATTTATTTTTATAGTATCATTATATTTAAAATATTAATATTTAATATGAAAATTTAAAAAAATCATAGATTAAATACAAGTGATGTTTAACTCTTAGGAACTAGCCTAATACAGTAAAATCTCTATAAAATAATAATGTTGGGACCATAAAATTTTATTAATTTAGAGAGGTATTAATTAATTGACAAATTAATAATCTATTAATTTAAAGAAATTATGGTTAGTGTTTATTGAAAATTTTGTTGAAGATGATTCATTACCTTTGGTACCAATCACATCAAAGAAAGCACTCATAGTAATAACAACTCTTTACAATTTTTTATTGCAATTCGAAAACATGATAACAGAACTTTTGAATATAATGAGAAAAGTTAAAAGATGAAATTTATCTATATTTAAATTTTATGAAAAAATAAACAACAATAGATTCATATTTTACTAAATTATCCTAGTTATGTTTATAATTTTAATAAATTATTAATTTATGATATTAAGTATTAACAGAACTCTAGATTTATATAAGATTTTTTTAAAAATTATTATTTTATTAATTTATCAAAATTGCTATTTTTGTAAATTGGTCCAAGCTAAGACCCAAAAAACATATTTTAAGGAGATTATTAATTTATGAAATATTAATTTATGAAGGTTTAACAGTAATTAAGGTTCATAGTTTTTTTTAAAACCATTACTATACGGAAATTCATTATAACTAATATAATTTTAGGCAGATCCAACCATAAATTAGCATTAGTACTTAAGATCTGTCATGCACAAAGAAATGAACTTTTATTTTTGCTCAAAAACAGAAGTGGACATTGAAAGAAAGGAATAGAGACCACAGAGTTGGGCTTGATTTGGGCTAGCCCAGCTCTTTTACTATATTGGGCTTTTCTTTAACAGTGGGCAATGTATCCATTATCCAACACAAAACAAGAAAGTGAAGTAATTCATATTGTATAAATAATTAACATATCACCAAGTAAAAGAATATTCTCAAACTATTTATATTTAATGGTGCGTATAAATTTATATTTGAGTCTGAATATGGCGATAATAAATGAGTCTGCATTTAAACTTTTTTTAAAAAAATTATATTGTTTTGAAGAATTTAGGCCCAGATGTAGGGAAGTGGTGTTTGTGTGAAATTGTTCACATGAAACAAGGTTGAAATAATCATTGGGGATTTCTAAGTTAGTCATTCTTAAAATATCTTCAGAGATAAAATGGTTGGGATTTAAATTTTTTATTTGTATGTTTGAAAATTATACGTAACAAATTAAAATACAATTTAGTATTATGTGGTTTGATTTTTATTTGATTAATTGAAATTCCAAATTCGACCCACGCACACCAAAACACATAATATTCTCCAAATTTTGCCCCTAAATTGAAACACTTAATGAATATCTCCAATTATGCTCTAAATTCTTTATGCACAAAACTTATATGCAATTTTTTTTTGTATTAGATCATTTATTAAAAATAAAACATGTATTTTTTTTTTAAAAAAGAACTAATTATGCAATGTTAAATTCTAAACAAATTAGAAATATTTTAAAATATCATATAGATTGAATTACCTGATAGTAAATAAAATTTTATTCATTTTTTTGTTCCCAAATCCCTAATTTCTTATGTACCAATATTCTTCTATTAGCTAATCAAAATCTCAAATTCAACATACACTACACAATATCTTTCTCAAATTTTGTCCCAAAACATGATTCCCTTTTTTTTTTAGCCCCAAAAGTCCAAGTTCCCTTCATCAAAAAAGAAAAAATTGCTGTTGTTACTGATATTCGATTTAAAAAACATACATTCTGTTTTAGATTTTTAAATGAAATGTAGAGTCTAAATAAAATGTACATATAATAAATATAATATGTTAAGTATTTTTATAACTTAGCATCACAATATTATTTGTTATAAAAAGTTTCTTTTATATGTTATATTTGTATTAAAAATCTTGATAATAAATACTAAGATTATATCTTTATTTTTAACGAATAGAAGCCGGGCAAAAATAAAAAATCAAAATTTGAGTAAGTATCAAAAAGCAAAAAATCAAGGACAACAATAAAAGGACAAACATAAAAGTGAAATCTAACAATAATGTTGGGCAGCACAAAAGTAGAAAGAAAAAAAGGAATAAAAGAGAGAAGAGGATAATTGAGAAACTTGATAGCAACGCAAAAGCAAGTACAACTTAGCCTAAATCCCAACTTCCAGTGACTAAGGAAAATCAATTATGCAATGTACTTCTAACAGAAATAGGGCTTTTAAATGAGCCGAGCCCGTCAGCTTAAGTCTTATAAGATTAATATTGAATATGTATTGAGTTTGGTCAGGTTTTATATAATTTATGATTAAAAAATTATAACTCATTCCAACTCATTATGGGCAATGAGTTATAATTTTAGTTGTTTAAAAAATATATTTTTAGATATTTTAATGATAAAAATTAAGTATTAGAATAATCAAATTTCAAAAATTAAATTAAACTATTTTTAAAAAATTATTAAACCTTAAAATAGGTCATTTTTTATTTTTTAAAAAAATGTAATTTTAATTATTTTAAATGACAAAAATTAAGTATTAAAACTATGAAACTTCAAAAAGTATAATTAAACTTATAAAAAATATATTAAAGCTTAAAATATAAAAAATAAAAAATAATAAAAAGTACACAAGATCTGTCACTCCAATCCATCTAAACCACAAGAACATTAATAAGTCGAGTTAAAAATTCTTCTTCAAAATGACTATTAAATTATTAGTTAACCACGTCTTATTCGTAAAGTTGAGGTAAATTGACTCATTAGACTAAACTCATTTTGACAACTCTAAACAAATAATCAAACATGAAAGATTTTACCCAAAATCCAATTTGACAGTGTTCAAACCTAAGTTTGGCTCTATTGAACGTAGAGCTAAACATGCACAAACGTTACCTAAATATTATACTTTTGATAACTGGTCGATTCAACTGGTTGGACTAGAAACCGGACATAGAATCAGTCTATTTGATCCATTCAGATCGGAAAGTGTTTGGACCGATTGAATCAGTCAAACTGGCCAATTCAATAGTTTGACCAGTTCTTGCTTTTTTTTTTATCACTTTACTTTTTTTTGTTCACTTTATTTTTTTCTATTTTATAATTAGGTGTTGAAGAAATTGAAAACTAACTAATTACAAAGTTACTTAATGAAATAATGATGATAAATGATAATTATTTTTGTTTTGTTTTGTGTAATTAAATATTAAATATTATTTTTAATTAATTTTAAAATTTCATGTATATAAATTATAATATGTTGATATGTAATTACTAATTATATAGTTATTTTACTATTTTTAAATATATATTTTATTTTTTATTTTTTAATTATCATCGATTCAAACGCAGTTCAACCATTAACCCTTAAACTAATAGGAACCCTTAAACTAATATCCTATCCGCTCAATAACCTTGCTTAATACTTTGTTTGGTTACAAAAGAAAAGTCTTGCGTGAATCCAAATTAAACACGTAAACCAAAGAAAAAAGATGTATCTTGATTAATAATATAGCATGACATAATGGCCTACAATATTATTCCCTACTTTAACAATCAGTGTCACACCCACCTACATTAGACCATTCAAATGGTTTGTCTATTATATTTCTATATCACTAACCAATTTTTTCATTTTCTCAATTCTAGTCCTTACAAAAATGGATTCCTTTCCCCATTAACAGCCACTGCTATCAAACAAAAGAAAGTTAGTTACCATTAATTTATTATTCATGTATATCCATACATATTATTTATATATATATATATATATACACTGATTGGTGAGCCTGGATAGAGATAGGGTGGTTGTAATTAAGATATGGTCAGTGTGAACTGTGAACACTAATCATAATTTATGACTAAGGTCTCCACACCAGACTTTCTTGGAAGGAACATGATATATTCATGTTCGCTAAGCAAATAGAAGCCCCTTTTTTAGACTCCCCTGTTCTATTCGTGATCATCAGTTGATTGACAAGAAAAAGGAACGTTATTATTATTATGATTATTTCTTAAAAAATGAATCAGATTGTTGGCAAGCCAACATTTGTTGGAATATATAATAACTAAAGAACATGGACGACTTTGTTCGATCATAATTAGATGATTAATAATGTATTTTTTTTAAAGATATTTGTAACGTAAACAACTGATAGGAGCTTTGGTTGGCTCCTGCACAGTTTCAAGAGTGTGAAAAATCTTTAAAAAGCACTTTTACATGTGAGATTGTGGGTATATTAAAATTTAGCTATTATATATATATATATATATGCATTATATTGATTTTCTTTAAAAACATTGAGAGTAAAGTCCTCCAAGAATATGGCATGCCAACGTTACCTAATTAAGTTTTTTTAAAAAAGAAAAAAGTTATTCCGTTTCATTTTATTGGAAAAATCACATAACATCATAAGAAATTTACATAAAATTTTGTTATAAGAAAAAAAGGGGGGCAAAAAAAGTAAAGTGTGTGATGGAAACTAAAAGAAGCATGTGGTTGAAAATTCTTGAGTGCTCATAATTCTGATAACGTCTTTGCTGGGAAAATAGTACATAAGGACATGGCAAAAGACGTCAACAAAAGACCTGACTTTAGTCTCCCCACTCACATGCCATATATATATATATATATATATATATATATATATTGTTTTTTTGGAAGCACTTCTCCAATATCTTTTCCTCTTTCTTTTTTTTTTTCCAACCCACGCTCCAACACACATCACTCTTTTCTTTTCATTGCATTATGCTTGTCCTTATCCCTAATTAAATTGATATAATAATAATAATAATAATAATAATAATAATAACTATAACTGAAGCGTTTCAGTGATTCAATATTAATTTTCTTAAATAACATCTCACATATAAGTATTGTGAACAAAAAATTAGAGTTATAAAAATTTTATACTTTTATAATTTAATTTGAAGTAAATTTGTTAGAATTTAATAACTTTTCCATGGTTAAAAAAATAAGAGAAAGCTTATATAAAATTTATTATATCTTTATCATCATGTTCTCCAATAAAAATATGACATATATAAAAAAATTTTTAAAAAATTAATCATGTAATGATAAATTGTAAAAAATATAAAGATATTTTTTAAAAGAATATATATTTATTATATTTTAATTGAAGTACTATATATTTATTATATTTTAATTGAAGTCACAAATAAATATATAGGAGTTACATCTAAGTTTTTTTTATATGTATGTTTGTATAATAATTAATAAAGGATGAGAAGTGCTACGTAATTTCTCTGGCTTTTGTTTGAAGTCCAAGCCCATGCTGTCTGTTCACACGTGAGCTCGAGACTAGAGACCACTATATGATTCAACAACTTTATGATAATTACCTTTCATTATTTTACTATATATATACCTAGTCTAATCGAAACATCTCAACTGTTACTTTTGGAATTTCTCTCTCTATATATAATATATATCTTCCTTTTTTTTTGTGAAAAAATGACTCTGATTTGGTCTAATGTTTTATCATCCAAAATATGGCGACTTTTTCTTTTTTTGTCTATCATTAATTAATTATGATTTATTATCTCTATATATAGTCCGTGTGTTAGTGTCAATGTGCTTATATATAATATTGAAGAATTGAATTGGACCAATTGATTAGATTAAAAAATTAGTACATTAACTAGATTTTTGATTTATGTTAGACTTGAAAATTAATAAATATTTAAATTAATAAAAAATTGATTGAACAAGTCTCGAATAAGTAAAATCAGTAAAATTGATTGATTTTTTTTAATTTTTATCAAATATTATTATAGATTTTTAATAAAATTTCAAAAATTTAAATTATTAAGAGAAAATTTAAAACTAATATAAATATATATTTGTAACATGCCTTAAATATTTTAATATTATATATTATATATTTTAATATATGTAGTATATAAATTAATTATATATTTTAATATTTTAATATATTTTAAGTACTATTGAACCGCTATCATTAATCCTTTAATTAGAAATTTGATTAATTTAATAATTAATTTAATTTTCTAAATCTCGTATATAACAATAAACTTTGATTCAATTCTGGAATTGTTTCTACAGATAATTCCGTCAAATGATTCAATTAAAATCAAGTTGAATTTGTAAACAAAAGAAAACATACCTTTGAAATAGCTATTTGATTTTTGATAACTGAGAGAGAGAGAGAGAGAGAGAGAGAGAGAGAGAGAGAGAGAGAGAGAGAGAGAGAGAGAGAGAGAGAGAGAGAGAGAGAGAGAGAGAGAGAGAGAGAGAGAGAGAGAATAATCTAAACTTGTATACTTCCCAAATCCCAACATGTCATGCTCAGAACATAAGAGTCCGAAAGCTTAAGAGTGAAATAAACCAAAAAAAAGAACATTTCTTAAATTAATTAAATTCATATACTTTTTTGCTTTCATGGGAAAAGTTGTCCAAAATTTAAAGAGAAGTTATACACTTTTTTTTTTCTTTTTTAAAGTGACTACCTATAATACTACAAAATTTGAACATTTCAATAACTTATATAAATTATTATTTTATTTTTTAAAATATTATAATTTTTTAAAATTAATTTTTAAAAAATTAAATATCACAATTTTATACTTGTCTTAATTCAGTTATTTTTATTACTAAATTAAAAATTTTATCATGATTAAAAATCTCAATTTTTGTGACAAAAAGTAACTCGAATAAAAAAATATTAAATTAAAATAAATATTTTTTTAATAATTAAATTGAAATAAGTAATTTATTCAATTATAAATTACAGTGATAACTATTTTTGAAAATAATACAAATATAAAAAATAGGTGGATATGGAGAATAAAGCATCAAAATGTATGGATGAAATAGGGCAATAATAGCAACAATCTATCATCATCTCCAATTTTCCATCACCTTTTCAGTTTTCCATATTCATTGAATCGAACTCAATATGCAGACAAACTCAATAGATTCCCTCTCTTTTGGAAATTAAGTTTCCTTAGGATTTAAAGATTTGAGCTTCCATTTAGTTAAAATTCTAATTTACATCTTTTTTTTTGTCCTCATGTCTTGGGTATTCTGAATTTCTGATACAAAATATTAAAAAAAAATTATTTTTTTGTCCCTAAAATTTGACTAAATTCTAATTTTATTCCAAAATATTATTTTGTATCAACTGGCTCACATTTTTATAATTAATTCTAATATTGTCCTTGAACCCTTAAGCCATCTAAAGTTTTAACACAAAGCATTAATGTAACTAATGTACATGCCCAGTTAAACACTTTCACATCAAATATTTTTTTAAAATAATAAAATTATATTTTATTATTTAATATTCTTTTAATTTTAAAAGTCACTAATAAAAAATAATTTTATTATTTAAAAAAAAATATATCTTACATGAATACATTAGACAAATTAGTTCTAATATATGCTATAAAGATGACAACTCAAATACAAAATTAAAATTAATTAAAAAATTTAAAACTAGATAAAATTGTGGTACTATTTTGAAACTCATGTTAGGTTTTCGACAAAGATATTCTTTAGCGTAATGTTAAAGCTGAGATGACACAGGGTCTATCAAGTATCAACGTCACTCTACAAATATGTATGCTTTGCTTTGTGGCGATAAATGTATTTTCAACGATAGACTCGGTAGAATCTAAAGCATCTCTGAAATGATATGATTGTAGGTTGCTATAATTCTCAACCATTAGAAAAGCATTAGAAAGTACAGATTATAATTTACAGGACAGAAGCGCAAGCTCTGTTTATGGAGCTATAGTCACTAACCTCACAAATCAAAACAAAATTTACAAAAATTCAAAACCATCAAGCTCAGCAGAACGAAACACATCATCAAGCTCAGCAGAACGAAACACATCATCAGGAATGACATCCCCGTGGTGGGATTCCAAGGTTGAAGACAGAGGCATGGGTTCTGTGGAGAAGAGGTAATCCTCTGAAGAAGGAGAAGGAATCTCTGCCTTGCAGGGTTCTTTGGGAAGAGGAGAGGATGAAGGTGTGGTGGAGAAGAAGGGTTGGTGGTGTTTGGTGTTGAGGGTATTTTGGGAATTGTCGAAGCTGAGAAAAATGGAAGATTCTGAAGCAGGACCAGAGTCTAGGATGATTTCTGGGTTGAGGAGGTTTCTGTTACACGTGTGATGGCCGTAATAGGTTGTCCTGTACAGCACAGGCTCCTCTTGGATTCTCTGTACCTGTTTGGTCGCTAGGCATTCTTGATCGAACTTGTGAGTGCACCTGAAGTAGTTCCTGCACACAAAGTTCACTCAATTGAGACAAAGAATCCGGGATTGAATTTAGACGCGTGAAAGAAAACTGCAATATTTTAAGATAATTTTGTGTAAATTCCATGGACTGATAGATTACTTGAGATTTATGTAAAATAAATTTTAATTGTTATATTCACAAATTTTAAAGCGATCTGACAAAATTCTTCAACCTCTTGAAGGACTTTTCTCAATTTTAAAACATGTATGCTAGCTTTTCGTGGATGTACTGGACTAGACATGATTCAATACTTCAAATTATAGTTAAATGCTTTGTATTTTGAGAAATTGATGGTGTTTGTTGGGATTTGCGAATGAGGAATTAATAGATGTAGAGTAAATTAAATTACCTAGGGTATTTGGTGTTCATTATAATCTTCTGGCCATACTTTCTCCATGCATGGCCGTCATCTATTGGAGCTTCCGATTCCTTCTCCCACGTTGTTGCTGTTCTCCTAAAACACCAAAACAGGAATCTCAGTAAACTAATCCAACACAACACTGAATAGATTTAGGTGGCACAGTTAATCACAAGTGAGCATGATCAATAATTGGTGGGACCCAGCAGGCCTCCAAATGAACCAAAGAAACAATCTTTCAGGCTCAGATCAAGGAGTGAAGAATTTAGCAGAAAACCCAGAAGAAGAATTTACCTTCTCTTATAACAGCCTCTTCGCTCTTTGACGTTGGAGGTACTCCTGCAACTATCTTCGGTGTCTTCAGATTTGGCTTGGAGCAAGCATGAAGAGTCTTGCAATGGCGAAACGACGTCGTCGGGTTCTGAGGGCCGGAGATTGAGGAGCAGAAGCGTGCTGGAGAAGGACGAGACCAACCTCTCCGCGAGATCTTGAGCATAGGGTATGGCTTTGTCGTCGTCTCCACCGTTGGATTTCTGAATCCAAAGATGGAGCTGGCACGCCAGCTCACGCCCTTTCTCTAGCTCCTCCTCCATGGCCTTTTTACGATCCGAACCCAGATTCTTCATCTCCTTCAACCTCTTTCTTCTTCTTCTTCTTCTGTGAGGTGAGTGACTAGCAGAGCAAGCAGAACGTTAGAAGCTGCGGGCTTTATAAATTTGAGAGAAGGAGGAGAGGAGGTTTCGTCACAAGTGGCTCTTTTTTATTTTTATTTTTATTATTTTTTCCCAGTGCTCCCACAAGGAAGCTAATACGAAAATTCCCACATGCTTAAGAAACCATGTTTCTCCACTCGCTGATAAAGCGCGTGTTTAGCACGAAAGGGTGTTATCTTGCCACGTGGATGCATGGTCGGTTGGGATCGGGTGTGTTGGGTTGACAGAGTGGGAGGGGCAGATGGGTTAGTGACTGACGGGAAGATGACGTCATTGTGCTTACTCTAGTACAATGACGTCACGACCTTTAGACAGGTGGCAGCGTGAATTAATTTTGTTAGGAGTAAAAATGTGCTTAGCACTGTTTATTGTGCATGTAATTTTTATAAATAATAAAATTTAACATAAAATTTTTCTAAATTTTGTATTTCATGCAAGAAAAAGTATTTTAGTTTGGTTAACAGTTAATATTAATTAAAATAAAAAAAATTATCGTCAATTATATTTAAATATGTTAACAGTTAATATGGATAAAAATAATATTTTTGGATAAAAAATGATATGATATTTTTTTGTCCATATCAACTAATGAAATATTTAAATATAGCTGACATAATATTTTTTTATCTTAGTCATTATTAATTGTTAATTAAATTAACGGTTATTAGATGAAAAAAAATTTTTGTACAAAATGTAAAATTTAAAAAAATTTTATGTTAAATTTTATAATTTTTAAAAGTTATTTACACAATAAAAAAAAAGTTGTCGGAACAAATTACATTTTTTTTGCCTTATTTTTAACAAATGTTGAGAGGTGGAAGGATCGATTTGGCCTTCCAGTTAGTGGGGAGAAAGGACAACACACGAGGAAAAAGAATATAAATTTAGTGATTGGCTGATAGTGACTAAACAAAACATTTATAAAATTATAAAAAACTCAATTATAAATTATAAATTATAAGAATTAAAATAAAAAGTGAATAAACTTATGGGGATTAAAAAATTAATTTAACCAAAAAGAAATTATTGATTTAATTTTGAACACAATTGTATTTTTATAATTGTTTTTCATCAGTGATATATTGATGATAATAAATTAAATTTTAATAACGACAAATTTTATAATTTAATTAAAAAAATTAAAATTGAACCCGAAAGAGACAAGCGAAGGGTAGCTGTAGTATTTAATTGTTTACGAAGTACTAAATATTAAATTGAGCTTTTTCCAAAGGCTCATGGATCCAAAGGCATATGGATAAGGATGCGAACCTTGGGGAGGGAAAGATGAAGTGCATCGCAAGACTATCATATCCCATGAGTTCCATCAATTATCCACCGTGCATTCCATCTAACGGTCAGGTTTATTAGGTTAACCTCTGTCTCCCAGAAAAAAAAAGGAAAAGAAAAAAGAAAGACAGAGAAGGCAACAGATAACAGATTCACGTGCTGTGTCTAGCTAAGATTCTCGTACATATGCAATAAGACGTTAAAATAACAAATCGAAAATCCCCATATTTTTGAAAGTGGGCAAGTGGCAACCATCTTCAAATTTGAATTTATATTTTATATCATTTATTATCAAGTATGATACTCCTTGAATCAAGCTATGTCATAGTCAATAGTAATGTGTCGAGTGATTTATAAAAATAAAGATATTTATAATTTGAGTACATTTTAGGTTAAATTATAATTTTAGTCCTTATAATTTTACTTAACTTTTAAGTTGGTCCTATAGTTTAAAAATTTGTAATTAAACTCTTATAGTCATAATTTCTTAATTTAATCCTTATTATTAAAATTTTGTCAATATTCCGTTAAATTTTGGTAATATAACCAATTATGTATTATCTTAAAATAAATTTATCTAAATTATTTAACATAAATTGCATTATATATCATATATTTATGTGAATTAATATCACTTAATTATCTACTTTTTTTTGTTTTGTTGGCATAAATTATACACATTTAGATTTTAATATACATATTGTTAGTCACATTAGTAAAATTTAATGAAATACTAACAAAAGTTTAATAGCAAAGACTAAATTAAAATTTTTTGATATTACAAAGACTCAGTTACAAATTTTTAAATTATAGGGACTAAAATTAAAAATTAAGTGAAACTATGAGGGTCAAAAGAATAATTTAACCTATATTTTAAAAGAAGTAGATACAATTTTCCCTAGTTAATAGTTAAACTTCTCACTTCTCTTGCAATTAAATTGAAGGCAACTCATACCTTCAATCTTTTACTTGAACACACACACACACACACACACACACACACACACACACACACACACACACACACACACATATATATATATATATATATATCCACACACACTCACACAATGTTTTTTTTTTTTGCGTCAAATTAAACAATTAATTATCCTATTGTTTTTCAATCTAGCTTCCCGTCTTAAAAAAATTAGAGTGGTCAAATTGTGGTTAGGAAGAGTACAATTTTGTTGTAATAACTTAAATTGTAAAGGCACAGACATATATATAATCTTTGAAAAATAAAAAGAAAAATCTTATTAATATGAAGCTATCATTAGTAAGATTCCAAAAGTCAAGAGAATGCATTACATAATGAAAGTAACTGAAGATAGCATAAAATCTAGGGAAATTTACATCATCAAAGGCTGTGCTTTAATTTTCATGTTTGGTCTTTTTTAAAAGAGAAATAATAAATGGGTTTTTTGGGGTGGACTTGTTGCAACATAAATTAAAAGGAAAGGATATGTTTGTTAAATAGAGGTTATATCATGTCCATATATAATTAATTGCGCAAGTGGGTCAAAGCACGACTTAATTACTTGTGATTGTGAGTTGAATCCCATAAAGCTTATTAATTAAAAATAGTAATTGCTTTATTAAAGGTTCATTTTGTTGCATAGAAAGTAATTAGACATTACCGTACTAAGTGTGAAGAGGGATTGAAACATTTGCTATCAACCTTTTTATATTCTTGTTATAACTTTTTCTAGTGAGAATATAATAAACTTGTTATTCTTCAATCAAAATCAGTGACTATAAAATCTATCCAGACTGATTAGTTTGACCAAGAATTTATCACTGGTGTGGTTTGGTTTATCCTAAAAAATTAATTAGCTAAAAAATTGATCAAGAACTGATTGAATCAATCAAAAAAAGGTAAACTTGTTTTTGAAAAAAAAATTAAAATACATTATTTACAAATTACAATTATTTCTTACACTATATGAGATTTAGCAAGTTTTTTTAAAAATCTTGTATATTCTTTTCTATTATGTTATATTTTTTTTCTTCTTAATTATTTTTTCATAATAATATTATTTTTACCATGAAAATAAATTAAAGAATAAGAAAAAATAGAAAAACAATTACATATATATATATATATATATATATAGTAATATATAAGTTTACTAGGATTAAATATGAATGTTTATAAATTTATTATATTATATATTTTTAGTATATAAAATTTATATATATATATATATAATTATTATCCGTTTGATTACGATCAGACCAATGATCCGTGAACTAATACTTATACTGGTTCAATGACCGATCCGGTTATTAAAACATTGATCAAAACACAACTTGAAAAATAGTTGTATAATTTTTTTACAATTTTTCGTATATGATTAATTTTTTAAGAAATATTTTATACATATTTTATTTTTAATAAATAATTTAATAGTAAAAATATATAAATTACGTGTAAATAAGTTAGCTGTAATTCAATGGGTGGAATATACGGAAAAAAAAAACAAAAAAGGATACGACATAGAAGGTGAGGGCAATGGAGCCCTAGAATGAGACATGGAATTTTGAAAACTCTTGGAAGTTGCGGAAACAAGCACTGAGACAAAGACAAGATCAAAGCATGAACTGAGACAAAGACAAGATCAAAGCATGAAGTGTTGAATTTAGCAATAAATAAGGAATAGAAGAAGGGTTCAGAAAGTGTTGATACCATGTGTACGTACTTGACTACTTGTTATATAGTTCTAGAAGCTAGACTAGATATAGACGACTCAAGCTGTAATGTAGGGTTGGTCAGCTACTTTAGTGGTGCAGAAAACTTGAGTTGTTTCAATTTTAGGGTAATGTTAATGTAGTTCAATTTTGGTGAAAGTGGAAGTGATATTAAACTGTAAGGATACAACTAGTTGTCCATACTTCCTTCCGTATGGAAATAACGCAAAACAAACAAAGTAACAAATATGAAGATTAGAAGTTCTGGAGATCTAGTACGTAGGCTACATTGACAAAAGGAGCAGCAACATAATATGTCTTGAGAGTTGAGAGGGTAATGATTTTTCATTGCATCTTTTGCTGGAAGATTAGCACATTCATTTTGTTTCATTGGAACCTTGAAGATTTTGAAATCCTCAAAAGTATAGAGTAAGTGCCTGCTGTTGGAAATTAGAATTGCCAGGGGGTGAAAATCTTTTTGATTATAGGTTATGAGATTAAAAATTTCTTGACAGTCCATTTTGATTTTCAGCTTCCTTATGTTGATGGATCTTGCAATTCCTAAGCCTATGTATAAAGACCAAACTTCCACCATCACAGTTGTCCATCTTTCTATAAATTTAGAGAATCTTATTTTTCATTATACTTAGTCAGTTCTTACTACTCCTCCCACGGCTAGTAAGTTCCTTTTTGTTGAACCATCTATATTTAGCTTGTTCCAACTTGATTATAGTTTACTCTAAGCCAATTTGACATTTTGAGAACCATCAAATGTAGGTTGGTCTTCTGGTCTGTTTAGGGTTGGAGAAGAGGTCACATTGTACAATAACAATATTAAAAAAAAAAGGATTTATTGTTCTCTTTGATTTTTTTTTGTTTTAGTCATTTATTTGCAGTTGGTTAGATCCAACCAATTCTTGAAATAAACAACTCGTTGATTCTCGAAAAATGAGGGATAAAAGGATTGATCGAGAAAGATTTTAACTTCTTTATTGTTGGGTCCCGCCTTTAGTTTTAAATTCTGTATGTATCATGGTATTTTTTAATTACCGAGAGTAGGCCACTTTTGTTGTGGATTGCACGCGTGTTGTTCTTATTAGGGGCGACAATGCTTTTTGTCAGATGAGATCAATGTCGCCCCTGACACGGGTGACACCCAACTCGACCCCGACAAGTGCCCCTGCAGTTTGACTGCCCTCCCCCCAGTGACTCCCCCTTCCTTCCTTTTATTCTTCTTCTTCCGTCGACTGCACCTCTCATTTCCTTCTCTCATTATTTTCTTCTCTCCTGCTCCTTCCTTTGCTTCTTCCTATCCTCTCACTTTCACGATCTGGTCCCCACAAGCTTCTTTCTCCTCCATTTTCAGTATTGTGGTCCCTTATATATTTTTGTGGTCTGTAATACTCGTCAATTAATTTTCTATTTTTAATTGTTAAATTTTATTTTATAAGTGTTAAATTTGCAATCTTGGGTGCAAAATGTGTGTGTAGTATACATCATGATGTGGTTATACTACAGTCTGTGAATTTGAGCTATAGACTATAGCAGTGTAAGACGCCAGGACATAAAGGGCTAAAGTGAAAATTTTAGGGACTAAAGTGAAAGATTTTGGAATCTTGTGGGGGTAGCGAAAATGTGTACAAAGTATAGAAATAGATGTAGGAAATTGTAGAGAACCTTGATGTGAAATAGGAAATAGAAAATAGCTTCTACATCTTAAGATATTAAATTTTGAAATAAATAGTATGTTTAACTTATTAAGTGAATTAAAGAAATAAAAAGAAATTGAAATAAATGGAATACGAACAGTGGACGCAGTTAGTGGAAATTGAATATATATATATATATATATATATATATTATATGATGTTTTGATTGTAGGTATCAACTAAAAGATAATGTAAAAAATTTAAATAAAGGAAATAAGGTAATTAGCTAAATCAACCAAATCTAATCCAAATATTAATTTAAGATAATAAAACCCAATAATTAAATCTGAAGAATATCTATAGAAATTAGATAATGGTTTATATGATGATAAGTGGTATATAATAAGTATAACAATGGAAACAATAATGATAGTCAGAATAAACTTGTTGCGATAGGATAAGTAGGAAATTAATAAAATACATTAGATAAGTAATAAATAATTGTAATTCAAAGAAGCATAATCTAAACCGAATATAATATTTTACTTTGTTTAAATTAATTTATGATTTGAATAACAAATCTTTTAAATTCAAATACCTATCTAAATCTATCTAAACCTTAAAACCCTAGTTCTTATTTCTTCATTAGCCGTCACTTCTTTTCTCCCTCTACAATTCAATCAATTCCACTTGGATTATACACTTACACAAGCTTCATCCTTATTTTCCGAAGATCCTCCAGACACTATTCCCCATCCCTTTGTCCTTCACAATTGCACCAAATAGCTTCAAGTATATGCACGCAAACCAACACGATTTCTCTCTGTGAGGTAAGTTTCGAAATTGTAATATATATATATATATATATATTTATATACATTCTAAAAATTTAACTAACAAGAAACATGAATTCTAATTAAAAATTTTCTCTTCTCCTTTTCTTTTCAAAAATTACAATAATTATAGAAAATAAATTCTTTTTCACATCAAGGAGGTCTTAATCGGTTGGATCGGTAGAATTCGTTGGAATGCAGGTGAGTGAACTAATCCTTCTTTAATATTATCTTAAGTGTTAAAGTAATAGGGTATAAAGATAGGTAATGACCGTGGTGGGAATATGATCGATGATGATAATTATTATTATTATTATTATTATTATTATTATTATTATTATTTTGTTTGGAAAAGGATGCACATGTGATTTATGAGATGGTTGAAATTTGAGACAATTGAGATTATTTAGATTTTTATACTTGATGATTTATAATGTTATATTTTATTATATTGGATGAATATTGTTTGTGTTTGGGCGGGATAGTACCCTCTCTCATGTCAAGCGAGAAATTCGGGTAATAGGATGACTTGACCTCTGAGAGTAGAGACAACGATTCCTTCGGTAGGGAGATGAGCCCGGATTTAATCTGTGAGGCGCCCTGACCGTTGCTGATGAGATTGTGCGTCATGGCGGGTTAATGAAATTGAGGAAATTGGTTGAGCGAGCCTACGGGCGCTCCCGGATATGATGAGATTGGTTGAGCGAGCCTACGGGCTCTCCCGGATATGATGAGATTGGTTGAGCGAGCCTACGGGCGCTCCCGGATATTTTGCCATTGACGAGTACTAGTTCCGTTGGTCTAAATTGTCTGATTTAATTGCGACTTTCTGATATGTATTTCCCTTGTGATTTTATGAATCGTGCCTATACTTTTATTTTATTACTTTTGCATAGCGGATTTTATTAGGGCAGGGATTGGTTCGCTCACGGAGATTATTATCTCACACTCGTTGGTTTAAATTTTTTTTTTTTTCAGATCAAGTAGCGGAAGAGGAATTTCCGCAAGTGGATTAGGTTCGCCGTTGGACTATTCCATTGTTGGATAGGTATCGAGTCGTTGGTATTTATTTTATTTAGTTAGGAAGCTCTGTGGTCAACTAAGACATCTAGGGGTTTCGGGCGGTGAAATTACTTTAGTTAATTTGATTTAAATTCAAAAATTTGTATTGAGGATTTATGATATGGATTATAGTAGGAGTTGGAGATTTCAATTATGCATTCATTTGAGCTGATGTGACTTTTTGAATGAATGAAATTTGATTATTTTATTTAAATATTAAAATTGTAATTTGGGAGATTGCAAGGAATCCGGGTAAGTTTTCCTCTCTTCTTATGTGTATATGAGATACAGTTAAAATAAATTATACCATAAATTAATAATCATTTTAACGAATATTTGATATTTATTATATTTATTTCATTAAAATTTCAATTATAAATTACTGTTTAATTTAATTAACCTTTGATTTTTCTTAATTAATATTTTCTAATTTTGGTCTTTTATATATATATATATATATATATTTTATATGTTATATATATATATATATATATTTTTTTTATATGTTCATATATAAACATATATCTATATATACCTACCTACGTAAATACAACAAATTATTTAGATTATTCACACTATAACATAATATTTATTTTAAATAATATTTGTTTTCTTTATATATTTATTTTAAATAGTATTCATTGCAAATAAAAATTTAATTTAATTAATACTTATCTTAGTTAATATTTATTCATATTTAAATGCTATTTCCTAAATATTAATCTACATTTTATTATATATGTATATGTATATAATTATGTACATATATACATATATATATATATATATATATATATATATATATATATATATATATATATATATTCTTTTTTTTAAAAAAAACTCTGATTTGTCTCTATTAATGTACGTTAAATATTTTACATAAATAACATAAAAGGGGTTGAAATAGAGATGTCCATTAGGCTTACGGTGACGCAGGATTCGTGTTATCGTGCCGGTCAAGTGCCCGAAATTCGGGTCGTAACAAAGTTGGTATCAGAGCCTGGTTTTAGGTCTCTTAGTGACCACAGAGCAGGGTGTCCTTAGTGGGCCCTCCCCTATGGTTGTGAACCGCGGCATAACTATAGGCAGAGGATCCACCAAAGGCCCTTTAGAGTTAAAACATTTTTCTTTCATATCATACCCATTGTAAGTTAGTATAATTCTTGTTCTAAAGTAGTTATCTTCTTGTATAGTTAAATGGCGCGTGGTCAGTCACAAGCTCGTGGAGGTCGTATGAGGTCAGCCAGGACCTTGGCCCCTGTGCCTACACCATCAGCAGACGTAGTATCTGAGACGCGTGAATTTGCAGACGATAATCAAGCACAGAGTAGGGAGCTACCTGCTGTAGGCTCGGAAAGGAATGGTAGAGTACCACCACAGTTCGATCCGGCAGCTATGATGGCAGCGCTAGCTACCATGCAAGAACAAGTAAAAGGACTGGCAGACCTAATGAGTCAACCATTGAAGGATGACTCACAGGCATCGACACCTGCTGTGAGGGCACAAGAATCACAATAGATGCCACCTCCTCCCCCTCTACAAGTTCAGGAAGGAGTTGTGATAGAGATAAAGACTACAGAGTTTCTAAAACTTAAACCCCCAATTTTTACCGGAGAGAATGCTAATGAGGATCCACAACGTTTTCTCGATGACTGTGAGAAGATCCTGGATACTATGAATTGCCCTGAATCACGAAGGGTATCCTTGGCAGCATTTCAACTGAGGGGTAGGGCAGATCGCTGGTGGCGAACATGGAAAAAGAGCATGGCCGATTATGCCCTACCCGTCGGATGGAAGGAGTTCCAGGTAACTTTTCTAGAAGATTTTCTTCCAAGGAGTGTACGAGAGGCACGCATGCGAGACTTTGAGACGCTTCATCAGGGGACTCAGACGGTTGATGAGTACAGTGATTTGTTTGTGAGGTTGTCAGAATATGCCCCTCACATGATCCCGAATGAATAAGAAAAGATCCAACGCTTCTTGGAAGGACTTCGAGACTCTTTATTCTCAGAGGTAGGGTCCAATATTAGATCCTTCACATCCTACACTGAGGCTGTCGACACCACTCGTAAGATGGAGGAGCGAGCAAGACGTCGGGAAGATTTTAATAACAAAAGAAAACGTGGACAAGACAGACGGCCCTTTGGTCGTGGAGGAGGCATTAGTTTGGCACCTACAGTGTCTACAGGACATATGCCCTCCTATGTGGGGGCACCCCGATCACAAAAAGATGGGGGAGGATATCAAGATAAACCATATTGCCAGAATTGTGGCCTACGCCATTTTAGTCGATGTTACTACAGGAATTCTAATGCCAGTACCGCAGGGCCGACCTGTTACCAGTGTGGTCAAACTGGCCATATCAAGAGGACTTGTCCCCAGCTAGTGACCAGATCAGAGTAGGGCTCGATACAGCCGATGCGTGCTCAGACAGAGACTACTCATGTGAGTAGAGCTACACCTGCAGCTGGCGGAGCTGGTAGAGGAGCTGGTAGAGGACCAGGAGGACGAGGACAAGGAACTGGAGGGCGAGGCAACGCTCGTGTTTATGCACCGACTCGTCAAGATGCTCAAACATCTAATGCGGTGGTAGCAGGTACGAATTTAAAGCTTTGAATATGATTGATGTTTTGGTTTTAAACTTCTATCAAATGTTAGTCTTAAGAGATAGACTTGTTGTTAGGTACTCTTTTAATAGAATCGTATCATGCTCATGTCTTGTTCGACTCTGGCTCGACACATTCTTATGTATCATAGCTATTTGCCAAGAATTTCTCTCAAGGAGCTATTCAGGTAGAATTCCCCTTCTTAGTTTCTACGCCCACAGGGGATACTCTCCTAGTAGAACGAGGCTATCATGCTTGCAAAGTAAAGGTTGGAGACATGGACACGATGGCGGAGTTAATGCTATTAGACATGGTGGAATTTGATGTTATCTTAGGCATGGATTGGCTAGCATCTTGCCACGCCACCCTGAATTGCCATGATAAATCAATTAAGTTTGATATCCCGGGAGAAACTCCATTCGTGTTTCAAGGCGAACGAAGCGATGTTCCAGGAAACCTAATATGTAATACCCGTTAATTTCAGAATATAATTCGCTTAAGAATATTTTAGAATTCTACAACGTTACTTTAGTTATTTATTTTGGTCATTTTTAATTTTCATATTTAATCGTTCTCTTTGAATATTATTTATGAAAATTGAGTTAAATGACTGGACTGAATATTTGCACCATGTGGGATATATTCTAAGAATGGTGAAATTCATGAAAAAGTGGTTTAAGAATGGTCAATTAATCCATTTATTGTAAATTGACTGGATGGGTTTGGATGTTGGGTTATGGATACCCATGGGTTATTCAATAACCCATTAGAAATATTTAATATAAAACTTCAATAGTAACTTCTCATAATTCACGTCTGAAGCAAAAGGTTGGAAGGAACAGTAACTTCAGTTTCTCTCGTTTCTTCATCTTCTTCTCAAATCCTTTCCTTGATCTTCAGAGTTTTGATTATTTGTTCGGTTCAAAAGCTTTATAAGGATCAAAGGTAAGCTTTAATCTCATTATTTTCCTTAAATTTCAGTTTATATGAAAGATTAGAGGAGGTTTTGTTCTTGAAGATTTTGATGATAATTCGTGAATCTCAGTTGTTTTAGAAATTATATTTGAGTTGTAATCGGTTAAAAGAGTTGAGATTCTGGTTTTGAATCAAAAGAAAGGAAAGGATGAATTTTTTGAAAGATTTTCTGCAAAATTCGAAGTACTGTAGCAACTGGAAATCTGAAATTTTTCTTCGAGTTACTGTAGCGACCAGAAATTTCAGAAAAAAATCTGAAAAATTTTCTTCGGGTACTGTAGCAGTTGCTGTAGTGTCGCAGTCAACGGTACTGTAGCAGTCAACGTTACTGTAGCGAACCGTTACTGTAGCAATCAGAAAATTTTGCGTATTTTCGTGATTTTGTTTTCTTTCTTATGTTTCCTTGTAATATATTTTACTAGGAAATTTTCCTTTACAAATTCTAGTGTGGAACAAGGTAAACTTGGACAAACATCAAGGTGAGTGAATAACCTTGCTCAACTAATTTGATATTACTAGTCAAAGTACAATATAAGTCCCATTTACAATATTATTTGGATAATAAGCAATCAATTTTTCATATGGGAGTATATGATGATCGGTAGAAATAAGAGTATATAGAAATTATTTTATTTCATGACAATTGTACTATGTGATAAATTCTCACTATCTTATTAATGAGTAAAGATCTGCGGGATCTAATACACGAGTTTGAAAGGGTTAAAGTCCCATACTACTCAGTGCATATCTATGAAACCTATACACGAGTTGAAAGGGTTAAAGTCCCATACTACTCGGTGTATATCTAAGAAATCTTATACATGAGTTTGAAAGGGTTAAAGTCCCATACTACTCAGTGCATATCTATGAAACCTATACACGAGTTGAAAGGGTTAGAGTCTCATACTACTCGGTGTATACCTATGAGATCTTATTCACGAGTTTGAAAGGGTTAGAGTCCCATACTACTCGGTGTATATCTATGAAATCTTATTCATGAGTTTGAAAGGGTTAGAGTCCCATACTACTCGATGTATAAGACAATTAATTATATGAGTAAATGTGGTATTTGTACTTTTGATATTTTATATAGTACAGTTATTTACTTACTGAGTTTTTAAATAAACTCACACTCCCTATGATTATTTTTTTCAGATACAGAAAATAAAGAACAAGAGTATCTGTTTGAAGAATAGAAGCCCCTTAGAATTATCCTCTATTTCTGTCTGGTGGGATACCAGTACTTATTAATGTGAATACTAGAAACGCTCTGTACTTTCTATAGGTCTCCTAGGCTTGCGATGAGATAGAAATATCAGACTATGTATGTCTATATTTGCTTATCAGATGAATATAATTCTGTAGTGTGGAATGAATGATTAAGGTTGAATGTAAAACCTTACAGAATATATGTAAATAACGTATGTTTGAGAATTTGATCAAATGAGTAGTATCTTTTCACATGTTCAATTTTTGGGATGTGACAATTTGGTATCAGAGGATAGGATTTATAGGTCCCCTATAGAGTACACAGCAAAGTGATCTTTGTGGGCCCTTCCCTATTGTCATGAGCCGCGGCATGACCATAGGATTAGGTTCCATAAAAGACCTTGTAGAGTATAACGTCATTTTATAGATAACTTCTCAGTGGGGCTAGTAAGTGATATTTTGTTTATGTCTGAAAATTGTTTGTTATGTGTGTAGATCTGTGACAATTCAATGTCAGAAGGATCTTCTAATAATAATGAGCATATGGGTCCAAGGAGGGCCATAAATCCACCAGTACATGTGCAAGATGATCCTAACCGTGGTGATAGTTTACATGCTCAAAGTACTGAGGGCGCAACTAGTGAGCAAGCAAGGAGAGTCGAACCTGATGCTCACATTGGTAATGCAAATATTGCACATGTGATTAATTTGATGAATGAACGATTTGACCGATTTGAGGCTGAAATGAGAGGTCGAGCTGCACAAGCTAACCTGCCAGTGGATCCTCCTATTGTCGAAGCTGAAATTGTACCACCAGCTCAATTAGCTGGAGGAGATAATGTAAGGGAGGTAAGAATGTCTGAGTTCCATAAAATGAGGCCTCCTACTTTTTCAGGGGAAGATCCCAAAGAGGACCCACAATGTTTCCTTGAAGATTGTGAAGCAATCTATGATGCTATAGGGTGTTCTTCTACTCAAAAGGTAGAATTCACTTCCTTTCAGTTAAAGGGTAGGGCTGGTAAATGGTGGAGGAACTGGAAGAAAGCTAGAATTCAAGGCGCACCGCCAGTTATGTGGACAGAATTTTACAGATTAGTTATGGATGAATTTCTTCCGGCAAGTGAACGATCATCTAGGGCCAGGGATTTTCTGTATCTACGACAGGGAACCATGACTGTTGATGAATATTCAGCTCAGTTTGTTAAATTATCTGAATATGCCCCTGAAATCATTCCTTCTGAAAGGAAGAAAATAGAAAAGTTTGTGGAAGGGCTTCGTGATGCCTTATATGATCAAGTGGGTTCTAATATGAATGATTACTCTTCGTACTCAGAAGCTGTTGATGTGGCTCGAAGAATGGAAAAGAGGTCAAAGAATAAAGAAGAATATCGTCAAAAGAAGAAAGCCAGATATAGGAGATCTTTTGATCAAGGGGAAGACTCAGGGACTTTGAAACCCTTTACTGCATCACAACATGCTCCAGCCACTCCTACTAAGTCATCTTATTCTACAGCCAGTGTGGCTAAGCCTCGTTCAGAGAGCAGGGGTGGTTTTAGCTCTTCTAGTAGAGGAGGTACTCAAGGTAGAAGGAAAAAACCTCAATGTCCTGAATGTGGAAAGTTTCACTTCGGAGAATGCAGGTTAAACACTGTTGGTACAGGTTGTTTTCACTGTGGACAAAAAGGACATTTTATAAGGGAGTGCCCTCAGCTCATGACAAGACCAGGTCAAGGGTCTACTTTGCCACCTCGACCACAATCTATTACTCAAACACCAACCCCTTCAATAGGGGGTAGTATGGGAAGAGGTTCTGGAAGAGGCCAAGGTGACTGTGGAAAACAAGCTGCTGGCAGAGGAAATGCAAGAGTATATGCTCTAACCCGACAGGATGCTCAAACATCCAATGCTGTAGTTACAGGTATATTATCTGTTAATACTTTTGCTGCACGTATTTTATTTGAACCCGGTTCTACTCACTCATATGTGTCACCCCTATTTGCCAAGAGATTTGCATTTGATTCGATTACTCTTAAAGAACCATTCTTGGTTTCCACACCGATGAGAGAGACTTTGATGGTTAAAACATGTTATCGTTCTTGTAAAATAATTGTTGGGGGCATAGAAACTGAGATAGATCTTATGATTCTTAATATGTTAGATTTTGATGTGATTTTAGGAATGGACTGGCTATCTTCTTGTCATGCTACTATAAATTGTCATGATAAAGTTATTTCCTGTAATATGCCGGGGAGGAGTAATTTTGTGTTTCAAGGAGATCGAAGTGATGTACCTTGCAACATGATATCTATGTTAAGTGCCCAGCGTATGTTGCGAAAGGGATGTCAGGGATTTCTAGCTTTTATCAAAGATTTAGAAAAGAAAGAACAAAAGTTAGAAGACATTCATGTGGTTAATGAATTCCCAGATGTGTTCCCAGAAGATTTACCTAGATTACCGCCAGAAAGAGATATTGAGTTCAGTATTGATTTAGTCCCAGACACAAGACCAATTTCTATTCCACCTTATCGTATGGCTCCTGTTGAGCTAAAAGAACTCAAAGAACAATTGGAAGATTTGTTAAACAAAGGGTTCATTCGCCCAAGTTTTTCACCTTGGGGTGCTCCTGTTCTTTTTGTGAAAAAGAAAGATGGTTCTATGAGACTATGTATAGATTATCGTCAGCTAAATAAAGTCACAGTGAAGAATAAGTATCCTTTACCAAGGATAGATGATTTGTTTGATCAGCTTCAAGGAGCAAAATACTTCTCAAAGATTGATCTAAGGTCTGGATATCATCAGTTACGAATTAAGAATGATGATATACCTAAGACTGCTTTTAGTACACAGTATGGACATTATGAATTTCTTGTGATGTCTTTTGGGTTGACAAATGCACCAGCAGCATTTATGGATTTAATGAACAGAGTGTTCAAATCATTCCTTGATAAGTTTGTAATTGTATTTATTGATGATATTTTGGTATATTCAAAGAGTCATGAAGAACATACTGAACATTTAAGAATAGTGCTTCAGACTTTGAGAGAGCATCAGTTGTACGCAAAGCTATCAAAATGTGAATTCTGGATGAGTCATGTAACATTTTTGGGACATGTTATTTTCCAAGAAGGTATTCATGTAGATTCAAGTAAAATTGAAGCAGTAAAACAATGGCCTAGACCAACAACTGTGTCGGAAGTACGTAGTTTTCTTGGCTTAGCAGGGTATTACCGTCGCTTTGTCAAAGATTTCTCTAAGACGGCTCTCCCATTAAATAAGTTAACCCGAAAGAATGTTAAATACATTTGGGATGATTCATGTGAGCAAAGTTTCACCCAATTGAAAGAGTGTTTAACTTCTGCACCAGTTTTAATCCTACCATCAGGACCAGGGGGTTACTCTGTATTCTATGATGCCTCAAAGATAGGCTTAGGGTGTGTGTTGATGCAACATGGTAAAGTCATAGCTTATGACTCACGTCAGCTTAAAAAGCATGAATTGAATTACCCCACTCATGATTTGGAAATGGCAGCTGTAGTGTTTGCCCTAAAGATTTGGAGACATTACTTGTATGGGGAGACTTGTCAAATTTTTACAGATCACAAAAGCCTTAAGTACATTTTTGAGCAGAGAGATCTCAATCTAAGGCAACGAAGGTGGATGGAACTTCTGAAAGATTATGATTGTACCATCCTTTACCATCCAGGTAAAGCAAATGTAGTGGCTGGTGCTCTAAGTCGAAAGTCTATGGGAAGTTTAGCTCACATTACCATATAAGGAGGTCTCTAATACATGAACTACAAGAATTGGAAGCTGATGGAGTATTCTTCGAGATCACTGAGTCAGGTACATTTCTGGCTCATTTAACAGTTAGATCATCCCTTGTTGAAAAAGTAAAAGCAACTTTAGAAAATGACATTGATATGGTCAAAATCAGAGATAAGGCAAGGCAAGGTCTAGCACCAAGTTTCTTGGTAAATGAAGAAGGAGTCTTATGGTTTAATGGGAGACTCTGTGTCCCCAACATTGAATCTTTGAAACATGAAATCTTAATGGAAGCTCATGGTTCACCCTACGTTGTACATCCTGGTGCCGTGAAAATGTATCAGGACTTGAAACAAGTTTACTGATGGAAGGGCATGAAGCGAGATGTGACTGACTTTGTAGCTCGATGTTTGACTCGTCAGCAAGTTAAAGCTGAACATCGACGACCACCTGGTTTAATGCAAAAACTAGATATTCCCGAGTGGAAGTGGGAAAGGATCACTATGAATTTTGTAGTAGGTTTACCTCGGTCAACAAAAGGAAATGACTCAATATGGGTCATAGTGGATCGACTTACTAAGTCAGCACATTTTCTTCCTGTTCATACCACTTTCAGTGTAGCAAAACTTGCTCGACTTTATGTTAAAGAAATAGTGAAACTTCATGGTGTACCAATATCTATTATATCAGACCGAGGACCTCAGTTTACTTCTCGATTCTGGAAAGTCTTTCAAGAGGCTTTGGGTACCAAAGTGAATCTTAGCACAGCATTCCATCTTCAGACTGATGGACAGTCCGAAAGGACAATTCAGACTTTAGAGGATATGCTAAGAGCTTGTGTGATGGATTTCAGTGGAAGTTGGGAAGATCATTTGTCTCTTATTGAATTTGCTTATAATAACAGTTACCAAGCCAGTATCCAGATGGCACCTTTTGAGGCTTTATATGGGAGACGGTGTCGATCTCCTATAGGTTGGTTTGAACTTGGTGAAACCAAAATATTTGGACCTGAGATGATTCAGGAAGATATAAATAAAATTAAACTTATCAGAGAGAGGTTGTTAACTGCTCAGAGTAGACAGAAATCTTATGCGGACAACCGACGACGTGATCTTGAATTTGCAATAGGTGACATGGTTTTCTTACGAATCTCACCTATGAAGGGAGTAATGAGATTCGGGAAGAAAGGCAAGCTTAGCCTGAGGTATGTTGGCCCATATGAGGTTGTTGACAGAGTGGGTAATGTGGCATATCGCCTAGACCTACCTTCCGACCTCTAGGGAGTCCATCCAATATTTCATGTGTCCATGCTACGGAAATATCTTCCTGATCCTTCTCATGTCATTCAACCCCAAGAAGTTCATTTTGATGAAACTCTCACCTACGAAGAGGTACCAGTAGCTATCCTTGATAGAAAAGTCAAGAAATTGCGTACTAAAGAAATTCCTACTGTCAAGGTTCTTTGGAGAAATCATTCTTGCGAGGAAGCTATGTGGGAGGCAGAAGATGAAATGTGAAAAAACTATCCACATTTGTTTGAAACTTGAGGTAAGATTTTAATTCGGAGGACCGAATTCTTTTAAGGGGGGAGAATGTAATACCCGTTAATTTCAGAATATAATTCGCTTAAGAGTATTTTAGAATTCTACAACGTTACTTTAGTTATTTATTTTGGTCATTTTTAATTTTCATATTTAATTGTTCTCTTTGAATATTATTTATGAAAATTGAGTTAAATGACTGGACTGAATATTTGCACCATGTGGGATATATTCTAAGAATGGTGAAATTCATGGAAAAGTGGTTTAAGAATGGTCAATTAATCCATTTATTGTAAATTGACTGGATGGGTTTGGATGTTGGGTTATGGATACCCATGGGTTATTCAATAACCCATTAGAAATATTTAATATAAAACTTCAATAGTAACTTCTCATAATTCGCGTCTGAAGCAAAAGGTTGGAAGGAACAGTAACTTCAGTTTCTCTCGTTTCTTCATCTTCTTCTCAAATCCTTTCCTTGATCTTCAGAGTTTTGATTATTTGTTCGGTTCAAAAGCTTTGTAAGGATCAAAGGTAAGCTTTAATCTCATTATTTTCCTTAAATTTCAGTTTATATGAAAGATTAGAGGAGGTTTTGTTCTTGAAGATTTTGATGATAATTCGTGAATCTCAGTTGTTTTAGAAATTATATTTGAGTTGTAATCGGTTAAAAGAGTTGAGATTCTGGTTTTGAATCAAAAGAAAGGAAAGGATGAATTTTTTGAAAGATTTTCTGCGAAATTCGAAGTACTGTAGCAACTAGAAATCTGAAATTTTTCTTCGAGTTACTGTAGCGACCAGAAATTTCAGAAAAAAATCTAGAAAATTTTCTTCGGGTACTGTAACAGTTACTGTAGTGTCGGCAGTCAACGGTACTGTAGCAGTCAATGTTACTGTAGCGAACTGTCACTGTAGCAAACCGTTACTGTAGCAATCAGAAAATTTTGCGTATTTTCGTGATTTTGTTTCCTTTCTTATGTTTCCTTGTAATATATTTTACTAGAAAATTTTCCTACACAAATTCTAGTGTGGAACAAGGTAAACTTGGACAAACATCAAGGTGAGTGAATAACCTTGCTCAGCTAATTTGATATTACTAGTCAAAGTACAATATAAGTCCCATTTACAATATTATTTGGATAATAAGCAATCAATTTTTCATATGGGAGTATATGATGATCGGTAGAAATAAGAGTATATAGAAATTATTTTATTTCATGACAATTGTACTATGTGATAAATTCTCACTATCTTATTAATGAGTAAAGATCTACGGGATCTAATACACGAGTTTGAAAGGGTTAAAGTCCCATACTACTCAGTGCATATCTATGAAACCTATACACGAGTTGAAAGGGTTAAAGTCCCATACTACTCGGTGTATATCTAAGAAATCTTATACATGAGTTTGAAAGGGTTAAAGTCCCATACTACTCAGTGCATATCTATGAAACCTATACACAAGTTGAAAGGGTTAGTGTCCCATACTACTCGGTGTATACCTATGAGATCTTATTCACGAGTTTGAAAGGGTTAGAGTCCCATACTACTCGGTGTATATCTATGAAATCTTATTCATGAGTTTGGAAGGGTTAGAGTCTCATACTACTCGATGTATAAGACAATTAATTATATGAGTAAATGTGGTATTTGTACTTTTGATATTTTATATAGTACAGTTATTTACTACTGAGTTTTTAAATAAACTCACACTCCCTATGATTATTTTTTTCAGATACAGAAAATAAAGAACAAGAGTATCCGTTTGAAGAATAGAAGCCCCTTGGAATTATCCTCTATTTCTGTCTGGTGGGATACCAGTACTTATTAATGTGAATACTAGGAACGCTCTGTACTTTCTATAGGTCTCCTAGGCTTGCGATGAGATAGAAATATCAGACTATGTATGTCTATATTTTCTTATCAGATGAATATAATTCTGTAGTGTGGAATGAATGATTAAGGTTGAATGTAAAACCTTACAGAATATATGTAAATAACGTATGTTTGAGAATTTGATCAAATGAGTAGTATCTTTTCACATGTTCAATTTTTGGGATGTGACATAATATCTCTGATGTGTGCCCGACGCCTTTTGCGAAAGGGGTGCCAAGGGTACTTGGCTTTCGTTAAAGATGTTAAAAAGGACGAGTTAAAGATCAGTGATGTCCCAATAGTTCATGAGTTTATGGACGTGTTTCCGGACGACTTACCGGGCATCCCTCCTGAACGTGAAGTAGAGTTTCAGATCGAGTTAGCACCAGAAACTCGACCAATTTCTATGCCTCCATACAGGATGGCACCAACAGAATTAAAGGAACTCAAGGCACAGTTGCAAGACTTGCTTGACAAGGGGTTCATCAGACCCAGTTGTTCACCCTGGGGCAAAAACTTGTTAGTCGATTTGGCAAGCGCACCAATCGCACAAGTAATATAGTGATTTGAGAGTAAAAGTATCGTTCCCACGAGGACTAAGCGACTAAGTACCCAAGAAATTTAATTGAATTAGTTGGACGAAACAATTTGATTGAAGATAGCTTTAGCCAATGAATGATAAAATAAAATCAATAACCGTAAATATTTATGAGTTTTCTTTTAATAACAGTAAGCAATGCAAAAACTGATGAAATAGTCTAATTAAAGCCTAGGGTCACTAATCCCTCTCTTCTATCTTATAAATTACAAAACCCCTCTCACGTACTAGCAACGTATTCAACCCTATAAGTTAATCCTAGGTTATTCTAATAACTTAAAAGAATCCTCCCGAATCTCAATTAAGTTACTCAACTCCTACGCAATTCCTTGTGTGGGCTAAGCCTAATACAACCAACCTAGCTTTGATTAAACGAGATTAACTAACATTCCTATTAGCTAACAAGCGAAAACACTTAGTAAGGTTCACGCACTCGTCCTTCCTATTCAGTGTTCTACTCTCACCTCCCTCTCCCGAGTTCGAAGACAGCAACAAGCATACATATAGATTGATCAAGTCCATATAACGCAACAATAAAATGGATAGAAAGACTTATATTAATTGAAATAAGGTTGCAAATACATGAGAGGATGTAAAATCTATTCAAGAGTCAAGTTCATAGTAACCCTAGATAGAAAATCTAGCTACTCATAGAAAACAAACAGCAGAAAGCAGAAAAAGAGATGAAGTTGGCCATGAATCTGAGGTGGAATGATGGATTGAGCTCCCCAAGCCTTGAGAATCAGGTTCCCCTTGCTCCTCTCAGCCAAAACGGCGCCTCCCTTCAGTCTCCAACTCCAGAATACCCTAAAAATTTAATCTGAAGCCTTTTATATCAGTGCAGGAGCGCGACTTACCGCTATAGCGGTAAGTCTCCACCGCTATAGCGGTACAGGACAGTAAAGAATGCTTCCAGCAATTTTGGTGCAGGGCTCACCGCTATAGCGGTGGTAGACAGAATGTGGCCATCTGTTTCTTCCTCTTCAGCTTCGTCCATCTTGCCTTACGTCAGAGAGAATAAAATGATGATTAGTGACGTTCTTGGTCAAAGAATCACATGAAGAAGACTAAACTCTAAAAATTCCTAAACTAAACTAAATCAATCAAAAACAACGGAAAAGACATACAAGCAACCACAAGTATGCGATAAAATGGATCAAAGATTCAGCACCAAATGGTACTAAATCTAGCACTTAACACTCCCCCAAACTTGCACTTTTGCTTGTCCTCAAGCAAAAACTTTCAATGAGATAAATTTTGAGAAAAATATGTGCGACCATGCATATGTGCACTAGGAGGGGTAAAGATATGAAAATGTGAATTAAAGCAAACCAAGCCTCATCAAACCATTACTCAAAAGATTTAACTCAAGAGTTTGCAATCTTAAGGATTCAATAAGAAATGTTGACCAAACCACAAGAAAATTTGAAATCAAAGCTTCACCTCTTGGAACAGTTTATAAAACCAAATTCACAAAAATTCCAAAATTAAATTACTTCTTTGTTCTCAAAGGCATCGTTTTATTTCGATTCTCAAGGGCTTCACTGTTTTGTTCTCAAGGATATAGCTTCCTAACTTTCCTTATTTCCTTTGGAAATTTTTTTTTAATTTTCTCATTTTAGTTTAATTACAAGAGCCTATCCCTTATTGAAACTTTCAGCTATCCCCTTATTGAATCCTTTTTTCACTAGCCTCTTATTGAACTTTTTTTTATATATATAAATATGAAAATGATCTAAAAACCATTCAAAGAGACAAAAATAAAACTCCTGTTATTTTGAAGTGATAGAGCTAACACTTGCAAAATATGAAAACTTAAGATTAGCAAAATCAAGAGGTAACTCTTAAAAAGAATTGCATTTGACATGATTTGACTTGCCAAAAACTTCAAACTTTCAGATTTCAAAATTTTCAAAAATTTCCTCCTACTACACATGCATATGGACAACACAAAATTAACCAAAATTTTCTCAAAGAAGAAACTCATCAACAAACCTCTCCCCCAAACTTAAATTTGACAGTGTCCTCACTGTCCCAAATCAGCACAATAGAGGAAAAGAAGACACAACATAACAAACAAAACAAAACAAAACAAAATGCTATTACGAACATCCTAACTACCATTCACCAAGATAATAAACATGACCATAATCAACATTTATCAATTCGACTCCAAAATAAATAATAAATAGCAGTTAAAATTTTACCAATAGCAGCACATCAAACCAAAAAAAAATGACGAAAGCAATAAACTTGGGTTGCCTCCCAAGAGCGCTAAGTTTATAGTCTTCAGCCAGACTTTACCGATGCTTGTTCAAGGTGGCTCATCCAATGTCGGCTGCTTCTTAAATGCTTTTGACTGAGTCACAACCATTTTTGCAATGTCAGGTGGTTTGAATTCATGGGGATCATCACAAAGCTTTGCATATGCCTCTGAAGTTCCAAGATCTCCCCTTGTTCTTTCTCTCACATCATCAGCATCCTTCAGACAATTTTTATCTATCCCATCATGAAAATACCCATGAGATTCTTTATCAATTATCTTCACGAAGTAGCACTCCTCCAGCTTATCAGAAACTTTCGTTGCCTTGTTCATGTTGAAGGTGACTTCTTGATCATTAACCCTCATGGTTAACTCACCTTTTTGAACATCTATTAAAGTTTTTCCAGTTGCTAGAAAAGGTCTTCCCAAAATGATCGGAATTTCCTTATCTTCCTCATAGTCCATGATGATAAAATCAGCCGGAAAAATCAACTTGTCCACCTTGACAAGTACGTCCTCAATGATTCCGTTTGGGTAGCACATCGAACGGTCAGCTAACTGTAGAGTCACTGTGGTAGGCCGAGCATTACCCAAACCCAATTTCTTGAAAACAGAGAGCGACATCAGATTCACACTCGCTCCCAGATCACACAGTGCTTTTCCAGAAAAGTTGCTCCCAATGTGGCAGGGAATGACGAAGCTACCCGGATCTTTCATTTTGCTAGGCAACTTCTTTTGGAGAATGGCGCTGCATTCTTGAGTCATAGCTACAGTCTCAAACTCACTCATCCGCCTTTTCTTTGACAACACATCCCTCATGAACTTTGCATAACTAGGCATTTGTTCCAATGCCTCTACGAATGGGATGTTGATGTGAAGTTGTTTCAGGATCTCCAAGAATTTCCTATATTGCCAATCCAGATTAAACTTTTTCTGTCTCTGAGGGAAAGGTAATGGTGGAATAAAATTTTCAGTCCTAATGTCTTGCCTTGCATTGTCCCTTTTACCTTGATCACCTGAAGTATCAATTTTCTCAGTTGCCTTCTGTTGAGGCTTGATAACTTCTTCATTCTCTTCTGCACTAATCATCCCTTGCCTCTTATCATGCGACTTAACAACATTAGGAAGCTCCTTACCACTCCTTAATGTAATGGCCTTGCAATGCTCTATGTCATCTCTTCTTGGATTATTTTCTGTATTCCTTGGGAGGCTGCCTTGTTCCCTTTTGTTCAAAGCACTTGCCAATTGGCCCATTTGAATTTCCAAATTTTTAATGGCTGCACCCTGGGTTTGGCTTATAACCTCTGTTCTCTCCATAAACTTCATGAACATTTCTTCCATGGATGACTTCTTTTCCACCTGAGGTGGTGGGGCTCTGTTCTGGTTATTGAAGCCGGGTGGTTGAGAAGGCCTACTAGATGATGACGAAGCCATGGGATTGAGACAATGATCATTACTCCATGAGAGGTTCGGATGATTTCTATTTCCCGGATTATAAGAATTTGAGTAGAAGGTATTCTGGTTTCTCTGGTGACTGCCAATATAATTTAACTGTTCCATGGTAGAATTCTCCTCACAGCAACCATTAATGTCAGCACCCCCACAGAAATCACAGCTTGGTACCGGATTAGTCACCGCATTTACTCTCACCGGCTCTTGTTGCCTAGCACACAACATTTCAACCTTTTTAGTTAGGGCTTCATTCTGGGCCAAAATAGCATGAAGAGTGTCCAACTCCAACATCCCTTTCTTTGAGTTGTTCTTGGCTCTGATGGAAGCGTTCTGACTAGCCCCCATGGTCTCAATAATGTCCTTGGCTTGCTCAATTAACTTGCCCAACAATGCACCGCTAGCTGCGGTATCCAGTTTATCCCTGGTTTCATAATTTAATCCACTGAAGAAGATTGAGATTTGTTGCCACTCTTGAATGCCATGATTAGGGCATTTCCTCAACATCTCCTTGAATCGTTCCCAAGCATTGTATAATGTCTCTCCCTCTTGTTGAAGGAATGCTGTAATCTCATTTCTCAATTTTACTGATTTTGAGGGAGGGAAGAATTTATCCAAGAATTTCCTTCGCAGTTCATCCCAAGTAGTTATACTCCCCGGTGGTAGATTCGTCAACCAATTTTTTGCACCATCCTTTAAAGAGAAAGGGAATAATCGAAGGCGGATGGCATCATCTGTAACTCCATTCAGCTTGACCATATCACAAAAATCAAGGAAGTTCACAATATGGTTGTTCGGATCCTCCATAGAATTTCCCCCAAACTGGTTCTGTTGTACCAGATTTAACATCATAGCTTTCATCTCGAAATTGTTGGCTCCAATCGCAGGCTTCACTATGCTTGAGGCATTCCCAGCATTAACAGGTGATGCATAATCCCATATTGCTCTGAATCCCATTTGAGGCTCATCAACAACTCCATTTCCAGCATTGATCTCATCACCCTGGTGATTCAAGTTGCCTTCAGCCATTTCTTTTTGTATAGCTTGGCTTACTTGAGCTTCTCTGGCTTTAGCCTCCTTCCTAACTCTTCTTACTAGTCTTTCAATCTCAGGTTCGTAAAGAAGGTCAGAAGGATTGAGAGTACCTCGCATGCACAAAAAGAAGATACTAATTATCAATGACAGTAAATTCAGCAGCAAAAATCAACACAGCAAAAACTAAAAATGACTCTATAATAAGAAATTGAACAAAAGCAAAAGAGAACAAAACAAAACAAAGAAAACGTCTAAGCTAACCCTTTAAATTTCTTTGAATATTAGCACAAATCTTAGTCCCCGGCAACGGCGCCAAAAACTTGTTAGTCGATTTGGCAAGCGCACCAATTGCACAAGTAATATAGTGATTTGAGAGTAAAAGTATCGTTCCCACGAGGACTAAACGACTAAGTACCCAAGAAATTTAATTGAATCAGTTGGACGAAACAATTGGATTGAAGATAGCTTTAGCCAATGAATGATAAAATAAAATCAATAACCGTAAATATTTATGAGTTTTCTTTTAATAACAGTAAGCAATGCAAAAACTGATGAAATAGTCTAATTAAAGCCTAGGGTCACTAATCCCTCTCCTCTATCTTATAAATTACAAAACCCCTCTCACGTACTAGCAACGTATTCAACCCTATAAGTTAATCCTAGGTTATTCTAATAACTTAAAAGAATCCTCCCGAATCTCAATTAAGTTACTCAACTCCTACGCAATTCCTTGTGTGGGCTAAGCCTAATACAACCAACCTAGCTTTGATTAAACGAGATTAACTAACATTCCTATTAGCTAACAAGCGAAAACACTTAGTAAGGTTCACGCACTCGTCCTTCCTATTCAGTGTTCTACTCTCACCTCCCTCTCCCGAGTTCGAAGACAGCAACAAGCATACATATAGATTGATCAAGTCCATATAACGCAACAATAAAATGGATAGAAAGACTTATATTAATTGAAATAAGGTTGCAAATACATGAGAGGATGTAAAATCTATTCAAGAGTCAAGTTCATAGTAACCCTAGATAGAAAATCTAGCTACTCATAGAAAACAAACAGCAGAAAGCAGAAAAAGAGATGAAGTTGGCCATGAATCTGAGGTGGAATGATGGATTGAGCTCCCCAAGCCTTGAGAATCAGGTTCCCCTTGCTCCTCTCAGCCAAAACGGCGCCTCCCTTCAGTCTCCAACTCCAGAATACCCTAAAAATTTAATCTGAAGCCTTTTATATCAGTGCAGGATCGCGAATTACCGCTATAGCGGTAAGTCTCCACCGCTATAGCGGTACAGGACAGTAAAGAATGCTTCCAGCAATTTTGGTGCAGGGCTCACCGCTATAGCGGTGGTAGACAGAATGTGGCCATCTGTTTCTTCCTCTTCAGCTTCGTCCATCTTGCCTTACGTCAGAGAGAATAAAATGATGATTAGTGACGTTCTTGGTCAAAGAATCACATGAAGAAGACTAAACTCTAAAAATTCCTAAACTAAACTAAATCAATCAAAAACAACGGAAAAGACATACAAGCAACCACAAGTATGCGATAAAATGGATCAAAGATTCAGCATCAAATGGTACTAAATCTAGCACTTAACAGGGGGCTCCTGTCTTATTCGTAAAAAAAAAGGACGGATCGATGAGGTTGTGTATTGATTACAGGCAATTGAACAAAGTGACTATAAAAAACAAGTACCCGTTGCCTCCTATTGATGACCTCTTTCATCAGCTTCAGGGAGCGAAATGCTTTTCTAAAATTGACTTAAGGTCTGGTTATCACCAACTTAAGATCAGGGAAGAGGATGTACCTAAAACGGCATTTCGCACACGCTATGGACATTACGAATTCTTAGTGATGTCGTTTGGACTGACGAATGCACCAGCAGCGTTTATGGATCTAATGAATAGGATTTTCAAACCTTTTCTTGACAAGTTCGTCATTGTGTTCATAGATGACATCTTGATTTATTCAAAGAGTACAGAGGAACATGAGGAGCATCTCCGTATGGTGTTACAGACACTACGAGATCATCAATTGTATGCCAAAATTTCCAAGTATGAGTTTTGGCTCGATCATGTGACCTTCCTGGGGCACGTAATCTCTAAAGATGGTGTTCAAGCAGACCCGAGTAAGGTAGCAGCGGTCAAGATGTGGCCTAGACCTACTTCTGTCACAGAGATTCGTAGTTTCTTGGGATTTGCGGGATACTACCGTCGCTTCATTCAAGACTTCTCTAAGTTAGTTGCCCCTCTTACCCGGTTGACTAGGAAGGGAATAAAGTATGTCTGGGACGATGCATGCGAAGATAGTTTCTGCACACTTAAGGAACGGTTGATTTCAGCACCTATACTCGTTCTACTTTCAGGACCCGGTGGTTTCACTGTTTATTGTGATGCATCAAGAGTGGGATTGGGGTGTGTACTCATGCAGCATGGCCGAGTAATGGCATACGGGTCGAGACAGCTCAAGAAACACGAACAGAATTACCCCACCCATGATTTGGAGATGGCAGCTGTGGTTTACGCCTTGAAAGTATGGCGACATTATCTATATGGAGAAACTTGTGAGATCTACACTGATCACAATAGCTTGAAATACATATTTGACCAAAGGGATTTGAATCTGAGACAGAGGAGGTGGATGAAGTTACTAAAAGACTATGATTGTAATATTCTATACCATCCGGGAAAGGCAAACGTCGTGACAGATGCCCTAAGCAGGAAATCCATGGGCAGTTTGGCCCACATAGCAGTGGTAAGGAGGCCATTGATTCAGGAATTACAAGAACTGAGAAAAAAGGGTGTTACCCTTGAGGGTACAGGGGTAGGATCGTTCTTAGCTCACATCAGGGCTAGATCATCCCTTGCAGATCAGATACAGACATCTCAGTTAGAGGATCCAGAACTTGTTAAGATTATGGATAAGGTGAAGAACGGTGAAGCAAGCAGCTTTACATTGGATGATGCTGGAGCGTTGCGATTCGAACACCGATTATGTGTGCCGAATGTCGGGACTCTCAGGCGAGACATCATGGATGAGGGTCATGGTGCCGCATATATTGTACATCCGGGTGCCACTAAGATGTACCAGGACCTAAAGCAGGTATACTGGTAGGAAGGAATGAAACGAGATGTAGCGGAATTCGTGTCTCGTTGTTTGACATGTCAACAGGTTAAGGTCGAGCATCAAAGGCCACGAGGTCTATTACAGCAGTTAGAGATTCCCGAATGGAAGTGGGAACGAGTGACAATAGATTTCGTGGTTGGTTTACCTCGTTCTACGGGTGGACATGATTCGATATGGGTTATAGTAGATCGATTGACCAAGTCAGCTCATTTTATTCCAGTCAAGACCACCTATGGAGTAGCTCAGTTGGCTCATGTATACATTAAGGAGGTAGTGAAGCTACATGGTGTACCCGTATCTATCATCTCTGATAGGGGTCCCCAGTTCACCTCCAGTTTCTGGAGGAGCTTTCAGGAGGCATTAGGTACTCGAGTGGATCTCAGTACTGCTTTTCATCCACAGACAGATGGACAGTCTGAGCAGACTATTCAAACACTAGAGGATATGCTACGAGCTTGTGTTTTGGACTTCGGAGTGTCAGCCCTAATGTATTATGTTATAAGTTTTGATGATGACAAATATGTGAGAATTATAGTATGATAAAGTTTATTGGGTGTTGTAATATAATTTGAAAAAGAATATCTTTTACTGTAGCACTTTTAAAAAAGAAATTTGATTGTTGAAAAAGTATGATAAAGTTTATTGGTTGTTGAAAAAGTATGATAAAGTTTATTGGGTGTTGTAATATAATTTGAAAAAGAATATCTTTTACTGTAACACTTTTGAAAAAGAAATTTGATTGTTGAAAAAATATGATAAAGTTTATTGGTTGTTGTAATAAACTTTGAAAAAGAATACTTTTTACTGTAGCAAATTTGAAAAAGAATATTGATTGTTGAAAAAGGTTGATAAAGTTTTTTGGTTGTTGTAGAAAAGTTGAAAAATGATGATGAAGCTTACTGTAGCAATTTTGAATAAAGCAGTCACTGTAGCAGCAAGGTTTCACTATATAAAGGGGACTTCACAACACCATTTGCATCAAGCTTCAATTGTTCATTTCTCATATTATCTTGAGTTCTATTCTCTCTAAATTGCTAGAGAAATATTCTGAGCTTAATTTTTGCGTTATCTACACTTTGAGAGTGTCCACCATTATTTTTCTTAAGCTTTCAAATTTAGTTGCTCAAGGATTGGTTCCTTGAGTTAGTGTTTGAGAGAAAACACATTGTAAGGGGGAGAGACACCCTTGAGGAAGAAAATATCTCTATGTTGTAGTGGCTTACAAGTGCCCAATTGCATAAACTTGTGGTTTATAGTGAAACACTCAAGAAGTTATCTTGAGGACTGGATGTAGGCTTGGTTTAAGCCGAACCAGTATAAATCTCGCTGTTTGATTTTCTCTTCCCTTTCTCTTTAATTATTTATATGTTCTTTACTTTCTTGGACTCTATATTCATTTATCTCTTTAATTGTCTTTGATTAATTGTACTCTATATTTATTCATCTTGATCATACTTATTTTACTTTCATAAAAAGCTTGGCATTGTTTTTAAAACTTCTCAAACTTCCATCAAGTCTTCGCAATTTTTTTAAACCCAATTCACCCCCCTCTTGGGTGCTAGCCATTTCTATCACGGAGGTGGTTGGGAGAGGCATCTATACCTGGCAGAGTTCGCATACAATAATAGCTATCATGCCACCATCGGTATGGGACCTTATGAGGCACTATACGAACGTCGTTGCAGATCCCCAATCGGCTGGTTCGAGGTAGGTGAAGCGAAGGTAATAGGACTAGACTTTGTTCAGGATGCCTAGCCAAAGTTAAGGTAATTCAAGATAAGATGCGAGCAGCTCAGAGCATGCAGAAAGCTTATGCCGATCACAGGCGACGCGACTTAGAGTTTTCAGTCGGCGACATGGTATTCTTGAAAATTTCTCTGATGAAAGGTGTTCTGAGATTCGGGAAGAAAGGTAAATTAAGTTCGAGGTACATCGGACCTTACGAGGTTTTGAATCGTGTAGGGAAGGTAGCCTATCGGCTAGCCCTACCCATAGAATTAAAGGGGATTCATCCGGTTTTTCACGTGTCGATGTTAAGGAAGTATCTTCCTGACCCTTCACACGTGCTCAGTGAGGAAACCATACAGTTAGATGAAGATTTATCATATGAGGAGGTCCCAGTGGCTATCTTAGATCGCCAGATAAAGAAACTCCGGTCTAGGGAGATCCCATGGTCAAAGTTTTATGGCGGAATCATACTCACGAAGAAGCCACTTGGGAAGCTGAAGCCGATATGCGTTTAAGGTATCCTAACCTTTTTGAGACTAGAGGTAAGTTAAATTCGGAGGACCGAATTTCTTAAATGGGGTAATACTGTAATACTCGTCAATTAATTTTCTATTTTTAATTGTTAAATTTTATTTCATAAGTGTTAAATTTGCAATCTTGGGTGCAAAATGTGTGTGTAGTATATATCATGATGTGGTTATACTACAGTCTGTGAATTTGAGCTATAGACTAGCAGTGTAAGACGCCAGGACATAAAGGGCTAAAGTGAAAATTTTAGGGACTAAAGTGAAAGATTTTGGAATCTTGTGGGGGTAGCGAAAATGTGTACAAAGTATAGAAATAGATGTAGGAAATTGTAGAGTACCTTGATGTGAAATAGGAAATAGAAAATAGCTTCTACATCTTAAGATATTAAATTTTGAAATAAATAGTATGTTTAACTTATTAAGTGAATTAAAGAAATAAAAAGAAATTGAAATAAATGGAATACGAACAGTGGACGCAGTTAGTGGAAATTGAATATATATATATATATATATATATATATATATATATATATATATATATATATATATATTATATGATGTTTTGATTGTAGGTATCAACTAAAAGATAATGCAAAAAATTTAAATAAAGGAAATAAGGTAATTAGCTAAATCAACCAAATCTAATCCAAATATTAATTTAAGATAATAAAACCCAATAATTAAATCTGAAGAATATCTAAAAATTAGATAATGGTTTATATGATGATAAGTGGTATATAATAAGTATAACAATGGAAACAATAATGATAGTCAGACTAAACTTGTTGCAATAGGATAAGTAGGAAATTAATAAAACACATTAGATAAGTAATAAATAATTGTAATTCAAAGAAGCCAAATCTAAACCGAATATAATATTTTACTTTGTTTAAATTAATTTATGATTTGAATAACAAATCTTTTGAATTCAAATACCTATCTAAATCTATCTAAACCTTAAATCCCTAGTTCTTATTTTTTCATTAGCCGTCACTTCTTTTCTTCCTCTACAATTCAATCAATTCCACTTGGATTATACACTTACACAAGCTTCATCCTTATTTTCCGAAGATCCTCCAGACACTTTTCCCCATCCCTTTGTCCTTCACAATTGCACCATATAACTTCAAGTATATGCACGCAAACCAACACGATTTCTCTCTGTGAGGTAAGTTTCGAAATTGTAATATATATATATATATATATATATATATATATATATATATATATATATATATATATATATATATATATATATATATATATATATATATATATATTTATTTATTTATATACATTCTAAAAATTTAACTAACAAGAAACATGAATTCTAATTAAAAATTTTCTCTTCTCCTTTTCTTTTCAAAAATTACAATAATTATAGAAAACAAATTCTTTTTCACATCAAGGAGGTCTTAATCGGTTGGATCGGTAGAATTCGTTGGAATGCAGGTGAGTGAACTAATCCTTCTTTAATATTATCTTAAGTGTTAAAGTAATAGGGTATAAAGATAGGTAATGACCGTGGTGGGAATATGATCGATGATGATAATTATTATTATTATTATTATTATTATTATTATTATTATTATTATTATTATTATTATTATTATTTTGTTTGGAAAAGGATGCACATGTGATTTATGAGATGGTTGAAATTTGAGACAATTGAGATTATTTATATTTTTATACTTGATGATTTATAATGTTGTATTTTATTATATTGGATGAATATTGTTTGTGTTTGGGCGGGATAGTACCCTCTCTCATGTCAAGCGGGAAATTCGGGTAATAGGATGACTTGACCTCTGAGAGTAGAGACAACGATTCCTTCGGTAGGGAGATGAGCCCGGATTTAATCCGTGAGGCGCCCTGACCGTTGCTGATGAGATTGTGCGTCATGGCGGGTTAATGAAATTGAGGAAATTGGTTGAGCGAGCCTACGGGCGCTCCCGAATATGATGAGATTGGTTGAGCGAGCCTACGGGCGCCCCCGGATATTTTGCCATTGACGAGTACTAGTTCCGTTGGTCTGAATTGTCTGATTTAATTGCGACTTTCTGATGTGTATTTCCCTTGTGATTTTATGAATTGTGTCTATACTTTTATTTTATTACTTTTGCATAGCGGATTTTATTAGGACGGGGATTGGTTCGCTCACGGAGATTATTATCTCACACTCGTTGGTTTAAATTTTTTTTTTCAGATCAAGTAGCGGAAGAGGAATTTCCGCAAGTGGATTAGGTTCGCCGTTGGACTATTCCATTGTTGGATAGGTATCGAGTCGTTGGTATTTATTTTATTTAGTTAGGAAGCTCTGTGGTCAACTAAGACATCTAGGGATTTTGGGCGGTAAAATTACTTTAGTTAATTTGATTTAAATTCAAAAATTTGTATTGAGGATTTATGATATGGATTATAGTAGGAGTTGGAGATTTCAATTATGCATTCATTTAAGCTGATGTGACTTTTTGAATGAATGAAATTTGATTATTTTATTTAAATATTAAAATTATAATTTGAGAGATTGCAAGGAATCCAGGTAAGTTTTCCTCTCTTCTTATGTGTATATGAGATACAGTTAAAATAAATTATACCATAAATTAATAATCATTTTAACGAATATTTGATATTTATTATATTTATTTCATTAAATTTTCAATTATAAATTACTATTTAATTTAATTAACCTTTGATTTTTCTTAATTAATATTTTCTAATTTTGGTCTTATATATATATATATATATATATGTTCATATATAAACATATATGTATATATACCTACCTACGTAAATACAACAAATTATTTAGATTATTCACACTATAACATAATATTTATTTTAAGTAATATTTGTTTTCTTTATATATTTATTTTAAATAGTATTCATTGCAAATAAAAATTTAATTTAATTAATACTTATCTTAGTTAATATTTATTCATATTTAAATGTTATTTTCTAAATATTAATCTACATTTTATTATATATGTATATGTATATAATTATGTACATATATATATATATATATATATGTATATATATACATATATATATATATATATATATGTATATGTATATGTATATATATATATATATATATTTCTTTTTTTAAAAAAAACTCTGATTTGTCTCTCTTAATGTACGTTAAATATTTTACATAAATAACATAAAAGGGGTAGAAATAGAGATGTCTATTAGGCTTACGGTGACGCAGGATTCGTGTTACCGTGCCGGTCACGTGCCCAAAATTCGGGTCGTGACATGGTCCCTCCTAATCCCTTGAATATTCTTTAAGCTATAATTTTCAAATGAAACTTGTACCATTAGAAACTAGACTCAAATAGCTTTCCAACAATATCTTATTTGCTAAAATTAGAGTCTGAATGAAAAAGTTATGACTATTTTAAAACTAAAGCTTTAGTAACAGTCAACAATCAACTATGCTACAGTAACCATTACTACAATAACCAATGTTGTCAGAATCGGCCCTGTCATTGACCTGAACAAGTCTTCGAGTCACCGGGTCTGTCACGACCCGTTTTCTGGACACATGACCGGCACAATGATGAATCTCTCATCACTGTAAGCCTTCCGATAAATATATCAAATTTTCTTATCTGAAAATCATAGAGATGATTTGCATGTAATAATAGATTATCAATTTAAAATACATTATTATACTGACATACAAGCCAAATGTCGAACCCATGACCTAGATGTCCTAGACATTACAGAGCAACATAATCTACAACAATAGAGGGGCCTACCCGATAGCGAGAGGGTCCAAAGTGATCTATTCTTCTAGCGGATATTCTTCAAGCTCAATATAATATTCATCCATATAACAGGTATAGTATATAACTATATTATAGCTTTATAAACCACAATTCAAGAGATTCAATCTTCACATCATCATGAGATACTTGCTTTTTCTTATCCATACTTTTGGATTAATTATCTCATTTAGATTCGTCATTCTGAATCCAATTTCCCCCTATGAATCTTGGGAGTATCCTACGACATACTTTTTATCACCAGTAATGCTAAAATTCTATTAAAACGGGGTCGTTTCACTCACCTGGATTCCGTACGAATATCGCTTCTCTAAGTCGTTACAGACAAGAGTACACAGATGAATTTCAGTATTCCGCTACAGAGATTTTCATGAAAGATTAGAGAAAACAAGTTAGGATTGTTTTCATATAGATACTGTTCATACATACGACTATTCATATGTACGGTCACTATTCATATATACGATCACTATTCATATATACAATCACTATTTATACATACGGATAATATTCGTACATACGGTCACTATTCATATATATATGAATACTATTTTTACATATGGATACTATTCATTTATATAGTTACTATTCATACGATTACTATTCATACGGTTACTATTCATACGTATGAATACTATTCATACCAGAAATAGAGAATACAATCTGTAAAAGAGTACACCAGGTAAGTTCCCAGGAAAGAGTGGAGGGTCACACTAGACACACTTAAAAACCAGGTCTTTCCTTAACCAGAACTTTCCTAGACATGTATTCTTCACAGTTTACATTCTATTTCGGTAATCAGAGAATCAAAATAACATATAAACAGCTAAGGACAGTCTTTCTGATGTGGAAGATCGGCCAAAGTCGCAACCACAGAGCATACTTAAGAAAATAACTTCTAAAATTTGAAAGACATAGAAAGGGCATAGTATCCTTACCTAAGCAAAAAGGAAAGGCCCAAAATCTCAAAAGCCTAGCTTTGGAGTAAGAGAAACTTAAGGAGAGAAGAAGAGAAGTTGAAGGTGTGAGTTTTGAAGTGAAATGGAATGGCCTATTTATAGCAAAAGTCAAGGGTACTATTTGATACTATGCGTTAATAAAATATTCAATTTACTATTCATGAAAATGACATTTCTAATAATGCAATTATTGTGAAAATCGCGGCAACGGCTGAAAATTTTTTCTTTTATTACTATTGAAAACTTAAAGGGAAAACTATCCTTTCACCTTAAACCTTTAAGTTTCTTTTCAAATCAGTCCTTTCAATTTAGTCCCTGAGGGTATTTTTACACCTAAAACGTCATTTTCTCCTACAAACTTCTTTCTAGTTTTCTCTTATGACCAAACCACATCTAGTACTTGATATTTCAATTGTATAAGTGAACAGTATCTTATACGTAAACAGTATTATACAGGTAAACAGTACCGTATACTAGTATAGTAACCATAGTTTGTAAATACACATTTATATTTTATTTTTCATGGATATTACAGGGTCACTGGTTCAACCATCAGGTAATCGAGTCAATTATTGACCCCGGTAAATGCATTAAAAAATTATATATATACCTATATATCTTTACAAATAAATTCAAAAATAAGTAAAATAAATAATTACATGCAAATTTCAAAATTTAAAGTCATAAACATCTAAAATAATTCATAAATAAAATCATTCAAATGTAATAATTCATCAATTAAAAGTCTTAAATATCCATAATAATTTATAAAGTCATTAATTATTAAGAACAAATAAGTAATTTTTAAGGAAAAAATTAATTTATCCTCTTCAAATTAAAAATAATAATTTTGATATTTTATAATATTTTCAATTTTATTAAAAAAAATCCACCACTTGTAGAATTCGAATTAATCCTTTAAATGGCTTGTTTTAAATTTAAAGGACTAATTTGAAACCAATATTTGTTATGGACTATTGTGAAAATGTTGTTGTCTCACGTAATACTTTGGCATATTTTAACCTTAAATAGTTAACTTAAATTTTAAATAAAATTTATGAAACTAAAAGAGGAATTCAACTACTATTTTTAAAGGATTAACGTGAGAATATTATGTTCTAATTTGTTTGCAGTGGAACGATGTAGATATAGAGAAAAAGAAGACATTGATTTTTAGAGTAAATAACACAAACTTCTTTTGAGGATTATTAATTAAGATTACACTTAGGTTTTAAGAGTTATAATCATTTAAAAAAAAAGAGAGAGAATTCAGGTCTTCAGAGTTGCTGGGTCGACCAAGACCCGGCCGGTTCAGCCAGGTCTTAGCCAGGCTATGTGTAGGCTGTTCCAAAACACCGGCTCGTGATTTTACATCTGCTATAGTAACTGCTACAGTAACCCGCGATTTCTCTCTTGGTTTTTCATTATTTTTGAAGTCAAAATTTCACTATTTCTCTTGATTTATTCCATAGGTTTTTATCTTTGATGTTTAAGGATTGTTTCGACACTAAAACCCCAAATTAATTCCAATAATTCAAGTCTCAATCATTAAATTTTTATCAAGAATACTAACTTTTTCAAATATCTGAATTCTATGAATTTCTCATAGTTTTCTCTAAATTTCTTGTTCTAATAACATCATAAACTAGGTAGGAATGTTTTAGATTAACATTCTACTTAAATTCATCCATAGAAACATTCTACAAAGATTTTTCAAATTGATAACCTAGGGGTTGATCTTGTAAGAGGAAGAAGAACATCAATTTATCAATCCTCCTAGCTTCCATGGCTTCCTTCCTTGAGCATTTGGCATGGATGGAGGTAGAGAAGAGAGCTTGAGAGTGCTTAGCCGAAAGATAGTGAGAGAGCTACGGGAGGAAGATAGAAAAATGAATAAGAAAGAAGGATGAATGTTTAAGTATGTGTATGCATGGGCTCCATCAATTTGGTCCATTTGGCAACCATTTTAACTAGGATTTGCAAGGGAATTGAAAAAGCTTGATTATACTTAGGGCACCCACTATACTTCCACAAAACACACCTCATCACATCTCATTTTTTTAATCACCAAAATCCTGTATTTGTTCACTTTAGTCCCTCTCAGTGTCCCAGACTCCACTGTAACCTTGAATCCATCATCTTTTCGGTACCGAACTCATAATTCATTCTCATAAAATATATTCTCCTTCTCGAGTTCCTATTCGGTCTTTTCTCAAGAGTACTCCATATTTTATCTACTTTTCACTTTAGCCCTTGAATGTACTTCTTACACTCACCACACATGTTTCCTTTTCTCGATGAAATCTTATCTGACCAAGGGCAAGTCTTAGTCTTATTAAACTTTAGGGTCCTTTGTTTCCCTAATCAAAACTCCTAAATTTGTGAAAATATTTCACTTTCATGAATATGTGTATTTTTAACTATATCGTAATACTAGGGTATTACAACACTATTAGAACCGCCCCTCAATATAGTCTCGTTTGAGTAAATATGGACCGGGAATGCCCCACTTTGTCTCATCTTGTATTTTTTAAAAAAAAGTAATTAGCACACCACATCATAAATTCTAAATATTAATAATGATAAATTTTTAAATCAATAAAAATTAATACGTAATTAAGAAAATAAAACTTTGCAAATTATAAATTGCTTGTTCACATGTAATAAATATATCTAAAATTAGTCCTCTTCATGTAATTAATTAATTTGAAATAACAAAAAAAATTCTACATTCATCATATTTCTAATAATTAACATTAAAATAAGAAATAATAAGATAAATTATAATATAATCAACCAAAAAATAATTATCACTAAGAAAATTGTAATAATTAACATAAAAATTATATTAACAATGTCAAATGTTAATTAATAAATTTCCTAAGACCAAAATTACAAATTTCCCAAAGTAATTTACAATATGTATCAAGTAAAAAAGAGAAAAATATTTCATATCCAAAAACCTTAAACTAAAAAACACAAAAAATCTATAAATCACAAAAATTGATTGTTACTAAAATCATTATTTAAAATTAAAAATTAAAAAAGCCCTATTTATGCAAGAAATATTTTTTAAAAAATAACTGAGATGAAAAATAAACTTACCACAAAAAAATAGGGAAGCAAAGAGGGACCACAACACTAACTATTAAAAGAATAAGGAAGTTTGAGAGGGGACTTAAGAAAATGAGAGCCATGATAGTGAGAATGGAAGCCAGGAGAAGAGAAAAAAAAAAGTGAGAGGCCGTATGAGGAGATTCAGCGAAGAGGAGGGATAAAAAGGTAGAGGGAGACAATCAAATAGATCAAAAAGCGACGCCATGTGTGACAAAGGTGACACAGACAAATTAAGTTACAGTAAAAATGACTAATTTTATAATATAAAAAAAGACAGGATTATGAGGGAATTTAAAAATTTAAGTGGGTTCAAAAAGCCAAAAAGTCAGAATTCAACATTTTAAGAAACAATCAAGTTTTTTATTGTGTGTTCCTTCTTATGAAAGTGCTAACTGTTCTATTTTCTTTTTCATCTTATCCTATCTCTTGTCTGATTAAATCTTTGAATTCAAACCTAGTTTATCCATTTAAAATGAGCAACTTTTTCTAGGATTAATACTCATTTATAGGAAACAAAAAAATACAATCATTAATATTATCCAAACACAGTTAACATAACTTGAAATCGTATTGCGTTAACAAGTAAACGTCTCTCTATAGTATAATCGGTCCCCATCTTCAACCTCCAAAAAACAAATCCGAATTCAAACCTGGACCTGTCTTTCTATCCTGGACCTGTCTTTCTATCCATATATAGGCAGGTCATTTTTTTTTAATCATTCTTATGACTTGATTGTAAGAAAAAGACAAATGCATATTTTTAGCTTTACATCAAGGGTGTGCATTGGCCGGTCCAACTTCTTTAATTTGGGTCTCTTTTTTTTTTTTGACTCAGCTCGAATCAATATGATTGACTAAAGTAGATTATGTTGGCCCAGTTAGTGCACACCCCTACTTTGTTATGTGCACAAATTTAGATGACAAGATGCTTTGTTATGTGTTAAATATGATAAATTCGAATCATGTTTGTGAAGTGTAGAGCTAAGTGATATAATAATTAGCAAAACTTTGAAAACAAAAAATAAAATAAATTAAGAAACAATAAACTTAATTTTTAAATCAAATGATAGAGATCTAACCATTAGCTTTTGAACTATATGAATTAAATAAAAATTTAGCAAAATTCTAAGGATAACAAAATAATTTAGGTTAAATTATTTAGTTGATTCCTGTAATCGACATGTTTAATTAGGTCCCTGTAATTTCAAAAATTTTAATTGGGTCATGGAAATCTCTGAAAGCCCATGTGACCTATTGGAAATCTCTGAAAGCCCATGTGACCTCTTGCGCTTGTATCATAGCTCTGATAGGGTCTTCTGAAGGTCCGTGTATACTATGACTTATCGACTTATTTACATCAATGCAAGGAATGTCCTACTCTAGGTCCTTTTTTTTTAATTTAAAAAAAGTCCATGTGGAGGCTGACTTGGATGCTGATTGGGTGAAGAAAGAAGATTTGGTAGCCACATAAGCATGACACAAACAAAAGTTTGTGTCCAAGTAACAGCAATGATATGATTATAAATGTTTGGTAAATATAAAGATCTAATTAAAACTTTTGAACCCATAGGGAACTAATTAAAAGTTTATGTAAATTATAGAGACCGATTGAATAATTTATCCAATAACTTGAAATGAAGCACAAATTAATTAATTACAAAATTACTTTATTTTCTGTTATTGAAATGAACTTTTTATTATATGTCCCTTCTAAAAATAAAATTTTATAACATTCCAAAAATAAACCAATAATTTAATTTTCATGTTAGAACTTAACATCAATTTAATGTGATATTACGAATAAAATTATAGTCTTATATTGTACAGAAAATTATTTTATTTGGCAAAAGAAAACAAGTATAAATGAAGTCAAAGGAAGAAGAAATTAGTATAATTACTCTATAAACAATGATAAATATATGCCATCTCAATTGAAAAGTCATGTTCTTATTAATTTGGTAATAATAATATCACTCTCTTTCCCTCTCCTACCGTTGCTGGCAGTACAATTGATTAGGAAACCAAACCACACATGGGAGATGTATGAGACTATGAGGCTTCACAGATGAACATTTCAAACCTATTGATAACGAGGTATTATGTATCGAATCGAAACTTCCGTCAAATGCTGCCTTATCCTCAAAATCAAGCTCATTCATGGAAGTGGAAGATTCATCATCAGATTTTCTGCGTATCAACTCGTGAAGATGCTGATCCCGGACTCTGCACTTCGGATTCCTCTCCGGATTCCACCATTTCCTCGCTTTTCACCTTCTCACCAATCAATAATCACATTTTTAAGCCGCACGTTTCAAGGTTTTTGATGAAAAAATTTGGATTGAATTCGAGATATTGCTTACCTCCGATGGCGATTCGTTAAAGATCTTTCCCTGTTCCTTCGCTCTCAAAGATTTAATCGGAGACACTCTCTGTTCCAATCAGAAACAAAAGCAATAAATCATTGAGCAATGGATCAAAGTCAACCAAATCAGATATATATATATATATTTGAACTCGCGCACGCACCATACAGTGAGACTTGAGCTCCTTCAATCGGAACAACCTATCGACTTCGATCTCGAGGCACTTTTGAAACTGACCTTTGAGCTCCATCTCCTTCATCTGACTATCCAACACCGAATCCCTCTCATTCAGCATTTGCTCCGTCCTCTCTTTATCGGATCTCAGCCTCTCCAGCTTCTTCTTGATCGCGATCAGTTCCTCAGCGAGGGACGCATCCAGCGGCAGCGGCTCCAGCTTGGTCGGATGATTCTCCTTGTTGGAATCTCCGATGAAATCGTTGATCGGTTCTTGCTTGGGTTTAGGGTTTGTGAGAGGATCGGGGATGTGATTTGCGGGAGGGTTCTTGGGCTGAAGCGGAGTTCGGCCAGATCTGGGCCGCACTTTGGAAGCTCCAGTCATCGGACTCTGAGGCGCCTGCATTTATTTGCACGTCGCAGAGTCTTGAATGAGGCTTTTACTTTATTGATTGAGCTTTGTGAGCAACATAGAATGGGAATGGGAGAATAAAAGTGAAGAAGATGAGGAATAGTTTTTGAATTTGAAACAAGACAGGCGCTAACGGCTACTGCTTTCTTGCTTGCTTTCTTTATTACTTTTTCTTTTGTTACGTTGAATCTACGAAGCGCCCACATCCATCCAGAGAAAATATCCAGTATTAAATATTTTGAGACATTTTTTAATCTTAATTTTAAGCGAAAGAATAACATAAATATTAAAATTGTAAACATTTTAATGTTTTAAAAAGATGAAAATAGTATTTTCGTCTTTTATTTTAGATTTTAATTTAGTCATTTATCATAAAAATCGTTAACTCAATTAATGGAATGACAAGTCAGATATTATTATTACATTAATATTGATTAAATGTTGATTCAACTAACGAAATGATATGTCAGAATCGTTTTGGTCTTTTATCTTTATTTTAAGTTTCATTTTGATCTTTTATTTTTCAAAAGTTTTATTTTGGTCCTCTATGACAACAAGTCAATAGTTTTGATGGTAGAGGATCAAAGTAGAACTACTTTGAAAAATAAAAAATTAAAATAAAATTTTTGAAAGATAAAGGACCAAAATAAAACTTAAAATAAAGATAAAGGATCAAGACCGCTTTGACATATTATTTCGTTAGTTGAGTTAGCATTTACATGACGTCTGACATGTTATTCTATTAGTTGAATTAACGGTTATGACGGTAAAAGACCAAAACGAAACAATTTTGAGTTATACATGACCAAAATGAAAATTTCAAAATATAGAAGACTAAATTGAAACTTAAAATAAAGATAAGAGACCAAAATGCTATTTTTTCCTAAAAAAATATAATTAACCTATACTATTAGAAATATCTTACCCATCTAGGCTTGTATTCATGATAGGCAAACAAGTTAGAAACTCCTCTAGATACTCCCCGTGGAACTGTTAGATGCCCCGTTCTCCAATTGCACCGAGCAAGGTAAAAATGAGGTACATTCGTAAATTATTAATTTGATGATTATAGTCTTAATTTAATTATTAAAATATTATATTTATTTTAATTTAGTTTCTTTTGTCAAAGTAATTTTTAATAATAAAAAATTTAAAATTTAATAACATCGTATTTTGTGATTTAAGAATAAAAAAATTAAATTAAAATAAATATAATTTTACAGAAGTTAAATTGAGACACTTATTCTTTCAAACATCAAATTTAAAAAATTGTAATTTTTCAAGAACTAAGTTAATAATTTACTCTAAAATTAACAAAGAAACAGAGCCTATGAATGCGTGGAATTGCATCTTCATGCACAACAACAACACCAGAACCAACGTCCAGTACATCCTGAAGCAGATTGCATAATAAACATGTAAACTAAACCCTAAGGAGTAGCATATATATATATATATATATATTCTCAGGATTAAGGCATCGGAACTTGCATTTAGTCTCACAAGATTCACTTTTCCAATTAAATTTAGGTCCTGTTTGGATGAGCTTATATACAGTTTATGTTTATTTTGTAGAGCTTATTACATAAGCACTTTTGAAAGAATTTTTTGAGTGTTTGGATGAATTTTTTAAAAGAGCTTATAAGAAAAAATAAGCTCTTTTAAGCTTATTTCAATAAGCTTCATGGAGAAGCTTATTGCAATAAGTTTATGCGGAACTCTCATGACCGGTTGAAATATTACTAGCATACCCTCATTATATTTCAAAATTTCCAGCAATGCCCTCGTGCCCTACCGCTCTCATCTCTGGCTCATTCTCTCATTCTCCCCATCTCACAACTCTCGTGCTCTCTCTCCGGTCTCTGGTTCTCTCTTCGGTCTCCGGCTCTCTCTTCGGTCTCCGGCTCTCTCGTTCTCTCAGCTCGTCATCTCCGGCCGCTACTCGTCTCTGATCGCTCCCGTCGCTGAGTTCTCCATCTTTTCGGCTTCGTCGGTGAGTTCTCAATCTCTAACTGCTACTCGTCTCTAATCGCTCTCGTCGCTGAGTTCTCCATCTTTTCAACTTCGTCGGCGAGCTTGGTTTCAAATTTTTGGTTCGAACTGAACAATGAATTGGTTCGAACCAGAATTGGGAATTTTTGGTTCGAACCAGAAATTACCCAAATTCTGAGTAATTTCTGGTTCGAACCAGAAATTCTATTAATCTTCTATGTTTTTCGAACCAGAATTCATTGTCAGGATATCCTAGAATTTCTGGGTCGAACCAAAAGGAATTGTGAATTCTTGTTATGTACCTCTGCATTGTGAATTCTATATCTGCGTAGATAAGGGCAGCTTCAAAGAAATGAGAAGTAACTCTGCATTGTGAATTTTGTATCTGCGTAGATAAGTATTTGCTAGTTTATTGGTTATAATAGGTGCTTATATTTTTGATATTTCTGGATTATAGTTTATTGGTTATAACAGGCTTGTATGAAATTGAGAACTCTGCCAAGTAATGGCTAATCATCTCAGGTTTGATCTCAACCTGGTTGAAAGTCTTGCCGTTGTATACTCCAATTATGCTCCCAATCATCTCGGGTACAATAATCATATTGCGCAGGTGGGTGCGAACTGGTTCTGGCTTTTCACCAGGGGAGCCTCCCTTTTCTAGAATGAACCATAAGGATGTATCAGAAAGAAGTACAAAATCCTGAATAATATATTACAATGAAAACAATACCCCATTTTAAACTACATCATGATATACAAGTAGATGTTAGAGAAAAATAAATGAAGGCTGCGTAGATGTTAGAGAAAAATAAATAAAAAGTTTTTGGACAGAGAAGTTAAGGCATTAACCTACATCTCAGATAGTGAGAGATCATAAAAGAACATTTTGGCCATAATTCATTGTCAGGGTATCCTAGAATTTCTGCGTAGATGTACCTCTGCATTGTGAATTCTATATCTGCGTAGATAAGGGCAGCTTCAAAGAAATGAGAAGTAACTCTGCATTGTGAATTCTGTATCTGCGTAGATAAGTATTTGCTAGTTTATTGGTTATAATATGTGCTTATATTTTTGATATTTCTGGATTATAGTTTATTGGTTATAATAGGCGCTTAGATGTTTCATTTTTAATGTGAAAATCAGTACCATGATGTTATTAGCAATGAATTCAAACCAAGTTCAAGAGAAGGGAAATAATGGTGGTAGTGGAAAACGACACAAGGCTGATTGGAGGGAAAAAAATCATGACATATTTGTGAAGGTATGCGTTGAGCAAGTACGGGCTGGGAATAGGCCACATGCTCACTTTAATAAAGTGGGGTGGGCAAATGTGATCAAGAATTTTAATGAGCAAACAGGATTATGTTATGAGTACAAGCAACTAAAAAATAAATGGGACCTTTTGAGAAAAGAATGGCAGTTGTGGACAAAACTTGTTGAAAAAGAGACTGGTCTTGGATGGGACAATTCAAAACAAACTATTGCAGCAAGTGAAGAGTGGTGGCAGGCTAAGGTTAAGGTAATTTCCTATTTATAGTGAATTATATATATATTATGTTTGTATAATATTTCAGTGATTTTATTGTTGCTTCATGTCAGGATATTCCCGAAGTTGCAAAGTTCAAAGATAAGGGCTTGAGGAATTTATCTGAGATGGAGATCCTTTTTAAGGATACTGTGGCCACTGGTTTTGGCGCATAGGCACCTTCCGAGGACCTAGTAGAGGAGGGAGGAAGAGTTGAAGCAAACAATGGATCAAACATGGAGACACCCATGACTGAAACACCTGTGACTGAGGAAAGGGAAGAATATGAGGGGCTTGAAGAACTAGAAACTGACGTAAATCATTCTACTTAAAGGTCAAAAAGGAAAAGAGTTGGGAAGAATAATAGGAGAGATAGTATTGGTCATCGAATGTGTGATCAATTTGATCGTATAATTGAAAGTTTCAACAGTGAAGACTTTATTGCTAGTGCAAATGTTAGTCATGTTCCTACACTTGTTGATTGCTTAGATAAGCTCAAAGTGTTGCCAGGGTTGGAGTATGGTAGTGAGACTCACATAATTGCTATTAGACTGATAAAACAAAAGTCAAATAGGGAGACTTTTGTTCTTCTGAATGACCCTGTACTTCAACTTAGTTGGATAAATAGTCACACTTTGGCTGATGTGTCTCGTCATTGATTTAATTCTAGTTTTGTAACTTTGAGACATGTTTTCTAGTTTATTTGAATTCTAGACATATTTTGTAACTTAATTTCCAGACATATTATGAAATATTTTCTAGTTTATTTGTTTTGAAGCTTATGAAAGCTTATAATGTTATTTTTATTCCTGAAAATTGCACAGGATGTCTACTATTAGTTCAAATGATACTACATCTGGGTCAGATAGTGAAGATTCATTCGACAATAACCATGTATCACATGTCAAAAGGAAAAAGGTTTCATTGCTTATGGTAATGCATGCTGCAAACTATTCTCTGAATCATGTCATTAAGACTCCACGTAGGACTTCTGCATTGACAGGTCATGAATGGGTTCAAGAAATTATCAATGGACATGATATTCGTTGTTTTCAAATGTTCAAAATGAGTAAAGATGTGTTTCTACAGTTGTGTAATGTTTTGCAATTCAATTACGGTTTAAGGCCAACAAAAGGTATGGGAATTCATGAACAAGTTGGTCTTCTGTTATATGTCTTAGGACAACCAGGTTCAATTCGTAATGCAGAGGAGAGATTTCAACATTCTGGAGAAACTATTTCTAGACAATTTCATAGTGTCTTGGAGGCAGTTTGTGGTCTTTCTAGGGATATTATTAAGCCTATTGATCCTACTTTTTCAAATGTTCCTCATCAGATTAGAAATGATGAACGATACTATCCTTATTTTAAGGATTGTATTGGTGCTATAGATGGAACTCATGTGAAAATTATGGTCCCTGCAGAACATCAAATTCCTTACACATGTAGAAAAGGGTACACAACAACTAATGTAATGGCTGCTTGCGATTTCAATTTGTGCTTCACATTTGTGCTCGCAGGATGGGAGGGTTCTGCACATGATACTAGGATCTTTATGGATACTTTACGCAAACCTAGCTTACATTTTCCTCATCCTCCTACAGGTTAGTAACATATTTATTTATTTTTTATAATAAAATTATCAACATACACATATGTATATGTTTCAGTTGATTAATATAGTTTAAATTCTTGTATACTTTTTTGTAGGAAAATATTACCTTGTTGATGCTGGATATCCTAACTTTACAGGATACTTGGGCCCTTATAAAACTACTAGGTATCATTTGCCTCATTTTAGATTAGGACCTAGAGCTAGGGGAAGAAATGAAGTATTCAATTACTTACACTCTAGTCTTCGAAGCTCTATTGAACGATCATTTGGGTGTTGCAAAGGTAGATGGAAGATATTAGGTAATATGCCACCTTTTTCATTGAAGACTACGACTCAGATTATTGTTGTTTGTATGGCTTTGCACAATTTCATAAGAAGGAATGATACAGGTGATGACGAATTTATGCTATTGAATGATAATGATGAATTAGACGACGATGCTACTGAAGTAGATGAAAATATACTTGAAGATGTCACATGGGAGGAACCAAATCAAGAAAGTATTAGGCAGATGGAGCGAGTAAGAGACAACATCAGAAATCAAATGCCCACAACTATGTAGCTTTAATTTTATGTTTAGTAGTTTTTTTGAAAAAATTATTATCCAATTATTAATTCACGGTTTAAATTAATTAGTTTTTTAGTTTATAGTTTTTTTTACATTTTTTTAAATTATGTCAAGAGCTTATTTATCCAAACACTTTAATTTCATAAATGCTTATGATGGGCTTTTCAGTAATTTTAACTGTTATAAGTGCTTATACAATAATACATCCAAACACCTTAAATACTGAATAAGCGCTTTTCAAAGTGTGCATCCAAACATGAATAACTTATTAAAGTTAAGCACTTATATAAGCGCTTATGATATAAGTGCACAGAGTGAAAGACTAGCTTCTATATTTCTATTATACAATTATTTCACAACCAGAATTCATAAAACAGATTCATGAAACTGGAAAAATACACAGAAGTCACAAATAATTGAAGAGAGTGCTTAAAACATATTCCACCAAGACAATGAACTCTACTTATAAATATCATAAAACTTCACAATTTTCAAATCAAATCAACATCAGAATGAACAGTATCTGCCACAACCATTTGGAAATTTCAGACATAAAGCTTTGGAAGCATCCCACAGTTCACAGAATCATATTATTGCATACAGCAGGATTCCCCAAAAGCATAATGTTCGAAGAAAGCATATGCAGATTCAACTGAAACTGGGATCAACTTGAAAAAGAAAAAGATATCTCTCCTTAATTACAAACTTCTCATATCTGGCTTTTGTCTTCCAGAAGAAACCTCTCTGAATCCCCAGAAAGCAAGGTTGGTCTCACCTCTACAAACAATACCACCCACTGAAGAAACGAAATTCACACTAAATAGCTCAGTCCCAGCTTAGATATCAGCATTGCAAATGAAATTGCAGGTCAATTTTGAAAGAGCTTGCTTTTAAAGATATTCAATCCATGTTATCACTTACAGGGATGGTATCGACCCAAAGCTGCGAGGTGATCCTAAGCTAAGAGAAGCAAATTCGACCTTCTAATTACCTGTTTACCTCTTCTAGATACAGATTTACTGCTCAATTTCTCAAATCGCTCTTCTTCTACATCACTCTGAACTCCAACCAAATCTTCCTTTCGTCGACCAAATCGAAATTCATCTCATCAAAATCTTCAAATCCCGACGAAGTTGCCGTATCATCCGCATCGACGCGAACTCTGTCCAGCTCGAAATTATTTTTCCCTTTTTCCATAAATTCAAGCTCGTCGTAAAAGCGAAGATCCCTCGACTCCAGAACCTTCGAGAATCCATTTGCCATTGGGTTACTGTTGTTTGTAGTACCTAAATTACTCGAATTATATAGTTTAGCCCAAAAGGGTGAAACGAAAATTTGTCGTAAGTTGGTTTCTTGGCCTTGAATTTTGAAAAAGGCAATCTAGGGGTTTCTGCAAATGAAATGCTCAAAGGGTATGTAGCGAGAAAGTCACTCAAAAAGACAAAAATTCGGGTTTTCTCACAGACTGGGAGAAAAGGATTACGCTGCGTTCTAGATTTGATGTTTGAACCTGGAACCAAACGCAATACACAGTATCATATAATTGTTCTTTTTCAAGTGAATCTTTGGTTTGATGATCAACGATCAACTAAATTTTTCTTTTTGAATCCAAGATTTCATTTCTTGACAATTGATGATTGAACGTAAAATAACTCACCATGTTGTCATTATTCTCCAAATCTTAAACACTAGGTTTAAACTCATTTCTGTAGTCCCTTTCTCCATTTTTGTTCTACAAATAAAATGTAAGTAAATAACATACATAATAATGTCTTTACATATATCTCCATATTATTTACTTCTATTTATCTTCTTTACATATTATTTACCTGTACATATGATGTTTCAATAATATATTACAGAAGGAAACTAACTGTAGTGACAGTACTTAAGGTGGTTTCTTTCTTCACACCTACAACGCAATCTTAATCTTAATTGAAAAGGAGAAAAAGAAAACAATGGATTCAGATGATGGACTAAATAACCATAAATTCACAATAAACCAAGTAAATACACTGCTGACATTGATACAGGCAGAATGATACAGTGAATGCTCATATTTATCCTCTCACTTTCTCTGTAATGTCATTTTTCAAACTGAAGGACATATCACATATATATGACCATAACATCATAACATGGAAGCTTCACATATAGTTCAGACTTCAGAGTTCATCATGATAGATTATTTTGTCCAATACCTTCTTCTTCTTACAACCCCACTGGCATTTCCAAGAACACAAGGAGTTAAACACCGCAAGCCTTGTGGATTGAAGGGATATGATGCTTGAGGTGGAAGGAGATTTTGAGAGGACAACGGCATACCCATCATCCATATAATCTGTTCCATCAGGGAAGAGCTGCCATAGAAGGCTTCCAGCCCCACTTCCTCCTTTCTTTGCGGAGTTTAAGATTGTCTTGTACACTGTGCTAATGAGGGTGTCTCTGTAGGTTGAGTTGTAGCCAGCGTCTTTTGCAGATACACCGAACTCACCAAATATCACTGGCATTCCAAGTTGCTTCTCAGCATCCTCTATATGGGCTTCCATCCATGAAGTTATAAATGAGAGATGGGAACCAGAAATTGCCTGGGAAATCCTTCATCCAGGAAAATAACTCTTCATTAGATATGTCACATTCATTTCAAGTAAATCACGCTGTCAAATGGGCTACATCAGCTTATCTTAGTCCAAACTTAGTAAGGCCAAAGGTAAACATAGTTTAGGCTAGGCCAAACTATAAATGAAACAAGGGCTGAAAATATTGGCCCAACCTAAACCATCAAGGTTGTGGGTAGAGTTAGGCTAGTACCTAGGTTAATTTTTTTAAAATATTTTAAAATAATAAAAATTAGGTATTAAGACTACGAAATTTTCAAACAGTTGTTAAACTTTTTTAAAAGAAGTATATTAAGCCTTAAAATGGTCCAATGTGTATCCTCAGTTATTTTGAATGAAAAAAACTTAAGTATTGAAGCTGAACAACTTCAAAAAATTAGATTAAATTTCTCAAAAAGTAGACAAAATAAATAAAAAAAAAAAGAAGCTTAACAGATCACAACAGCCCACCTAAACACCAAGATCGTTGGTGGGCCGGCTAAAAACCTTTCTTTTTTGAATCATTGGTCTCACCCCACCCCATTTGTAACCAATTCCATTTTGACACCCCAATATGCAGAAATTAGAAAGACAAGTTCTATAAGGAGTTGACATATTTGAGTAATGAGCAAGTTTGTGATGTTGAACAGACTTACCAAGAGTCTGCATATATGTGAACAGAGGCAAAGTCAACACCAAGAGCCTGGTGGTTCCTGATAAAATCAGTTCCAACCTGCTGAGCATATGTATTTGGATTGAATTGAAGTCTCTGAGGTGTTGAGGGGCCATAAAATCCTTCCACTCCAATCTCCACCAGGTGCTTTGGATCAATGCTCTTCACATACCCGGCCATCTCACTTATCCAATACTACAATACAATGCATTCATTTTAGCTCAATACGTGTCATCTTAGCACTTAGCAGGTCTTTACTGTTTAGTTCCTAGATGTTTAGGGTTCAGGGTTTCAGGGTTTAGTATTGAGTAAATTACTGATTATTCATTTTGAACTCTGATATCAAACACAAGACTGACCTGTAATACATCGCCAGTGGAATCTGAGGTGCATCGAGGCTCGTTCATGAGCTCCCAAGCGAAGATGGTGGGGTCATTCTTGTAGGTGATGTTTGTGAATGTGTTAACCCTATTCAGCACCGTCTACACAGTCAAAGCAGAAGACTGTAAATGATGAATGAGAAAGAGGTGTTGTGAGGCGTTGTGCATGAAAGAAACTTGCCTTGACATGGGCCTTATAGTAGGCTCTGAGAGTTGGGTGTGAGAAGAAGTCGTCATCGGAGGTTAAGTTGAGGCCTGCAGCTTTGCCCCATTTAACGTATTGGGCCTTGCCCCCATACGCCTCCCAGTTGTTGGTAAGTGATAGAATCAGTCTTATTTTGTACTTCTTTGCTTCCCTCACCACAAAGTCCAAAGCCTGTCAATACATAAGCAATGCTCATTGATTGATGACAAATAATAATAATAAGGAAAAATTGCGCACACAATACTCATAAACTTTGATATCCTTACAATTTATTCCTACGAACTTTCAAACCTAGCAAAAACCTCTCTCCAATTTTTTAATGTTTACAAAAGACCTCATTGTTAGGTTGATTGTCAAGTTAACCGTTAGACAATGGTCTAGTCAGTAATTTTCATGTCCAGTCAGCTTAAATATGCAACATGGACACTAATATGACAAGGGAATATTTGTCTTTTCAATTTGAAAAACATTTGTTTTTTCTTGATTTATTAATTTGTTAAATTTTTTTAGGTTGAAAAGACAAATATAACGAGCAAGGCGAGGGTTGAGAGGTTACCATGTACTGTATTGAACAGTTTTCCAGAAGAAATATAAATTTTTCTCTATATCTATGAATGTATGTCACACTAATTGAACCACGTTAAATTTGTATGTTTTTTGTGTTCTTTGCTTTATAATCTTCTTTGTTTTGTGCATTATTTCTTTGACACTAACAAATAAGGTCTTTTGCAAATATTTAGAAATTGAAAGGAATCTTTTGCTAGGTTCAAAAGTTCATAGGGGTAAATTGCAAAAAAATTAAAGTTTATGAAAGTTTTGTGCAGTTTGTCCTAATAATAATGTAAGAAGGAGGAAGAGGTGGGACCATACCTTAAAGACATTTTCATCAAGGGGATTTCTGGAGGGCTCTCCACTGGCCATCATTGAAGGCCCATGTCCTACACACAGTCATCCCCACAGAGGAGGCTTGCTTGAAGACCTCACTCACTTTCCCTCTGGTGGAGTCATCAGCAGCGAACACCATGAGCCAGTATGTGTTGAACCCATTCACATAGAATGGCTCATCCTTCACCACGAATTGGTTCCCTTTCTTCTCCACCATCTCCCACTCTTCTTCTTCCTCTATCTCCCCCATTTCACCCCTGAGATCACAATGTTTTAGGTGTTTATCATTCTGTTACTTAGAATTTTGCTTGGTTTTAATTAATCTCCTACAACCCAAGCAAGGTGCTCATCCCATATAAATTATTAATTTTTATAATTAACGGTCTAAATTTTAAGATATTTTTAAAAAGATTGAAAAAAAATAAAAATAACATCTTAACATCTAAGTTGTTGATTTTCAAAATGAATAACTCAGATAGGCTAAACATCTGCTTGACTTTGGATCCATTTTCCAATTTAAAGGGTAAAAAGAAAACAAAATTATAAAATCTGGACCGTTAGTTGTAAAATTTATTAGTTTAAATTAAACTAAATAAGTGTCAAATTTCACAATTAACAATTCAAATTTTATAATAATAATTTTTTTTAAATAGCATCATAAAATTTGAGTTATTGAGTGTGAAATGCAATAACCCATATTAAATCAATCACTCTAATTTACTTTGAGGGAGGAAGAGCAAAAGATCCAAATCCCCAAGCAAGGGATCTTGGTCGTCATCTTGTTTTCAATATTATACTTGCTGTCCTCACATCTTGATACACATTGTGGAAACCTTTCCTCCAATTTACTTCCTATCAAATAAGTTAACTTTTTGTATGACATGAAATTGTAGTTTTATGGGTAAATTATTATTTTAGTCATTAAAAAATTACAGTTATATCAGTTGGTCCCTGAAAGCAAGCTCAAGTATATCAATTTAATCCCTCAATGATAATGCTTGTCTCAATTTTGCCCTACCCTTTTGTCAAAGCGATCTCCCCATGAATTCTGCAGTTTCTAATTGTGAAAATGACATACTGTTGTATAGATCAATAGAATTTCACGCCCGCAATTGCTGATGGTGGTTTGTTTAGAATTGGGATTGAAGCATAAAAACATGGTAAAAGAAAGAGAAGCTTTCGAATACTTACACATAATCTGAGACAGAATCTGGCCTGTAATTTTGGGGCTCTTCATCGTCAAGGCTTCCTAATCCCAGAATCTCGTATTCACTGCCACCAGACGCAGAGGAACTGAAATCTTTAGTAAGAATAAGAAGAAAGACGAAGCAAGAAGTGCGAAACAGACGGAATCTCTTCTGGGTCTCCATAGATCAACGCCTGCCATACTCTTATGGACCACATTATATATAGATACTCAAGTGAATCAGAGTTTCAAAGGTCTCTTTCTTGTGCTCAGAAGTGGATCAGATCAGACAGAATCAGAGAAGAAGAGTAGTGTGCAAGGGGAGATCATCGTGTTTCTGTTTCTGCAACTCTGGCTTTAAAGCGAAGAAAACCCTTTTCAATTTGTAAAGAGATGAAGGGTAGGAGTAAAGTTGCAAACTTTAAGACTGCTAAGGTACGTTGGATTAATTAATGGGTTCCACAAAAACAGAGTTTGGGAAACAGAGAGGATTGTTATAGCTGGGAATGCAATTCATATGAAGCAACATTAGTTCTGAGGTCAACATCAGATACCCTTGGTGAAGAACTTGATGATAATTATAAAGACCATATATATATATATATAACAGTACCTGTGTGGGGGTGTGGCCATGGTTGTGTGAGAAGAGCTTCGTTTTGAGGAGGCGAAGAGGAAGGAGGAAAGGTAGAGCAAAGATGAAGTTTGTTGCTTCATGGCTTTATATGAATTAGTGTCTGGTACCCCAAGCAATATGGACTTGATCACCTCCTTGGCACTGTACGTTTAGTAGGGTGTTAAGTATTCACAAGTCATATGATATTGGTGACGAGAATCGAACGGCCAGTAAACGCCTCTTGGATACTAGCATCGAACGGTTCGTGGAGGGCCAACACTCTATTAAACATACGTCAACCAGCATGACAAGAGATTTACACGCAAACAATATTACAATATTGTAATAAGGATAAAGAAAGAGGGGCATCAAAAGTCAACAAATTTGATGTCGGAGCTATGGGTAGTTCGTGTGTTATTTGTCTTTCCTTAATTTAAGATCTGCATAGTTTGTTTTTTCTGCTTCACACCAATTCAGTCTCTAACTTCTGATTCTGACACCTGGTCTTGTTTCTGTCACTTTTTTTTTTTTTGCGTTGCAAAATTTCCATTCTAGGAGACTCCTAGAAGGGAATAACTTGTCATATCATGTTCTGATATGACTATAATAACTTCGACAAAAGTTGTTTGTTTTCTTTTTCTCATCAAAATTTTAATTTCGTTTCATATTTTTCTCTTTATTTTAATTTAGTATACAAGGTTAATGAACTATTAATATAATAGAAAAAAATATTGACGTAAATTTTTTATGGGATAATTATTACCAATGTATTGTACACGTGTCACTTGGATGCACAAAAACTGTCACGTTTGCCCCTACATTCTTATTCTTTTTTTCTCTTTTCTCTCTCATCCCTCTTTTTCTCTCCTCAAAGAAGAAGTCTTTTTTTTTTTTTAATGCAAAAGAGAAAAAGCTGAGCAACATCGAAAATATCTTCTAAGAAAAAGAAATGCGTCTTATATAGTACGAATTAAAGAATGCCCTATCTTTACTCTACATATCTGTATGGTTGTAGTCTTTTTCCACTTTGGTTGGTGTTATATTGGACCTTGATCTTCAAGTGCAGATTCTCTGGTAACTTCTAAATCAAAATAATAATAATAATAATAATAATAATAATAATAATAATAATAGTAGTAGTAGTAGGGAGAGATATCATTTTTATTTTGTTCTTAATTTTTTATCGTTGTGTGAACTTTTGGTCCGAGAAGACACACGAAACAACAAAACAATAGTTTGTATTTTTAGTTGGGTGCCAAGGGCAAAGCTCCATTTAATTAAGATGAGATAAATAGAATTCATGTGAGTCATTTTTCATACTTTTCAACATCAAAAGGTGCTAAGGTCTAAAAAATTTAACACTCTGGTAGGTGTTTAACATCCAACAGAAATTCGTGGACCATCTTTGTCACGTCCCAAAATCTGAGCACGTGACCGGCACCGAAAGTGAATTTCATTTCACCTCCGTAAGCCTATTTTTCTCTTAAGCATCATACCATTCTTTTTCATGCAACCAAACCGAGTTCTCTATACGCACTACAATCATTCACATTACATCACTGAATGAACCTACCCGATTACAGAGATTTCTAGATTTATACAACTTAGAATAAGACTTAATTATTATACTTTTATCCTAAACAAATGAAAAGGTAATCATGGACTAAGGATCCATAATTCCTTGTACCGATATTTACCTTCAGTTGTCAATTCTGAAAAAAAAAATTAATAAGAGGGGTATGAGCAAACCACATGCCCAGTGAGCAGACAATACAACACTATGACAAAAAAATATCATGCACCATAATGATAATATAATTCATAATACTTCACAACAATATCCAAGTAAATCAAATACATTTCAGCATAATTCAAATAATTCACAACAGCAAACAGTGAAATCAATTTCACACATTTCCCGTACCAACCGGGTCGTCCAGAATACCTCTGGATCGTTGCCCGCGGCCCCCGTCGCATCCACCCTTATCGCTCCATGTATATTCTCCACCCTTATAGCTTCATGTAGATTTCTCCATGGGGTGCACCACCATGCCTTTCCTTTCTAGTCAAACACAATCACAATCACATATAAAAACATCCTCAGTCATAATCTTGAGCCACATACACAACTCAGTCATTTACAATTCAAGTCACAACATAATCAATATGGTTCCAGCAACATAGCATGTATACAACATAACCCATAATATAGAACAATTATTCAACAATCAGAGTATGATACATTTCAACTCAGTTCACATGCCATTCACAATCCATCATATAACCTCCATTCATGAGAAAATAAGAAAATATAATTATATACATCACCTGGCACGTTCCACAATTGTTTATGTCTCATCGTCCCACATCATTCTCTTCAAACTTGGATATTCAACATATTTTCACTATGATGCAAAAAGTCAATAACAAAGATATTTAATCATAGCAAGTATTAACCCACTCACCTTAACTCCGAGCCAAAGTTTCTATACTTCAAATCAGAGAAGGACACCAAAAATCTTATTGAAGGCCTAGAGAACAAGTAAAGCAAGAAACAACACTAAATTAGAACAAAGATTACCAAATTCTCAACCACGTTCTGTTTTGAGGTTACTTTTGGGTCTAAATTTTTAGAAAATTACTGGTATTAATCTGTGGCTCCAAAAATCGTGAAATTTGACATAGAACTATATTTATATGTTAGCAAGCTAGGGTAAAATTTTCAGATTAAAATTCTATCGTTTGGACCCTCTAAAGATCTTATTCATGACCATAGGTCAGACCTGTCTTATTTCCAACAAGTTGATGTTCCATGATTTTTTTGACCTAGCTAACCATTTCCAAATGAAATGAAATTTTCCAGATCAGAGTAATAACATGTTAAGAGTTCCCCATAAAAATTTCGTGATTTTTGGAATTAATTTGGTTATTCCAAAACACATAAAACCAGTAGCATGACAAATCAATTTTGTTCTGCCTTTTACAAATATCAATAACTGTTTTAGGTATATGAAGGATACCAAACCAACCCAGAAAATTCTGACATAATTTAGGTATACTCTTAGACACCATTTCTGGTTGTGTACCAAGTTTCATGACCATTGAAATTCGTTTGATACCTCAAACAGTCCAAACAATTCTTAGCAGTAAAGAAAAGATTCTGCAGACACATAATCAGCTCTGTTCTTTGTCTCCTTACCATTTGTTTCGATTTTTGCTTCTTGATTCATGTCTTATGTTTGTTTTCTTCATTTTTAATCTATAATAGTTCATATAATCATCTCTACCCAAAGACTAAATAAAAGGAAATGAATTAAACTCATGGATTCAAAGGATTCAAGCTTATTGTTACCTTGCTCTATTTTTATGGTAAGAATTACATCCATGACCATGTTTCCATCAATTTGATCTCTAGGGTTCTTAGCTCATGATAGAAAAACAGAGAAGAGCAGAGGAAGCTGAAAAACAAAAGAGGAGAAGAAGATGAACCTTACTTCATGACAGAAAAGGAACGAATGATTTCTGTAGCAAGAATTCTCCTTCCTTCTCCCTAGCTCTTGGTCTCTCTCTCTCTCTCTCTCAAACTCTCCTTTGTAAATATCCTTTCTCCCACACACACTTGACGGAAATGATAGAGAAGGCAATAGTAGTGTATGATTGAGAAGACAAAAGTGGGTGTGTGTGTTGTCTACTTCTTCTTCTTCTTTTTTTTTCTGTCCTTGCGTCTTTCTCTCCCTCATCCTCCTCACACACATCACTTTCCTTTTTTTTTGGTTAAAATTGCTCTTAGCCACCTTAGCTTATAAGATTTGTTCACTTTAATCCCTCTCGATGTCTCAAATACCACTTTAACCTCGAATCTATCATCTTTTCGGTACCGGACTCATAATTCATTCTCATAAGCTTTATTCTTCCTCTAAGGTTCCTATTTGGTCATTTCTCAAAAGTAATCCATATTTTCTTTTCTTTTCACTTTAGTCCTTGAGAATTTGTAAAAATTTCCTAAATTAAAAATTAAAATTTCTATTCCCAGATTTTCTTCACTAATTCAAAAAGCACATTTTTTTCATGTAATTAAAATTCTCAATAAACTTCAAATATATTTTAAATATTCATATAAATTCTTGGGATATTACAATCTTATTATGATTAGTGTGTTGCTATCAACTTTTGTCTAACATGTCCAACCAAGCAGCACTTTACAGCTAAGTATATTTTGATCAAAATACATTGAAAATACTATTTTTTTAAAGTGAGAATATAACTTATTAAAAGTGTATGTATTTACAATTTATTTTGAGTGAAAAATAATATAATAAAATAAAATAATTATAAAATTTTACCAAATTCGTAATAATGCTTATGCTGATTTTATATATATATATATATATATATATATATAATTAACTCAAATTGTGAATTTAATTAGGAAAATTTGAAGACTTTATTTAAAAATATATTTAACCAAATTTAAAAAAATGTTTTAAAGGTTAAATTAGAATAATTTATTTTTAAAAGACTAAATTAATAAAAAAATAATGGTTAAGGATTAAATTATTAATGTTCTGTTTTGCACCGGAGTTGAATAATAATTAAAAAAAACTAAGGTCAAACAGTGATAACAAATATCTGGACGAGGTTGTATTCAATCTTGATTAATTTAATGCATGCTTAATCTTAAGCAACTTTAATTTACGTCCCATTTATACTCATTATTTATTCCATGTCTGATCGAACAGTAATAAATCATTGTGAGCAGCAGAGACTGGGGAAATATGTTCCAAAATTAGATTAATCAAAGTTCATTTATACATGGATTCTGGGAATTAATTAATATCTAGTAAACGTTAAACAAAAATTTCCTATCTTTTAGTAAATGGAAAAGGAGAGGACAGACTCCAATTTCCTAATTTTCTGCTTTGTGAGGACAGTGGAAGAAAAGAAACAATAAATAAATAAAGGAAAATATGACTTAATTAATATATTATTATTATTATTATTAGGTAGAATAATATACATTTTTTTAAAAAGGGAAAAAAGTACCTTTTCATTCATAAAATTTATATTGAGTTTTAATTTTGTCAATAATATTTTTTGTGTGTCAATTTCATCTTATATATATATATATTTTTTTTTAATTTTAGTTTTATTCTTAAAGTTAACACTGTTAATAAAGTTTATAGAAATACTAATGTGAATTCCTTTAAATGACTTGTGGACTTTTTCAAATAATATATAGGCTTTTTTATATGACATATTAAACGTTTAACCATTAATTTGGAATAAATGAGAGAAATGAAAAAAATATTATTTTGAGCGAAATTAAAATTTAATCAAATATTTGAGACAAAATTAAAACTAGAATAAATTAGTATGATACTTTGACCATAGACGAGTGTATAGAGAAATTCATGTCAATATTTTCTATCAATTATGTTAACGACGTTAATTTTAAGAATAAAATTGAAATAAAAAATAAATATGTGAGATAAACTGGTATCAATAAAAATTTTAGGGATGAAATTGAAATTTAAAATAAATATTAGGGATCAAAAAATTATTTTTTCAAAAAAAAGAAAAATATATATAAAAAAAGACAGCTGGTCGATAAACCTGAAACCGCGTTTGAATTTGATAATGAAACACATTCATATTCACACATACATGCACAGAACAACTCTCCTGTCGAAGGCAATTACGTCATTTCACCGCGAGTTGTCCAAAAGCGAATCAGCACTGAGCCACCAAGTCATAACTAAAATAATTAACAACTCAACCCACTACCGCTACCACTACCCTCCTTCACTATTTTCTTTCACAGTTTTCCGATATCTTCATTTTCACTCTCTCTCTCTCTCTCTCTCTCTCTCGCTCTCTCTCTCTAATCCAACCCTATATTTTAATATCTATATACTCGGAAATCCCTCCGATTCAGCTCTTCTGCTCACGCCTACGCGGCTACGCCTCCACCTGCTCCTCTTCACCAAAGGTAAACTCCCCTGTTTCTTCCATCATTTGCATAATCCAATAGCCTTCTTTGTCATGTAAGTGAATCTAGTTCATCTCTGAATTATTTGTTGTGCTGTGTAGGAAGGCTGGATTTTGCTAGTTTTGGAAATCTGGGTTTCCAGCTGATCATCTTCTGAGCTTCCATTCGATCTGGGTGTTTTCTGCTCTGATCTTTGTTCTTTTGATTGCTGACCTCACTCTGTTGTTGTTCCATGGTTCTCGTTCATATCTGAAACAAATTAGGGGTGTTGTTTTCTGTGTCTTTGGGTCATGAGGAACATCGATCGCTGGTGTGTTCCAATCTTGCTTCACCTGCTTATAGCTGCTCAACTTCTCCGAGCTGATGATTACGTCCCCTCCGATAAAATACTCTTGAGTTGTGGCGGTCCTGCAGATTCAGCCGACCTCGATGGCCGGAAGTGGACGTCTGATATTGGGTCCAAGTTTATGTTATCTGCCGGAAACTCCAAAACGTCGACGGCGGCAACTCAGGACCCTGAGGTACCTGACGTTCCATACATGACTGCTCGAGTATTCCGATCAGAATTCACCTATACTTTTCCTGTGGCCCCGGGTCGGAAATTCGTCCGGCTATACTTTTATCCGGCTTCCTATTCTGGTCTTGATGCATCCAATGCTCTCTTCGCTGTGACCTCCCAATCCTTCACTCTTCTCAAGAACTTCAGCGTTGCTCAGACCGCACAAGCTCTGAATTTTGCCTTCGTTGTGAAGGAATACTTGGTCAATGTTGAAGATAATCAGCTGAATGTGACATTTACCCCATCTAAAAATGCATCAAATGCTTATGCATTTGTTAATGGGATTGAGATTGTGTCCATGCCTGATATTTATAGCTCCACCGATGGGACCACCATGATTGTTGGTACACAAACTCCTTTCACCATTGACAATAGCACTGCACTCGAGAATGTTTATAGGTTGAATGTTGGTGGGAATGATATCTCGCCCTCCCATGATACAGGTCTGTTTAGGTCATGGTACGATGACACTGCATATCTGTATGGGGCTGGGTTTGGAGTCACAGAGCCTGCTGATCCAGCGGTGAAAATTGAGTATCCTCCGGACACACCTTCTTATATTGCTCCGATTGATGTCTACAGTACTGCAAGATCAATGGGCCCAAATGCCAACATTAATACAAATTACAACTTGACTTGGATTTTCTCGATTGATTCGGGGTTTTCATATCTTGTGAGACTCCATTTTTGTGAGGGCTCTACTAATATAACCAAGATTAATCAGAGAGTGTTTAACATATTCCTTTACAATCAAACTGCCGAGGAAGGGGCTGATGTTATTGCCTGGGCACAGCTTTATGATCTTCCCCAAGCAAATGGGGTTCCAGTGCATAAGGATTATGTTGTGTTTGTTCCTAATGGGCAACCGCAGGAGGATCTGTGGCTTGCGCTGCATCCGGATACTGCTGCTAAGCCCCAGTACTATGATGTAATCTTGAATGGAGTTGAGATATTTAAAATTAGTGATAGTACAGGTAATCTTGCCGGGGCAAATCCTATTCCTGCTCCTAAACAAGAAAATATTGACCCTTCATTGGTCCGACCTACTCATGGTAAATCAAAGAGTCAGACCGGAATAATTGGTGGTGGTGTTGGCGGAGGGGTTGCTTTAATACTTCTTGTTGGACTCTTGGCCTTTGGTGTATCCCGTCACCGTAGGCATGGAAAGGATTCTAGTGCGAGTGAAGGGCCTTCTGGCTGGCTTCCTCTTTCCCTCTATGGTAATTCACACACTGCCGGTTCTGCCAAGACCACAACAGGAAGTTATGCATCCTCTCTCCCATCAAACCTTTGTCGCCATTTCTCATTTGCTGAAATTCAGGCTGCCACAAACAACTTTGATGAGGCTTTGGTTCTTGGTGTGGGGGGATTCGGTAAGGTTTACAAAGGAGAAATTGATAGTGGAGCAATGAAAGTAGCAATTAAACGTGGAAACCCACTCTCTGAGCAAGGTGTGCATGAGTTCCAAACTGAGATTGAAATGCTCTCTAAACTCCGTCACCGTCACCTTGTTTCGCTGATTGGCTACTGCGAAGAAAACTGTGAAATGATCCTTGTCTATGATTACATGGCTCATGGAACACTCCGGGAACATCTATACAAGACACAGAAGCCCCCACTTCCATGGAAGCAAAGGCTTGACATATGCATTGGGGCTGCCCGAGGTTTACATTATCTACATACTGGTGCCAAGCACACCATCATCCACCGGGATGTGAAAACAACTAACATCTTACTGGATGAGAAGTGGGTGGCAAAGGTCTCTGATTTTGGATTGTCAAAAACTGGCCCGACGTTGGACAACACACATGTGAGCACCGTAGTCAAGGGCAGCTTCGGGTACTTGGATCCAGAATATTTCAGGAGGCAGCAACTGACTGAAAAATCCGATGTTTACTCATTTGGGGTGGTACTCTTTGAGATAGTGTGTGCACGCCCGGCTCTGAACCCAACCCTTCCAAAGGAGCAAGTGAGCTTAGCTGAGTGGGCCGCCCATTGCCTCAAGAAAGGCATTCTTGACCAAATCATTGACCCTTATCTGAAGGGAAAGATAGCACCAGAATGCTTCAAGAAGTTTGCAGAGACTGCCATGAAGTGTGTTGCTGACCAAGGTATCGACAGGCCATCAATGGGTGACGTATTGTGGAACCTCGAATTTGCTTTGCAGTTGCAAGAGAGTGCAGAGGAGAGTGGGAAGAGCTATGTTGGAATGCCAAGTGAAGAAGAGCCACTGTGTACAGATTCTAAAGGTAAGAAGGACCCTATTGGTTTTGAGGGCAATGTCAGTGACTCCAGAAGCAGTGGAATGAGTATGAGCATGGGTGGACGAAGCCTAGCCAGTGAAGATTCTGATGGGTTGACCCCTAGTGCTGTGTTTTCCCAGATCATGAATCCAAAAGGACGTTAAAATCTTGTATCTAAGAATTCCATACATGGGTTTTCCACTCAATTCATTTTCCAAGTATAATTCTTTCCTCTTGTGGTTCCTGACTTATTTTGCTTATGTAATATTATCCTCCGAGAGCAGTCACGAGGTTGTTATGGTCTGAATTTTAAGTTTTACCAAGACTATGTCTATTGCTCATTCGCCTTACCATTATTCGTGGTGTTATGTATTATAACATGAGATGGGGTGGGTCCCTGTTTGGTTGCGATGTGTTTGTGGGGACATTCGTGAATAGCTGTATCCAGTATAGAACAGGTTGTAACACGTTTAGCTTCGCGAGCTGTGTTATTTCACAAAATTTCCCTTTTGTCGGTGCTTCGTTCTTCCTTTTTTAGAGTTCAGTCAAAGTGCTGATAACTTCAATGTTGATTTTATTCTGTTTCCCTCTATATAATACTTTATTTGTTATTTTTTTTCTAGACTAAAAATTGTTTTATATTCAAAAAAGAGTATGAATAAAAAGAAAAAGAGTATGAATAAAAAGAAAGTAAGAAAATAAAAAAGAAAAAGAGAATAGAAAAAAGGAAATGAAAAAGGAAAAATAGAAAATAATAATGAAAAATAAGTATTATTTTATTTGGTATAAGATTTAAAAGAGAGAAAATGAAAGATTTTAATATAATTTTATTAAATTACCCTTATAATAAAATATAATAAAAATTATAAAACAAATAAAAAAAAGCCATCTTCCTGTATATTCATCATCATCACCAGCCCCCCTTTGTCTCTCTGAATATTCATCATTGTCTCTCTCTCTCTCTCTCTCTGTACTGTGTCTATATTCATCATGGTTGTCGACCCCCATCTCCTTCGACAGCGAACCCTTGATACTGTGGACATCTTCTTTGACGTCGGCAAGGCGAGTCCTTTAATAGACGGTATGTTAGTCAATTTTCTCTTCTTCTTTGAAGATAAGAAATAACAATAATCCAAATGAAAAAGGAATTTTAGTTTGAGAAATTGAAATGGAGATTACTGTAATTTCTCTTGCAAAGTCCACAAATATGTGAAACTCCTCCAACACAAAAAGGGCTTCCGAGTTTCGAAGGGTAGAAGAGGAATTGTACAGTGAATAGACTTCTTTTCCCTTTTCGCAGGGATTTTTCCATTGATGTTGAGATGGAAAAAAATTGTACAAAACCTATGGAAATTAGAATTTCATTTTCCATCTCTGAATGTATGGGAGAGCCACACCAAACAACGAAAAAAAGAAAAAGTATAATACTGGAATGAAACTCTCCTTTCCAGCATTCACCTCCTAAGATAATAAAGGCACATGAGACACAGCTGACAGATAAAGCGGATTTTTTTTTTTTTTAGGTGAGTGTCTACTACAATCTTGTGTCCTATATGTATTTAGATTTATTTTATATGTAACGAAAATCGTTCCTTCCAACTGGAAAGTATATTTTTGACAAAAAATAAGAGTACATTTTTTCATTGATGATCTTTTATTTTCAATTAGACGGTTATAATTAAAAAAAAAAAGGTTTCAAATCGTTCTTTTAATTCAAAATAGACGGTCACACTTATTAAAATGTACCCTCTATTTTCATGTTTCATGTTAGAAATAGAGAGAATCCGAATTCATGCCATTATTGGTTAGGCCTTTCTTCACCATGAGTCCCTCTTCACCAATCCATTATTAAGACCTTACGATGGTTGGACAGGGTTGTGAAAGATCAAAAGGGTCTCATCCTCCAACCTTAATGTATGTAAAGTACGAGGTAGTGCTCTAAGAACAAATGCAAAGTGAAACATTCTAACAAGAAGACACTTTTTCTTTAAAAAAAGATCTTCCCAAAACAGGCTTATTTAAATATAGACATAAATTTGAGTAGTCTCACATCAATGTGAAACACCATATTTACATCCAAAGCACAATCCTGAGACAAAACTCACTGCAAAACAAAATCAATACCCACAAATGTGAAAAGAGAACACCCATATAGCTTCTCGCTACTGGGAACGAATCTCTCTATTTAGATTCAGACTGAGCCATTGAATCAGTAATGGCAGCAATTTTCTTCTGCAGCTCTGGCTTGTTCGCTCCTACCAGTTTGTCAACCTGTTTTCCATCTCTGAAAAAGAAGAACGTAGGAGTTGCTTTGATGTCCCAGGAAGTGCTAAAGTCCTGAAAGATACCCAAAAAAAATGAAACAAACCCTAAATGATCATCCAATAAAGCTTCATCATTGATCGATATCGTCTCTAAATAAGGATTTCGGTGTCTTCCAAGTCATGTTAAAGGAATTTGAAACCCCTTCTATATGCACATACAATAGGAGTACAAGTTAAAATAAAAAGAGTAAATAACTGCTTTGGCCGTTGAAAGATTCTAACTGTCTTAATTTGGCCTTTAAAAAATTAAGTGTCTCAATTTAGTCCTTAAAAGACTGTAATTATATTAATTTAGTCTTTTCAATTGCTAAATCTCAAAATTTATCATTGTCAATCTCAAATTTTTTTTTGCTAAAAGTCACTTTGATAAACATATAGATGATATTGAGACACAAATGAAATCTCTGAAAAACTAAATTGAGACATTTAATCTTTTAAAAATCAAATTAAGACAAATGTTCAGGGACCTAGTTAGTAATTTACTCTTAAAATTATGAAATCATTAATACATGTAGCTTCACTACTTACAGTGAGTTCATCGACATCAATTACTAAGAACATAATAGATGGGTATTTCTCAGATAACTCGCTGAAAAATGGTGCAATCATCTTACAAGGGCCACACCACGATGCGCTGAAGTTTGCAATCACCTGTTGAACATCAGCAATTAAGTATTTCCAGAGGGATTAAGTTAAAGTACAGAGACAAGATTCTGGAATATCTGCAAGCAATTAAATCATCATAATAAAGAACACAAAAGCTTGACTTTGGAGTGTCTATGTATGCATGCTTGCTTATGTGCACGAACACCATGTATGAAAACCTAGATGGCAACAAATTTGACATAGCATGATAGGGATTAAAGTGTTCTTAAGGGGATTTTTGTCTTTTGCTTATGATAAGTAGGGGTATTTTCATCTTTTCGTATTAACTGAATTCTGTTTTTATCGTTTTCATGACTGTTGTATATTAATGTCCGATTACGGCATATTTTGGGTGTGAAGAATATGAATAAACCTCCCTTTCTGCATCTCTGATCCCTTCGCTCTGTTCTTACCTCTTTCTCAATCCTTCCTTCTCTCTCTCTCTCTCTCCGTCTTCCTTCCCAATTCTGTTATTAATTATTAATTGAATTCTTCTTTCTCAGTCCGCGACATTTTCTGAGATTTAATATAGCAATTCAGCACTAGTCTATCCGGAGTAAAAACATGCTTGATGAAGCAAAGTCAGTTTCTGCTGTACAAAGCTTTCCAGCAGACCCAACAAGAAAATATCCAGAGCATCTGCCATAGCCAATTTAGAAATTTTCAGCTTATATTATTAGTCTTCCAATGACATGAAAATTCCTTTTTAAGTTTCTTGTCAAATTAAATGACTGGGAATGAATTCCGCATACTGATTCTGAATAGGAAGTCAGAGTGTTTGGTCAGGTGCTAACGCAAGAAAACTATGATTTGTATAAATCAGATGTGGCAATCTCATTGTACACCAAGCTTAATGACAGTCAAAATATGAAGCAGTATTAGGTTTTGAAAAATAGAGGAAGTAGAATTGTCTAATCAGCATGGTACTCAAGGCATGAAAAGAAACAAATATTGCAAGGGTTTCTCAAACATAGATATCATAATAAAATATTTCCTCGGATGTATTATAAGGATTACAGTTTAGGAAGGCTTTGCTCTGGAAAAATACATATTTATTTATATTACCAAATACACAGACACAAGGCAAAACATGGTAAAACATTTAATAATTCAGTCAAACAACATAACAAAATGGTAATAATAGACAATAATGTCATCTCAAAACATAAAGATGGAAAACTTACAATTTTGTCATCCTTCTTTGCTTCTTCTATCTTTTGATCCCAAGATTCTTTGGAGGTAATAAGTTGCACATTCCCAGCAGCAAACTCCACATGATGATCAGAATCGTTATCCTTGGCCGAAGACTACAAGCATTAAAAATATGAAACTTCTCTTTCGATTAGTTTTTCCAACAAATTATGTATACTTATACAATATAAAGTATTAGAACCATTGAGGTTCAACAAAGCATGCAAAACTTCCATATACAGAAACTGTTCCTTCTTTCACCCGGAAGCCAGTAGTAGGGAGGAACCGAAAAGTTGGAACTTGTGAGGCTACAAGGCTGACAGAAGAAAAAACTTTTAGGTCACAGTTGGAATACTTGCATCATTCTGATTTAGCCATTTAGGTTTCTCAAAACCACTAACCCATCATAGATAAGTCAAATGGGGTGACACAAATAGAAAAAAACATCCTTTAATTGTTCGTGCTACCCCGTGATCCAGAAGTCACCTTTTAATCTCATTCTCATTCTTTGTTCTTTCTGTTTTCAGAAGTTAGGTCCAATACAATATTAACAGACTAGATGCCTATTATTTGAAGAATGGACAGCATCGGTTAAGTTACAGTTACACCCTATCTAGGAGTTGAAGTTGCAGCGTCAAGCGCAAAAGTCTCCATGCAACTAAAAAATAGCAATTAGTCCTTAAATTCTTTGCCTCTCTAACATCATCCACAAGACAGGAAAATATAACCCGACTACCACTAGTATCACTACTTACAACTAGAAACTCCCTTTCATTGAGCATGCCAAAAGTGACAGCCTGTTATTTTCTCACACCTAGTTTCCATTTGCTGTCACATCTTGTCACATTTATTTCTCCATTCTTGGTCTTTTACTGCCCTAATTCTATAATTGATAGTAATTACATTTGGATGCAATTAAATTTGGATTGTGTTGGTGGCAAAATTGGACTCTGTAGTCTTGAAATCGTGGCCATCCGTGTTGGATCAAACAGCTAAGATTGAAGGAACAATAAGCTGACCGCATGCAGTGATCTATCTCTTTTCTCCAATACTGGTCATCTGATCTAAAACAGATGGCCACGATTTCAAGACTACAAAGTCCAGTTTTGGTGTGCAACGTAGATAATCTGGATTCAATGTAATTCACATAGGCAGGTTGAAGGTGTCTCTGACTGTGGTTGTCACACTAAGAAACTATTGACAGAAAAAGAAAAGGCACATTAAAAGACTTTCAGTTATAGAAGGGTTTCATTATGCTATAAGAAAAGCCTTATGCCTTAAACTGATAGTGAGCATAAGTACAAAGATTGCAATTAATATGTCCAAATATTCTCACCTTAGCGAAGCAGTTCCCCATATTATTGTTTCAAAGCGACGAACTCGTAAACTTTAATGGTAGTATTGATACAACAACTGAAGCCTGGAAGCAGAAAATGACCAATTTTAGCAGAAAATATTTGCCAAAAGTCCATCAAAATTAAGAAAATAGTGTTTATACAACAGCTAATTCACAGACTGGTTGATAAATCTGTGCAATAGTTCATTCAACATCTCTTTAGTTTGTTTTGTTACCACTTACCCTCCCTGGTATTTTAAATCCAAGTTTTAACAAAAAAAATAATCATGTGAATGTTAAAACATTGAACAGTTTTTACTGTTAAAAACCAGTTTTGCTTTTATCTTGAAGAGTTTCATATTGTTGAGACTATTATGGGATCAAGTGGACAGCTACAATTTCCAAATGTAGCTTAACCTCAATAGTAAACCTTAAAAGACTGAAATTATTCTAGGTATAAGTCAAACATGTTTCCAAAAATACAATTGTTCATCATTTTATCATTCGCATGACTATTTTTGAAATACTTTAGAGTGGTTATGTAGTATTGAAACAAACCACAGGGCTGAATGAAACAGTTTAAAGCACAATACAAGAGGCAAACTGAGGCAAGTTCGAACCGTTTTATCAAAATTTACTACCTGACAAATCTTTGAGAGAAAAGAATCATAATCAACTCTAATGTTGGAAAAGAAAATTGATAAAGTAAAAATCAAAAGAAGCAGAGAAAAATTTCAACTCTTGAAACCACTTATTCTTTTTATATTCATGCATTTCCAAGAACACTGAAGGAGAAAACGAGAGAATCAAGTGAAAATAAAAAAGACCGAAGATCAGAGAAAAAGAGTTATCCACAATCATGGAAGATATTTGTGTATCAGACTCAGAGCATTGCTTTAACTGCAGAGAACACTGAGAGAAACCGTACTAAGGGAAGAAGGAAATAGTCTTCAAAAAGTCAGCTTTCCGTCAATTTCCATGCAAGGAAGAAAAGAAACATAAAAAACATAGAATTAAACGAGACCCCATAACCTAGTAAATGTCGGAGAACAAAAATCCAGCGTAGAAAGCGGTGCAAGGTACTGAAGGGAGATCGATTAGATTGTGGTAGCTAATTAAGCAGTGAGAAGGAAGAGTGAAAACCTAATTTGCAGAATCGGGATGAGGAGGAAGGAGAGTATTCCGACAGAAGCTCCGACAAAGACACAGAAGATATGTCTGAAGACAGAAATATCGATAAATACTACAAATCAGATTGCCGGAATGCTCTAAGGAATCAATTGATTAATTAATAAATTGATTAATTAGAATTTATGAGAAGTGAGAGAAGAAACTGTTGTTTGTAACTGGCAATCGAAGAGTTAAAAACTGTTACGGGAGGGAATACGGCCGACAGTTTCAGACTCACATTTCCATGCAGGCTGACAGTTTTTATCTTGAATTCAAATTAAAAAAAAAATGTGAACTTTGAAGTAATATTTTATAACTTTGTTCATAAAAATCGGACCCGATTAAATTAAAAAATTAAGGGCTTATTTAATTTAGATATTTTTTATTTTTATTTTCACTGAAAATAAAAAATAGACTTAAAAATACGTTTGGTTGAGTTAACTGAAAACTTTTTCTTGAAAACATCTCTTAAAATAAGCCTAAATCTGAAAACACCAAAAAAATATATTTAGTATTTCAGGAAATGAAGATTGAAAATGAAAACAAAAAAATATTTTCACAAATCAAACACACCCTAATTAACTGATCACATAAATAATTAGTTTTAATCTAATAAATTAGTTAATAAAAAATGGGTCAAAAATTAATGAAGTTGGTCAAAACCTCTAAAAAAAAAAAAAAAGACCAACACACTCATACCCACATTTCCATGCTGACTCTCAGTTTTTATCTTGAACATTTTGAAGTAATATTTTATAGCATTGTTTAAAGACTGAATTGATCGGGTAGATTGAAAAATCAATGAATCGATCAAAGAAATTTTTTAGTTTAATCTAGTTAATTAGTCAGTGAAAAAACTAATGAAAAACTAGTAGAAGCAGTCAAAACTTTAAAACAAAATTGTACAACTGTGAAGTTTAATGGTTGAACTAGGTTTAGTTTTTTTATTTTATTTTCTCTAATTTTTATGAATATTAATATGTTATTCTAAGTATAAGCACTGTTAATATAATATTTTGCAACTAATTTCAAATTTTATTTCACATTTATATATTATTTAGATTAAATATTATAGTTATAAATATACAAAAATGTTTAATAGCTTGTCTAAGTTATTTATAAGTTTGTCAAACCTAAAAATAATAAGACTTATTAATTTATTATATTAGATTTTTAATGTATAAATAAAAAATATATATTTATTTACAACCAGTTTAACTATATTTTAATTGTGGTCGAACTAATAAACTTTGAACTAATTCTCTTAATTTTGACATTGAAAGATCTTTATGTCTTTATAATTTGTTTTTTCAAATCATATTTAATTAGAGCTCAATAAATTTTTAAGTAGTAATAGTTGAAAAATCAAAAAAAAAATTGTGCATGTCAAACGAAAAAATATATACAAACATTGATATTGTATAAAACTATAAATATACTATTAACTTAATTTGAAATTATCTAATCTCAATGTTAGGACGCTATATACATATCCGCTAGTGGCTTATCATATATTGAAGAGTGTATGTCAATTGTTTCTTAATTTGTCTCAAAATAATTTAATAAAAACAAAACATATAATCAAATTTTAAATTATTAAATTGTTAGATTTCCTCGACTATCATAAATCAATATTTTATTTGATCCATTTATTATATTATCCAGATTTAATAATTAATTATTTATGAGTTTATGAGAATGAAATTGAGCCTTGTGTGGGCTAACTAATTATGGGAATGTCAACCCATTAATATTTCACAATGAGAAGTTTCTACTCTCTGCTTATATATGTGGTGTAACAGTTCCATTGAAATAACACCCTCTGAAAGCATATGAGGCTAAGAGGACAGTTTTATTCTCCTTAATTCTTTTCTTTTTTTTTCTTCTATGTTATTTATACTCGATCATCAATTACCATCATGAGTTTTGCCGCTTCCCCAAGTAAACATATTTTTGTTATTATTCATATATGCTATAGAAGTACCTGCAATACTTATATAGAAGAATTGTTTACAAATTCGTTCAATTGGTATCAGAAATCAGGTTATTAGATTGTTCTATGACTATATGAAATTAAAATCTTATTATGATTTATATGTTTGTTCATATTAAAAAAAAAAAGGTGCCATCATATTGATGATAATGTCGTTATCCCTGTATTTAATTTACTTTCTCTTGTTGCTAATTCCCATGAGAAAATGTCCAATTTCTTTGTTCTTAGTTGAGATTTCATATTCATACATTGGCCATATACATATTCCTTGTGCAGCCCATCAGTAATTCCTTTATCCCAAATTCCGATCCGTTAGTCTAGAACCTCAACATTGATATATTGATTTACAATTGAGGAATTAATTGTGACTGAGAATCTTCTTGACACTTTTGGTTTGTTGCCTTGAATTGGTGGATTATTAGTTTTGATGCCAAAAAGGCAAAACAAAATTGCGGGAAAGAAACTAATGCCAAAGGAGAAATTAGGGTTTTGTCAGGGAATGTTATGGTGAAAGGTCTTGCAACTTTTTTTGCTGTTGAAACCAAAATAATCTTTTTGACGATTAGATATTTATTTTAATTTAAATTTGACGTACTTTAGTTTAAACAATTATCTTTTTTGGTCAAATATAAATTATTTTGTGTTAAAGTCGTAAGGGTATTTTTATTATGAAACTCTAAATTTGTGTTTTATTTATAATCAAGAGAAATTTTAGGGTTATTAATGGATTATGTGCTTTTATCTCCATGAAAATCTTGTGATTACGTAATCGAGGTTTTTACTCTACAAAAATTGTATCTTCCAATCATAATTTCTATTCAGGTAATTGATAGTCTAGTGAATTTACTGATTGAAATTTTTAAAATTCATGATTATTGAGAATTTGTGATTTCGTATCTTTTATGATTGAATTTGAGATTACAATAAGAGATTCAATCAGTATATAGAATTTGGGATTGTAATATATCATTTATATATATAAAATTTGTGATATGTGATTGTGATATATCATAAATTTGGATTCAATCATGAAAATCGTCATTATTGTCTATATCACGTGGTTTTTTGAAGATTAGTTTTAATAATGGCAGAATCACGTCGATTGCATATATATTGATCTGGAGAATTTTCACAATTATGCAACATGACATATTGACTTATCAATTCCCTCAATTTGGGATATAATATATTAGTGCATGATATGGAATATAATATATTGAATATGATACATGACAATTCAATATATTAGCTTATCAATTTGGGATAAGTAATGTCCGTGATACGCTAATATGAAATTGATAAGCTAAACTTTATTGATGAGTATATGTCAATAACGTGATATATGTGAATTAAGTGATATATATTGTTAACAATATAACTTGATTGAATCTAGAAACAATGTTGACAATGTTATTGAAACATGGTGTGATTTTTTAAAATTTTGATACACATAGGAATTTGGGATTGTAGTCAACCATACATATATTTGGGATTTAATTTGTATATATTTTTTATCTCAATTTTTTATGTATGCCTAAATAATTTTAATCATAAGTGTATTGATCAAATTTTTTTTTTTGAGTTTTACTTGTGAATTTGGGACTGAATATGTCAAAAATCTTAATTGTATATTATACTCTCTAAAATTTGGCCTTTTTTTTAATGGACATTATTATCTGTTAAATATTTCTCACACTCTCCTAATAGCACCATTGTGTATTTTAATTATTTTAGAGACAATTTGTAATTATTTGATTACTTAAATTATATTGATTTATTGTAAATTGTTTCTAAATGATTTGCCAAATTATTTTGATATCCAAAGATGTTATTTGGATAATTTTGTGAGGTTGTAAGCTCGCCTATCGCAGGTCCAATATTTGGTGTTATTTTTGTAAATAATATATATATATATATATATATGTCTTTTTTTCAAAATAATTATAGCTTGAAAAAAGGGGAAAATAACAATCATTGTGACAATAAATAATTTATTTTGAAATACCATCAGTGTATACACCCTATCAGAGTGACATTAATATATGTTTCTTGTAGTAAATATTTCTCCTTTTTTTTTCAGTGTTATATTTTTGTATATGGGTTGAATCTAATTTTGTTTATATTTCTCCTAATTCTTGGTTGCTCATTTTAACCTAGAGCTTCACCAAATAGATGTTAAAACAACATTGTTAAATGGTAATTTTTCAAATGATGTGTACATAGATCAATCTGATAGTTTTTTTTTTTTAGAAATATGGTCAAAAGCAAGGTTTCATAATCGGACCGGTCATTGAACCGAAAGGGGCATCGGTTCAAGGTTCAATGATCGGATCGCGGTCGAACCGTTATCGAATCGGTAGTAATTAAAAAATTAAAAAAATAAAATATATACATAAAAATAGTGAAATAAGTTATTTCAAATAACTATATAATTATAATTACATATCAACATATCATAATTTATATATATGTGCAAATGCAAAATTAATTAAAAATAATATTTAATATTCAATTACACAAAATGTGTTTTAACAAGATAACATATTCAAATAAATATTTATAAGTAACAACAAAAATAAACCAATTAATCAAAAAAAATTATCATTTATCAATTATTACTTTATAAATTGACTATATAATTAGTTAGTTTTCAATTTTTTCAACATCTAATAATAAAATAAGAAAAACAAAGTGACCAAAGTGACCAAAAAAAAAAGAACCGGTTAGACCAGTGAACCGGCCAGTTTGGCCGGTTCAATCGGTTCAAAGCCGGTTCAACCGATTTTTGACCAGTTCGAATACTAACCAGTTTTTAGGGGTTAACCAGACCAAACATAGGACCGGTTCCCGGTTGAATCGGCCGGTCTGGTCCAGTTCTGAAATCAGTGGTCAAAAGCATATAGTGTGCAAATTAAAGAAATTCATATACTATTTGAAATAGGCCTTGAGGCAATGTTACCTAAAATTTCACCATGTTATCATTTTGATCAACTTCAAGGAAAATGTGTCTCATTAATATTTTTACATGATGACTAGTGGAAGTAAGTTTGTGCTTTTAAATATTGTACTCTCAGTTTTTAGCTTGAAATTTTATGAGTATTTTTTATTCTACTAGTGACACTTTGGTATATCATAATCTCTCTGTTGATGTGTCATAGTCAAAGAATTAATTTTTGGTCTATATGTGAATATTATATTTTTAAATATAATTGCTGATGATTTATATAACTGTAAACTCACCTATCGTAGGTATAATTATGCAAATTTTATGAGTTGAATGATTAATTTTTTTAATCATTATTTTATTACATTAAAAATAACTATACCCTATCTGTGTGTTATCATAAATATAATTTGTTGTACAATGCACTGTTAGTTTTATACTTATGTCAATTATCTTTTCAGTATCCTATCAGTATTTGAAACTTTGGTGATATAAAATTTATGCATTGTAATTATTATATTTCTTATTTATTATAGCTTGAGACCCTTAGGCTGGACCATAGTAAGTGAAAAATTTTTCTAAATGGCATGATTGGCTGTGCATACAGAACCATTTAATTCTCTTATTGCATGATAACATTGTGCATATTAAATGTTTCCTTTTGTTATTTTGCTAGCTTCTTTGTCTATACTTGACTGCTATCAAGACTTTGAATGAGACCAATTTTGAGAATTTGAAATAATTGACTTTCACTAATATGGACTTGGTTTTGAGAGAAGAAAAGCCTTGTGCTCTTTCTACCTCATCCAGTGCTGCTGAAAAAGCTTCTCGTAAAAAAATGAGAACACTTAAACAAGGTGTGTCTCATGGTGTTGAAATGCACTATAGAGAAGTTAATTAGACAAAACATTCTAGAGACTAAAAGGTCTCATATACTTCTACTGCTGATAGTTTAATGTATGCTCAAGTTTGTATTCGTCCCAATCTTGCTTTTGTTGTTTATACTTTAGGGATATACTTAAACAACCTAGATTTTGGTCATTTGAAAGCCATGAAAAGGTCATAAGATATTGCAGGGAACTAAGGATCATGTGTTGACCTATAAGAAGTCTGATCAACTTTAGGTCATTAATTATTCTGATTCTTATTTAGCATGGTTGCCTTAACAACCGAAAGTCTACTTCTGACTCTTTTTTTTTTATGATGACATAAATAGCTATCTCTTAGAAGAATGTTAAATAGACTATTACAGCTACTTCTACCATGTAGGCAAAGTATGTCGCTTGCTATGAGCCTACTTGTCAAACCATATGGCTGAAAATCTTATCTCTGGTTTCAATCTTGTGGAGAGTCTGGCCAGACCTCTGACGATCTACTATAATAACTCTGCTGCTATATCTTTCTCTTGAAACAATAACATTTCAGCACGAACAAAACATTTTTAACATTAAGTATGAGTTCGTGAAAGAGAAGATTCGAGAGTCACAAACCAACACATAGTACATAAGCACAAAGCTTATGGTTGTAAACCCACTAACTAAAGGCTTGACAACTGGAAATTTTCAAAGTCATGTGACTTGTATGAGTGTGATTAAAGTTGATGATATTGGAGTTTAGTGGGAGCTCCGTTTATATTTCATCTGTTTTTGGCAATTACTATTTTCTTTTGATATTTTTTGTCTTGAGACATCTATGGACTTCGCCAATTTGATGGCCATATTATTTTGTTAAATGTCATACTTGATTCATATATATTCTGTTTATATTATGACATTTTGATATGATTTTATAAAGAGACATTTCGACCCAGTCTCATTTTGTATTATGGCATCTTAGGTGGGTTCTTGGACCATTTGTTAGGACTGCTTATTAGTAATGCATGTTCTGATACCAGTTTCATATATATTACTCAAGTCTTTTGATGAGCATTGAGTATTTTGACATGTTTGATGTCAATGTCTCTATTGGATATGATTTTTTACATTGTCAAGTATTTATCACCTTTTGTGGTTTGATTTAAGGATTGATGTCTTATTATGATAGCTCATAATGACAATATTGTTGAATTATTGAATTTGGAAAGTATTTATTTTTCTTCAAACATATGATTTATGTTGTCTAAGTGGGAGATTGTTGGATTTTCTATATGGACTACCATAAATCAATATTTTATTTGATCCATTTATTATATTATCCAAATTTAATAATTAATTATTTATGAGTTTATGAGAATGAAACTTGGCCTTGTGTAGACTGACTAATTATGAAAATTGTAACATCCCGCATTTTTATTTCCTTTAAAAATAATATTTTTCTCTAAATCAGTTTACTAAATAATTTTCTAAATAATGTCTTTTCAAATAATTATGGATGTCACTATTCATGAATTTTACTATTCATGTGTATAGTAACCTCACAGAAAAATTGATAGGATTCTCATTAATTATGTCTGAGTTTAAATATATACAAAAATAATTTACATAATATTTACTATTATCTTTACATCTTTGTGTCATAAACTACCATAAAATATATTTCTACACTTCAATCTCATCATTAATATCATCAAAGCCTTCCTTTTTGCCATTTTTCCTGAAATAATCAATTTTCTAAAAGTGAGATATAAAATATCTCAGTAGCTAGTCACTTTATTAAAAATATGTAAATACATGAGGGGATCATTTCAGTCATAAAAGTATAACATCACACTGATAATAATTAAATTTCTCTTATTCACTATGTAGAACAAGATTTATAAAATAAATTCTGTAAAAACTGATTATGCACATAGATATCATAAATCATAAATAATCATACTTTTATGAAAGACTAACTACCTTATGAAGAACGAGCCTTAAATATAGATCTAAATCTCTTTTTCTTCTCATATTTCTCATAGTCTTCTCTCTTCTTTTTCTTCTTTTCTCTTCCTTTCTCTTTTCTCTTTCTCTCTCTCTTCTCTTTCTTTCTCTCTTCTTTTCTCTTTATCTTCTCACTGTGCACTCCCTTCACACATTCCTACAAATATATATATATATATATATAAATATTTTATCATTAACTTTTCCTCATTACCCCACCGTTTGTTTGTTTTTTTCTTTCATTATCTTTCTCTTTTTTGCTCTCCTCCATCCACATATACACACACATTACTTTCTCACTTTTTCTTTGGCTAAAACTAATAAAAGATCTCAAATTTTTTTATTCTATTCAATTAGGTCCCTAATCAATGATAAAATTCTATTTATGTCTTTCAAAAAAATTCTTAATAACTATTTTATTCTTAATTACTTGCTCATTTATTTATTTAGCCTCATTTTTTAAGGTAATTAAATTTGAGATATCACAGGAATGTCAGCCCATTATAGTTTCCAAGGAGAGCTCCCTACTATCTGTCTATATATGTGGTGTAATAGCCCTATTGAAGTAACACTCTTTAAAGGCATATTAAGCCAAGATGGCAGTTTTACTCTCCTTAATTATTTTTTTCTTTTTTTCTATATTATTTATATTCAATCATCAATTATCATCATAAATTCTACTGCTTCCCCATATACGTATATTTTGGTTATTATTCATATAAGTTATAGAACTATATGTAATACTTGTATATAAGAATTGTTTACAAATTCCTTCATAAATGCCAGCCACCTTAGGCTAATTTAAATAATTGGAAAGGTGAAGATGTAGGTAAAGAATTAAAACATTTAAATTATGTATAACAAAACAACTCATAATATTATGTAGAAAGTATCCATTTATTATCCAAGCGTTTATGCCAAATCTCAATTATTCCCCAATACACTGTAATTTTAGTAAAAATAGAGTTCAGTCTTTTTTTTTGTTTAACGGTTTGGACTCCCCCAATTTTTTTTAATTACTGTCTTTTTTATTATATGGCGTTGTTTTTTTTTTTTGTCTTTTTCAAAAAAGAAAGAAGAATCGAGTTTCCTTAATTTTTTTTATTTGAATTATGAACTGGACTTCCTTTTTTAATCTTTGTCTTTTATTTTAAATTATATGACGTTGCATTTTGTTTAAAAATTTGGATAAGGAAGTAAATTTAATTTTTTTAAAAATCTTTTTTTGTTAATTAAATTTCTTAAAATTATTACTTGGGTATTAGATAAATTTGTATTAAAAAAATTAAAAATATGCTTCAATGAAGGAAGAAAAATGCAGAGTGAAAATGGCAAAATATTTGACGGGATGGACGAAGAAAGAAGAGTGAAATGAAGATTTCAAAATAAATTAGCCTCAGTAATCAAGTGCTACAAGAATCCCCTCTTCAAAATAGTTTGTTAAGAGAATGCAACTTATAAAATTTCAGAAAATGATGACTAACCTATCAGTGTCATTGAGTTTAACTTTAAAATTAATATATATATATATATATATATATATTGGATTGCTTAAATTGAAATACATCCATCTCAATTAAAATAAATTGTATCAGTAGCATGATCTAAAATATTATATGAACCACAATGACACAACATTAGTTTTATTTTGTACAAATAATGAAGAAGGTGTTTCATAGTTGTTGACCACATATAAAAAGACATAACTCCCATCAGGTGTCTTGTGGTCAAAGATATATATTTTTCATCTTAATTATTTAGATTTAGGTATATCAGATTGATGAAAAGAAGGGTGTTTAATATTACTGGAACGAAATTAATTTTGATTAATACACAAATACATGACAAAAGAAATAAAAAAGAAAAAGATAGACATGTGGTTGAGAAGATGTGTGGGACCCAAGTGTGTGAATGAGTATCATGTGATTAAAAAGCACAAAGTAGAAAGGAAGTGAAAACGATAATTAAGTGCAAATTAAGTTTGTGATCACGCCAAAGTCAAAATAATCTCTCAATAGTTCAAGAGACTGGGCTCAAATGAAATCTTAGTTGAACTTAACACAATAAGAGAACTTAGTGGATATAACTTTAATGCTTACCTTGTCCTATTTTCTCTTTTCCAAATTTTAAAGCCTTCTATCTTTTTCGTTAAAGAAAAACCTAAGCTTATTATGTTTATAAATTTATAAAAAAAACTAAGAAGAAAGATTAAACAATTGAATTTGAATCTTTTGATGGCATTCCTAAAAGATGTAGCTTAAGTAGGGGGATATAGTAAATGGAAAGTGTAACGGTTGTAGTAGAAGTAGAAAGAAGATATATATATATATATATATATATATATATATATATATATATATGGCAAAAATAGTATTTTGATTTGTGTTTATTTTAAGTTTTATTTTAATCATCCATCGCTCAAATGTTTCATATTAGTCTTTTATAATGAAAACATTACATTGTTTCAATCATTTTCTGTTAAATCTATTAGAAATTCTAACAAATATAACACTTCATTCTAATATTGACATGGACTCTATAGTTGGCTTAACGAGGTAGATTAATCATTTAATAACCTATTTTAAAGAAAGACATTTACTCAGCCCATAAAAATTCTTGGGACTTAGGTGGAGTGGATTGGCTCTTGTGTGTTATTTATTTATTTATATATTATATTTTAAACTTCAACTTTTTTTTAGAAGTTTAATTTTATTTTTTAAAATTTTCATAATTTTAATATCTAATTTTTGTCATTCAAAATAATTAAAATTACATTTAAAAAATGAATTATTTTAAGATTTAATATATTTTTTTAAAAAAAATTAATTTAATTTTTTAAAATTTAATTATTTTAATATCTAGTTTCTATCATTAAAATATTTAAAAATATATTTTTAAACAAAATAAATAAATTTATAGAACCAACCCATAACTATTAATAAATTAAAATGAATCGTAATGTTTTAACTATAAATTATATAAAATTGGACTCAACTTCACCTGTACTCACAATTAACAAGGTTTAGATTGGGATGAGTTGAGCCGGGCATTTAATTGCTCTAGATGAGAGTAAAGTGTACAAGCTGAATGAATGAGTGTATGGTGGAGACTTATGAAGTGTAAAGCAGATAGTCAGAGGATTCTGCCAACCTGGACTGAGGTGTGAGTTGTGACACATAATTAATTATTAATGCAACTAAATATATATCAATAAATCCTTCATTCATTCCTACCAAACAAATCACTATTCCCACGGTTTAGGAATGAGTAAAATAATAGTTCAACGTTTAATTATATTTATTATCATTTTTCTTTTTTCGGAGTTTTGGTGATGGAGCACTAAATTTATTAAAATACTCTTACAAATACGTAATAATTTAACCCAGTTTCTAGAGATAATCCAACTTGACACACGTAGGACAATTAAGAGACAATAACATACTTTTTCTACATTGCTTCAAAGAAGATACTGACAACACAAGCATGACACAAATAACACCCAGTTCGTGCCTTTGTATCATGACACAACATCACACTGGCTAAAACAATAAGTTCTTATAACAAATTAAGACACCACCTTCCCTTCCCCCCCTAAAACAAGAAATAACCAAATGTCACTCCAGATAACTGGAAGACACAAAAAGAAATCCACAACACATTTTTCATAGATGCCATCCATCCAATATACAAAGTCTACACCAATCAACCCATGGCATACTTTTGGGTCCAGCTGCGTGCAGTAGCTTCATACTTGGCACGGTCAGTTTTGTACATGTGAGCAATCTCCGGTACAAGAGGGTCATCGGGATTTGGATCGGTCAGCAGCGAGCAGATTGATAGAAGTACCTAACATGTCATGCAAATTATAGACCCATGATTTTCAAAACTCTAATACAGGACAAAATCATATAACATTTATCCAAGCCAAACACAATGTTGGCAACAGGTTCCACACAGAAGTAATTTCAGAGAATTCATTGATGAAATAGCCCAGCCTATATGCATGATGCACTAATGCAAAAATACACAGAATGGAATAATACTAACGCAATGAAAAAGGGAAAAATAATACCAAGTGCAGAGACACTTCAGGAAAAAGTATTCCATTCCTAAAGGTCTGCTTCAGTAAGAAAACTAGCAGCATGTTTGGCTGCTTACCATGTAATGATATAATGGATAAAGTAATAAGAAATATAGTGAGAATTTATTCAAATTACCCTCTTCAAAAACGCTAAACTTTCCCCCTTTTTTTTTTTTAAAAAAAAGTAGGGGTATTTTACTAGTATTTTAGTAAAATACCCCATTTTCATTCCCATTCCTTTTCCTTTTCTTCATACCAAGCATACCCTTATTAACCCTTCCATCCCCAACAAACATCAAGCAACTGGTGAATTTGGATATTCTTCAAGAATTCAGGTTTAAGATTTCCTAACCAAGTGGACATAGAAAACTAGTCTCCTAAATTATGTTGACATAGGCAGATGTCAGCAATCACATCTGACAACCAGTTTTGTGATTTGTAAAAAAATATGGTTATAAACATCAAATACAAAGCTCTACCATTTAATATACTATCATGCCAAATTCTTGTAAAAAAGAAAACAAAGACATGCATCTTGCCACGCTTGTTTGCAATATTGTCAACAAATGCAAGTTTGGAGATGGTATGATAATCATCCAAGAAAGCCCTGCCACCGGCAAATTTCATAATAAGTTAGTTGAAGAAATTAAACAAATAAGGCAACTAAAAAATGCTTTGATTGTGATCAATGATTGTCCGTTCTGTCCAAAAATAATAATAATAATAAAAACAGCATTTTGTAACTCTTATTATACTAGGTTCATGCCAATTAACTCCATATTTATTTCCACATATCTTATATTCAATTATAGAAAGTCAAACCTTAGAGATGGTAAGGGCGGGGCTCCACTGTTCCTTCAGGATATCAAGACAAATGCTACCATTGCTATTAATATTTGGGTGGAAGACCTTAGTCCTAAATGCAACCTGCATGAGAAAGGTCAAGAGATCTCAAAAAGCATTCAAACTACTTAACAACTTGAATGCAAAACATTATGCCATAATGCCCATAAATAAGACTACCTTAGGGGGCTTGAATGGATAGTCAGGAGGAAAATGAATGGTAACTAAAAATACTCCTCCAGCATATGGGCTATCAGAAGGGCCCATAATGGTTGCTTGCCAATGGAACATGTCTTCAGCAACTGGACCTGTTATAAACAATATCTTGTATCAGCTTTATAGAAATATTTGGCTTCAATTAGATAAAGGGGCTCCTTTAAAATTGGCAGCCTTTTAACAATGGATATGCAGAGAGCAACACAGACAAATAATTGCTCATATTTTGTTTATAGTCATAAACAGAGTTTCAATTATTACTGATAAATTTTAGTTCTACTTCTACATAATTTGTACAATTGCTTCTAACCATGAGCAACCCGAGTAAGAAGAAAAAATCTACACAGTACCTCATCAATTATAAAGTAAGCTTCAACGACAACCAGAGCCAGAAATTAGCATCCTTTGCTAACAGAAATTAGCACCCTTTGCTGACATCTGAATTATGGCCATGAATAAAAATAATAGGCAATTTACACATAATATAAATGTGCTACACATAACAAAGATTAAAATTTTGTACAGAATTAGTTATTTAAGATAATTATAAGATATTAACCACATAATGAAAAAGACAACAAACAATAACACAGCCTTATCCCACTAAGTGAGATCGGCTACATGAATCGCACGACGCCATTGAACTCTATCAATGACCAACTCTTTAGATATCTCATTTAGAGACATTGCCAAAGGTCCAACATCTATGTTCCTCTGGAATAGCATATTATGTGCCTACTTAACTATAGCTTGATAAGTTCATTAAGCACATCAAGTCAGAAGGAATGAACAAGTAGAAACATCAGTGAAACAGCCATTTTAAAATGAAAGAAAAAAAGCGGCAAAAGTAAGTCTCCAAGTAACAATCATGTATTAAGAGACTGATCATTCATAATAATGATTTAAAAGACAAAATGGTAAACAAATAATAGCGCAAAAGTAACTTATAGCTATATAAACCTGCACTGCAAGATGTCGGTGGATCTTTCTGCAAGTCCTTGAGCTCCTTCAAGATACGCTTCGAAGCCATGGTACTTTGGACCTGCCACAGAAAAAAACCGTATCCACAAATTTAGGAAAAAACCATTGGTCGTACGTAACAGGTCAAATACAGCAACAGCGACGAAGGAAAAAAAAATCAAATTTTCTGTCAGGAGGCGCGTGAAATGGTAAAACGGTATCTCATCCACACAGATAACAGATCTCAACCCACAAGGAAAGCACAAAACACCAATCAGAAGGCAGAAATGACAAGATGCGGAGAACCCTAGAAATGAAATGAAATGGGGAAATACGAAGAGGATCGAGAGATACCTGAGATGAGACGAAGAGAGCACAGTACGAGGGAGGGATTTGAGAAAGGCGATGGGATTCGTATAGCAATAGCGGAAGCCTTGAGGGGGGCGATCCCCAACCCAGCCAGCCGCTTCCAAAACTTCTCAAAGATCAAGACTTGCCCTTTTGCGCTTCGATATATACACATCAAATGACACCCTTATCCGCTTCATCTTTTGTTATTCCACCCTTTGTCCCCACTTTTGTAATATCCCACAACAAATTATAGTGCTTTTGTAATCAATTTATACATCCTCTAAATAAATGTCTCAAAATTATTTGCATGAATTTTTCCTTCAGAAATAAAATGTACTGTTCTGAAAAAAGGTAATTTAATTTGGTTAAATTATATTTAGAATTATTTTAATTTTATATATTATATTCAGCTACCTTAATATTTTAATATATATTACAAAAAAATTTCTTTCAATATATTTTTTTATTAAACTAACTAACTTCTTATATAACACAAAATTTTAATTTTAATTTTAACATGAGAATAAAGATAGTTAAATAATGTTAACATTTAATATGAAACTATGATGTTATTTTGACTAAAATAATCACTATCATTAAATAATTTTATTATTAGTATCAACATATGTTGTATAAAAAATTAACCTTAATAATACAATATAAACTAAAAAGGAGTCATGTGTAATGTTTAAAATTAAAAGAGTGTCAAAAATAATTTAACTGAGTTTTAAAGAATATTTAATGTAATTTGCTATTATAGAAAATATTAGGTTAGAAATTAGGCAAGATAAACCAAGGACTTTTAGAAAATTAAATTATTGAATGATAATTGCTTTGGATTCTAATGAATTTTTTTTTTAGCCATTTTTATATTTTTAGAAAGAAGAATCGAGTTTGTATTTTTTTTTTTAGTAAAATTATTACCCACTCAAAGGCCAATCACTACTACTAGGGGGAAAAGTACGTGGCCCACGGGCTAAACCGAAACTATTCGTAAATGAGCGGTCATAGGTTAAGCATTTTATGCTTATTTAAAAACATACCTAAATGGGTTTACCTGTTTAAGGCTGCGAGCTAACCTTTTTTTTTTATAATTTATAACTAAAATTAACAAAACTACACGACAGCTAGAGCTATTAAAACCGGCCAGTCCGACGGGTTGAGCTCGTTTAGCTCACTTTTTTATGTGGGCTGGGTCTTTAAAAACTTGTCATTTTTTTTTGTCAAATTTTTTAGGCCAAACTCACCTAACCCACAGGTTATGCGGGCTAACTCACTTAACCTACGAGCCAACTCGCGAACCTTTTTTTTTTATACTTAATGGATTTGGGATTATATATAATATGTTTATATATGTGGTTTAAATTTTACTATGCCTATTGCCTTTGCTTTAGACAAATAACTAACTAGGGAATGGATATTGAACTATTGATATTACTATTATATGCATTTTTTTGTGTGTCACATGAATATAGTTGATTGATTGGTCGGTGGCTATCAAATTAATATTTGATAATTGATTTAAATGAAATAAGGTGTACAGTGTACTAGTTCAATAAATTAACATTAAGGAACCAATCTTAATTCAGGAAAAAATTGATGGATATTAATAGAAAAAAAAAATAAAAGAAAATAAGTTTTCAAATTTTTTATAATTTTATTCAGAAAAAAGTACAAAATTAATAATATAAAAAAATTACAATTGGCACTTTTAGTTAAAAAATCATGTAATTAACCCAAAAGTAAAATTATAATTGACAAAAAAAAAGTGGGCTGGCCCGTTTAGCCCACTAACTCATAAAAAAAAAGGTGGGTCGTGTTGGCCCTGCCAACTTTTATTCAGCTCGCCAACGAGCTAGCCCGAACCTGCTGGACTGGCCCATTTTGACACCTCTGACAGTAGCACTGGCACAGTGAGCTCAACACCTTAGTCCTCAAATCCTTACTCCTTAACACATTTAGATCTCATCACCTTAATCTTCTTCTTTGCACGTGGCACAACATAGCACCTCAATCTTCTTTGCACAACATTAGCACCTCAGTCTTCTTCGTCTCCATCTCGCGTCATCTTTGTTGAGCCTAGATTCAGTCTTCATATCTATCAATGCGCTTTTCACTCTCAATTGCACCTCGCTCTCAATCTCAAGTTCCAGCCTAGATTCAGATCGCATAGTCACACATCCACCTCACCTCGCTTGTGCCTAGTACTTTCCTCCCGTCTTCGTTTGATTTGAGGGAGTGAGGCTCTTAGACTAAAATGCTCTGTGTGTGAGTCTCCTATTTCTATTTCCCTTTCATCGTCCCTCCTCCGACTTTGGTTCTAATAGATTGATTTGAATATACTGCCATTTTTTGTATGATTTTGAGCTTTAAAAAAAAAAAGACCACCAATTGGATCGTTTACTTGCAATTTAGTCACACCGTTTATAAATGAGTCAGCTTGTTTACAACCAACCAACTATAGATCGTCTTGCGATCAGACTATTTAACCTGTTAGTCAGCGCTACCAATCATGTATCTCTAAAATGCAATTCCATTATCTTTTTCAAAAAATTTAACAGCTTGCATTTGTGGGCTTTAGGGAAAAAAAGTTTGGGGTATTGGTAGAAGTTAAAGTCAAATAATATTCCTATTTTTTTTTTAGTAAAAAGAAGCGAAGAGATCAATACGCAGAGTTCACAGAGTAAACGACAGTGTGCGACCAGAAGCTTTGGATCAGCAAAACCAAATGTCAGATGTCGTATTACAGCGCTAAAGAGTGATCAGGCGGCAAAAATGCGCAAGATTCGAGAAGGAAAGCCCTAGCTTTCGTTGCGTCTCTGTTCTCTTTCACCGAACCCACCGTTGTTCGTTTTGGTGCAGTTTTCCCGAATTTTGCAGATTACGCAAAGTGAACAGTCTCTGATTTATCCCAAGTCCCAACCATTTCGTCCGCCATTACGCCCCTAAAAACTTTCGCATTATACCGGTAAGCAAGCATCTCTATGTTACCTTTCTATTCGCTGTTTAACTTTTTTCCTGATCAAAAGAACTTCCTTTTTTTTTTTTCTCTGCTAGGACATTGTTAGCTTTGATCCTAGGTTCAGTGATTCCATTATGCCATTCTTTTGTAGCTTATAGATTTGTATCGCTCGGTTTCCTTTTTCTGTCTGATTATATGAATCTGAGTCCTCGATAATCAAATTGGCATTATCAAATTGGCTGCATTTGTGATCTAAACATGACTGGAAATTGGAATTATGTGGTGGTTAATCTTATAAATCTGAGAGATCTTTGTTTCTATTTTTTTTGAATAAAGAATTTGAGCTGGGGCATGGAGGACGATAAGAGAAAGAAGAAAAACAAGAAGAAAAAGAACAAGCAAAAACATACTGCGGAGGATGGGGTAGCTGTAGCTGAGGAATCAGCAACCAGGGATCAGAATCTGGTGAATAATGGAAAGGATAAGCACAGTCAACTTTCGGAGGCCACAGATGAGCAAAGTACAAATGTGGATTTAAATGGACAACCGCCAAATGGTAAAGAATGTGTAAGTTTTCCTACGGTCAATAAGGATTTCTGCATATGTTATTTATAGGTTTATGCTGAAGTGCTATATTTTAAGATAAGTTCATCAAAAAAGTTGTTTTTATCTTCTAGCCTTTGTTTCTGATTGCATTGCAATAGATCAGTCTGATATATCCATCTTATCTCCTCCTAATTCAGTTCTTCAATTGTCTTTCTAGGTATATATGATTATGACTTCATTATACAAGTTGTACATGATTGCCAAAAGATTAGAGTGTAGTATTATTATCTCACTTTTCATGTGTGTAGATGATAACTGATTCAAATTACGAGCTTCTTTAATGATTGGTTACAATTAATAGTCTAATGATAAATGATAAATATCTGAGATGCCACTCAATGATCTCCTTGATAATTGATTTGATGGGTTCCTGAGTCCTTTCTCAATCGAGTTTAGTTGAGCTAAAATATGACTTTTATACCTATAGTTGGTTACATGGTTCTTGATTGTTTCTATTTTCTCAAGGTTTTATACATTGTTCTTCTGATGTTTCCTGACTACCATATGACTTTTATTGTCAACAAGGATCAATCATCAGATATAACTTTAAGATGAATATAAACAACAGGGGACCAAATTAACAAGCCTTTTCTGTGTCATATTTCCCATGTTTATTGAACATTGTACTTGTCTATGCATATCTCTTTGAGTGTTGGTGGATAAGAGTGTTTGACTAACTAAGAGACAATCAGAGAGAGAATCAGAAATTGAAAGTAGAAAATGATATGATAATCATTTTTCACTTTACTGGAGAGATATTGTCCTTTGCTTTAAGACTTCAATCGCGATGCTTTAATAATGCTTGTAACCTATCTTTGACAGGCCATATTAGAAGAGAGAATCAGAAAATTGAAAGAGGAAAATGATGTGCATATTCAGAAAGAGGTAAGATATTTTAGGTGTTACCTAGAAGATATCTGTTCCTCATTTTAATGTTTGTCTTACAATGTTGTTATAACACATGTAGCCAATCTTTCTCAGGCCATATACAAAGAAACAATCAGAAAATTCAAAGAAAATGATATGCACATTCAGAAGTTAAAATATATATATATATATATATCTGAGAGATAAATGTCCCTTGTTTTAGAGTTATCCTGCAAAGTTTTTATACCAAAATTAGCATATCTTTTCACAGGTCAAATCAGAAGAGACAATTAGGAAATTGAAAGAAGAAAATCAAATGCACATCCAGAAAGAGGTAATATATATATATATATATATTTTTTTTTTTCCTGAGAGATATCTGTTCCCTCATTTTAGCATATCTTGCAAATTTTAACATACATAGCCTGTAGTGGCATGGAACCTTTGGAATCATGTTCTTCTCAATCTTAAATACTGAGGTGGTGCCGTGTGAGCTACCAACTCATTGGCAATATCCTTTATGTTTTATTTGAGAGACAACTGTTGTTCTCAAAGCTTTTACATGACCAATATTTTTATAGTTTGAAAAAGCTCATCAGTAATGCTGTTTATAAATCCAGGGCACCAATTCTGTTGAGATACTTTATTTTTATTGTGCTGGAGTGCTGAATTATAGCAGAGAACTATTCTTTCTAAAGAAGGCACCGACAAAATGCAGTTTAAAAAAATTTAGAAACTGACATGATGGTGTTTCAATTTAATATGAAGAATCAACTTGCAAAAATTTCTATATATTGCTTCATTTCTACCGCTTGTGTTGCAACTGTATATATTTTTTACAGGTTACCTTGCAAGAGACCATCAACCAATTACAATCCAAAAATGAATTACAGGCAAAAGAACAGGTAATTGATTCAATATGAATTGAAAAATTTCAATGACTATTTTGTGACAGGCTCATATTTTTTCCTATCATTTGTGATGCATTTGTTTATTTCTTTTTACAGGTGAACTTGCAAGAGTCCATCAATCAATTACGAACTGAAAATGAATTGCAGGCAAAAGGAAAGGTAATTAATTCATTATGAATTGAACAAGTTTAATGACTATTTTGTGACAGGCTCATATGCATGTCTAGTTCCTATATATGTGTTTAATTATTGTATGTTTTTTGTTTGACTAATTGGATAATCTGAAGGCTACTCTGGAAATGAGGATTGAACAACTACTGAGTGAAAAGGATTCCTTACTTCATATAAAGGAAAGGCTCATATCGCTTCTCTCTCTCTCTCTCTCTCTCTATATATATATATATATATCATTTGTGATGCATTTGTTTATTTCTTTTACAGGTTAACTTGCAAGAGACCATCAATCAATTACGAACTGAAAATGAATTGCAAGCAAAAGGAAAGGTAATTAATTCATTATGAATTGAACAAGGTTAATGACTATTTTGTGACAGGCTCATATGCATGTCTAGTTCCTATATATGTGTTTAATTATTGTATGTTTTTTGTTTGACTAATTGGATAATCTTAAGGCTACTCTGGAAATGAGGATTGAACAATTACTGAGTGAAAATGATTCCTTACTTCATATAAAGGTGATAACTTAATTGATTCTCCTTTTTTCTTTTCTTCTCCTTCCTTTTGAAAGGTTTGTGTGCATTAAATTTGAGTAATCAATTAGTAAGAAATTAAATTATTTATCATATGCAGGCTGGTTTGGAGAATAAGACCAATGAGTTGCAGAATGAAAAATCAGTTTTGAGCCTTAAAGGGGTAATGGCTGCTTCATGTCATGAACTTTATGCTTACTGTTTATTTTTCCTCTATGAATTGCCTATGTTTCTCTCTTTTTTTATCTGTGTACTGTTGAGTTTTTTTTTCTTCTAAGAAAAGTTGCCTTGAAATTCTAAATCCAGTTTTCAATGTCCCACAGGTGAGTTTACAGGAAAGAATAAATCACCTGGAGAGAGATATGCCTTTTTCTTTCAAAAAGGAGGTAATGGCTTTTCCATTTTCCCATGTGCTTGTTCTACTGAAAGTTGAATTTAAAATGATGGCGGCCCTTTTCTCTAGGTTGCTGAGCTGTGATAAATTGACAAGTGACATCTATAATAATTCATTCTGCTTTTATTGAGGCAGTAATAAAGATTTTGAAGCACTTACATAAGTTAATATTAGCCAGTAGCTTTTTTTTTTTGATAGAAAAAGAACTATTATTAAGAAAGAAAGAGGGATACAAAGAAAGAGAAAAAGAGGAGACAAGGGGTAAAAAAGGGAGGATAAGATATCCTCCTAGAAAAACAAAAAGAAGCAAAAAGCCCAAAAACAAGGCTAATACAATAAAGCCTTCCAATCTCTATAAACGTTTTCAAAGGGCAACCTTTTAAAAAAACCATTAGCCGAAACTCATAGAGAAGCAATGAAACGAACTCTATCCCACAACAGATGAGGAGGAAGAAAACTTTGTTTAAACACCCTAGCATTTCTCTCTAGCCAAAGATACCAAACGGTCGCAAACATTGCTGCCATCCACAAAATCTTGTTCTCCTTCCTCAAACCAAAATTCGAAAAGTAAATGTCAAAAAAGGCATCAAGATCGACAGGGCAAACTCAACACTCCTCAATGAGACCAAATAATGTATTCCATATATCCCAGGCCATCTCATAATGTAAGAACAAATGATTAATAGTCTCTGAGTTCTTAAAACACATAACACAAACATCAGGAGATAAGGCGTTAGAAGGCCGCCTAACCTGACGCAGATCATTTGTACTAATACAATTGAGCAAAGCATTCCAAACAAAAGCCTTCACCTTTGAAGACACCTTCACTTTCCAAAACGACTTTTTGAAAGGGGACACCACGCAATGGTTACGAGTCAAAAAATTGAAGAAAGAGGCACAAGTGTAGGAACCCGTGGAGTCTAGATTCCACAATCACTTATCAGGGAGAGAGGAGATGTGGAACGGAGCCAAAATATCCAGCATCGAAGAGACCTCATCCATAAGTATATCATTTAAGTTTCTGGAAAAATGAAAGTTCCAAGGAGAAAGATCCCCTTTAGAACAAAAGAAATCAATAATTGGTGCATCATGCAAAGAACACAAGGAATAGAGACGAGGGGACCTTTCTATAAATGGGGTATGACCAATCCAACAATTTTCTCAGAAGTGGAAACAGGATCCATCTCCAACATATACAGACAACATTGGAGAAAAAGAATGATATACCTAAGAAATTGCCTTCCAGGGACTTATATGCGTAACTACATCTCCCGAATTAGCATCCCAACCATTTAGATGTAAACCAAACTTGGCTTTAATCACTTATGCCAGAAGGAATCGGGCTCCAAAGGGAAACGCCATAGCCTCTTAGCCAAAAGAGAGATGTTTTTAGAGACCAAATTACCCAGACCCAGCCCACCATTTTCTTTAGATCTATAGTAGACCTCCCAACTGACTAAGTGAGCCCTTTTACTCTCCCCACCATCTGACCACAGAAAGCCCCTCATAATCTTCTCAATCCTATTGGCGACCTGAACCGGGATCTTAAACAAGGACAAAAAATACAAAGGCATACTAGAAAGAGAAGCTTTAACTAACATAATTCTACCCCTCAGAGAAATAAGGCCCTTTCGAGCTTTCAAGCTTCCTGGAAATTCTTTGAATTACAAGGTCCCAAAAAGACTCAAAGCGAGGATTATCGCATAAAGGAACACCTAGGTAAGTAAGAGGCCAGTTCAAAGCCCCACAACCAGCTAATTCAGCTAGGTCACGTAAAAAATTGTCCTGAACATTAATACCTTCTAAACCACTCTTACCTAATTTAATGCGAAGCCAAGACACCAACTCAAAAATCTGTAAGAGCGATATCACGTTTTGAAAGTGTTCCTTATCATCAGGCAAGAAAAGAGTCGTGTCATCTGCAAACTGCAAATGAGACGCATGACACCCATTAGCCCCTATCCACAGACCACGAGCAACCCCTCTATCAAAGCCTCTTATCAACATGCGACTAAGAACATCAACCACCAGAGTAAAAAGAAAAGGAGATAAGGGATCACCCTGTCTAACCCCATGATACCCCTTAAACCAATCCTTAGGACGACCATTCACAATAAGTGAAAAAGACACTGATGAAAGACAACCCCTAATCCAAGACCTCCATCTAACACCAACACCCTTTCGACAAAAAACCTTATCCAGAACACCCCAGTAACTTTGTTGTAGGCCTTCTCAAAATCCAACTTGAAGACCAAATCCTTGTGCTTTCTACATTTAGTGTCCTCGACTAACTTATTAGCAATCAAACTAGCATCAAGAATTTGACACTTAGCAACGAAAGCACTTTGGTTTTCAGAAATAGTGTCTCCAAACACCTCACCCAATCTAATCGAAAGTACATTTGCAATGATCTTATAAACACTAGTGACCAAACTAATAGGCCTGAAATCCCTCATCTTAATGGACCTATCTTTCTTAGGAATGAGAATAATGAAGGTAGAGTTCATACTAGTGTTTATATGATGAGTGCGGTAGAATTCTTCAAAAACCTTCATCAAATCTTCCTTAACTATAGACCAACACGCTTGGAAGAAAGCCATATTAAACCCATCGGGCCTAGGAGCTTTCTCTTTCTCCATCATCCAAATAGCACCTCTAACTTATTCCTCCTCAAAGGGTTTCTCTAGCCACGTGCCCTTATAACTATCTATGGATGACCAATCTGACCCCTCAAGAAACGACCTCTCAAGCACCTCCTCAGTGTAAAGCTCCTTGTAAAAAGTGGTTTCCTCCTCTGATATCACATCATTATCCCCACAATTCTTCCTTCATCCACCTCTAACTCTTTTATAACACTCCTCCTCCTCTTTCCATTAACAATCTTGTGGAAGAATCTAGAATTCACATCACCCTTGTTAACCCATTTAACCCTGCACTTCTGACGCTAACTAATCTCTTCTTTCCTGATAATATCATCTAAAGTGTTTCTAAGGGTCACCTTTCGAATAGTAAGACTCTCTTCTAGACCACCTTGACTCCAATTTATCTAGGACATCCAACTCCTTTAAAAGCTCTTTTTTCTGCACCCTTGTATCTCCAAAAACTTCCAAGTTCCAAACTTTCAATTTCTCCTTCACATATTTTAACTTCTTCATAAACTTATAACTCTCCCACCCAGTCACTGAGCACTCAGCCCACCAATTCTCCATGTTGCTAAAAAAAGACTAATGATGCAACCACATATTCTCAAATCTAAAAGGAGTAGGGCCCTACTTGACCCTGCTAGACTCTAAAATAATAGGAAAGTGGTTAGACACCAAGCGAGAACCCACCTCTTGAGTAAGATCAGGGAAAGAATCTTCCTACTTAGAAGTAACTAAGAATCTATCAATCCGAGAGGAAGCTATCCGGCCCCTATTAACAGACCAAGTAAATTGGACATTGGATAGAGGAAGATCCTTTAACCCACAATTTCTAATAAAGTCATCGAAACCCCTCATACTAGCATTAATCCTAGAACCCCTTAATTTCTTAGTAGGCAAATGCACAACATTAAAATCACCCCCAACACACCAATAGGGGCTGCAAAACCCATGAACATAAGACAATTCCTCCTAAAAATAACCCCTCAACCTAGGGTTCGTCGGACCATAAACAGAAGTCACCCACCAACATCCTTTACCCTTAAAATCCAATAAAATGGAAAGGGAATAAACCCCCACTAAAACATCAACTTTGGAGGCTACCCTAGTGTCCCAGACCACTAAAGGCCACCTGAAGCACCCACAGAAGGCAAACACTCCTAGTCCTTAGACCTATAATCCCAAAGGCTACGAACTAAAAACCTACCAATCTCTCTAGCTTAGTTTCCTGAAACAAAACAATGTCAGGATCGACCTGCCTTAAAACATTTTTCACTTTAGATCTTTTAGACGGGTTTCTATCCCATTAACATTCTAACTTAGGATCTTCATTACTTTACATATTTGCCCTTCTCATTCTTGGGGTTACCATAATTTATAGAAGAAGATAACCTTTTCAACTCACTCTCGATTCTTTTTTTTTTTTTCCCTCTCTTATAAGGCCTAAGCATTACTTGCACTTTAATCTCTTTCCCAGACTTATCTATCAATTGAAAATTAAGAGTTCCAAGCAAGGCTTGTGGGTCACGATTTTCCCTCTCACCTTCCAAATGACTTAAAAGGACACAACTCTTTTCTGACTCCTTACCCCCCATTTCAGCATAAGTAGATTTGTAATAACCTGGTAATGGAAGGATACCATCTTGAGTAATGTCATTATGCAAAGCATTCCCTGCAAAAAGATCACTAGGCATAGCATGTTTAGTAGAATGAATCAAAATAGAATGGGAAGGAGGAAGGCAATCTTTTTGAGGAGGATCCATAGCTAGAGAAGGTGCCCCTAGACCTTCAACATTGCTAAAAAGATTTAGTATCGGAGAAAAAGACCGTGGCCTGCGGGCCAGTCCAGGATTGCCCGTAAATGGGCGGTCCTAAACTGACCAATTTAGGCCCATTTAAAAACGGGCCTAAATTGTCTCGCGGGCCTAAACAGGCTTCCCCCACCTTTTTTTTTTAAATTGTTTTTTAAAAAATACATTATTTAGGATAAATTATCCCTCTTTATCACATTTCTATATTTTATAACCTTATATTCACTAAATATAGTAAATTTGGATACAAAAACTTTTGTAATTTTTTAAAAATAAATATAAAATTTTTAAATTTAAATATAATATAGTTAATTTAGAAAAAAAAATAAAAAATTAAAGTTATTGGTTATTTCAAAATATTAAAAATGTAATATTTTACATTGATAAATACTATTTTAATAAAAAATTATTAAACTTTTTACTAAAAAAATTTAAAATTATATTATTTTAATATTAAAAAAATAAACCCGTGGGCCTATGCCGGCAGGCTTGGTCTTCTTGCCCGTTTAATTCTTGGCCCATGACGGGCCGGTCTGGTCCGGTTTGGGCCAGCCCGTTTAACAGTACTAAATATTAGTACAAATATGTTTTAGACCCTCCTGACCATCATCATCCTTGGCACCTTCACTTTTTGAGAAGAGTTGAGGAACCCCATCAAGAACACCATCTACTTAACTCCTTAATTCAACATGATTCTCCTCACCCGTAAAATCCTTCTCAAGTTGTTCAATGAGTAACCCTTCATCATTATCAAAATTAGATAACACAACCTCTTCTTCAAAGTCTTCTAAACAACAGTCATCCAACCCATCTTTAGAACCTTCTGTATCTGCCTCTTGCTTACTTAGGACCACCATAGGATCTTTTCCACCAGACTTCTTCATGGCCACCTCATTAAAACTCCCACAGCCCTCCATCATACTACCTTCACAGAACAAATGAGCAACATTTTCCCCTCCACCTGTCGCATCCCCTGGAACTTTTCCGGACGTCCGCCAGCTGTTTGAGTACTCTGGCAGCCTCTCCCCGCCTCCAACCATCTCTTCGGCTGGTTCTGTCTGTTCACCGGCGGCTGAAACCTTCTCCTTGGTTTGGGTCGAAGACAATGCTTCAATCGCGTTTCTTGGTCCTTTGCCGGGCGGCCGTCGGCCTTTTGAGGGCTCCAGTAGCCTCTCCCCGCCTCCAACCAGCTCTTCGGCATGATCTGTATGGACATTGGTGGCTACAACCTCCACCTTGGACTGGGTCAAAGACACCGGTTCCTTCCCAAACTGCACAGCACGAGATTGTGAGCTAACAGGGTCAACCCAAAATCGATTATAGTGGTTCAAGTTGGTCCAAACTGACCCACCCAACTCGGAGTTGTAGACATGATGGGCTGGGTTGCTGATGGTGGATCTAACCCCCTCCCTTCTTGGAATCATATGGGCTGGGTATCCACCATTTCTCTTAGGGACCCATATAAATAGGCCTTTATTCTTCTATTGGGTTGCTTTCTTCTCATAGCCCATTTCTTCAAAGCCTCTAACAGGCCTCCTAATTAAGGCCCAATACACAACCCTTCCTCCATCAGCCTTCAACTCCACTCTTAAAGTTTTTTTAAACAAAAATGCCAACTCACTCTCAACTAATCTCTTCCCCTCTTCATGACTCTTAAATGTAGCTGTAATGTTAGCTGACTTATTTGAAAAATTGCCACGCTGAGCTGCAGTCTTCCTCACACTGTCACCTCCATAGCCATTGGGCCCACCATTTGTAGCCACAATCTTCTTGCTTCTGACAGCATCAGCAAAGGAAAGAGTACTGTCAACAGTACGACCTGGGATACCAGAAACCAGTCTTCGATATCCATTGGCATGTTTAGAACCATCAGTTTGCAGCAGAGCTTCCAAGGCCCTTCCAAAAGAACACCATCCCTTACCTACAGAGCCCTTGGGGATCACGATAGAGACCTTTCTTCCACCTTGAAAGAATTGCGTTACAGCAAGGAACTCCCCCGACATTTTTCCCAACATCAGCAAGATAAAATTTATCATTCTCTCTGCATCTTTTCACAGGTGACCCCCTCCACCTACCTTCACCCAAGTCCTGAAAAACAGTACATAACCAGCAAGCAGAATCCCATCCCAGAAAGATAGAGAACAGAAAACCCCTTCCTGTTTCAGTAATGGAGCACCTAAGAAAAATCTTTTGACTTCTCCACAAGGAGGTCAAAGGTTTTAGCTTCAATAGCTAACCTCCGGATGCCCATAAGTAAGAAAGAAAACTCTACCAGCCAACACTATAGCAATCAAAAACTAATGGATTGCAATGCTGAAAACACAAACAACAAAGAAAACACTAGCAGCATCATAGAGATTCAAGACAGAAAGCTAAGAGAACTGTTGCAGAAAACAATCTCTACCAGAAGGGTAGAGAGAAGGAAGAGCTTCTCACTCTAAACCTCCAACTTCAGCTAATATTAGCCAGTAGTAGTAACATGATTTGGATTTTCGTATTACTTGATTGAACATACTCTACTTACACAGTGATGGATGTTAGGATATGCTTAAAGCATTGGTTAGGTTAGAAATTGTTTTGGTTTTAGGCCCTGTCATTGAATATTCAAATGGTCCTTGGACAACCTACCCTACTTATGTTGTTACATAGAAATGCTTGAGCTGTTAATGAGACTAGATCTCTCGTTAATCAGGTAGTATCATTTTTCTTTCAGAATTTATGTTATATTTGACCTTTATATGAGGGTATAGCTAGAGATTTGGCAGAAAAAGTAGCCATGTAATTCAAAAGGATACGAGGAGGAGGAGGAGAATTTATGTTATATTTGACCTTCATATGAGGGTATAGCTACAGATTTGGCAGAAAAAGTAGCCATGTAATTCAAAAGGATATGATGAGGGAGAACTGCAAGAATTGATTGATTAGACAATTGAATTGGTGCCTGCAAACTGGTTGTCTATATTTCATTCATTATTAATTCTTTATGTTATGTAGTCTAAGTGATTATAACACAATTTCTTCATTATAATACTGATACACATTAGGCCTAAGAATCAGTATAAAAGAGTTCTAAATATTTCTGTTCTAATTTCTTGTATAATGTCACTTAGTAGATCTATACCTTGTGTTTATCGTACAGAAGTCAGCTAAAGAAACTATATCAAACCTTGATGGTGATATCAGTAGGCTACGATTGCAGGTATGTACCTCATGTATTGACATGAATGCTTTGGCCTAAGCTGTTACCTTGTGCTCTAGAAAAGAATTTGCTTTTCTTTATTTGTGAAATAATAGTTATAGCTATTCTAGCCTTATGTTCTTGTCATTGAGGCTATTAAGATATACATGAGTCTTGCAGTTTTGGTTATATTTCCCCAGATCTAAAGGGAACCTATTTGGTCGGACAATAACAAAGGGTATTCCTCCTTATTTGTGTATTTGACTTCACCACGCACCAGTTCATAGGCATTGTCACCATGGTTTTGTCTGTAGCTTTTTACTGGCTAACATATGCCTTGCATGTTCAAAAAACAACGAAGCCTATGAAATTACTAAATTAATTACTTGCTGTTTGTTTTTCATGCTCTTATTATTTGCTCTTTGGTCTTTTGCCTTCTTTTGGGACCAATGCATTATTTAATTTCTTAGAGTGAATTCCATAGGCTTTGCTTTATTTTGCAATCTTTCATCTCTATCCAATATAGATGTGACATTTAATAGAAGTACTTTTCTTTTTTTTTACGTCAGCTGGTAATAAGGCTTCACTACTTGCATTTACTCCAAGACTTTTTTAGTCATGACCATTTCACAACAAATCTGTGATTGTTCTGATATCGAAATTAAAAACAAAGTTTGGCAGGTGGCAGAGTTGGAAGAGTACAGAAATATTGTGTTAGTAGAAAACCAACAACTGAAGGAAATTATATCAGGTCTTCAGTCAAAAGTCCAGAATCTTGAAAACAGTAGCTTCACTTCCTGCTCACTAAATGCATCTACAAAGGTTTGCTTCTTGGGAATTTATATTAGATTGTCAGATTTTACAATACTATTTTTATTTTAGGAAAATAAGTTTTATGCCATTTTTTTTTAAATGGAAAACAAAGGAGCATCAATAGTTATGTATTATCACATGGAATATGTTTATGATCTTTTAATCCTAATTATCTATACTAATATGGCTTTAAGCCTTCTGATCATTGGTCTCAAACGCATGTATTAGTAGCTAGACAAAATAAATAAAATTATAATATAAAAGAGAAGTTAAAATGCATATGGGAGAATAGGAAGTTAAATAACTTCTCACTATGAAGTATAAATAATTGCTACAATCTAATGTCATATTAAAAAAAATAAAATAAAATAAATTAAAGAGAGAGAATTGGCATGCACATAAGCCGCTAGTAACTTATATTTGGCATTCAAATTAATAGAGGCATACTGCAGGCTGGTAGATCATGTTAACTACAAGTGGCATTTGAGTCTCTTGGCTCATTCATCCTCTCTGAAAATGTTGGAGGAGGGTGAGACACTGAGATGTGTTGTAAAACTGAAGTGTACAAAAATGTGACTTGTTCAAACCGGGAGGTGGAATAAGCCTTCAGTGCTTTGCCTATTTTAGGTTGCTTCTCATTATATTTTACTTTATGGTGCAATAGGATTTTGCTTCTGAAAATGAGGACTTAAAGTCTCAGATTGAAGCAGCCCTTATATTGGTGGAGAAATTGGTTGCAGAAAACGCAGAACTTGTTGAGAAGGTAATAGAGTATACTATTCATAATGTGAAATTTGGATTGGGTGGATAAGATTGGTTAGATACTATTATGCATGCATATTTTTATCCTCAGGTGAATGAGTTATATGTGGAGCTGGATCGACGAAGTGCAGAAGTTGAACTTTCTGGAGGCACTGGAACTGATGGGTCAATTGAGTTCATTAAACCTGCTAATGAAGTTGTTCCTATGCCTGAATCTGGAGAAATCATGTCGACGTCAGCCGGGGATTTAAATCCTTTGGCAGAATCTCCGGTTAAGGATGACAGCAATGCTATTGATGCTAAGCATGCTACTAAAGCAATGTCAACCTCTTCATTTGTATCTGAGGACTCTGGAGAAATTGTGCAAATTCCATTGGATGACAATGAAGTACGAAGTCCACAATTGCAGGTTGCACAGAATGTGGAAAATGACGAAGTGCCAATTACAGATGCTCCCCTTATTGGCGCGCCATTCCGGCTGATATCATTTGTAGCTAATTATGTTAGTGGTGCTGACTTGGTTAACCAAAGCTCTTGAAACTCTGGACATTGACTTTCTTTTGCTGGGTGAAAAAGACAGACATCTTTACTTAGTCATATACTATTTGACCGGCCTACATTGGGCCATTTCTTTTTTCTTAATGTTAATTCTTTACTTTGTCATATACTATTTGACCGGCCTACATTGTTACGTTAAAATGTAACTTCGGCCATCACTTGTAACTTCATTCCTTTTTTTTTTTCGCATAATCATAATTCTAACTACACCATATTAACTCAATAGACGTTGGTATACTTCCTAGTCTCTTGTAAGTATATTACCAACATTCGGCTTTTGTTAAAAATACTTCATAAAATGCCAGGAGTAACGCCTGCTTTCTTTCGTTATTCTATGTTTATCAAAATCTTATATCTATATTTTGTGGTTATTATATCCTTTGCGCAAGTATACGTAGTTTTTTTCAGAAAGGTTATTGCTTTCAGAATAACAGGTTAATGAAAAATGAGGAAAATGCAAGGAACACTGGGGACTTTAAATGATTACTAATGCAATGAATTATATATCTTCATGGTAGAAAATTCAAAGCCACTGGGTTCAAGCAATCATCACTGGAACTTGGAGAAAAGAAAAAAAAAAAAAGAAAGGGAGGGGGTGGGGGGAGGGGATTTCTGAACAGTTATATATCTTTTAATGCTATAAACCTTGAACAAAACAAGATGACTAAGTACGTATTCCACTTGGTTTCAGTGCCGACTAGCCATGGACTTGTCCTCTGAAGAAGTGATTCTCAGAATTGGATGCTCTGATTTCTTCAATTATACGGGGGTAAGAGCAGAGGACCCATGGACTTGTCCTCTGATAATGATGGGTCGTTCTCAGAATCGGATGCTATGATCTCTTCAATTATTCTAACGACTTCGTCCATTGAAGGTCTCGTGTCAGGCTCCCTTGCCACACATACCATTGCTAGTTGTAGCATCTGCACCAGTTCTTCTTCAATATTTGGATACCTCATTAGCTCAAGATCAAACACTTCAGCTGTCCATTCCTCCCTCACAACAGATTGGACCCACATTGGAAGGTCTACCACGTCATCATGCCCTGAGTACTGAGCAGGTGTTTTGCCAGTTAGCATCTCAAGAAGGACAACACCAAAGCTATATACATCAGACTTCTGGGAGGATTTTCGGGTTTCGATGACCTCAGGTGCTTGGTAGCCTGGAGTTCTGGAGGGGATAGAGAAACTGATCAGAGGAGTTAAGCCAAAATCTGATATGCAGCCTTCAAGATCTACAGTGAGAAGCACGTTAGATGATTTTATATTGCCATGGACAAATTTCCTTCCGCTGGCAGAGTGGACATGTGCAATACCCCTTGCAGCTCCAAGTGAGATCTTAAGTCTGGAATTCCAATCTAGTGGAGCTCGTCCAGCTTCCCTGCTTCCTGTGGTTATTTTTCACACGGTACAGTGAGAAATGCAACAACCAGCAATGGGTATTATGTTTGCAGAGGACTAGGAGTAAATTTATAGGCCAAATTTGAGTTTCTTCTTTTACACCTATTTGAGCTTAGCTGACTCAGGTGATTTTAGTACGTAGATGTTCTAATTTATCAAGCACTCGGAAACCTATTTATATTATATATGACAAAATCAGTAGCTCTATGTTGTTTAGAACATATACAACACTAAACCGTAAAATGCTTAACTATGCTATAAATAAGTTTCCGAATGCTTGGGAAATCAAAATACCCACATACCCAACACCACCAATAATTCACCAACTCAAACTGTACATAAGAAACTAAAGAGAAAGATAAGTATTTTGTATATCTGGCTGTTCTTAAACTTCTATTTGCAAATCCAAACGTGAAACTAACTAGATGTAGATAATTGAAATTGAACATACGAAAGTACTGTAGCAAAATCTAGAAAGTGAAGTTACTGATCAGATGAAGTAAAACAATTATCATTGTCATTGACATGATCATAATCTGGGTTATGAAACAGGATATTTTGTTTCCTGGAATTCCTCAAGTCAGTATAAATACCAAATAATGTCAGGTATATAATTTATTTAAAATAACTTTTTAATCCAGACATCTATAGTAAGAAAAGAAGGCAATTTATTTCCCAGCCTTCAACCTCGTCAGATAAGAAACGGGCACAAGATGACAGCACTTACCATGCAATAGTCTGGAAAAGCTGCCAGCTGTTACGTAGTCATAAACCAGTAGTTTTTCATCCTTTGAGTAGAAGTAAGCACGAATAGGGATAATATTTCGGTGATGACCAAGACTTTGCACTGTCTCCATTTGCTGTTCAAATTCCTTTTTCCCTACCATCACTTCTTTTAACCTCTTCACAACCACTGCAGTACTGTCCTCCAAGATGGCTTTGTAAGTTGTCCCACAACTGCCCTTCCCAAGCACTTCAGCAGAAGCTCTTAATAGATCCTCGAGATCAAAACTATAAGAACTTTCAAAAGATATTAGCTTGTTTTTCTCTGGTTCTTGCACTCCACTACCCAAGTCCTCTTTAAGCTTCTCGTCCTCTTCTTTAAGCGCCATATCATGTCCACCATCTCTTTTCTTAAGACAGCATAACAATACCATCAGAAATGGAAGAAACAGCAGCGCCAAACCTATAAAGGCAGTTGCAATTATAGCCCCTGTACTGGGCTTCTTGGGGAGATTACTTGGATTTGACGAGACTGTTGGTGGAGACAATGTGTGAGACGGGGAAATTGAAGAACATGGGTGTAAAGGTGGTCCACATAACATCAGATTCCCTTGAAATGAGGAGGCCGGAAAGTTCTGGAGGGCTGAAGGAATTGAACCTTCTAAGTTGTTGTAGCTCAAATTCAAAGTCTTAAGCTTTGGAAGGTTTAAATCAGGGATTCGTCCCCTGAGATAGTTATAATGGAGGTTTAATCCAGTCAGATATGTCAAGTTTTGAATCAAGGCTGGAATTTTTCCGGTAAAAGAGTTGTGGGACAGATCAAGAAAACGGAGCTGGTCAGACAAAGAGTCAGGGATTTCACCTGAAAAGTTGTTATATTGGAGATATAAGATGCGGAGGGAAGGATGGGAAACTATGTCATTTGGAAGATTTCCACTCAGGCTGTTGAACCGAAGACTAAGAATCATGAGACCATCTAGCTTACTCAGTGTATTGGCAGGGAGAGAACCATGCAGTCCAACACCAGGAAGCCGCAAAGCAATCACGTGGGAGTGATCCTTACTGCAAGTGATTCCCGCCCAAGAATTACAGACTGAGGTAGCAGAATGCCAATTGAGTCTTTGGCCATGATGAACTGCAGCAGCAAAATAAAGGAGGGCATGCTTTTCTGTGTTTAGATCAGCCGAAGTTTGCATAAAGAAGACCAGGAATAGAAAAGTAGGTATTGTAACAAAGTAGGATTGTAGCATCATCGAGTTTGCTTGTTCAGAGGTACATCAAGGTGCCTGAGACCGATTGTCGTCTCAGCAATTCCGCTCCTATACCTGTAACTCACTGATCAAACATAACAAGTGGAAGCTACGCAAACAACAAAATGCGGAAAACAAATTGATATGAAAATATATTGCTGAGAGAATCCCATTCTCAGGTTTTTAAAAATTTGTCTATTATCATAAAGGCACATACACAAGCCAGAAAATGCAATTTGCAGAAGCACTTTATTTAGTTTATGAAAAGATTTCTCTCCTTAGATTTTTTATAGAATAAAATGCGCGTAATCCTCAATTACGAGCAGAAGTATTATTATTAATCTTGGCTCACCTAATTTATTGGAGCACTCAAAACAAACAGCTGGGAGTACCAACGTCTCATCTTTATTCTGGCCAAAAAAAAAAACGTCTCATCTTTATAAAACGTCTGTTAGTTATTTGACTGGCCAAAGAAACTGAACCGCATACATTGTCAATATGGAGTTCATAAAGAGTTTTAAATGACCAAAATATAGACCAAAACATTTTGTCCATTCCAAAAGAAAGTTTGTTAAAGAGTTTTTGAGCTTATCAAGATCATAAAACTAGCACATTCTGCATGTTCTCTTACAAAAAGGAACAGCATAGAACAGGTTGTGGTCAATAATCGGCACAAACCACAGTAGAAGTTTCATATCCATGAAAGCTATTACTAAGATCTGCGAAATTCGTCAAATGAAGAGAAAAGCTCCTCATCTTCAAAATTGAGAAGCAAACAAATTTGCATTCTTAGAATATGAATGGATCTTTGACTTCGTTTACATTTAAAAACAAACAAACGAAGCAATGTATGTATAGAAAGTAAAGAAATTAAAATTCGATGAGTTTTATCGTGCTTGACATTCTCAATAGGGAAACAGGAAGAATGTAAAGTCAAACGACTTCTCAATATTGAGAAATTTTGCTTAATCGAGCTCACATTACCTCATATTAAGCTCGCAATGAAAAAGAAAATCGACTGAAATTATAGCATGCACAGCTTAAAATAAAGAAGAAAAATGCAAATCAGAAGAGATATACAAGAAGGAAGGAGAGATGAAAACCTTGAAGTTGAAGGATCTCGAGGGAGAGCAGCGAGTCCGGAAGTGAAGAGAGAATGAAAGAAGGGAGCGAGGACGGAAAGAAATAGGAGAGTGGTGGTTTTTAGTGTTCGGAATAGTAGCTTTAACGGCATTGCTTCAGGAAGAAGCTAAAGAGAGAAAAAGAGGCTTAAAGCAGTAATATATAGTTACTAGCAGCAATAGAAATAGAATTTTGTTGCCGATTCGGGAGGCACACATTCAACGTTCAACTCTGCTTCAAAGGCTTCTCCGTTAAGCCTCCGCACAGCTAAGCAAACCATAAACTGTCTCCGATGCCGCGCTTCATTATAACCGTTGGATGCTGGTATTTTGATGTTGCGTATCACTATCATGATTTCTCTTATGTATTTTCTTTTTTTTTTTTAAAAAATTATAATAGCAATTTGTTAAATTTAACGATTAATATAATTTTAAAAAAATAAAAAAAACACAAAAAAAACATAAATTATTTAATATGCATCAAACGACTTAATGTGATTTGAAGCTTCAAACACTTGAAGGGGAGAGAAGGAAATAATTTTATAAAAGAACTACTTGTGTTTTAATTTATTTTTCTTTTCGGAACAGGATTTATAAAGTTCTGTGAAGCAATAATGTACAATAATCTTATTAACAATTAAATCAAATTGTTAGTTTTGAAAGCTTCGAACATTTTTACTTGAATAATCAATATTATTGTTATTATTAGTAAAGTAATAGCAGAAGCCCAAATTTCAGTGTGTGCTATTTCTGTGAGTTGCGGATCTCGATGAATGCTAACTGCCTAACTGGTACTGGGTTTCCCATCTTCCTATAACCACTGCATCAATTACTACGGTTACCTCAATTTCTTGGGCTTAGTTCTTGTTTCGGATCACGTAGAAAATCAATTTATAAATTGAGCAAATTGATTTAAGCGAGAGAATAAATATTTTAACTGGATTGACAAAGCAGAATAAAGAATTATATCAATTGCCTGTTTGGTACATTGTTCTTTTTCTCTAGGCATCTAGAAATGCTGAATTATATTGGATGCTTGAAATTAGGGTTACGGACTGGAGCCAATCTGTACCCCTACCAATTGTCCGATTGGCAAGAACCCCAAGTTGCCCTGCACCCTGAAATTAGTGTGTATTAAATTATTATTCTTCTACAAGCATTCAGTTCTTGTGCCGCAAATTATCTCCACCAATCCCTTGCTTCTTACCCCCTTGAGTAAATACAAAGTAACGAGCCTAATCAATTTTTAAAATTGTCAATAATTCTTTAAATCTCTTAATTATCAAAATAAATATAAAAAATCTTGAAAGCCCACCTATATTAGACTCAAAGTCTCGATTTTCCTTTTTTTTTTTTGGGGGGGGGGGTGTTGGGTCTCATGGGTTTGGGAAGTAAGCCGCTCTAATAAAAGAAATTTATAACTAAGACTTATAATGCATTGGAAGGACGTCGAAGAGCCAGGTCCACCCTCGATTTCCCCTGACAAAACGTATAATGCATCTCCATTTCTCCTCCACCTTTGAAATATAGAATATGATATATCCCATTTTTCAAAAAAGGAAAAAAGAAAAGAAACGAAATAAGAAATAGCAAATTAAACATAAATAATGGCATATTCCATAGGTGCGAAGGAGCACCAGTTGAATGCTACAAGAGACCAAATGGTTCGGGCAGGGGCTCAAATCCGTTATCAAAGAAGGGCCCTTGATCACATTTGTCATCAGCAGAGTGCAGCCAGTCTGTGTTCTTCAAATCTTCTTTAAGCAGTATAGCATCATAACGAGAGCTCTCGTAGATGTCCACTTCACTCAATCTTGCTGAGTACTGTCTTTCATCAACCTCACTTCCTTTTACCATGTTCCTATTATCGTTTCTGGGGTCAAAATTAGCTCCATTGTTACTGCCTAGCAATTGCAGGCCTCCATTCATGTTGGCCGAAGGTGGAGCACTTAAACCACGAATGGACTGGCTTTTCGGAGTTGAAGTTCGAACACTCTGAGGAAAGCGAGTGGTGCTTGAAAGTGAACGAAGATTTCCTGGGCTGTTCTTTATATCCTATAAATAATTAAAAGATACAAAGGATTAGGTTTTAGTGGATAGAATAAAGTTCATCTTCAAGCAGCCCCAGCAACCAAATTAAAAGAAGGCATAAACACAAGAGACCAACTACCGCTCTTCTTAAAAGGGCACCAATAAGTTATGCTAGGATTCCAAATTTTTCTTCAAGAAAATCAGGCTTTCAATGACATTATGTCCTTGATACTTTGATTCAGGACTCTAGCATGCCAAAGCCTTCACTAACATACAACCAAAAAAAGTAGAGTATACATACCATGAGCTTAATAGCCATATCTAAGGATTTTTTTGAGATGGTCCTCCCAAATCCAGAGCTATCTGTGGAAGTAGTTGAAGCCTTAACAGATTTCCGTGCAACTGCGTCAGGGGCATGGTGGCCATTGGCACTGGCAGGGCCACAGCTTCTTCCTGTGGCTTCTGTCAATCTCCCCCTAGTTACTATGGGAGATGACTGTCGCCTTGGCATATTAATTGAGGATTGGGATTCAGAATTTCCCTTTAAAGTGACGGCAATGCCAGGACGGGACCTGCCTGCAGAGACTGGCCTATCTGGTAATGTTGTTCTGAGATTTGGAGGTGTTTGAAGGGAAAATTCAGGTGGAACAATTGGCTGGGGAGGGAGGCGGGGTCGTGGGCTTGGCGAGCTTGGCCGTGATGGTGGTGCTGAACTGCATCCATTGAATGAAGTTCGTCCTGACAAAGTTGAAGAACCTGTTTTAGGGGATGGAGATGGTGCTGAATTGTAAGGAGTAGGAGTAGAAGGACAGGAAAGTGACCTACCAGATGGAACAGATAAGGAATGCAAGTTAGCAGGAATACGTGGCCTCGAACTAGGAGTGGAGGGCCTCGAGCTTTGTGAAGCATTACTTTTGTCAGCAGATGAGCTGGTTGGAGCTAAGCGTACTTTGGATGGAGTTGAGGGTCGAGACACCATTGGACGGGAGGAGGGAGCAGAAGGCCTTGCTGCAGATGAAGAGCGGGTAGTGGGAGAAGATGGTCTGGTGTAAGATGAAACTGAAGCTGAGCTTGTATTGAGGATTGAGGAGGATCTGTTTGAAGAGTAGGCACTATAGCTGTACTGTGAGCTGGAATTGGAAGTGCGAGTCACTGAACTGCTTCTTGCTGGTCTAGAATGACCGTTGTTCTCCATTTGTGAAACTGAAAGCTGAAAGATATGTGATTAAGAATTTATATATAATTGCATACTAGGCCATTAACAAGTCAACTAAAATTCAATTAAACACCAATTTTAAAAGCTATAGAAGTGGAACACACGAATAAGCAATTGAGAAATGCAACGGAGGGAGAATGCTGGAAATCCAGACTTCCCTTTTCTTCAAAATGCCTGCTTCCGGATTAGAAAATACATGACAAAACGGTAAGGGAATACAAGGGCTACCAAAGTTAGGACTCTTGTTTATTTGTTTCTCTCCAACTAGCAACCCACTCCCGAGAATTTCCTGAGCAATAAGTTGTCACAGTATGTTGAAATAATATTAAATTTGGGAAACAACCACTGATAACTCTCCAGTAAAATAAAATAAAAATAAGCATTGAATCATTGTTCATCATCACAGCCTTTCACAGTTACAGAATTTATACATATTTCCCGGGAATAAGATAGCTTTGGCTTTATAATTACTTTTTTAACTTATTACAGAACGTTATTTTGCACAGTTAAGGTAAGGTAATTCCTAGTTAAGCACATTATTATGAGGATTGTTTGTCATTGATAAGTAATTTACACCATATAATAGTTCTAATTCTGCGATTGATCAATATACTTGAACTTCAGATAATTTTCGTGAGCTAAAACAAAGAATTAAATGAGCATTTCATCCAAAAAAAAAAAAAGAACCAAATGAGCAAAGTGGAATGTAGTTAAAGGACCACGTACCTTTGAAGCCCTAGTTATAGAAGTTGATCTAGCCATGCTGCTTCGTGTAGGTGCTAAGGTAGGTTGGGATTCACCTACTGATGACGGAAAAGAAGGGGTCCCAGGGGGGGGTGAGTAGCCTAATAAAATAAAAGTGTGATAATGGCAAACCAGAGAGATGGATAATCTATGCATGTGCCAGCCTTGGGCAACAACTGCCAATAGTACATTTTTCCTTCATAAACTTGGATTATAACTTGCATAATTTAAAGTTGCTACTCAGTCAATTAAAAAGTCAAGTAAATATGAAGACATCAATCATAAACAAAGTACTATGATCAGAATTTCATGGGTTGAGTTTACACGAGAGTACTGTAAACATTGTGATAATGTTATTAGGTGCTTTTAGCCTTTTACTAATGCATATAGCAAGATGTGCTTTACTGATTTTACTGGAAATGATGTCATACGGTTTACTATCATCTTCTTTTCTACTTATTCTAAATGGTTTGTTCTCCTGAACATGGTTTTCCGTATGTATTTTCGCCTGGCCAATTTAGGAAACAATTGTCATTACAATAGCCAAAAACTTGCTAACTGATAAATCAGAATACTTTCTACACAAGTGATAGGCATGTAAAAATCATTGAGATGTACCAGTCATAATCGTTCTTTCCTCCATCTGTAGATGATAATAGATCATCAATCCCACTTCTAACTAGTTTTGCTGATCCAACTGAGAGTCTCCCCAGCTTCTCTGAAACTACATCCAAAAAGGGCAGTGGTAATGCTTACAGAAACCATGATCCATAGCCAAGAACAAATGATGAAGGCATGTGAAAACATACATTTCTAAAGAATAAACCCGTAATGCTCAAATTCAATCCAATTCTCAACAAAGGCTGGCAAAATTTTGTAATGTAGACTAAAGATGCTGAGAAGTCACCAAATTGAAGGGCGGGTGGTGGTTACACATATTTGATATTTGTCAACAATAGATAACACGATTCATCAATTTCGTTCCCACACCACCTCTTGCGAGACGAAGAAAACAGCTAGCATTTTTTAAGCATAAAATCAGACTAAAGGGGGGGGGGGGGGGAGGGAAAAAAGATCTTACGGAACGCAATTTCGAATAACAAAACTGTTCTCAGTAGAGAACAAAACAGAACAATTGAGAAACGATGAAATACGCATATCATTGAAGGCATTTCGGTCCATTGCAGCTCAGAACGAGATCAACGAAACAGAAATTTGAGCGGAAACGATGGTGGCGTACCATCAGAAGATTCGTCGGAAGAGGCAATGGAGAGAGTACGGCGATTCCTGGCAAAGAGGTCGAGATTGTCGTCGAAGTCCTTGGAGAACCCGTTCAAGCTTTGTCCTCGGCGATGATGATGCTGATGCTGCAGCGATCCCAACGGAAAATTCTTAGCTCCGAACAGTGATTCCCGCCCAGTCCGGCTACTCATGGTAGTTAGAGTTCAGCTCAGAACAACGAATGTGTTATCTTCGATGAGAGAGAGATGTAGAAGTAGTAATAATAACAACAGAGTGTGGAAGTTGCAGAGATTAGATCTGTGCTTGGTGGTTTTGTTAATGGAAGCAGCATTGAAATTATTGAACTGACACTGGGGGTAGTTTATTCCTCACGTTCTCTTCTCCCATGGCCATGAATGGCATGTATTGGGGATTGCTTGGAGGCTTGGACGAATGAGGTAATCATGATGTGCCCACATGGCAGCTTCTTGGTGGGCCACGTTTGCACATCTTCCCCCCATTCATCATTTGCTTTTGCTTCCTGAAAGCGAAAACTTTGACACGGTCTCACCAAGCAATTCTTTGTCACAAATCACAAATATTTTTATTTTTTTCAAACAACATTTTGAATTTAAATTTTGTGGATAGAAAAAATAAATATTTGTGATTTGAACACCAACTAAATTGATTGTACCTTAATAAATTTTTAGTAGAAGTATTTTTTCATTTCTATTTTTTGTTTTAAGTTTTAAGTTTATCTTTAATATTTTTTATGTCAATTTTATTTTACATATTTTTTTTTGTCAATTTTATCTCTTTTCTTTTTTTGTTTCAATTTTATCTCTAAAATTAATGTAGTTAATAAATTTGACGAAAAATGCTAGCATGAACTCTTCTAAGTAACACGAGAATTTCTTCAAATGACATGCAGGCTCTTCTATAAAAATTTGAATTTGGTGATTGTTTTTATCTGGACTATTGGATTTCAGATCCAACAGTCCAAATTTCAAGTGGTAGTTTTGATAATTTTTTTAAAAAAAGACATTAAAATTTGACTTGTCGGATCTGAAATCTAATGGTTCAGATAAGGACAAGAACTATGATTCCCAAGTCCTTTCGTATAACACATCAAACGTTTAACTGTTAATTTCAGGTAAATGAGATAAATGAAAAAAAAAGAATTATTTAGGGCAAAATTGAAGTTTAGTCAAATATTTAGAACAAAATTAAAATTAAAATCAATTAGTATGACACGTTGATAGTGGACGGGTTACATAGAAAATATACGTTAATATTTTCATCAATTATGTTAATGGCACTATCTTTAAGGACAAAATCGAAACAAAAAAAAATATATAGGATGATATCGATACAAAAAAAATATCAGAGACGAAATTAAAACTTAAAATAAAAGTTATGGATAAAAAATATGTTTTTAACTAAATTTTTATATGCTAGTAAAAATATAAAATAAAAGGGAGTTGAGCCCGGCATTTGATGTGAATCTCAAATATACAAGTGGGCCTACTTGAAATGATATTGTTGTTATTATTATGAATGATATATATTTGTGGGATAAGTTATTTGGTGAAGACGATTGATACCCATCCACAAAAGGTCAAGCATCCCCCAACCCTCCCAACCACTGCAAGATTATGATTGTTATTATAACAAGATTAGGAATGGGTTTAATTAAGTGTGAAAATTATGTGTTTGATGATTGATTTAGAAGATAGAGTAAGTGAAAATATACATACATACATACATACATATATATATATATATATATATATATAGAGGTGTTTATTTTAGTATTATTTTTAAGGTGGATTTGTAAGAGACATTGCAACTACTATATATTAGTCAAAAAGGTAACTACTATATATTAGTCAAAAAGGCAACAACCTAGTCCCATTTTTGTTAGGCAAAAGAGTACTTCAAGTCCATAACGTTTATATTGATTTTCATTTATGCCTCTAACTTATGTTTTGGTCAAACATGTTCCATATATTTTAATTTTTTTTAAATATGCCTTTTTTAACACCGTAAAAAAACTAACGAAAATGTTGATTGAGATGCTTACGTGGCACTTATCATGTACTATGTGCCACATCACTTGTAGGGGGGAAATCAACAAAGTACACAAATGAAGATTTAAAGCCAAAACCTCATGTGTGAAAGAGAAACCATCAGCCACTAAGCCATTAATTCATATTTAACATATATATGCGCAATTTAATATATATATATATATATATATATATATAATTTTATTATTGTATTCAAAATTTAAAATAATATACAACAATTATTATATGTTATGAAACAATAACAAATCTTATAATAAAAGAATATGGTATTATTTTATATAACTTTTTTAAATTATATAAAAATTTTAAAAATTTAATAACAAATCTTATAATATAAATATAATTATTATTTATAGTTATTCAAAACTAACTTTATATTAAAAATAATTATAACAATATGCTATACATATTAAAATTATTTTATAATATAAGATTTGACATTATAGTTTTTAATAATAATTTTAATTTAATTACATTAATTTATACATTAAAATTATTATTAGAAATTTAATTGTACTTAAATGAAATAATTTTAATGTAATTAAATGAAACAGAAATACTATAACATTAATTATTTTAAAATTACATTAAAATTTAATTACATTAAAATTATTACATTTAATTACATTAAAAACTTTAATAATAATTTTAATGTATAAATAAATGTAATTAAAATTTTAATAATAATTTTAATGTAATTAAATTAAAATTATTATTAAAAATTATAATATTAAATCTTATGTTATAAAATAATTTTAATATGCATAGCATATTGTTATAATTATTTTTTAATATTAAGTTAGTTTTGAATAACTATAAATAATAATTAAATTTATATTATAAGATTTATTATTCACTTTTTTAAATTTTTATATAATTTAAAAAATTATATAAAATAATAGTATATTATTTTATTATAAGATTTGTTATTGTTTTATAGCATATAATAATTAGTGTATATTATTTTGAATTTTGAATATAATAATAAAAGTTCTTATATATGTATTAAATTGTGCATATATATATTAAAAACGCATCAGTGGCTCAGTGGCTGAGGGTTTTTCCTTCACGCATGACGTTTTGGGTTTGAATCCTCGCTTGTGTACTTTGGCCCTGTTTGGGTAAACAGCTTATTTAAGTGCTCATAGAATAAGCTCTTATCATATAAATGTTTATATATAAGTTATTTCTATAATTGAAGAGTTTATGAAGACAAACTTCACATAAGTTATTTTCAGCTTATTTTCATAAGCTATTCTGGAGAGCTTATAAAAATTAGCTGAAAACAGCTTATTGATATGTCATAAGCTATTTCTATAAGCTCTCCCAAACACATGCATAACCATTTATGCCATAAAATAAGCTAGATAAGTTCAAAATAAGTTTTTCTAAATGGGCACTTTGTTGATTTTTTTCCCAAATGTCACTTGTTGTGCTATTGGATGTGTCAAGTGACATGCATATTCCTCCACGTGGCAAATGATGTAATACATGATATGTGCCATGTAAGCATCTCCGTCAACATTTCTGTTATTTTTTGACGATGTTAAAAAAAAGTGGCATATTTGAAAAAATTGAAACAAATGGGACATATTTGACAAAAAAAATAATTGACATGGTTGAAAATGATCAATGTAAACATTACAGACATGAAGTACTATTTTGCCTTTTTGTTATTATAAGATAAGGTAAATTTAACCAATATATTAACATGAAAAATACTTAGGTACCATATATGTTGTCTCATTAGTTATGTAATAGTCAATAAAACTAAGTCAATTGTATTAATTTCCTATCTCACATAAATCCTATCCAACATAGTATTTATTAAATGGGAACAAACACTACCAAAAAAAAAAGACTTTCAGTGGCGACAAACAAATTTGTCATTGAATGTCTATCTTCAATGGCGACATTATATGTCGCCACTAAAAGTGAGCCTTTCAATGATGACATCAAATATCGCCACCGAAAGTCAAATATATATATATATATATATATATATATATATATATAGAACAACTAGTTTTTGAGCAGTCTTGACAGCTACAAATTCCTATTCCTTCTGATAAACTATCTTTTTGAGATTCTAAACTTTCTGATGAACTACTATGATGATCCATTTGATAAATTTCATTAACATCACAACTGTCTGTATCATATTCGGATTCTGAGTCTTGATCTTCTAATAAAATACTCATTAAACTCTGTTTATACTTATCATCTATCTCTAAAAAATTAATTTTCTTTTTTAATTGACAATATTTTGATATATGATCATACCTCTCGTATTTGAAACAAACTATATGTTTGTGATATGTGATTTGCTTATTATGTTTTGTTGAATTTTTATTCCTAAATTTTTTGGAGCTTTGATGGGTCTTATTTGTTTGGAATGATCTAACAGGTTTTTTAAGGTGCCTATGATATTGTTTCTTATAAATTCTATGTTTTTTCTATTTTTCTATGCTTTTTATATTTTGATGAGGGGGCTTCGATCTTTTCTATATCATATTGATCACAAAAATTTCTTAATTCTCTACAACTACTTTTGAATTTAGTCTTGACTTATATTGAAATTTCATGTCATTACATAACATTATGACTTCATTTGTAACATAATTTATTAACTTTCCAAAAGTCATGTATTGATAAAGTATTGTATTGTTGCATTATTTTCTAATACTTTTCTTAACTCTTTTAGCAAAGAAATTTGGTACCCCTCCTAAAAATCTTTCTTTCCAATAGTCTACATTACTATCAAATCTTGTATATAATTTTGTTAGGAACATATCTTTATACTATCTAAAATCTGACATTGTTGGACACCTAAGGTTGATCAGTTGATTAGCTATCCTTGAAAATCTGTAGGGTTTCCTACAAAATGTTTTGTTAAAGCATATATTAACACAGCTACTCCATTTTGAACTTCTATTAGTCGACCATCTATTTCTTCTTGCATAACTGCAAATTTTATTGTTGATCTATCTGTTTCTGTGAGGTAATTATCCCACCATCCTTTTAATTGATCAGTAAATCTTGTTGTTAACATTATTACTATATCTCTTTCATTATTATTTTTTATTTTATAGGATATTGCACATATTGACATGTTTTGAATTATCCCTAATATTTGATGGTCACTATGATCATCTATATTCCTTTCTATTATTGAATCTCCTGGGTAGCTAGTTTCAGTTATTAACGAATTTTTCTTCATATTGAGTGTCTTGATAACTAGATCTTGGATAATAATTTCTTGTTGTAGGTCTTGGATTTCTAGATCTTATTCTATTTAAATTTTGTTCTTGATCACTTTCTATATTATTTTTGGATATTGTATTTATTTGGGGACCTTTTGATCTATTATTTGATCTAATCTTTTTGAAATTTCTTCTACTAAAGTTTGAGAAGTTTGTCCTAAATTTATTGATTTTATTTCTTCTCTTGTTAAGGTTGGTATTTTGTATATAGATTGTTGTGGAACAGATGAACTTATCTTATTTTGAAAAGAGTTGCTTATGGAGGCTTCTAGGCTTTAATTATTGATTACATTTTATATTCTATCTAATTGTTTTCCTATAGTGTTAAGTGATAAATTAGTGTAATTATTTTGAGATTGCAAATTTTTGATATCTTTCTTTTGACTATTTTGATCTTCATTTTCTTCTATTGTTTTGAAAGGTAGGGCTTCTAATTCTGAACTTCCTTTTGTAAATTTTAAATTTTTTAAACGGGGATGAACAGATATAATTCTTTGACTTAATATTGTATCCCATTTTACAGTTATTCTACTATGAGTGTTGACAGTTTTTTTCTAAAAAAGGGTTGAAAATATTATTGTTTTGACAGTATATACTAAACCAAATGAAAAAGAAAATGTTTTCTTTGATTTTTTCTAAGCATTTATAATATTCTTCTTTCTATTGTTGAACTTGTTCTATTGAAAAAGTGTTGAAATACCATTCTCTCATGAGTTTATTGTAATCTTTCATAAACTCAGTGTTTATTGAAGGTTCTAATAGGTTCATATACTGGTTGTGGAACATTTGGTTGAATATCTACTCCTCATAAATTATATTGAACATTACTTATTATAGATTGGTAATCACTATCTATTGAGCGCCTGTTGGCTGTTTTTAATTTTGTGTTTCTAAATATTCTTGATCTAAAGGATTAAGATCTTTTCATTTTAATTATCACATCTCTTTCTGGAGTTTGAACATAATTTTCTAAGGTTTTTGATTCTATATTCCTAGGTGGTTGAATCTTATCTAAGTTCCAGTTTTCTGGAAATGCCTTTATTATCTTATCATGTTTTAAAGGTTTGGGAGTTGTTATCATTGTTCCTTGTAAATTGGCTTCCATAACTATAGTTTCATTCCTAGGTGATTCTTTTTTGACCATGATTTTTACACTAGTTTTTGAAACTTTATAATAGATTCTATAAATTACTACTAAATGATCAGTTCCTTCTTCCCAAATTCCTTCTTTAGACTTAACATACAATTGTAAAGCATTCTCTACATTTCTTAACATTTTCATATAATTTGGAAAGCATTGAAAATATATTGTTCCATCATAAAGATTGGATTCGACCATGCTTATCGCTGAATCCTTAAAAGATATTGCATTCTTATCCCTAAGTAACAGAAATATAGGATGATTTATACCTAACCGATGTAAAGGTTTGACTGTTCTGAAAGTCAAAATTTATTAGCAAAGTCAAAATCCCAAGTTATTATCCAAGCTGTTCCGAAAGTTGCAAAGAAATGGAGCAAATTTGTTCCTAGAGTAAAGTCTATTTGAGATTTAAAATATTGAAAAGCTTCTTGAGCGTAGGCTAGAAGAAAGCCTATAGTTGGACCAAAGAAAAAGAACCATTTGAAAACCATGCCGAGAACTTGACTTGATCCTTTTTGAACAAGATAAATCACGAGTGTGAAAATGGACGAATAAGTAATATGTTGAACCATGCTTTGTAGTAATCCCAGTAATCAAAATTTTGAGGACGAAAATATCTTGAGAAAGACTGTTGAGTGTATAAAGATTTGTTCCATTGAGCAAGAGTAAGGACATGATTGATTTTTATTTTTGAATAAAAAATTCTTGAAGGGTTTGAAGGATCATATTCATGGGGTTAGGGTTATTGAATTGGTATCGACAAGGATGAATTCATAAAATAGTCTTGATTTTTCTAAGCTTGCTGGCAAGTAGTGCCAGCCATCTGGAAATACCTTTTGAGTAACTTCCCTAGCTGCGATATCTGGTTGTTGAACCCATTCGGGCTCGACAGCCATAATTGGAACACTAATGTCCTTTTTGACATATTTTTCTTATTGAGAAATATTTTTGACATATTGTTTTACTGGGGTTAAAGGGACTATATTTGAAGTTTGAACTGGAGTAATTTATTGACTATGCTACTGAGATGATGAAGGGGTAGCCAAGGCTTCTTGATGATAAGACAAATGAGTAAAACAGTTTTGAGAATATATAGAAGAGGAAGAAGGCCTAAGGCCTTGTGGCCTAATGCTACTACTGAAATTGCGAGTATTGAGCGGTCTTGGTGCCAATATTAGAGATATTGATGAATCCAGTGGGGATCCATATTGATCTTTAGTTATTTCTTTTGCTTTTTTCTTCTCTATTCTTTGATTTTCCCTGCAAGAATTCTCTTGTGAGAAAATTTGGTAAAGCATTATTTTTTCCTTTGATGTGTTGAATTTAAAAATCAAAACAAGAAAGTATTGCTTGCTAACTGTCACATCCCAAAATTTACATGTGAGATAAACATAAAATACCTAAGGTGTACCTCCGTGGTACCCCTTAATCTCTATGAATATTCTTAATATCCATAACTATGTGAATCATAAATGTTTTAAGAAAGATATTTTGTATACATAATCAGAAAATGTTCAACATTCATACACTATACAGTACTATACAATCTCCCAAGCCTAGGTGACCTACTAGATTACAGAGCATTTCTTAATCTTTACCAAATCTATATTTATTTGTTTACCAGACAAAAGTGTAGTATATCCTTAGAGACTATAAATTCTCCTCCTCAACCACTGTATCTGAAAAGATAATCATAGAGAGTGTGAGTTAATCAAAATTTAGTGAGTAAACAACTGTACATGAAAATATCACAAGCACAAATACCACATTTACTAATACAATCAATCTATCATTTATTTTAAATAATTATAGTATTACATTTGTCTGAATTTGCGTATGATTTCTTGGGTGATCAATCCCTCAATCACTTTGCATTATGCGCCATAAATACTTGCACCGAGTGACTTGGGAATTTAACCCTCAAACTCTTTGTGCATAGGTTTTCACAGTTATACACTGAGTAGTATAGGACTCTAACCCTTTCAAACTCGTGTATAGATTTTCATAGTTATACACCGAGTAGTATGAGACTCTAACCCTTTCAAACTTGTGCATAGATTTTCACAGTTATACACCGAGTAGTATGGGACTCTAACCCTTTCAAACTCATGTATAGGTTTTCATAGTTATACACTGAGTAGTATGGGACTCTAACCCTTTCAAACTCATGTATTAGATTCCGTAGATCTTTTGCTTATCAATAAAATAGTGAGAATTTATCACAATACAATTACTATGAAATAAATTAATTTACACATACTTTTATTCCTTTGAATTTCTATCATCAATCATAGCAACATCATATATTGTCAATTGAAAGATTGATTGTTTAACATTTCAATAATATTATAAATGAGACTTATATTGTACTTTGTCTAATAATATCAAATTAGTCTAGTAAGGTCATTCACTTACAAAGTGTTCCAGTTTATTCAAGGAACTACCACATCTAGTTATTTAGTCAACTAGAGAAATCAATTCACAAAGGTAATAAAATAATTCCCAATGATATTGTAATTTTTCTCAACTTGAACATACACTGGTAATCTTCTCAATTTCACAAATAATGCAAATGGGATTTATATTGTACTTTGACTAATTTAGTAAATTAATTTTGCAAGGTTGCCTACTCACCTGGATTCCACGCTCTCGGCGCTCCTACCTTACGCCTCAACCATCCCTATTGTAACCAGGTAAAAACCATTAGGGTTACAAAATAGAAAAATTTCCTATCACTACTCTCGACCTTTACTCACATCTCAAGTTATAACTCCTAACTGGTAATGAATATCTAAATGCAACTTATACCATTGGAAACTAAACTCAAAGAGCTTTCCAACGATATAAATTTTGCCCAAAATGGAGTCCGGATAAAGAAGTTATGGCCGGTTGAAAATAAGCTAAGGTTTTCTGGTACATCTGGCGCCTGGGCGCCACACATGGCACCTGGGTGCCAACCCAAGCCTAGCGCCTAGGCGCCACACCTGGCGCCTGGGCGCCAAGCCCTTCTTCCTCCCCAAAACCTTCTGAACCTTGGCGCCTGGGCGTCACGATTGCGACCTTTCGCGATTCCTCTCGGGTTTGGCTCAGATCTAGCCAAATCTCCACCGTTTTTCATGATTTCTTCCATGGGATCTCACCCTTCATGTCTAAAGAGCATTTAGACACCAAAAGCACCAATTTTAATCGAGAAATGAAGCCGGAATCTCGATTTTTACCTAAACTTCCTTAAAACTAGAAAATAGGGAAAAACTTGAAAAATAGAAATTTCTACCTCGATTTCTTGCTTTCCCTACGTTACTTGGCTCCTAGAGGCTCGCCTCGTAGCCCGAGATCCACCCTCCAAAGTCCGGTTGTGGAGTTGAAGTGTAGAGAGAGAAAGTAGAGAGAAGAAAGAGAGAAAGAGAGGAGAGAAGGTGAAGAGAGAGAGAGGAAAGGAGAAAATGAGGAAAAATAGGTGAGGCCACCTATATACTCACTCGGGGTAAAATTATCACTTGCTCTCTAGTTAACCCTTAGTCAAGACTAGTAAAAGCAAATTCATAAAATCTCACCTCGGGTGTTTCTAAATCCTAAGTACCCCACAAATTTTCTTATTTCACTTTAGTCCCTCTCAAAGTCTTAAACTCCACTTTAACCTCGAATCCATCATCCTTTTAGTACTGGACTCATAATTCATTCCCATAAGCTCTATTCTTCTTCTCGGGTTCCTACTTGGTCATTTCTCAAAAGTACTCCATATTTTCTTTTCTTTTCATTTTAGCCCTTAAAAATTTGTAAAAATTTCCCAAATTTCCTTCACTAATTCAAAAGAACATTTTTCATGTATTTAAATTTTTTTTTCAATAAACTTCAAATAGATTTTAAATATTCATGTAAATTCTTAGGATATTACATTAATGAGAAAAAAATATGTTTTGAAACCAGGTTTTGAACATCTTTTCCTAAAAAACTTTTTGCAACTTTGCAATACATTTTTAAAAAAAAAAGTTTCACTGAATAAGTCTTCTTGAATTTTTGTGATACATAACACTATAGATAAAATTTCTTTTTTGATTGTTGAATATTTTTCTTGAGCTTCTGTCCAAATTTCTAAGTAAAATTAAACTATTTGCTCCTTTTGATTATCTTTGAGTTTTTGCTTAAGAATACCTCCATATCCTATGTTACATGCATCTGTCTCGATAGTCAAGAAGGCATTTAGGTTTGGAATTCCTAGACATAGAAGACTTTTGACTTATTTTTTTTATATTTTTAACTATTTTAGTCATTGAATCGTCCCAAGCATGTGCTTTCTTTCTTAAGCGTTGATACAATGGTTTACAAGTGATCCTTAAGTTTTGAACAAAATCTGCTGCATAGTTGAGACATCCTAAAAATCTTTACAATTGATTTTTATCTATGATTTTATCTGAAAATTTGTCAGCAAACTCTATTGATCTACTTATAGGTTAGATAATTCCCTGATAAATATCAAAACCTAAGAACCTAACCTTATTTTGGAATAATTTCATTTTCTTAGCAGATACTACTAGACCATTTTTCTTGATTATATCATAAAATTGATTAAAGTGCTTAAAATGTTGTTCTATTGATCTTGAAAATACTAAAACATCATCTATGTAAACTATTGTGAATTGGGTGTAAGGATTAAAAATGTCATTCATAATATTTTGAAACTCTGAAGGGGCATTACATTCTATTTGTAATGACCGAAGGGAGCTGTAAATGTAGTTTTGTACTTATCTTGATCAGCTATTTGGATTTGATAGTATCCTGATTCATATCAAATTTTGAAAATAAAGGAGCTTATTAAATTCTTGATATTATATCTCTCTTATTTCGAATTTGGTACCTAATCCATCTTAACATTTTGTTGAGAGGTTTGCAATTAATGACTATTCTAGGGGCTTCTCTTTCAATTTCAGCTTAATTTTGAACATGAAAGACTAAACAGTTCCAAGGGAATTTGCTTAGCCTAATTAACTTCTTATCTAATAAATCTTGAATTTCCTTTTTACAATATTCTAAAGTTCTTTATTTATCTGGATTGGTCTAGCTTTTGTTAGAATATTTTCTTCTTTAAAATTGGCTTCATAAGGTAGTGAGACTACATGTTTCTTTCTACTCCAAAAAACATTTGGATGTTATGAACATAAATCTTTTTTAAATTTTTGTTGAACAAGGGTTATTTTATCCTTAACATTGGGTTTTTCTATCTGTTCTTCTATCTTTTTGAAATGGATTTCTTTATTTAAAATTTTTATGTGATTCTGTTTCCTAGTTATTAAGTTTAGTTTTGAAACAGCTAATGATTTGAAGGGTTTTAAAATTCAAAACAAATTACTTTTCCTAATATATCTGTTGATATTCCTAATTCAGAAACTTTGAAAGGATAAATTAAAGTTAAAAAGGGAGTTCTTAGAATCATTGGTTCGTTTAAATTTCTAACTAAAACAAAGGTTGTTTTGAAATATATTCCTTGATTGCATATCTTAGCATTTGACAGTTTATACCTCATGGGTAATTGATTTCCTCCTGTGCCATTAAGGCTTTTTGTAGTTTTTTCATAATATTGAGTAGGAATTAATCCTTCTTGAACACAATTCATATATGCTCCTGAATCCATTAGAGTTATTATTTTTCAACTATGTTCTTTATTGATCATTAAAGTTACTTGACAGTACTATTTTTGAACTTGAATTCTAGAGATTATATTTAAATAATTATCACTAGGTTTTGAACTAGTTTCTATTGTTTCTTCTTTGTCGTTATCTTGATTAACATCTTTCTTAGCCATTATACTTAATATATCTAGGGATAAATCTAAGTCTTTTTCTTTTAACAATTGGATTTCTTCTTTAATTATTTTGATCTCTTCTTTTAATTCTTTTATTGTCATGTTGTCTTCAGTTGGTTTGTTTTGAAATCCATGGATCATTTCTTGAATATTATAAGGTTTAATTTTTGGTTTTGGTTGTGGTTCTTCTGAATCCATTATATCCTTTAATTTTATTAAATATTCTTTTATTATCTCCTCATTATCTATCTTATCTATAATTTCTACAAGAGTTTGGATCTTGTCTTTGTTGATAACATTAACAGTCTTTGAACAACTAGTTTTCGACCAGTCTTGACAGTTACAAATTCCTATTCCTTCTGATAAACTATCTTCTTTAGATTCTAAACTTTCTAATGAACTACTCTTTTGATCTATTTGATAAATTTCATTAACATCACTACTGTTTGTATCATATTTGGATTTTGAGTCTTGATCTTCCAATAAAATACTCATTAAACTCTGCTTATACTTATTATCTATCTCTAATAAATTAATTTTCTTTTTTAATTGACAATGTTTTAATATATGACCATACCTTCAGAAAATGCTTGGATCTTATTAATTATTGAACATATAAGAAAATTCAAAAGTGCTACTTAAAATAGCATCTTGAAATCAATTGAAATATCTTTAGTAACAATATAAATTCTATTGACAGATTGAAATACATAATATTCAAAATTAATAATGAGCATTAAATTGGTAAATAGAATTGGAATAGTTTGATAAATAGTAATTCTCATTGCTTGAAAATAAGACTTACAAATTTGAAGTACAGAGTTGATAAACAAAGTAGCAGAGGATGATGATAATGATGAAGAGAATTTTTACAAGTGAGAGAAGTACAGAGAGTTGTAAGAAAATTTTTGCCTCTATTCGCCTCTGCCTAAACAATTGAACTAAGATTACTTAAATAGACTTCTGATGACGGATTTGAACAATGTTGAAGTCCGTGGATTTTAGATGCTCTGGAGTCCGTGAATTTGAGTTGAGATTAAGTCTGAAATAATTGATCGTATGGTCGACATCTTTTCAAAAGCTTTGTTGTCATTTTTCTACCGACACTATCTTTTTGAAAAAGTATTGTCTACCACCTGTTGAATACCTTTTGATTTTTTCTCGAACTTTGCTTTTGAACTGGTTTCTAGGTTGTCTTCTTATGTCGACAGAGACTAAACTTAACCTTAGTCAAATTGACTCAGATTAGCTAAATCGATGTTGTAACAGTCATCTTCATTTTGATAGGGAGATTGAACTTTTGGGTTGCTACCCATTGACGGGGCCTTTTCTGTTGGAGCCTTTTCTGAAAGGGCTTGAAGCATTTGATTGAATTCTTCTTCAGTCTGAGCAGTAGCTAATTCAGCCATGATTTGAGATTTTGAGGTTAAAAATAGAGAACTCTTTTGAACACTTTGACTATATTTTAAATGGGTTGGATTCTGAGAAATGCACTTTTCTACAGTTTGTTTGTTGAGCAAATTAGGATTATAATTTGATTACCATTTAATATTGAATGTTCTTGAAAAGAATGTGGGAAACCCTGATGAAAATTTATTAGCAAAGTCAAAATCCCAAGTCATTATCCAAGCTGATCCAAAAGTTGCAAAGAAATGGAGCAAATTTGTTCCTGGAGTAAAGTCTATTTGAGATTTAAAATATTGAAAGGCTTCTTGAGCGTAGGCTGGAAGAAAGCCTACAATTGGACCAAAGAAAAAGAATCATTCTGAAAACCAAGCCAGGAACTCAACTTGATCCTTTTTGAACCAGATAAACCACGAGTGTGAAAATGGATGAATAAGTAACATGTTGAACCAGACTTTGTAGTAATCCCAGTAATCAAAATTTTGAGGACGAAACTGTCTTGAGAAAGACTATTGAGTGTATAAAGATTTGTTCCATTGAGCAGGAGTAAGGACATGATCAATTTTTATTTTTGAATACAAAATTCTTGAAGAGTTTGAAGTATCATATTCATGGGCTAGGGTTATTGAATTGATATCAACAAGGATGAATTCATAAAATAGTCTTGATTTTTCTAAGCTTACTGGCAAGTAGTGCCAGCTGTCTAGAAATACCTTTTGAGCAACTTTCCTATCTGTGATATCTGGTTGTTGAACCCATTTGAGCTCGACAGCCATAATTGGAACACTAATGTCCTTTTTGACATATTTTTCTTTTTGAAAAATAGTTTTGACATATTATTTGCTGGGATTAAAGGGACCATTTTTGAAGTTTCTATAGTTTTAACTATATCTTGAGTTTTAAAATTAAATGTTGAATATTTATATACTTCACTAGGCCTAACCCTAGGCATTTGCCAGTTTCTTAACCTTTCTTCTGCTTCTTGAATTATTACTTCTACGTTATTGTTTTTATCTTGATATGAGGTTTCACCATAACTAGTAGAAGCTGAGGGTAATTGGATCTTGGCACTATCCCTATTAAAAAGTCTTCTTATTAACTCATGTATATATATATATATATATCAAAAAAAAATTTTGAGTCCCATAAGAATTGAACTTAGGCCTTCTCAAATAGAGAAATCGCACACTGACCATTTTAGCTACCACTTTATTTTGTTTTTTAGTATTAATATATTTATATAAGAGGTATTGACGCTAAAAGAAACTTGTATGCAAAATATGGAAATCGAAACCTTGACCTCTTTAATAGGCAATACATACACTTGCAAATTTTGCTAGTTTGTTCCGTGTATTGTTAGATCATAGTTCTTAATATAATGTTGCCCTTACTTATTAATTTTCCAAGGGATTTAATAACTTCGCGCCTCTCCAGGTCTCTTTCACCATATTCGTGCGTCTCCTTTTTTGCTTTGAAATCCAGCACAGTACCCTCGTCCCTTTGAAAGCCAGCACCATAGTTCGCCGTGATTCGCCGTGAAGCTTCATTATTTCACACGTCTGTGCTCCAATAGTTTCGCTCTTGGTCAAAGGTAAGCTTGTGTCTATATTTCCATTGTTTTTATGCTTTTCCCTAATCTAATGGGTTTCCCCTTTCCTTTTTATACCTCTTGATTATTTTCGAATATAGCTATCAAAAGAGAGGGCTGAACTTGGGTAAGCCAAGGAGGACAAAAATGTAGAAATAAGAAGTAAAAGTTTCTGCTAAATTCTTTTCTCCTTCATGAGAGTTGTTCCTTTTGGGTTTTATGGGCTGTGGTTGCTGCAAAACACATATTTGTATAAAAAAATCAAGGAGAAATCCAAAATTATGTGACCATATTTTGCATTAAAAGCTTTATTGAAGAATTTTCCTCTATTAACTTGATATTATCCGTTTTTTTTTGCTTGAAGATTGTTTTTCTGTGTTTGAATATTATATGCCCAAGTTATGTGTTCCCTTGATTATGCTCTGGTTTTTAGGAATACAAGAGAAGTTTTCTATCATTGTATGCTGTTAATTTTATATTATATTTCCAGCCAACTGCAAATGAGATAAAGAAAATAGTTGCAATGGAGATTCTTATTTGTTTGCAAGACGTAATTAGTTCTCTCAAGGAAAGGCAGGTAAGGGATATATAAATTGATGATTGTCACTTATTTAGAAGCTAGTTTAATGACAGTTTCCTTTTTACTGTTTTTCTTTTGCCTGAGCTTTTCTTCTCAATATTTATGGCCCATAGAACATTTCATTTCTTTTTTCCTGTTTCATTTCATTTCCTTCGGCTCGCAACTCAATCTGGAACTTCTTGTTCAGTTGTGGATGAATATAGTCCTTTTTAAACCCACTTTCTCTTTTGTAGTTGTGTCAAAGAGATTGGAGTTGGAAATGTTCAGTTTGAAGAGAGAGATACATGAATTAGTTAAAGTGTGTAATTACCTAAAAATTTTGTGTCCAATTTGCACTGGGAAAAGGGGGTAGGGGATTGATTGCAAAGTTAATTTTTTTTAAACATCATTATATTATTAGTGATACTAATTCTTACGTGGTGATGTGTTCTGGTTTAGGAGTTGGGGGCATTCATTACTGTCTTTTACACTTAAATTTAATTTAAATGGATGAAGTGGGACCATGAAAGAAGCTGTACTATGTTCACACATTTATGAATAAATTATTAATAAAAATGGGTGTTAAAGTCGGCAAGTTGAATTAGGGGCTGCTGTACGTAAGCTAAAAGGGGGTTCATGCCATATTGGATATTTAACTCAAAGTATGACTTACATTTTTCATATCTTGTGTTTTTATTTCTGTGTATGGCTTGGATCTTTGGTGCTTGATTTTTTTGTTAGTTATGTTATTTTAGTTTTTGCAAGTGAATAGAAGTATTCATTTTGCAGTGTTATAGTCACTGTTACTTTTACTTGAGTATCCTCTTATGGTTTAAATTGGGAGATTTTTCATAAATTTCGCATATATCTTTGTCATTGTTTGATTTACTAATTTGAAGAATAACTCTTTTATTGTGTTGAAACCAGCTGTATTAATTATTGGTGGAGTTTTTTTTAATTTTCTTTTCCTTTTTATTTATTGGAAACCTATTTAAAATAATTTGGACTTTCTGGTTATAACTTGAGCAATAGTCAACCATAATTTATGACATTTTCTTTGGTTCTCTATAACTTTTTTTAGATTGACCAAAAATAGAAGATTGAGCCTTTTTACTGTGCAAAATATGTAGAAAAATAAAGTATTAAATTAATTATTGAAAATTGATGTGTAGCTACCTCTCTTGGCATTTTCTAGGGTTCTCTGTAACTTTTTTGGAAAGTTTCTGCTTCACTTTATGGGTTGCTCGAGAGACACAAATATAATTTTGAGAATTGTGTGGGTATTTTGTTTTTGTTGTGGTATGGTGAGAAACCTGAAAACAATGAAAGAAAGAGAGAGAAAAAGGAAATTTATATTATTTGATGTCAATGTCAAGAGAAAAGGCAAAGAAACCTAAAGGTAATTTGGCAAATGATGGGGTTGCATTCATCTTTCTATGATATTACATATATAGTCATTTTAATGATAAGTCGTGTGTTTCTGACTTTATGATGGGGAAAGACTCAACCAATAGAAAATTGGTTATTATCATTGTTATTATTCATTGGTCTTTCTTTTGATTTTAATCACTTCTAATTCACGCAACTTTTTTTTCAACAGTGTTTAGAACCTTTAAATATTTTAAAAAGTTGATATAATACAATTAAAAAAAAGAGTATATAGGCTTTGTAGACCACTTTGGCATGATTATATATAAGATTTATATTATTAATAATACTTAGTCCTTGTATCATTAATGCATGAACACGCTCCACTAGACCTTGGACTTGTTTGCTTATATTTTAGAGTCAATACCAATTAAAGATACAAGTAATGCATTTATGATGTAATTGTCATAATATTTATGTATTAATTGTATAATGTGATTATAAATAAGTTTCAATTTAGTTTCTTAATAAGTTTACTATGTCCTCTAATTTATTTTGGTTATCATTTAACTTATAAAAACCAATTTTTTCTACAAAATATGTTTAACGATACTTGTTTTATTTGTATCATAACAAGGAAATAGTCATGCGCTGGATATAAATACTGTTTGAAACTCTAGAACCACCAAAGATGCAAGGAAACATAGGAAATGATAGATTAGTTGTACTTATAAGTACTTTTTTGTATACTTTTTGTATTAAGTTTCAAAAATTAAACATTATATGTATTTCAAACCATTTTCATTAATATATCATTTTTTATTGATGGTTGCTTGTATCGTATAATAATAGTGTTATTTGATAGCTTGATAACTAGTAAGGAAATATTTTAAAAAAAAAGCCTTTAGTGACGACCAAATGTTGTCACTGAAGAAATATCACTTTCAGCGGCGACGTTTGGTCGTCACTGAAATCTTCAGTGACAACAATTTCTCATCACTGAAAGTATAGATTTAAGTGATGACCAAATGTCACCACTAAAAGTAATACTTTAGTGGCAACTTCTCTTTTGTTGACAAATATATTAGGTGATGCAAATTTTATTTTCAATGGCAACAAAAGTCGCCACTGAAAGTGGGATTCAGTGACAACGTTTTAGTGGCAACGAAAGTCGCTATTGAAACTTTCAATATGCGACTTTAAGTGGCAACAATGTGTCGTCATTGAAATATTTCAATGACAACATTTTGACTTTCAATGACAACTTTAGTCGCCATTGAAAGTCAAGTTTTGTGTAGCGTAATCACTAAATTAGTAATGTTAAAATGGGTCAAAGCCCATGGGCCCAACTTGACCTGCCAACATTTAGTGAGGACTTGGGCATGCAAAATTAGACTTGTTTAAAAATGGGCATAAACAAGCTAGCTCCACGAGTTGGCCCTTTTTATGCATAGTTATTTTTATTTAAATAATAAATGACTAATAAATAGAAGATCAATTGCTTTGTTTAAAATTTTAAAAAATATATTATAATTTCAAGCAATGACGAAGATTAGTAAGTGTAATTGTTTCAAAATTATACCAATATATTATTTTGTATAAAATAAAGAAATGTTGATATAATACCCATAAAAAATATAATATAAATGTGTGTATGTGAACTATAGTTACTATTCTAGTATATGATACTATTCACATGTATAACATTATTCACGTATACGATAATGTTCACATATACAATCAAAATATTGAGTACTAGATGTGGTTTGAGCATAAAAAGAAACTAGAAAAAAAATTCTTAGAAGAAAATGACGTTTTATATAAGAAAATATCCTTAGGGACTAAAATAAAGGGACTAAATTGAAAAGAAACTTAAACGTTTAAGGAAAAAGGATAGTTTTTCCTTTAAATTTTCAATAGTAAAGTCGCCCTCGACTTTTTTGTGATCGCATAGTAAACTAAATGATTAAAGCACATAGTAAATTGAATTATTTTAATAGAAATGTTATTTTCATAAGAGTAAATTGAATATTTTATTAGTGTATAGTGTCAAATAGTACCATTGACTTTTTTTATAAATAGGTCATTTCAATTCACTTCTAAACTTATATCTTCAACTTCTCTTCTTCTTTCTCCTTAAACTTATCTTGCTCCAGCGCTAGATCTTTGAGATTTTAGGCCTTTCCTTTTCAGTTTAGATCTGAGGTGAGGATACTGTGTCTTTTTTATGTCTTTCAAATTTTAGAAGTTATATTTTTAAGTATGCTCTGTGTTTGCAGCTTTAACTGATCATATACTTCAAAAAAGAACTATCCTTAGTTGCTTATATGTATTTTGATTCTCTCATTACCAAAATAGAACGTAAACTGTAAAGAATATATGTCTAGAAAAGTTCTGGTTAAAGAAAGACTTGATACTTGAGTGTGTCCATTGTGACCCATCACTCTTTCTTGAGAACTCACATGGTGTACTCTTTTACAAATTATATTCACTATTTCTGGTATGAACAGTAACTGTATGTATAAATAGTAACTGCATGTATAAATAATAACTATATATATGAATAATAATCATACGTATAAATAGTAACGAGTATCTATACAAAAACAATCCTAACTTGTTTTCTCTAACTTTTCATGAAGTCTCCATAGTGGAACCTAAAATTCACCTAAGTGCTCTTGTCCATAATGACGTAGAGAAGTGATACTTGTAAAGAATCCAGGTGAGTGAAACGACTTTGTTTTAATAAGGTTTTAGCATCATTAGTGATAAAAAGTATATCGTATGACACTCCCAAGACTCATAGAGGTAGACTGAATTCAGAGTGACGAATCTAAGGAGGTAATTCAAATTAATCCAGAAGTATGGATAAGATGAAATAAATATTTCAGAATGATATAAAGTTTGAATCTTTCCAAGACAACTTAATTGTTATCTTGATTTGTAGTTTATAAACTATGATATAGTTATATACGAAAACTGTCATATGAATCAATATTATATTATACTTTTGATTATGATATGAAATACTGTACTATTGATTGTGGTTGGGCGGGATAGTACCCCCTCTCACAGTAAGGTGAAAACCTGGTTTAAAGGGTGTTTTGACCAACGAGTATAGAGATAACAATTCTCTCGATAGGGATATAGCCAAGGTTGGTAATAGATCCCTGAAGTGCCTTAGCTGAGAGGATAAGTTTGTGCGTCATAGCAGAAATAAACAAATTTGGTGAGTGAGCCTATGTGCGCTCTCCGGAATATATTGTCATTGATGAGTATAAATTTCGTTGGCTGAATTGGATGACTTTATATCTTCTACTATATAATTTCTAACTATGTTTATTGGTTGAGTTTGAGCCTTCGGGTATACTTGCATGACTAGTGATGTATTTGAATTTTATTAACGCGAGACTGATTTGCTCATTGAGTTTTAAAGCTCACATTCTCTGTGAAATCTTTTTGTTCAGATCAGGTTACCAACGAAAAATATCCGCCAGAAGAGTAGATCACTTTGGACCTTCCCGCTATCGGGTAGGTCCCTTCTTTGTTATAGATTATGTTGCTCTATAATCGTCTAGGACATTCAGGTCAGGGGTTTGACATATTTGGCTTGTATTTCAGTTTAATAATATATTTCATAATAATGATATATTATTATATGCAAGTCATCTCTATGTATTACAAATAAGGAAATTTGATATGTTTTCTTCGTATTTATTTGATAAGGAATAATTGTTTTGATAACATGGAGATAAAATAACTAATAATTTAACTAGTGGATAGAATTTATGGAAAGGCTTACAGTGACGGAAGATTCATCATTGTGCTGGTCATGTGCCTAGGTAATGGGTCTTGACAGTTGAATTCACATTAAAATACTTAAAAAATAAAATAAATAGAGACGCGGTTGTGTTGTGAAGTGAAAGTATGTAAGAAACAAGTAATTGTGTATTGAATTTAATTTGAATGTAAAATCTTCAAGCTTTGATCTTCAAAAATTGTCATATCATAATATAATCAACCATTAAAAAAAACTTTCAACTTCCTAGTAAAAGACAAATTAAAATAAGGGTTTATATATCATGATAATTAAAGATGGAGAATTCTCTTGCTTCTATTATCATTTTGGGTGGAGAAGGATTTCAAGTTCACAAATTCGACATCGACTCGGGAGAATGGACTCTCTTTCATCAAATGGGAGGTTTTCATTATCCAACATTTGGTATTGAAGTTCTTTTTGAGTTTTTTGGTGTTTGGATGGATCAAGAACTAATTATTAAAACAGTATTTATACCCACTTTGGTGACATTACTTTTCTATTACAATGTGAAGACGGGGACACTCAGAAAGGTTGATGCCATATAGGAAGGCTCATATGATGTTGGTCTTCATACCAACAGTCTAATTTCACGAAAGAACAAGAGCCAAAAGAATGACTTGTCAGCTTGCCTCTATCAAAACACCATGTTGATGTCCTGACTTAGCCTCCTGCTAAATGCCTCTTCAGCAGTGCAAGGTCTACTTGCAAATCTTGGGCTGTTATAATCCGCAGGTTTGATTTTGTTAAGACACACCACCTCCTTGAAAAACCTGGTATTTTCATTCAAAAAACAAGGCATCCATATGGTGCTCGTTTCTTGGGGATTAAAGACAATGGGGAGTTTGAAGTCACTGATTTATATCCTAATTTTCCAGGACGATTTTTGAATAGTTACGATGGCCTAACATTGCTTTTCCAATATGTTACCATGCAAGTTGTTAGAGTTCCTAACTTAGTTCTAAGCTGATGTACCCTCTATGTGCTATAGTATGTGTCCCTTGTGCTGGGGAATTCAAACTGCTTGCTTCTGTTGTCCTAACTCAGGATGAAGTTTGTTATTGCCATTGGTATGAGCTAAGTCTTGGAGAAGATAATTCTTGGAAAGAAATTGCTGCAGAGCCCGGTGATTTTGAGTTTAGATGTACTCCAATTTACACTTGAGTCAATGATCTCTACTGGATCATAAAACACCGAGTTATTGTGATGAATGTTGGTAAGCAAACATTTTATTAGTTTCCGCTTCCACAAGGACATTATCGATGGCATCCACAATACTTAAATATGTAGAATTCTCTTACTTTTATTATCTTTCTAGGTGGAGAAGGATTTCAAGTTCACAAATTCGGCACCGACTCTGGAGAATGGACTCTTTTTCATTAGATGGGAGGTTTCGATTATCCAACAAGCAGTATTGAAGTTCTTTATGAGTTTTTTTAGTGTGTGGATGAATCAAGAACTGATTATTAAAACAATGGTCATACCCACTTTGGCGACATTACTTTTTTGTTACAATGTGAAGACAAGGACACTCAGAAAGGTTGATGTCATAAAGGAAGGCTCATATGATGTTGGTCTTCATACCAAGAGTCTAATGTCATGGAAGAATACTCTGCCATGGACAGTGGCTTGAAGTCCCCAGTTGCTACCAGATCTATCCTATGCTAGAGGTTAAGGGCGACCAAGATCATTATGGCTATGAATGTACATGGATCATAGGCAACGTCGCTAGCTATCCCGATGTGGCTTATGTAAGCAACAAGGTCACAACCGGTCAAATTGTCTACAACAACATCCTTAATAATTTTGGATTTTTTGTACAATTTTGGATTTTTTTTATACTTATATTTCTACAATTTTTTTTATTTTTTATACTTATATTTCTAAAATTACTAATAATTGAATTACTAATCACTACTAAAAGCACTAATAAAATTACTAAAAAATTACTAATAAAATCACTAATATTACTCATAATTAATACTAATCACTAATAAAATTACTAAAAAATAACTAATAAAAACACTAAGAAAATTACTAATATTACTCATAATTAATACTAATCACTAATAATATTACTAAAAAATACTAATAAAAACACTAATAAAATTACTAATAAAATCACTAAAAATTTGAAGAACATATGTTATAACTAATTAATAAAATCACTAATAATTAATACTAATCAATCTCTTTATCTCCCTATCTCTCTCTCTAATTAATCTAGTGCATACATGGGCATGCCTCACTGCATGACGTTAGCGTGGATGCTTCATGCTAACTTTGATGCCAAGCTTGCTTTATTAAATAATAATAATAATAATAATAATAATAATAATAATAATAATAATAATAATAATAGTAATAAGCAAGCTCAGTTTGTAAGAGGCCAAACTTGCTTTTGGTCAGAGTTAGGCAATAAGGGATGCCCATACATGAACCAGTAGGACCAAAGCGAGAGAGAGGGAGAGTTGGGACATTGATGAGTTTGGTGTGGTTTCCTCTATAAATATTAAATAGAGGAAATCTTCTTCAGCCACTCATGAAACATCCCAAAAATTTAATATTTTATTAATATTTGAATAAATTACATTAAGAAAACTTCGTTAAGGAATTCCTAGAGAATTATAAATTACAAAAGAAATTTTTAGGAAAAAATAATTGATTAAAAGGAAAATAAAATATTATTAAATATTGGGTATTCAATATTACTGCAACAATATATAAAGCTAGGGACCTATATAAAGCTAAATATAATCTTAAATTATGCAAAAGACAAAATAAAAATTTTGACCAAGGACCTAAGTGAATAAATAAAAAAGTTTTTGATAAATGTTAAAATTAAAGTAAAATTTAGTTTAAATTAAATTTATGGACTGGACAAAGAAGAATTGAACTAAATGAAAACTAATGTATTTTAATTAAATTAGTTATATATATATATAATGTAAATAAACATAATATAATTAAAAATATAATAGATATATATATATAATTCTAATATTTATTTATTTATTTATGCTACTAACATATATTTGTTCATGTTAATAACATTTATCATTCTGTTATTCACATTCAAGCAATCTATCATTTACAATTTATGCAATTTAACAATTTTATATTTATGCAATGCTAATATAATATTTACATTTTTCGTTACCTTTATGTATATATATATATATATACTAATTTTATAAGTTTTATATGTATATATATATATATATACACACAAAATTAATTATATATGTATATATCAATTTAATTAAATTAAATATTTACATGTACAAATATTTTATACATGAATATATCTATTTAACTAATTAATTATATGCACGTATACTTTAAATTAATTTGGACCGTATATGAAACTTAATTATATTTTTACAAAAGATTATAAGAAAATTTAGTTGAACTTATGATGAATCATTGCATGAGAATTCAATTGAAAATAAGAGAAATTATTAGAAGATAAATTATACTATATTTAGAATTATAATAAAAGTTTAAATAAAGATTATTAAGATGTAAAATTATTCTAATAATTTAATTAGAGAAATGACCCAAGAATTCTTATCAAAACTAGGAATTTATATAAGCTAATTACTGGTAATACAAAGGGGATAGTATTTAAAGTCTATATCATAGTTTAGAATTTTTATAAAGATTGTATGAATTTGTTAAACTAGGCCAGAATTTGAGGATAATCTCATGAGAGATTGAACAACTAAACAAGTTAGGAATCGTTTTCTACAGTCAGGTAGTTCTAGCACTCATAAAAGAAAATTTTATTCTAAGTTCATTTATGAAATTTTCTCCTATGAATATTATGAACTTCCATGAACATATATAAATTACATGGCAATTAGACTCTATTCTAAACATAGAGATTGGTTCCACAAGTAAAAAACCCACACATGTTCCGCAAAGTAAACAAAGCACAAGTACTTGAGACCCAAAAAATATGGTCATAGCTTCAAATTCTATAAGGTGAATTGAAGTGAACTGTTTGATGTATGATAATGATGATGATGATGATGATAATTTATAACTGCCTATATATTCATGGATGAATTTATGAACTTATTATGCTTTTATGATTGGAATTATTTTTTTGGAAATGTTTCACTAAATTAAAATGGTAGCTATTGAGATTTTTATCTCACAATTTTTTCTCTTTTGAACCAACCATTCCAGGGGAACTCATAAGGAGAAAAAGCTATGCTAAGATATTTAGAGGAAAACTAGGATATTACTAAATAGCCTAGAAGAAGTTCACTCTAGGAGAGTATGTGAACACTTCCTTTGTATTGGGAGTGTGATTGTGTAATTTTACATGTAAATTATTCTGTTAAGAACACCATTTTGTATCTATGTAAAGGCTTAATTACGAGAATTTTTAGTTTATTATCCTAAGTGATTAAAATGAAATTTAGAATAAAAAATTAGTAAAATTGAGAATGTTACAACTCACATGAGCACAAAAAGGATCAAAAGAGAAGAGAATGAGAGTGTTAAGGGAAGAGATATCTAAGAGTCTTGACAGTGTTGAATAAAAGGATATCTCAGATATATTAAAATTTTAAGGTTTTCTCAGTATACTAAAATTTTTATGATTACATTGAGATAATTAATTTTTAAATAATTATATGTGATTATATTATATTATTTTATTTTTCCTTCTTATATTATTTTATTTTTCCTTCTTAAGTCAAATGATAGATCCTATACGAGTTGTGAACCTAGGTCTTGACGATGACTCACTTTTGTATTTACAGTCTCGCCACTCAAGATGTTTAGGCAAAAAAAGTTTGTCCATTGTAGAATTTTTAAATAATTAAATAAATTATTATTGTTGTTATTAATATGAAAAATTGTAAAATTTCAGAGAGATCGCAACTCACTTTTGTATTTACAGTCTTGCCACATCTCTTAAGATGTTTAGGCAAAAAAAGTTTGTCCGTTGTAGAATTTTTAAATAATTAAATAAATTGTTATTGTTGTTATTAATATGAAAAATTGTAAAATTTCAGAGAGATTACGTTTTATGCCTATGCAAATGTAGTACTCAACCCACCATTACCGATAGTCCCACACTTACGCGCTGTTGGGTTCTCGGTGTGGCGCACTTGGATACATATGAGTGCAACCCATCTCTTGTCTTGGCACTTGTTGAACGATGGTGATCTGGGACACATACTTTCCACACCACGAGGGGAGAATGCATAATAACGTTACAAGATGTAGTGATTCAGCTTGGTCTCTCATGTGGTGTTAGGCCGATTACTTGTGGAGCCTCTATGAACTAGCAGACATTATGCCAACAACTTCTGGGTGTTACTCTATCATCAAGTAAATTAGATGGACAAAAATTGAGTATGAACTAGTTAGCATAGACCTTTGATCATCTATCAGAAGACGCCATGTATGAACATGTTGTTTATTTTACACGTGCCTATATTCTAAGCTTGATTAGGGGGTACCTGATGCTAGATAAATCTGGCACTAAAGTGTATCTCATGTACTTACCATTCCTCGAAAATTTCAATGAATGTAGGCAATATTGTTGGGGATCGACAGTATCGGCACATCTGTATAGAAAACTTTGCAAGGCAACGAACCCTAAACAAAAAGAAATTGATGGTTGCCTCACTCTTTTACACATCTAGGCATGGTATAAATTCCCTCGGTCAGTGTCGTTAACACATCCTGTCCATGATGTGGATTTAAAGAATTACCTTATACTTCCATCGTTAGGAAGTCGATATATATTACTTGCTTGATTATCGAATTTATCAATTATTATTTATTATTTGAACTAATATACTTGTGAATTCTTGTAGTTGGAGGGGTGCTAATGAAAAATTGGGCCTGCCAAAGAAGCTTTGAAACGTTATAGGCTTCTATTAGATAAGATGATTGATAAGGATATATCTTGCTTAAACTGATGTTCTTCAAATATCAATTTACTATAAATGTTTATTTCTACTAACATTTAATTTTCATAAATCATCTGGTGCCCATACACCAAGGACGACTTCCAGATGATTCCAAAGTACTGCCTAGTTGACAATAACGTCTGGCTTGTCTATATACTGATAATTTGTTTTCATATCGTCGAGTGGTATCATCTAGATCGTGTGCTCTGCCGATAGTTTTGATGACCTGATTGGACCAGTCGATTCGATCGGTCGGACCTAGAATCGACCATAGGACCGGTCCGTTTAACCCCTTCATACTAGAGACCATTTAAACTGGCTGAGAACCGATTCAAACGGATTTGAACCGGTGGAACCGGCCAAACCGGTCAATTCAAACGATTGACCGATTCTCACTTTTTTTAAAAAAAATTTGTGGCCACTTTGCAAAAATGACGTCGTTGTGCGTTAACCCTAAATTGTCCCCAAATCAAATATGAAGGCCAAAGCTTCTCATTTTTGGTTTCCTATTTTTCATGCTCACACCAGCCGCCATCTCCATCGTTCGTTGAGTCACCTTCGAGGCTTCGACTTCGATCACGCTGTCCACCAAAGCCATTGTGGATTCGGTAGCTTCAAGCCCCTCACCATTCACAATCATCTTCTCGTTGAACACAGGCTTGCCGGAGAAAGAAACCATGAATGAGAACTTGAGAAGCTTCGAATTAAAAACAGAGAGAGAGAGAGAGAAAGAGAAAGAAAGAGAACGCTTGATGTGCTTGAATGAAAAGAAAGAAAAATAAAGGAAAAGAAAAGAAAAGGAGCATTAAGAGAGAAAAAAGAAAGGGGGCTAGGGTCTTGGAGTTGAAACTTGAAAGTAGGCAAGTAGCATATTGCAGACCTTAGACCAATGCATTGGGACTCAAAAAAAAAGAAAGAAAGAAAGGGTTGAACTTGGAGAGATAAGTGAAAGAGAGTATAATTTTAAAATATTATGAAAATTAAAAAGTATTATTTATTTAAAATATATATAAATAGGTGATTTATTTTTTCATTGGGGAATGGATATTCACGCTTTATAAGAATTTTTGACATATGCTGTAGAAAAATGGATGGATAAATAATCTTTTTTAACAAATTTTGTAATTATGTAAAATATTTTATTATTTTTAATTATACATTTTATTCAGTAATATTTTTAAATATCACCAGTTCTACCGCGGTTCAACCACGGTCTGACCATTGACCCTTGATTGGTGTTTTCACTGATCCAATGACCTGCCTGATTCTTAAAACATTGGCTCCGCCAATTTGGTGGAGATCAACTGATTCCTCAACCACCAATCAATCTTGGCCGCTATCACACATTGCATATGACGAGGAAATATAATAAGAATTCGACAGAGGTACATAGGGAATTTATCGAACAGTGGAATGTATAACATCAATGAGTGATCCAAATCTAGTATCCTTCACCTACCCTACAGCATAACGCTAAGTACATGCATTGATACTGGAGGCATACTAGGCGATGGATCGATCCTATGAGCGGTGCTGAATGTTATGTAGTAAATCTCCTTGTAATACCTGTCAATTTTATTTTTATAATAATTGATGGTATTACGGTAATTATTTGCTTTTGTGAAATTGGCGTTATTTTTATCACATTGTTTTGTAGTGTTGCCTTTATTTTTCTATTTCCAATCATTTAATTTCCATAAATTGATGGAATACTTTTGGTAATTTATTTATTTATAGATTCAATATTATATAATTGAATTGGGTGATATGTGGTGTTGTAATAATTTTATGTTATATACGGGAAATTATGAACAAGGAATTTACTGGAATTTATGTGGTTTAAATATTGATTATGTAGAAGTTGGTTGGGTGTGGGGCCCATGGGTCAACCCATGACCCACCACCTATATATAGCCTCCTTCCACTTTTTCTTTTTTATTTTCACACTTAAGTGTTTTGATCAAGTTGAACCCTTCCATTCTCTCTTCTCTCTCTTCACTTAACTTGATCTTTTCACCGGTCAATCTTCGATTTCTTATTGTTTTCTTCATCTTGGGACTATTCTAGGACTACAGGTAAGATTATATTTTGTTAATATCTCTTAGATTCTTGAATTTTCCTTTTCCCTGGGTTAATATGAGTTTTGGAAGTTTTTCATGAAAACTTTGCCTTTTTGTCTCCTTTCTTAAGTCTGTTCGGTTGATTATGTTTGAATCTAGTTCACGGAGGTAAAACAAACAAGTTTCATGAATTAAAACTCAAAAACACATTCTTGAGAAATTTCAAGAAAATTTGAGGAAATTCGTAAAATTCGTTTGTTTTATGTTTTAAATGTTCTAAATTGTTCCATGAACCTTATTTGGACTTAGGAACTCAAAGGAAGAAGAGAAAGGAGTGAAAATCTGGATTTTTGAGAGTTTTCTTCCCAAAATCCGTGATGAACTGTGAAGAACTGATGTTCTGGGTTCTGGCGCGCAGGCACCAAGAGCAATATTTTAGGCAGAGAGTTTAGGTGCTGGCGCCTAGGCTCCTTGGGGGCTGAAAAGGGATTTTGAGTGTTTCATTATGGGTTTTTGACAGATTCTTGAGGCCTATGTTTTGGCATTTCTTTTAGGTGCATTGGTAGGATTAATAGGCTATGTTAGGCAAAGGTGAGTGGTGGACCTTGCCAAATTCATTTTATTTCAAGTACAGTGTAAATTCCTCCTCCCTTATTTGTGAAAGATAAATTAGTCTTATTCCTAATTGGTCATATTAATTAGAATGGAATGGTAGATGGAATGTTTACTTTACAATAAGTGGTGTATTTATTAATATTGTGTTGTGTTCTAGAATCATTGCATTCACTCATGACACAAAATGTATAGATGTGGGAAGTAGAGAGTTGGTCTTCTGCAGGATGTGGATATTCAAAGATGTGTGCCTTTGGAATACACTCATTGAGAGTTAGTCTTCAATGGGTAGCGACGTAAAATATGGCAAACATTCATATGGTTGATTGCATATTTGAAATCTGTCACCATTATTTAATATTTCTTTATGTTGGATAGCTTTCATTGGTGGTAGTGAGTTACGGTAATTGTACTTGTACACTATAACTGTTTTTCTACATAGTCTCTTACTGAGTTTTGATGAACTCAAATTCTCTGTGGTTATTTTTTTCAGAGGCAGAGGCTGGGGAAGAGGGGTACCCGCTGGAGAGTTAGCAACTCTTTGGAGTTATACTTCTCTTGGTGTTGGTGGGTTCTTAGAACCAAATTTTGCTAAGCTTATGATGTCGCTCTGTAGTCAGTTAAGCCACCTAGGCTTTGGTCGAGAACTGTACATTGTAAATTCGGCTGTAATTTACTGTTGTACTGAAATTGCTACGTTCTAATATTGTAGGATTTTCTATATATATGTGTATGTATATTATTCTACTTATATAAAAATGACTGGCTTATGTACTGCTAGTTGTGGATAACTAGGATTGTTTGATGTGATTTAAAATATTCACGCTTATTGCATGGATTTACTTTTTGGGGCGTGACACTCCTATTTACTATCATATTTAGATTATATTTACAATTTATATGCTTTGTTCTAATTTTTATGTTTTTTGTAAGTTGACATGACATGGGGTTTGTACAAACAGCCTCATGAGGATCTGAGACATGATAATTTGGTAAGGAGAATTCAGCAAGGGGCTATGAATATTATCATTGCGATAGGTGAACAGAGAGAACTCAGAATCTCTTACCCAACTCCACCTGCTCAGGATTTTCCTACTGCCATCACCATAGAAAGTGCCAGCAGGTGTTCTCGGGGCTTTATCACAACAAGGGAACCTATTCCCTATAATGCATGTTACGAGCATCCATATCATATTGCATGCATACCATATCAGACTCAACCTGACGTAGGTCACAGTGACACCGATGCATCTTTTACACACATTGGAGGCTCTAGTTCTCTATTTGACAATGACTGTTATATGCTGATGTTGGCACAAAGCCACTTTGATTTTTCATCTCTTCTTTCTTCTCCAACGCCACATAATGCAGATTTCAAAATGCAGGTTCTTTATACCAAACCACCCGATTCTATTAGTTCAATCACCGGTGTTGGATTTAAATGTTTAACCTACTATGCCATATAGAGAAGGAGAATATCAAGATGAAGACGACGAAGAAAAAGAAGAAGAAGAAGAAGAAGAAGAAGAAGAAGGAGAAGGAGAAGATGGAGAAGAAGAAGCCAACGAGGAAGAAAAACTCGAGTAACGTCGACAGTCAAAACGACCAGTTATACGTAGGCGTTATGAGACTAACAGTAATTTTTTTTTAGATTCTTTTTATTGTATGTTGTATATATTAATGTTATTCAACAATATTGACTTTTTATCATTTAAATAAAACTATACTTATCTTATTATTTAAATTTCTTTTCAATTAATTTATGCTTCTTTTCAATTAAAATAATTAAGTTACATTTTTTTGTAAAATTAATATTATAAAAAATTAAAAATTAAAAAATATATAATTAATTTGTATAATCAATCAATTAATTTTAAAAATATCATTAATTTTAAAATTGAAAATGTAAATTATATAATTTCCAAGTAATTTATAATTCTTTATTAATTTTACAAAAATTATACTTTAATTATTTAATTATTTAAAGATTTCATATCTCTATTTATTATTGTACATAATAAATAAAGTTATTTTTAATTGTCTCTATTTCTTCATATACTAATTAATCAAATATATGTAATTATATATAAATAAACTCATTTTAACCCTACAATCAATTTATTAAATAAATTATAATGTAATCAATTATTTAAAATAATACTACAAATTTAATAAAACATATGAACTAATCTATATATAAATAACTAATTTATGTTTTTAAATTAAATTAAATATTTATAATTATATACTTATATAAATTAAATTATTTAATTACATCAATTTAATTATATATTATATGTATAGATTTTAATCTTTCATTTTTTAAAATATATTATAATCACTTCAATTATCCATTTGAAGGAATAGCAATGAAGATCCAAATTCAAATATTTATGAATTCGAAGTCTCGCGAGTGAAGATTTTTTTTTATGAAGACAGAGATAAAAAAAAATCTCTCATTATTATTTCAAGGACGGAGGTGGAGATCATACTCTCCACCTTACAAGATCCCTGCTCTTGATACAGTAACCTAAAAAAAAATAATAAGGCCATTTTAAATTAAAATTATTTTATTTTATTTTAAAAAAATAAAAGCCTAATTCTAAATCCTTACTCCCTAGTCTGTCACAAGACTCTTCACTCTTCGACTGCGTCTCTCCTGTGTTCTCTCTTGCCATTTCGTCGCCGTCTCAGGCTAAATATCCCTAATCAATGAGCCATTCAGCCTGTGTGTGTAGTGCGTAGTCTTGCCCACCGAACTCTTCACTCGTCTCGCCTCCGGAGTCTCGCCCTCTCGCCTGCGTCTCTTGCCGTAGTCGCTGTCTGTTGCCGTCGCCTGCGTCTCCGCCGACTCTCCTGCGTCTCAGGTATGAATCTCTCTCGCGTTTCCATTACAAATGCTCAAATACTGGTTATAACTTAATCCTAGCCCAAAATCAGTCTCAGATTGTGTCAAAATTTATATGCAGTTGGAGTTTTCGGAGATCTGAATTTTTTGTAGTTCCCGTGCGCTAGTTGGAGGTCTGCGATACCCAGATCTGAGTTTCAGGCCAGTTGGAATTCTCGTGCGCCGTTCTATTTCAGGTTTGTTTTTCAGATTGTTTTTTAGGTCTTGGATCCCGGTGCTATGATTCTGAAATTCAGGAGGGGTTTGATTCTGAAATTTAGTTGGGGTTTGATTTATGTTGAAAGCATCAATTTATGATTCTGTATTCTCTGATTTGAGAGTGCTAAATTTTCCTCTTGTTCAACTAAGCTGAGATCTGTGCTTTATGTGTGTTTAAGTTTGAAGATTTTTTCTTGTTCAATTAAGCAGGAATTTTTCTTTCTTATATTTTAAAATTTTTTTAATAACCCCGCGTGGGATGGGAATGGGAATAGGGGAATTTTTCCTCCCCACCGGGGATGGGGGGCGGGGATGAGAACAGATTTGGGGCTCTCCCACCCTCTTCTCGCCTCGCCCTGCCATCTCTATTTAAACTCTCTCCAATTCCCTCATCATCCACCTATATTCTTACATCTATTTTTTTTAATATTAATTGAGAGCTCAATTAATTTCTTTTTTCTTTATTGAGACTTAGCCTCTGTTAGGCCAAGTCTCATTTAGTTTTTTTTTTTTTTAATGTATAAGGCTGAAACTTGGTCTAACAGAGGGTTTGTCTAAATAAGGTAGCCGACTTCAGTATCAGAGTAGAGGGTTCCTACTTCTTACCTATTGGTACGACCTTTCTATTCAATTTAACCGTTGTTTCTTCTCCGTATGTCAGCCTAAGATCAAGTTCTATCATGTTAATTCAGATGAATTTTATTTTTATTGAATTGGAGTCTATCGTCTCTTAAATTTTCTTTAAGGTTGTCTTTATTGACTGATTCTAAGGATTGCAGTTGAATTATCTGATTTTGTTTTGATGTTCTTGCGTCGGCTAAACTCCTAGTATAATTTGGGTGCAGATTATTTTCACTGTATATGTACCAATGTTTGGATTCTTTTGCCCCTTCATCGAATTTATGATTCACTAACCATGGTTCTATCAAGAAATAAAGTTTTACTAACCATGGTCTGCAGTAGTTCTTTGTATTGACAATCTTACTTGTGGCTTATTTCATCATTCTATGTCTTTGAAAATCTTCTTCTAATTGCATCTCATACGGTATACAAAGACTATACAAATTACCCTCTACTTTCGTTGCGGAGTGGGAATCATGGAAAAGATATTTGTTCTTTTCATTTGACAAATTGGGTTCTTTTCTTTAGCTTGATATGGTTTTCAGATGTAATGCTAGAGCCCAGTGTCTAAGTCTTACTTAATAGTTTATACATGATGGCTCTCTTTATAGGTGCTTGAATTGTTGTTTCTAACCAAAATTCTAATAGTCCAGGTTTTTCTATCTTTTTCTTTCTCATAATTTAAATTCATATGTGACAACTGAAATAGCTTTCATTTAAAAAATGTTTGCTGCCAATGGGAGGCATCTAGTAATTTCAGCTTTAAAATAGACAGTTGTAATCCATGCAAGCCAATATGGATTTCTATGTATGTGTGTCTGATAGATATACAAGACAGTAATTCTTGTGATGGTGGAGATGCTATTTAAAAATTTAATTCAAAATACACTTATCTGATTTTGCTTACCAATTTCTCAGTTTTCTGTTGAAATGATTTGTTTGATAGTAGTTTAATTTATTGTTAAAACAGTTGTTAAAACAACAAAAAATGGGAACAGAAGAGGAAGATGGTGCAAGAAAGAATGGCTGTAGTAATAGTTGCTCGCAGGCTGAGAACAAGAGACAAAAAAATGACTTGTCAATGTGCCTTTCTGAAGACGCCATGTTTGATGTCCTAACTTGGCTTCCTGCTAAATGCCTCTTTTGCAGTGCAAGGTTTACTTGCAAATCTTGGGCTGCTATGATCCATAGGTCTGATTTTGTTAAGACACACCTCCTCCGTGCAAAACCTGGTATTTTCCTTCAGAGCATAAGCGATCCATATGGTGCCCGTTTCTTGGAGATTAAAGATAATGGGGAGTTTGAAGTCACTGATTTATATCCTAATTTTCCAGGACGATTTTTGAATAGTTGCGATGGTTTAACATTGCTTTTCCACTATATTACAGGAGCTCTTCATGTTGCTAACCCTGTTACCATGCAGGTTGTTAGAGTTCCTAACTTACTTAGTTCTATGCTGACGTACCCTCCATGTGCTATAGTACGTGTCCCTCGCACTGGAGAATTCAAACTGTTCGCTTCTGTTGTCCGAAGTCAGGATGAAGTTTGTTATAGCCATTGGTATGTGCTAAGAGTTGGAAAAGACAGTTCTTGGGAAGAAATTGTTGTAGAACCCGGTGATTTTGAGTTTCGATGCACTCCAATTTACAATGGAGTCAATGATCTCTACTGGATCACAGAACACCGAGTAATTGTGATGGATGTTGATAAGGAAACATTTCGACAGTTTCCGCTTCCACAAGGGCCTCATCGGTGGCATCCACAGTACTTAAAGATAGAGAATTCTCTCGCTTCTATTATCTTTTTGGGTGGAGAAGGATTTCAAGTTTACAAATTCGACACCGACTCGGGAGAATGGACTCTCTTTCATCAGATAGGAGGCTTCGATTATCCAACAGGCGGTATTGAAGTTCTATCTGAGTTTTTTGCTGTGTGGTTGAATCAAGAACTGATTATTAAAACAATACTCGTACCCACTTTGGCGACATTACTTTTCTGTTACAATGTGAAGATGGGGACACTTAGAAAGGTTGATGCTGATGCCATGGAGGAAGGCTCATATGATGTTGGTCTTCATACCAACAGTTTAATTTCATGGAAGAATACTCCGCCGAGGCTACAGTAGAGACTGCAGTTTTTCTCTTAAGATGTATATTTTTCTAGGACCTAATATGACAAATTAGATATCATAATATGTATATTTTGGTCTTGAAAAATGCTGATAATATATCTTGGTGTCTGATATATCTGCATCCTTTTGAGCAAACGTGTGCACTACTGTTAGTGTAAACTTATACGCGGGAAAAAAAGAAGCTAGTTTTGGTTCTGGTTGCTTTTGTTTGGTCCCCCATGACATTTTTATCCTTGACATAGCACTTGGTGTTGGATCCACGCAGAGAAATGAGCATTACCAGCTAACTATTTGGCTGAAGGACTTGTTATTTTAATATTTATTAAAATTATGATATTTTGGTGTAAAGCTTATTGTTTAAATTAATAATAAAGTGATCAGAAAATAAAAATAATGTATTTATTAGTCTTGTTATAAAAACAACATATTGTTTCGAAACTTGGCCTGGCCCAATGATTCATGATTATGCATTTATGCTTGGGGGACTGTAACGGGTGATTATCCGCGTTAATTCCACTCTCCTTCGTAAGATAATATGAAATATAAAATAATAGGTTTATATCATATCTGCTCCTTCAGAATATGATTGAATCACGAAGATATTCTATTGTTAAGAGTAAACTATACTTTGGGATCTTACACTTTTAGTAAAACTTGATTTTAGTTTTTATAATTTGAAAATTTTAACTTTAATCCTTATAATTTTCAAAATTTTTGAAGTTGGTCCCTGCTACAGTTGGAGTTAGTATTACTATTATCAAACAAATCCAGCTCGATCTAACTTGTTTAATAAACTAGCTTTTTTCCTTTTTTTTTTTTTTTATGTACAAGTCGACTTGTATGGCTTGTGTGCTTAAGTGAGTTGGTCCATGTGATGCTCTTTTTATTTAGCAAAAAAAGAAAATAACTTTAGTATACTTGTTATATTTAAATTTTAAATTTTTTATTAATAAAAAATTAATAATTTTTGTAAAATATTACTTTTTGAATGATTTAAAATTATCAATAACTATAATTTTTTCATATTCTTTTTTAAATTAATTATATTATATTATATTATTTTTTAAAATTAAAAAAAAAAAAAAAAAGTCCTACCCATTTGGCTTCCACCGAATTTTGCAAATCCAAGTCCATCCTAAATATGAACGTGTTAGTGATGACCTAATTCTGATGATGATGTGGCACTGACTGTGCTTTCCAATCAACTTCACTTGTCTACGTTGACAGCCATTTAGACCAAACTTGAATCAGTAGCACATGTTATAGTCTTTTCTTTTCCTTTCTTTTTTGTAAGAATACGGTCCCTGTATATGTAAGAGGACTCCTGCGTGCCAAGAGAAGAGAAGAGAACTCGTTGAAGAAGACGAAGACGAAGGTGTGCAAGGTACTTTAGCTTGGACAAAATGGATAGGGAGTTTCAGGGAAGTTAAAAAGAAAAAGACAAATTAATATACCTAAGGAAATGGCACACGTTAGCATATATAGGTCGGCAGAAAATCACTCTGTGACTCGTTGACTCGTCGACATCAGAAGCAAATCTCAATCTGGCAGTGTACACTTGTGGTAAAGAAGGGAGAGCGATAAGGGTATGAGGAGAATTGAGTGGGGGCCTCGAGGAAAAGGAAAGTAGATTTTAACATATTCTTTAGAGTTAGTTAAAAAACCAGTCTTGCTTTGGACATCTGAAAACGTGTTTTACTTTGTTTGATACTAGAAAACTATAATTTAAGATTGATCCCCTGCTGAACACTTGGTTCAATTGGGTCGTTGATTATGAACTAACGGTCCAGATTAAACCAGCAAGCTTCTAGGTTCTTGGTGCCCTGTAAGAGATCTGCTTAATTTCCTCCAGTTTCTGCATTTGATTTAATTTTAAGTTCATTGTCTTTCCCGCTGTCCCGTATACCTTGCATTAGATACGAAAAATGGAAGAATCTATACGAATCTGCAAGACATATAAACCCGAGGGACCATATTTGTCTTCTTCATGCCCGCCTTTGTCTTCTTCATGCCCGCCTTTGTCTTCGTTTCCTTCAATGAGTTTTCTTCTCTTCGGCCGTTGGAGTTCTCTTACACAGGGACCATACTTAAAAAAGAAAAAAAAAAAAAGAAAGAAAGAAAGATGAATGTGTATTCCTGACGTGTCAAATTTGATTTACGTGGCTAATAACGCAGATAAGTGAAGCTGACTAGAATGCACAATACACACTTCATCATCATCAGATTTCCGACTATATGGATTAAAATCAAATTTTCCTGAAAGTACAAGCACCCAAAAGTACTGTTTTACCCTAATTTTATGTGCAACTTTTATTGTCCAATAGACTAACTTTGAAGGCAAATTTAATAATTGTTGTATAATCATGATTGTGGGGTACTCAGTACTCATGGACTTTCCTTGAACTATAAACTTAAAAGGCTTACTTTCTGAGGTCGACAGAGAGAAAAATTATGTTACCAATTAAACTGATTCTTGTGAGTAAATCTAATCAATTTTTATCCCCTCTTTGACTCACAAAATTATTGACGGCAAAACCTTTTCTGGGATTGAAAATTAATTTTTATGTGGGGCACAGTGGGGATGTAAAACAATTGTAATGTCCTTTCCATGTTCCTGTTAATATGACAGACTGAGAAATATATATAAATAATTAAAAAAGGAAACAGAAGTGTGTACTTCCTTTTCATTGCCATGAAACTTCCCCTTCTGAACGTAGCTGTATATAACTCACTCCCCACCTCCTCACTCCTCGCCATCACACACACAGAGAGAGAGAGAGAGAGAGAGAGATCCTCCTATTCAAATCACAACCTTTTTATTTATTATTATCAACTGATTAGTTTTCTTAATTCGCACTTTGTTTGTATTCAATTCTTGTCCCAACTCAACCGTCTCTTCTTTATTTCTCAAGGTATCCTCTCATTCCATTGGTAGCATAGAAAATTATTCCTCTCGAGTCATTAGCATATAATATAGAGTCTTTCTCAAAGTCACGTACCTAATAATTAAATAATTGCTATTCTTCGAATTTAAAAAGTTGCTGATGTTACCGCTGCAACTATGTTCAACTTAGAGACGAATCCTCTAATTTCACGTTATTGTGAGTTATCGGATATGAGATCCGAAACGTTCATTTGTATTATTTAACGGTTGATGTCTGCAACTATTTTATTTTTTTTCATATACTTGAATTTGACGTGCATCCATTCAACTTAGCTAGGGAAGTTGAACAGCACATTCTCCCAAATCAGAATTCTTTTTTTTTTTTTTTGGTATTGACCAAGCTGCTATATTTTTCTCTTATTAACTTTTTAACTTCTTTTAGTAACTTCTAACTTTTTAACTTTTTTGAGTAATAACCTGTACTAATTTACAGAGTGATCGATGGTGCAACGAGCAGTGTTGGGGATAGCTACTTTGGTGGCCTTAATGGGGAAGTTGAAGTTTCCAAATTTGCCGCAGAAGCAGAAGCAGAAGCGGATGCAGAAGCAAAGTCTCCACGAAAAACCTTGGGACTCCGGTAATTCCGACGCCGACGACGACAGGTACAGCCTGAGCTGGCGGCTAGCGGTGGAGGCGAACAACGTGGGGCCGTGGCGGACGGTGCCTGGCCGGTGCTACAAGCACGTGGAGAGGTACATGACAAATGGGCAGTACCAAAACGACCTGGAGGTGATCAAAGAGCAGATTTTGCAGTACGTGGGAGAGATTGAGGTGGGTGGGACGGGGAAGGACGCGTGGGTGATGGACGTGGACGACACATGCATCTCGAACGTTGGGTACTACGAAACCACGTGCAGATTCGGGTGCGATGCGTTCGATTCGAGGAAATTCAAGGAGTGGATAATGAAGGGAGAATGCCCTGCGATTCCGGCCATGTTGGAAGTGTTTCAGAAGTTGGTGGAGAGAGGGATGAAGGTGTTCTTGGTGAGTGGGAGAGACGAAGCCACCATGGCCCGCGTCACCACTCTCAACTTGCATCGACAAGGATTCATTGCCTACCATAGACTTCTTTTAAGGTATGTCGACACATCTCTTTCTCTTCTTCTCTTTCTAATCACAGTTTTATTCCAAGTGTCTTGCTGATTTAGTCAACGAAACATTATAGTTTTCTTAGTAGATTATTATCCATTTGCACAATTTATTAGTGCTAGATATTAAATTTTAATAAGTGGGACATTTAACAAGATTATCACTTATGTATATTTTGATTACAATTTAAAAGAGAATTAAATATGGCAAATGATTAAGTAGTAAATAAATCACAGTAATAATTAAGAGACAGCAGGGAAAGTGACAAACTAGTTTTATTTATACTCCAACCAACAGGAGAGGTCTAAAATATTTAGTTAACATCGCAAGTAGATAAGATGAGAAATAAGGTTCTGTGTACATTCGTGCAAATAGCTTGCGGATTCTTTGTATGAAACATTTGATCAGGTGCGAGTGTCAAGTGACGCTTAATTAGACAATTTACAGTCACTCAACACAGGGTACACAGGATGCGTAGTACGGTATATATAAAATAATAATGTAATAGGAATATAGTTGTAAACATGATAGGAATGAAGAAGACACCACATGAAAATATTTTTTATCTAGTGAGATTTAAACTATTCATTTTGTGTGGTTAAACAGTTTTTGTTTGTAGTTATTTTTTTTATATATAAAAATATAAATCGTCCAATTACACAAAATAAACAATTCACATCTCACATCACATATCTTCAAATATTCTCCTGTTAATGTAAAGGACAAAGAGAGAACGGCGTAATTGAAGGATTCAACTAATGATTTCTGATGACCTTTGGGTTTGGGTAACTTCGCAGAAGGCAGAAGCACACAATTTAAAAATAGATGTCGACGAACAGTACACAATGACACAGTCAAAATTTGCTACACTAAGTACAAAAGACGCTTCTCAGTTCTTGTCCTCTGATTTGTCTCATTCAAGTCAACCATATATAGTTTACTTACTTTTTAGTGTTCCAGTCAACATCGACGTCCATGCAAGCCATACAATATGCAAACAAAACTAGAAATTATATTTAAAGAAAAAGACTTTGGAGGTGTGTAGTGGTTAATTATTAAATATATGTTGAATTGCAGAAGCTCAGAGTACAAAGGACAAAGTGCAGTGAAATACAAGTCAGAGATAAGGAGGAAGATAGAAGAAGAAGAAGGATACAAAATCTGGGGCAACGTGGGAGACCAATGGAGTGATCTCCAAGGTTACTCTTTCGGAATTCGAACTTTCAAGATCCCCAATCCCATGTATTTCATTCCTTAATCATATCAACCCCAACAAACTGATCACTAGGTGACTGATCACCAGGTGATAGTCTAGTAGTAAATTGGAATTCACTGCTATTGCTTTAATAAATAGTGGGACTCACGTAAATTTTATTTCTCATAGCCATCGAACGATATTAAAAAATTTAGCACTGTAAATTTAAATTCTTGTTATGTCATGTACTAAAAAAGGAAAATTTGAACTCACCCTAGTACAACCTTGTTCACCTTTTTAATCCTTCATCCATGGCTCTCCATTATCCAATGTCTAAAATTAACTGTTATTGTCTCTGTTTTAGCAAAAAATGCGCCAAAGAATTAACATACTTTTAAGCCAAGTCAAAAAGCGTATTAATTGAGGGGCATGCAACTGTAAACTAACTTAGATACACATGACTAATTTTGATGGTAAAAAATATAATAAAGGAACAACATGAATAATACATTAATGAGTAGATATAGTTCTCAAAAGATTATGATATTATAATTATCTTAATTTAGTCAATAAAAAATTTTATATATATCAATTCTGAAAGATTGCATTTAATTTGTCCTGATCATCTCATCCCTTTATCTTCTAAAGTGCCTTTAGGAGACAATAGTTTTGAAATTAACAATAACAAATTTGATGATTTTAAGTAACAAAACAAAAATGAATAAACTAAAACAAATGAAATGTTTCATAAATCGAATTGATAATTTACTCAGTTAGTGCGGAGAAGGTGATGAATAGTAAAATTCCAGGAAGAAGGGTTTGAACTGAAAGGGACGACTGCTCATCTTTAGGGATGAGCATGGTGCTCATTTCTTTTAGTATCAGTTTTTATCGTTGTTAAAACTTTTAACAACAGTAAAAATTGTTATTAAAATTTTAACAATAATAAAAATCCTTGCTAAAAATGGAATGGACATCATACTCATCTTTAAAATGAGCAACGAATCTACAGTATAATATAAAAGTCTTGTCTTACAAAATTTTGAAAGGCAAGAAAGAACACACATAAGGATAACAAGAATGTAAATTAATTAGAGTAGTGCCAATTTTAGAGTAAATTACTAATTTAGCCTTAAAATATTATAATTATTTCAATTTACTCCTTGAAAAAACCAAGTATCTCTATTTAATCCTAAAAGATTTTATTTATCTCAATTTAATCTTTCTTGTTGTTAAATCAAAAAACCTATAGTTGCTAAATATAAAATTTTTGTTTTGTAAGTTAATTTAACAAGTAAACGGACCAAATTAAGGTAAATATAATTTTTCAAGAACTAACTTAAGATGCTTAATTTTTTTTAAGACTAAATTAAGATGACTATAATTTTTTGATGACCAATTAATAATTTACTTCCAATTTTAAACTAAATAGAATGGAAAGGGAAAAAAAGTTAATATTTTTAAATTGGCCTTTTCAATTAGGTCCCCTTTTTTTCTCTGATTCTCCTTTGTATAAGTTTTGAACTGTGGATTAGATTGGTTCAACATCCAATCCCTGAATATCGCAGCTGACTGATAATCTGCGATGAAACACTAACTAACTACCCCCTCTCTCTCTTTCGTCTCCTATTTATCATCCATCATAAACTAATACTACTTTTTATTACCGTCATATATAATTAATTAAGGCTAGCCTGCGCGCATTTTGAAACATAATTTGCAGAATATATAACATTCTCACCTGCACTTGAGTTTAGAAAAGCAGAAGCAAGAAGATCGTTAACATTTTTGGTTGTGTTGGAAAGTGTGTCCTGAAAGGAAATTAATATCACTAAGGAAAGATGAACGACGCAGATGTGTCGAAGCAGATCCAGCAGATGATCAGATTCATCCGCCAAGAGGCCGAGGAAAAAGCCAACGAAATCTCCGTCGCTGCTGAAGAGGTGTCGTTTTTTGTTGATTAAAATTTGTTGTAACACTTCATATATATATATATATATATACATATTAAATTTCAAATCTTCATAGGAGTTTAACATCGAGAAACTGCAATTGCTTGAAGCTGAGAGGAAAAAGATCAGACAAGAGTATGAGCGAAAAACCAAACAGGTTGACGTTCGCAAGAAAATGTGAGTTGTTCATCGATCATTTGGGATCCTATATACATAGAGAGAGAGATATATATATATGAAATTGGATGCATGCAGAGAATACTCGATGCAGCTGAATGCAGCGCGTATAAAGGTGCTACAAGCGCAAGACGAAGTGGTGAATTCGATGATGGATGATGCAAGCAAGGCGCTTTCACGTCTGTCCAATGATAAGAAAGTATACAAGAAGCTGCTCAAAAGCTTGATTATGCAGGTACGTACCACTCATTCATTTCAAGGATAAGATTAATTCATTTCAAAAGCTTGATTGTGGGAGTGGTTGCATTTGCAGGGGTTAATGAGGCTGAAGGAGGCAGCAGTGATAATGCGATGCAGAGAGGTGGATAAGAAGCTGGTGGAGTCACTTATGGACGAAGTGAAGAAGGAGTACTCTGAGAAAGCCAAAGTGCAAGCCCCAAAGGTCACCATTGACGAACGTGTCTATCTCCCTTCCACACCTAAATCTGCCATCACTGCCCCCCACCAACCCTTCTGGTACGATGGAACCCAAGAATTAGGAAACGCTTTAGAAATAGGTGCCTCTGGATCAATACTCTGCTTAATGTGCGATGGTCGTTGAATTTAGGTGATCAACGGTCATCTCGTGTGTACACTTTTGTAAGCGAAAGATATGAATCATTGGATCACATTAAGAGATTGGTGATGTTAGCGCACAATTGTCATTGGTCAATTGGATCTAACAGTTATGGTGCACTAAGCAAGTGATTCGGATATGGTTAAATACATATATATATATATATATATATATATATATATATATATATATATATATATATATATATTTGGGTAATTTAATTTATAGAATCACATTAAGAGATTGGTGGTGTTAGCACACAATTGTCATTGGTCAATTGGATCTAATAGTTATGGTGCACCAAGCAAGTGATTCGGATATGGTTAAATACATATATATATATATATATATTTGGGTAATTTAATTTATAGATAGTTTGACTTCGTAGGAGGTTAAGTTTTTTACTAGTAGATTATCTTAAAATTTGTTTGAAGTTTTTTTTTATTGTCATACACACAGATTTTGAGATTATCTAACTGTAAAAAAACTCAACATTTTAAGATAAATTACTTTGATGTCATTTTGTGGGGATGCTAATTCCCAAACTCACCTGATGATGGGATGATAAGTTCTTATACTATCGTGAGACTTTGGAAAGTACTATGATATCAAATTTATAATCAATTAATTATTTTTATAATAAATTACTGATTTGATTCTAAAAAATTATAATTGTTTCAATTTAGTGTTTAAAATATTATATTTATCTCAATTTTTTTATTTATCAAATTGACTTTTGATGACAAAAAATTTAAAATTTAGCACAACAAAAATATGTAATCGTAGTTGTCCATTTTGGATGAAATAATCGCTGTTGAAGGAAGAAAAAAAAATAATCAAATTGCATACGGGAATGATTACATAACAAAATTATATGCAAGAATATTTCATTCTATGAAAACCATTTCTATTCCTATTCCCATAAGAATTTTTGTGTGAAATGTGAAGAATGTTTAGTTAAATTGGATGTGTTGTTGGAACATTGAAGCTCTGGAGGAGTAGTATTGGCATCAATGGATGGAAAGATAGTGTTGGAGAACACACTCGACGCAAGGCTCGAAGTCATCTTCCGTCAAAAACTCCCTCAGGCAATCACTTCATTCCATTTCTTTCAAACTTATTCCATTATAATTTATATGCTTTTGATTAATTTTAATTATGTTTGAGTCTAATACTATTAAAATTAACCGTAAATAGTTACATGCTATTTTATTTTACATACGTTAATATAAAAGTTATTTTAGTCATTTTAGTGTTAATGTGTATAAAATAGAACACTATGTTAGTATTTAAAATTAAATATTTAGATAACGTTGGGCTCAAAAGAATAATCAAAATTAATTAAAAACTAAAAATTATAATTAAAATATACATGAGATCTTAGTTTTATATTTATTAATGATACTGAATTTGATTGATTCCAGATCCGCAAGCGCCTTTTAGGTTGAAGAAGACAATCATATCTGTGTTTCTACCTCCACATGCAAATCTCTCTGTGAACTCTTGGGTTACATACCTTGTAAGGATTTTTGTTTTCTTTTCCACTATTTACTCAATAATTTATATAGACCCCAACAAAGATAATAAAATCAATGTCTTTGTCATGATTATCAACTTCTCCGCAACGTTTTATTGAGTTTTAATTTCGTTTTTAATATTTTTTTGCTTTAATTATATTTTATATATTTTATTTTTGTTTTAAATAAATTTTTTTATTAATACCGTCTATTTTACTAACAAAAAATATTAAATTAATTATTAATAAAAATAATATATTTTTTTTAAAAAATAAAATATGTAATATTCAAATTTATTATTTATACGTCTTTAAAGTTTATGTACATTTATATTTTACATGTTTTATTTTTATTTTAAATTTATTTTTTTTACTAATTGCTCAATCAATATTTTCAATCAGTTAAATAAATGATGTTAGTAAAAATATAAATTTAAAATAAAAATAAAATATATAAAATATAATTAACGTAAAAAAAACGTTAGGAACAAAATTAAAATTTAATATAAATATTAAAAACGTAAAAAAGTACTATTCTCTCTAAATTTTTTGTCTTGTGAAAATGTTTGCATAGGTTAGAAAATCAAATCATATTAGCTAGTCAATTGAACCATAAAATAAATTAAAAAAAACTCAAACTCATTGCCTCTTAGGTCTAAAAAATCCAAATGAACCGGTTTTCTAAAAATATGGTGAAAAATCAATTGAACCAAAGACAAATCAGAAAAATCAGCCAATTTAATGGTTGGACTAATTTTAAATTTTTATATGCTATTTTGGTTTAAAATAGTACCACATGATGATTAGGAAAAATAACTAAATCATTTTGGCCATTTGTAAATTTAAAAGCTTCCCATATAAACCCGATTTTCATCTTATTCTGCGTTGTCTGTGGATTTCTAAAGGGTTTATTTTATAGATCATAACTTTTGTGTTCATATCTCTATCACTCTATGTTACTTTGTGTCTTATATTAGAATTCTTATCGCTAACATGAAAGATATACAGAGAGACTAACTTACTGATCTAGATATTAAAAGATTACAATTTTTTTTAATTTGATCGATAATATCTCAATTAAATTTTTAAATTATATTTGTCTTAATTTAATTTTTTTATTACTAAATAAAAAATTATTATTACTAAATTTCAAACTTTTAATTACCAAAAATTATTTTAACAAATATAAGGACTAAATTAAAATATATATAATTTTTTTAAAATTAAAACGAGACAATTATAATATTTTTAAGAACCAAATCAATAATTTACTTATATATATAATGCCAAGAGAAAGTGAAAAGTGTGGGGACTGCCAAATTAAGGAAGAAAAATATTAAATATGGTGAGAAAATGTAAACACTAACCTCATTTACAATTACGTACATATCTAGAGAAAAAAAAATAACTTAATGTGAGCATCAAAAGAAAAAATAACTACCGTCTAATAAGTCAATGGTTCAAATTAATTTATATAAAAATTAAGAAAAATATTATTAATTAATATGAACCATTAATTTATATATAACGATAATTATTTTCGTCGTCGTTTCTCAATAGATATGATGGATGACAAATAAATATAAATATCTAAGAAACAGAGTACCTCCTACTCCTCCCCTGTTTCCCCTCCGACCCTCTCCCCTTTCTTCCCGACGACTTCTGCCTCTTGCCTCCTCCGCCGTGACCGCCGCTGAATATCCCAATCCTTCCGATGCCCTTGGACAGCGACGTGAGAAAGGTCCGGCCATGGCCTCCCTTCTCCATCATCCCCTGCTTCATCACCGCCTGCTCTTTCTCCAGCTCACTCAGCCTCACCCTCATCCGCGAGATCTCCAGCTTCAGCTCGCGATTCTCCCGCCGCAGCGACGCGTAGTTGTCCCTGGGAGACACGGCGGCGCTGGGCACGCCGCTGCTGATGCGCTGGGAGAGGAAGGTGTCTCCGCCGGAGGAGAGGGCGGTCTTCAGCTGGAGCTGCTCGAAGTACAGGACTTGCACCACCGTCTGTAAGGGAAGTCGGTCGTTTTGGGCGGCGTGGTTGGAGGCCTCTTGAGAGAGCTTCTGGCAGTCAATGTACTTACACAGCTTCTTGCATTCTTGTTCTGTTAGAGATGGATGTGCCTGGATCACCAAAGCAATACATTACATTTCAGTAATGAATTTTCCCAATCAGTCACTCACTCTCAATTTAGTCATTCAAGTTTTAAAAAATTTCCTTAATGGTCAGACTTATGGAGGGAGGATCTCTGTTTGCCTTGGGTCAAACAGTTTGTTTAGCTTAATCTGTTCAATTTTATAATTGATGATCTATATTTTAAAATATTATTTTTTAAAATAAAATGACATTATAAAATTTGAAATGTTGCCTGTGAAATTTAACAACTGAAATTAGACCAAACATTTTGTTTAAATTTGAAGGCAAGCAAGAAATCCAAAATTCAAATCTACACTTATAATTGTCAAATGTCAACTTTTTTTTGTTGCCAAAATCACTTAGTCAGATAAAGGGATAAAATTGAAATAATTATAATTTTTCAAAGGTCAAATTTAAAAAACTGTAGTTTTTTAGAGATCATATTAATTATTTGTTCAATTTTTTTCTTGGCAAAGAGTGGATGAGAAATGTTTAAAATATTAATTCTATTTCCACAAAAAAAAAGCCAATGGACATCATAATATACTATATTATTTTATAAAATAATTAATTGTACTGAATCTATAATTTTAAAAACTAACTCGTTGAATATTTAAATTTTAATAACTAAATAATAAAAGTATATCTTTTAGGTACCAATTTATATATTTACCCTAGGAGAATTGATAGATTGAGCCTTTAGCAACATGTGTAAACTTATGACGTGAAATTCTACCAAAACAAAAAAACTTAGAACTTATTACAAGGCTTGTATGCTTATAAGAATTGTATTAGGCACTACTAGACAATTCAGATAAAAGTTCTGTTTAGATAAACAATTTATTTAAGTGTTTATATAATAAGCATTTATCATATAAATATTTTTATATAAGTTATTTTTATATTTTAAAAATTTATAAGAACAAACTTCACATAAGTTGTTTTCACTTTATTTTTATAAACTATGAAAATAAGCATGTTATAAGTTATTTTTATAAATTTTTTATAAGCGTTTATGTTATAAAATAAATTAGATAAATTTAAAATAAGTTCTTCACCCAAAACATTAATGTCTATTTTCACCCGAGAAAAAATAGCCAAAGTAACTTTTGCATTATAGGACTGCTTAAAAATAGCCAAAGTAGCTTTTGCATTATAGGACTGCTTGGTCATTACTCTTCTTAGTCACATAAGATCATTCACTCAAGTGAAATTTGGCATTGCATGTCAATCCCAATTAAAGAGCTTTACTTGGTCAAACAAAGTCCTCTAATAATGTTGTGTTTAAAGAAGATAAAAAAAATTATCAAACATAAATTTAAAGTTTTTACTTTTTAGCATTAAAAAGCAGTTTCACAGCTAAGTGGGCAGTGTTGGAAATTGGAAAAACGAAGCTTTTAGAAAAAGAAATGGTTGAGTAGTAATTCACCTTGAGATAAATATCAATGGCTCTGTAAAGTCCATCATCAAGAACACGAGCATAATCAGGGAGTATCTCAATCAAAGCAATGAATTTGTGAAGATTCAAGTAGGGATCAGGAGCAATTTCAGCTAAATAAGCATCAATAAGCCTCCCCACTTTCAACAGAGAACCTTGTCCAGGAGACCCCAGAAGCCCATCAGATTCATACCCACCACAGTCCTCTCCTTCTTCCTCTTCAATCCTCTGCAAGAAACTCACCAATATCCTATGAACCGTATCAACATCAAACAGCGAATCCCCACTCTGCACCACAGATGGTATCAGCAGATCATCCAACGACACCGTTTCCAACCTCAGTGAGATCCTCCTCTCCAGCTCCAGCCTGCATGGAACTGAAGCTCCCAACATCATCGCCATCTTCAACATCCCAAACAGAAACGTCAGAGGAATGTTGGGACAGCTTTTGTTGTCTGTCGGCATCAGACTCACCACAGTCTCCACGATTCTCCTTTGTTCCTGTTCTACGATCCCAGGACTCGCCTTTGTCCTTGCCGGGTTCCAAATCTGGGCTTTTCCGATACCCTTCAAGGATGTCTGAGCATAATGCATCAAACACGCAATAATGCTGTCTGATCGAACCCCCATGCGCCCCATTGCGCACACAACTCTCTTAAACAAATCTATACTCAAAACTGACAAATCCTCCACCCACCACTCAACACAAGATCCATCCTTTAGTTCTTTAGATTCACTGTTTGATGCATCACAGTCTAGTCGAGATAAACCTGAAACTAGTTGCTCCTTGCAAGCATTAATCGCAATGGCTTCGACACATCGACTTGTGATCTCCACTTCCTCGGATGTTGTTAACATCTCGCACGTGGATAGCACTTCCACTGACTTTTGAAGGTTCTGGAAGACAACCTCGTTTAGGTATGTTTCTGTTGTGGAAACGAGGTTTTGGTCGCGGTAATCTTCTGTCATTTCCAGGTATTCGGCGGCACAGCGCAGGCGAGCCACATTGTCGGTTGTGATCTCGAAGTTCATGCCATAGAAGAATTTCATGGCAAGTTCGAACGTGTGGTGTCCTCCTGGGAAGTCGTGGAGCTCCAGGTTGGAAATGTTGAAGCCTCTGGCATCAGCCACCATCTTTCGGATCTTCCCGCTTAGAGATACCAGGGGAAACTTCAGTGATTAGAACGAAAAGAACACAGGTTAGTTTAAGGTTGTCGTGTGCCTTCGGTTGTTAACATGTTATGGATTTTGTGGTCAAAGGATCATTTAGGCGAAGTAAGTTAATTTTCCTGCGGTATGTTGAAAGAAGATTTCAGTTACCTTGTGCAGTAGAAATGACTCCCCATCGACGACAATTGTAATGTCACCAGCGACATCAGCAAAAATTCTGCATTTAAAGTAATAATATAATCAGACATGAGATTGTTTATATAAACCCATCAGCATTCAAAAGATTTCAGAAATACCAATAATTCACAACTCCTTCTCGATATTGACTATGTCCAGCTTTGCCAAATACATAAGAAGCACTTTAAACAATGCTCTTTTTTCTTACCTAAATGGTGAACCATTAGCATTTCTTCTTCGTAAGCTATATATATCTATAGTATATACAGGTAAACCATTCACAATAGTTTTATAACAGCAGAATCGGCAAGCTTCTGTGCAGCAAATAGAATAATCCCTAGCTGAAAGCGTAATCAGTAATCTCACAGTAAAAATTTATGTTTAATGTTCAATGCTGATACCAAAATATAACATAACAAGAATGGTTTGAAGGCAGAGATGCATAGAATGAGAGAGAGAAGTACCGAGTGGTGAAGGAGTTGGAGAGGGTAGGAGTAGAAGGGGAGCGTTTGGAAGAAGAGAGGGAGCTCTCGGAAACCATGTTGGTGTGGAGTGGTGTGTTTCAGAGGGACAGGACAGTGTGTGTGATGATTAAAACAGAGGTTACGAGGTGGAGGGGATTGTTGAGGTTGTGGTTGATTCCGGAATATTTGAAGTGAAATCCCCAGAAAGCCCTCGCCCTAGTCAAAAAATCACAGGCTCCGCCGCTTTTTCTTTTGTGCACTTTTGATCATCATCCTCTGCTCCGTCACTCTCAGGAGTACCAATGTAACGTCTTTTGCTTTATGCCTGCCTTTCCCTCCACTTGGCTCCTACTTCAATACTAATATAGTAATATTAATCATCCTCCAATCACCCCCCATGACTTTTCTTTTCGACCCCCTCAATTACTTCCCTTCCCTGCTCCTTCAATGTATACATATAGATATCGATGCTATTTTTTTTTTTTTTGTGTATATAGACATATACATAGACACTTAAGCTCTTATTGCAATGCATATAGTTGTTTATGGAGAGAGAAATACAAAGGAGGGGGTCAAAGAAGGAAGGGGGAAAAAGAGAGGGAAGTCAGAAAAAGAAGAAAACAGAACTGACACTGAGGAGTGGATGGCGTCGACCGATGCGACTCATTCGACACGGAACTCAATAAAGACGCAATTATTACTATCACACCACACCACCCACCACTCACTCTCTTTCATTTTATTTGTTTAAACAATCGTTCAATATTCGATGACTACGTCAATTAATTCAAATTCGAGCTGCACAGCCAAATTTTAAAATAAAATGTACGTTCTACCAAGTTATTATCCCTCATTTTCTCTGCTTTATTCACTCCTATTCTTTCATTTATATATATATATATATATATATACACACACACACACACGAGCTCGAAATATGACAACTATGGAATATATACGTTTTATCATTGGTCTTTTTCGCTATTTTGAATTTTAATTTTATTTTTAATACTTTTTTATATTAAGTTTATTTTACATTTTTTGTTTTAATTTTATTTTTAAAATTAATATCGTTAAAATTGATAAAAAATATAAATGTAAACTCTGTCAAATGATATATAGACTCTTTTAAATGACAGACCAAAAGTTTAACTATTAATTTAGAACGAATGAAAGAAATAAAAAATATTATTTTGAGTAAAATTAAAATTTAGTTAAATATTTAAAATTAAAATTAATTAGATAATACTTTGACAATAGACAAGTATATAGAATAGTCCATATCAATATTCTTTATCAATTATATTAAAAATATTAATTTAAAAAATAAAATAAAAATAAAAAAATATATGAGATAAAATTACAAATAAAAAGCATGAAGTACAAAATTAAAATTTAAGGTAAATGGACAAAAAAAATACTTTTGTAAAAACCAAAATATATTATATCTTTGCATATTTTATAGTACATGTATAAATAATAAAATAATTGGGCAGGGGCTAGAAATATCTTTAACAGCCAAATATATTCCTTGCTTGTCTCCGGGGTCAGCTGACGTGACACATGACACGTCTCCTTCAAAGCATGCTAGCAGTTACTACCCAATCTTTTGATTTTGGAAATAAACTCTCTTAATTTTTACCCACAAACTTTTTATTTATCTATTTTTTAAAATGAAAGCTTCAGATTAAAAAAATAATTCTTAATTTTTCACCAATCCTAAACCTTAAATTCTAATATATTTTGTCAGTAATTTCTCATACTAGATATCTTGTCAAATGTTTTTTGTATTTTCATTTTAATAGTGGGAAGTGTAAATAGTCTCGTCATGTCATTTTAGTCACTAAAAATGAAAATTAACTAGTAGGTAAAATACAAGAAAAAATATATTTTATGTCTATGAAATTTGTTTTATGTGTAGTAAATTTTTATAAAATTTAAAATTATGTAAAAAATCCTTATTAATTTTTATATTATATCAAAAATTATCTGTCAGTTAGTTGACCGGTAGTCAACTGACGACTAATGTTGACATAGACACTGAAGCACTATATCAACAGATGATTCATGTGCTACATTAGCCCTCTTTTACTCAATCGTCGTATCCAATAAAATTGCAATACGTGACATATATTTAACTTTGAAGAAAAATCAAAGTAGTGCATGCATAATAAAATTTGAACTTAGACTTGAATAAAAGAAGAAATACCTCTCCACTATTTAGCAACTGATACACATTCAATATATATTTATGAAATTTAACATATATAGAAACCTTTGTTATTATATTTAAAATTCAAAACAATATATATCAATTATTATATCTTATAAAAAATAACAAATTGTATAATAAAAAAATATGTTATTATTTTACATAACTCATTTTAAATTATATAAAAATTTAAAAATTTTAATAACAAATCTTATAATATAAATTTAATTATTATTTATAATTAATAAAAATAAAATTAATATTAAAAAATAATTAGAAAAATATACTATGCATATAAAAACTATTTTTTCATATAAGATTTGAAAATTATATTTTTAATAATAATTAATTTTTAATATAATTTAAAATAATTTGACATTATAATATAAAATTTTAATATAAGATTTGTTACTAAAAATTTAATTATTACAAAAAATTATAATATTAAATCTTATATTAAAAAATAATTTTAATATGCACAATATTTTTTATAATTATTTTACTTAATAAAAATAAAATTTATATTATAAGATTTATTATTAAATTTTTTTAATTTTTATATAATTTAAAATGAGTTATGTAAAATAACAGTATATTTTCTTATTATAAGATTTGTTATTATTTTATAAGATATAATAATTTGTGTATATTGTTTTGAATTTTGAATATAATTGAAAGTAATGGTTGGAACCCAAGAGGGGGGGTGAAATGGGTTTTATAAATTTTTCACAAAACTTTATTGGAAGTTAAAATGATTTTCTGTAAAAGTACAATGCTTAGGATAATAAATACAACACAGAAAATCAATGTACTATCAAGATGAATAATTATGAGTAGTAAGGAAATAAAGAATATATAACAGTAAGCACAAATAAAGGAGTAAGGGATAGAAAGAGCAAACTCAGAGATTTATACTGGTTTAGCTAATCTCAAGCCTACATCCAGTCCTCAAGAAGTCACTTGAGTATTTTTCACTATACTTGCAAGTTTGATCTGGGTACTTGCAAACCGCTACAAAGAATTTCGTTAGCCAATGCTCCTCCACAACCCAACAGAGAATTTATGAATCCGGACTGCTCTTCAACCCTCCGAAGAATTTCTATTAAACTGGCTTCTCTACAACCTAAAGGAAAGCTCTCTCAATAAATACTCTATCAAAGAATACTCTCCTTGATAATATAACTCAAGATAATATTTGTGTTGATCAAAATCAACAATTACAGAGAAACTCTCTAAAAACAGAGTATATATTACATTGATAAGCTGACAAGGATATAATCTGCATAAGAGAGAATTTACAGATGATGTTCAGCAATAGGAGTGTTCTCTCTTCTATTTTGATAGCCCCCAAGGTTGATATATGTAGCCCAAGGACGAATAAGACCGTTGAAGACAAATCCAAGGTGGTTCCTGTCACGACCCGTTTTCTAGGCACATGACCGGCACAATGATGAATCTCTCATCACTGTAAGCCTTTCGATAATTTCTACCCGTGAGTTTAAATTATCTATGTTATCAAAATAACAATTCCTTAATAAATATGAAGAAAATATATCAAATTTTCTTGTTAAAAAAAATCATAGAGATGATTTGCATGTAATAATAGATCATTAATATAAAATACATTATTATACTGACATACAAGCCAAATGCCAAACCCCTGACCTAGATGTCCTAGATGATTACAGAGCAACATAGTCTACAACAAAAGAGGGGCCTACCCGACGGCGGGAAGGTCCAAAGTGATCTACCCTTCTAGCGGATATTCTTCATCGGTAACTTGATATGAACAAAAAGGTTTCACAGAGAGTGTGAGCTTTAAAACTCGATGAGCGAATCGACCTCGCGTTAATAAAATTCAAATACATCACCAGTCATGCAAGTATATCCGAAGGCTCATACTCAACCAATAGACATAGTTAGAAATTATATATAAGAAGATAAAAATTCATTCAATTCAACAAACGTTACTAGTACTCATCAATGACAATATATCCCAGAGAGCACACACAGGCCGGCTCACCAATTTTGTATATTTCTGCCATGACGCACAACCTCATCCTCTTAGCTAGGGCGCCTCACGAATTTATCACCAATCCGAGCTATATCCCTACTGAGGGAATCGTTGTATCCACACTCATTGGTCAAGACACCCTTTCAACCGGGTTTTCCTCATTGTCGTGAGAGGGAGTACTGTCCCGCTCAATCACAATCAATAGTACAATATTTCATATCATAATTAGAAGCACAATATAATATTCATCCATATAACAGGTATAGTATATAACTATATTATAGATTTATAAACCACAAATCAAGATAACAATTAATCTGTTTTTGAAAAGATTCAAACTTCATATCATCATGAAATACTTGTTTCGTCTTATCCATACTTCTGGATTACTTATCTCCTTAAATTCGTTATTCTGAATCCAGTTTACCCCAATGAATCTTGGGAGTGTCCTACGACATACTTTTTATCACCAATAATACTAAAACTCTATTAAAACGGGGTCGTTCCACTCACCTGGATTCCATACGAGTATCACTTATCTAAGTCGTTACGGACAAGAGTACACAGATGAATTTCAGTATTCCGCTACAGAGATTTTCATGAAAGATTAGAGAAAATACGTTAGGATTGTTTTCGTACAAATACTGTTCATACATACGGTTACTGTTCATACGTATGGTCACTATTCATATATATATATATATATATTATTTATACGTATAGATATTGTTCATATATATGGATACTGTTCATACATATGACATTATTTATATATACGGTCACTATTCATATATACGAAGACTGTTTATACCAGAAATAGAAAATACAATCTATAAAAGAGTACATCAGATAAGTTCCCAGGAAAGAGTGGAGGGTCGCAATGGACACACTTAAAAACCAGGTCTTTCCTTAGCCAAAACTTTCCTACACATGTATTCTTCACAGTTTACATCCTATTTCAGTAATCAGAGAATCAAAATAATATGTAAGCAGCTAAGGACAGTTTTTCTGATGCGTAAGATCAGCCAAAGCCGCAACCACAGAGCATACTTAAGAAAATAACTTCTAAAATTTGAAAGACATAGAAAGGGTATAGTATCCTTACCTAAACTGAAAAGGAAAGGCCAAAAATCTCAGAGGCCTAGTATTGAAGCAAGAGAAATTTAAGGAGAGAAGAAGAGAAGTTGAAGGTGTGAGTTTAGAAGTGAAATGAAAGGGCCTATTTATAGGAAAAGTCAACGGTACTATTTGTCACTATGCGCTAATAAAATATTCAATTTATTATTCATGAAAATGACATTTCTAATAATACAATTTACTGTGCACCTTAATAATTTGACTTACTGTACAAAACGCGTAAGCTTAGAATTTTTTTATTACTATTAGAAACTTAAAGGGAAAACTATCTTTTCACCTTAAACTTTTAAGTTTTTTTTCAATTCAGTCCTTTCGCTTTAGTCCCTGAGGGTATTTTCACCCATAAAACGTCATTTTCTTCTACGAATTTCTTTCTAGTTTTCTATTATGACCAAACCACATTTAGTACTTGACATTTCAATTGTATAAATGAACAGTACTGTATATATAAATAGTATTATATATGTGAACAGTACCGTATACTAGCATAGTAACTATAGTTTGCAAATACGCATTTATATTTTATTTTTCATGGGTGTTACAGTTCCATAATGATGTCAGCAAAAACTAGCTGTTACAGCACATTTTCTGATGTCGGTAGTCGACCAGTGTGGCACGATAGTCGACCAGTGTAGTCCAGAAGTGATTCATCAGTCACACTGGTCGACAAGTGTAGATGGGGTGGTCGAACAGTGCTCAAATATTTTTGCTTCTGGAGCTCATTGGTCGACCAGTCAGCATAGGGTGGTTGACCAATGCTCAAAGACTTTGCTTCTGGAGCTCGTTGGTCGACCAGTTAGGATAGGGTGGTCGACCAGTCACTTGTTATCTTCAAATAATTTGTTTTTAGAGCATGGTGGTTGCTATCTTGATGCATCCAAGCTTCCAAGACTTCAAATCTTCTAATTCTTCATTTATTGGAGCTTTGTTGTTTTCTTGAGTGAAGCATGATATTGCTTTTCCTTGTTCTTTAATCCAATGTTCACTCATCTTATTTTTAAACCAACCTATGAAATATATCTTACTTGCAAACCCAATGGTAAGTTCAATTTATGATAATAGCATGATTCAATATATGAAACATACATATTAAATAATATAATCATGCTTAAGTACTTGTAGCATATATATATATATATGATAATTAAGCTTTATATATGTCAATGCTACAATTCAAATACATCTGTCATCATCAAAACTTATGGCATATAGTCTTAGGGCTAACAACAATAACAGAAGTTCCTATTATATTAAATTTCACAAATATATGTTCAATGTGCATTAGTGGCAAAATGGTGGAGAGCTTTTTTTTTCTTGAAAAAAGTATATCTCATGTCCCTAAAATTTACATGCGCTTTTATTCATGTTCCTGAACTTTTTTTGGTCAAATATGTCCTACATCTTTTAAATTTTTTCAAATATGTCCCTTTTTAACACTTTCAAAAAAACTAATTGTAATACCCAAGAAAAATAAAATATAAATATTTGTTTACAAACTACTATTACTATTTCAGTATACAGTACTATTCACCTGTATAATACTATTTACGTATATGATACTGTTCATTTATACAATCAAAATGTCAAGTACTAGATGTGGTTTGGTCATAAGAGAAAACTAGAAAGAAGTTTGTAGGAGAAAATGACGTTTTATGTGTAAAAATACCCTCAGGGACTAAATTGAAAGGACTGATTTGAAAAGAAACTTAAAGGTTTAAGGTGAAAGGATAGTTTTCCCTTTAAGTTTCCAATAGTAATAACAGAAAAATTTTCGCGTGAGGTGTACAGTAAATGCATTATTAGAAATGTCATTTTCATGAATAGTAAATTGAATATTTTATTAGTGCATAGTATCAAATAGTACATTTGACTTTTCTTATAAATAGGCGCTTTCATTTCACTTCTAAACTCACACCTTCAACTTCTCTTCTTCTCTCCTTAAGTTTCTCTTACTTCAATGCTAGGCCTCTGAGATTTTGGGCCTTTCTTTTTCAGCTTAGGTAAGGATACTATGCCCTTTTTATGTCTTTCAAAATTTAGAAGTTATTTTCTTAAGTATGCTCTGTGGTTGCGGCTTTGGCTGATCTTCCACATCAGAAAAACTGTCCTTAGCTGCTTACATATTATTTTGATTCTCTGATTACCGAAATAGAATGTAAACTGTGAAGAATACATGTCTAGGAAAGTTCTGGCTAAGGAAAGACCTGGTTTTTAAGTGTGTCCAGTGTGACCCTCTACTCTTTCTTGGGAACTTACCTGGTGTACTCTTTTACAGATTGTATTATCTATTTCTGGTATGAATAGTAACTGTACGTATGAATAGTGACCATATATATGAATAGTAACCGTATGAATAATAACCGTATATATGAACAGTATCTATACGAAAACAATCCTAACGTATTTTCTCTAATCTTTCATGAAAATCTCCGTAGCAGAACACCGAAATTCACCTGAGCACTCTTGTCTGTAATGACTTAGAGAAGCGATGCTCGTACGGAATTCAGGTGAGTGAAACGACCCTGTTTTAATAGAGTTTTAGCATTACTAGTGATAAAAAGTATGTCGTAGGACACTCCCAAGATTCATAGGAGGAAATTGGATTCAGAATGGCGAATATAATGAGATAATTAATGCAGAAGTATGGATAAGAAAAAGTAAGTATCTCATGATGATGTGAAGATTGAATCTGTTGAATTGTGGTTTATAAAGCTATAATATAGTTATATACTATACCTGTTATATGGATGAATATTATATTGAGCTTCTGATTATGATATGAAATGCTATTGATTGTGATTGAACGGGACAGTACCCCCTCTCACGGCAAGGCGAAAAACCCGGTTGACAGGGTGTCATGACCAATGAGTGTGGAGACAACGATTCTCTCAGTAGGGATATAGCCCGGATTGATGATAAATCCGTGAGGCGCCCTAGCTAAGAGGATGAGGTTGTGCGTCATGGCAGAAATATACATAATTGGTGAGCCGGCCTGTGTGCGCTCTCTGGGATATATTGCCATTGACGAGTACTAGTAACATTTGTTGAATTGGATGAATTTTTATCTTCTGTCTATTGGTTGAGTATGAACCTTTGGATATGCTTGCATGACTGGTAATGTATTTGAATTTTATTAACGCGAGGCCGATTCGCTCATTGAGTTTAAAAGCTCACACTGTTTGTACAACCTTTTTGTTCAGATTAGGTTGCCAGCGAAGAATATCTGATAGAGGAGTTGTCGGGTAGACCCCTCTTTTGTTATAGATTATGTTGCTCTATAATCGTCTAGGACATCTAGATTAGGGGTTTGTCATTTGGTTTGTATGTCAGCAAAATAATGTATTTTATACTGAGAATATATTATTATGTGCAAATCATCTCTATGAATTTCAAATAAAGAAAATTTGATATATTTTCTTCAGGAATGGTTATTTTGATAATATAGAGATAATGACTAAACTCATGGGTAGAATTTATCGAAAGGCTTACAGTGATGGGATATTCATCATTGGTATCAGAGGAATGGTTGTTAGGTCTCCTAGTGATTACAGAGCAAGGTAACCTTAGTGGAACCTCCTCTATCGTTGTGAACCCGGGCACAACTATAGAGAGACGGCTCTACTGAAGGTCTTGTAGGATGTTTTCATTTCCTTTCCCTCCGAGACTTATCTCTTCTTAGGAATTATGTTCTCAGTTTTAGTTTTAGACAGATGTGGCTACACTTTTGAACTTAGTCAAGGAAAAGTTGTTATTTGTTTTGATTCCATTGTTGTCGGATCAAATTTTTATATGGTGGATTTTATAAGCTGAATTCATGATTGAATTTGTGTAGCTATATTATTTTAGGGTACCAGCCAATAAAAGAAACCACTTGCATTAAAAACAAAAAAACTGAAGGATTACATTGCAAAAAAGAAGAAGTTTACTCATGTATGAGTAATCTAAAAGCGAGGTGGTCTTGGATTAGGAGGGTTGTATTGTATCATCACCCCTCGACCATTCCTTGGAGCAAGAGACATAGCAATGTCGCGGAGGGTAGTGTAAATTCCATTCATACAATCAACACTTCTTTGCTGTTGATTGCAGAAGCACTGGGTGGACCAATAGAAGAACCTATCTATTCTCGAAGTCATTGCCGCGTTATTGCGTTTGGTTAACTTCTCCAGATCCTCCATCATCTTCTTAAGATTATTCACCTCCTGCTCTAAACAGGCGATTTTGTCCTCCGAGCTATGGCTTGTACTAATCTCCTCGGCTTCCTCAATCTTCTTCATCTTCTTCTCCTTTTGATTTTCTTGAGATTCCTCGAGAGGCCTTTTTCCCTTGTCCCTGCCTAAACTTAAGTTTAAGTCAAGTTCTTTTTCCTTGGCCTCCACTGTGAGATCAATATACTTCCGTGAGGCCATGATTTGGAAAATTTAGAAATTTTTGTAAGAGTATAAGGCGAGAGGAATGGTAGAAGATTGTAGGCTCAGAGATTATTACTCTTTGTGGTGTGGTAACTGAGAATGCTGGGATGGTTTTTATAGAGAAAAATTAGGACTTAGAGACAAAGAAGATATCTTTTCACCGCACCCCTACACGATCAACCTATGAATTTCTGCAAGCTGGAAGCCAGAAGTCTAGGGTAGGCGTGCACACCAACAATGCGTTGCATTAATGCCAAAACCACGAAAGTCAATATTCGGTGGATTTGTGGCCGATTTTACTTGGTTTTCCCATTTCTCCCGTTGGCATTTTTCGAAATTTAAAGAAGTTAATGATATAGCCATTAAAGATTGCCTTGGATGCTTTTATGATGAACTGAAATGCATTTCTCTGTTTTATTGTGTTGTTCTTAAGAGCCTTCAGTTGAGTATAATATACATAATTGATTGAATCATGTTGTAATTACATGTATGTATGTTATTCATGCATAATGAGTGAAGGCTACGACCAAGGAGAATATGTGATGATCCTACATATACTCATAGAGAATGTGAAATCAAAATGACTTGGATAGAATGAAATGTGTAGAGGATGATATATCTTCATGGTTACACATACTTACATATAATGCTCTCGTGGGCAAATGAAAGGCAGTGATTTCCTTACATCATGATAATGCTTAAGGCATGCGACCGTAAGCAGTTAACTTTGTTTTAAAATATATATATTTACATATATATTATGTGTAAGTCTAGAGTAAAGACACCGATTAGAATCTAAGATACGGGCAATATGAGGCTACCTAATCATAGAGGGACATCGTGATATGGGATTACAGGATAAAACAAGTTTAGAGGGAGAAAATCTCAGACTGAAGAGCATAGTTAGTCAAAATTTTGAGAAAGGTCAAGATTAACGCGAGGCCGATTCGCTCATTAAGTTTAAAAGCTCACACTGTTTGTACAACCTTTTTGTTCAGATCAGGTTGCCAGCGAAGAATATCTGTTAGAGGAGTAGATCACTTTGGACCTTCCCGTTGTCGGGTAGACCCCTCTTTTGTTATAGATTATGTTGTTCTGTAATCGTCTAGCACATCTAGGTCAGGGGTTTGGCATTTGGTTTGTATGTCAGCAAAATAATGTATTTTATACTGAGAATATATTATTATGTGCAAATCATCTCTATGAATTTCAAATAAAGAAAATTTGATATATTTTCTTCAGGAATGGTTATTTTGATAATATAAAGATAATGACTAAACTCATGGGTAGAATTTATCGAAAGGCTTACAGTGATGGGATATTCATCATTGTGCCGGTCATGTGCTCAGAAAACGGGTCGTGACACTAATGGTAATGCTGACTAGACTTCCTACATGATTGCCATGTCACTTGCCATGTAGAGAAATTCCATGTTACATGGCATACCCAATAGAAATGCAACACGTGGCGTGGGTTTTTTAAAAGAAAAATAACATGTGGAGCGGTTTAAACCTAAGACCATGAGGTAGCTAACCTTTAACCACTGAGCCAACTATTTTTTCTTAACATAGAAATGCGAAAAGTAATATATATAGGAACTTTTATTATTATAATCAAAATTTAAAACAATATACACCAATTGTTATATGTTATAAAATAGTAACAAATCTTATTATAAGATAATATGCTAATATTTTACATAGCTCATTTTAAAAAAATTAAAAAAATTAATAAAAATCTTATAATATAAATTTAATTATTATTTATGCTTAATAAAAATTTAACTTTATATTATAAAATAATTATAACAATATACTATGTATATTAAAAAAATTTGATATAATAAGTTTTAATAATAATTATATTTAGAAAAGGATTAAAATTTAGATTTGACTTTATTAATTAAATTTTATCATTTTATAAAATATAATTATTATTAAAAATTATTATATCAAAATTTTTTTTAATGTGCATAGTATATTGTTATAATTATTTTATAATATACAGTTAATTTTTTATTAAGCATAAATAATAATTAAATTTATATTATAAGATTTTTATTAATTTTTAAAATTTTTTATATAATTTAAAATGAGTTATGTAAAATATTAGCATATTATCTTATTATAAGACTTGTTACTATTTTATAATATATAATAATTTGTGTGTACTATTTTGAATTTTGAGTGCAATAACAAAAGTTCCTATATATATATTACTTTTTGCATGTATATGTTAAAAAGGAACATTTGGTTTAGTGGTTAAAGGTCAAAGGTCATTTTTTTCATCCATGAGGCCTTGGGTTCAAGTCTTCTCACATGCACTTCACTCTTTTTTCTTCAAAAAAAACCCATGCCACATGACTCAATTCTATTGGGTATGTCATGTGATGTGGAATTCCTCTACGTGGCAAGTGACATGACAACTATGTGGAAAGTCTAGTCAACATCACCGTTAGTTTTTTTACGGTATTAAAAAAAATGACATATTTGAAAAAATTTAAAAGATGTAGGATATATTTGACCAAAAACAAAGGTCTATGCACATGAATAAAAGCACGTGTAAACTTAGGGACATAAGATATACTTTTCCATTTTTTCTTTTATCTAAGCCCAAGTTCGAATCCTATTGTACATGCGCTATTTTAATTTTTTCAAAGCTAAACATATGCTACGTGTCGCAATTCTATTGGATGCAATGATTGAGTGGAAGAGAGCTGATATGACACATGAATCATCTGTTAACATGGTATTTCAATGTCCATGTCAGCATTAATCGTTAATTGACTAACGGTCAACTAACAGACATATGATTTTTAGCACAATATGAAAGTTCATAAGGGTCTTTTGCTTAGTTTTAAACTTAATGAAAGTTTTATGCACATAGAACAAATTTCATGGGAATAAAGTGTATTTTTTCCTAAAATACATGACGTTGCCTTAGTTTTGAAAGGTTAGTGACATGGTGTCTTTGGTCATGTTAGGAAAACAAGTTAATTGAAGCGTCCATAAACAACAATAAGGGTGGGCGCGGGTCGGGTCAGGTCATATTTGGAAAAGTTTTCAACCCGACCCAATCAGATGTGAGCGGGTCGTGTCAATGATTTTTTTTAGGAAATGGACCTGACCTGACCCATACTACAATGAGGTGGGTCGATGGATTGTTTTTTTTTTCCCCTCTGTCTTCTTCTCTTCTTTTATCTATCTTTTTTCTCTTTTCTTTTTTCAAAACAATCAACACACACACATGCACTGAGGACTGAGGAGAAGTCCGTGAATCACCTTGACGACATGCACGACGAAACTAGAGAGACACGACGGGGTGAGGTGCAGCCACTTCAGAACTAGAAATTTTCTGGTTCTAAACCATAAATTTTCTAGTTATGAACCATAAATTTCTAGTCTAGAACCAGAGAAACAGAGACAAGCGACTGAAAAGGAGCTGAGCTTGGAGAGAAAGTAGATGCTTTTCGGCGATCTCTTCAACCATTTCCGGCCAATAAAAGATGAATCATTGAATCTTGTTCTTGTTGGTTGTTCTTGTAACCTCATGTTGTGATTTGTTATAACCTCTTTATCCAAACACATCCTTGAAGGCTTGAAGCTGTTGGAGCTGGCAACCAAAAATAAGAAAATATAGTCGCAAAATAAGAACAAATGTTAGTAGAAAAATATACGTGGTACTTAGCTGAGGTCTGAGTGTCTCGTCTTTTTTTAAGGTAATTTTCACGTCTCCCACATGTTAATTTTGCTATATTACTCAATGTAAGGGTACTCAGACGTGTTACCTCCAGGATACAATAGCTTAAGTAATCGTATTTTTATTTACTACCTCTGCACGTAGGTAGTAAATCAGACTCATTTTCTCCCACACCTTTCTTTACCCAAAGCACATTAGTATGATAGAGATTTTATTTTTTCATACACATAAGAGTTTTTCCCTTTCTTATATTTTTTCGTGTCTCTTGTTTTCAAATTGGAAGCCATATAAAATATATACATGTCCGTGGAAAAATAAAGCCGTTGGTGGGGACAATGAATTAAAACACTCATAAAAGACCAATATTATAGTTAGTTTTAACGCACATAAAAGGCCATGATGATAGCTTAATGCACCAAAACCAACGTATACACATAAAGACAAATAATGGTGCTATTATAAACATTAAAGCATATCATGAGTCTTTAATCCACATCAAATCCAAGGTTTCATGAGCCTTTAATCTACATCAAAGCCACGGTTTTCGATTGAATGTGCTAATTAAGCAATTAGTTTCAAAATATTTAATATTTTAATTATTATTTTATAATAATATTACAACAATCACCCACTTATTATTATAAAATAACACACAATATTCAATTTGGGTAAAGATAGATTATTATGCATAATATAGGTAGCTAAATTACCTTGAACCTATACTTAGCAAAGATATATTTCCTAATCCAGAACCATAGTGGTATTCGCCTTGAACTATGACTGCTTTGGGAAGACAAGATATATATCTTGCACATAATAATCTAGGTGCAAATATGAGCCCTAACTGGCACGATTATGCGGTCTTGTACCGTATCATGTTTTTTGAATGTATTATGAGAATACGCCCTGTATATTCTCATTTAAGAACGGCCCCACTCTACCACATTCAAATAGATAAATTCTGTCAAGAATGTCCCCGCAGTTAAGACACCCCACTCTTATAGAGCTACAGATTTCATTAAGAGTTTTTTTTTTCAAACTTACCCTCACATATTCACTGCAGGATAATGCACTTACACCATAGGGATGAGATTAAGAGCTATAACTCTTATAACATATGTACATTCATCAAACAACTCTATGATTCGTTTTTCCCTTTAAACTAAGTTCTTAGGATCTCTCGTCACAAGGTAGGGTATTCTCATAGGTTGCTTTTAATCCTACGGGCTCGAGGCCCATCCCCCTCGATGTATTCTAGACCACTTCTTTATGTAAGGCTTTTGTTAGCAGATTCGTAAGATTATCTCTTGACTTTATATAGTTAACATGAATGGTACTATTACTAACATAATATCTCATAATACTATGTTTTCTTCTAATGGGTCTGGATTTATCGTTATAATAACAGTTTCGTACTCTACCAATAGCAGCAGTACTATCACAATGTATTAGTATGGGTGGAATAGGTTTTTCCCACATTGGGATTTCACTCAAAAAATCTTTTAACCAACTAGCCTCCTCACTAGCTATTGTGAGAGCAATAAGCTCTGTTTCCATTGTTGATTTAACAATTATTTGTTGTTTTTTAGATTTTCAACAAATTGCATAACCACCCAAAGTAAATACATAACCAGAGATACAAATGGAGTTATCTAGCAATGTATTCCAATCAGCATCTGAATATCCTTTATGCACAACTGGATATTTTCTATAAAATAATCCATAATTTTTAGTGCCACACAAGTATTTCATAAGATGTCTTAAGGCACTCCAATGTTCCATGCTAGGTTTACTTGTAAACCTTCCATGTAATTCAACTGCATAAGCAATGTCAGGTCTAGTACAGTCTATTAAATAACGTAAACTTCCAATCATACTAGCATATTGTTTTTGATCCAAAATCAAATTATCATTAGTAGTAGGAAATAAATGGATACCTTTTTCTAATGGAATAAAAATAGATTTACTGTCTAAAAATCTATATTTTTTCAAAATCTTTTCCACATAATGAGATTGATTAAGATAAATTCCATTATTTACCCTTGTGATCCTCATGCTAGAATCACATTTGCTTCACCAAGATCTTTCATACTAAAATTCTCCCAAAGCAAGAATTTTGTAATTTATGTTTAAGCTTGTACCAAAAATCAATAAATCATCCACATACAAGCTAACAATAACATGATCATTCTCAAAAGATTTATAATATATACACTTATCACATTTACTAGATTTAAATCCATTCCCAAGCATACACATATCAAATTTCTCATGCCATTGTTTAGGAGCTTGTTTTAACCCATACAATGATTTTGTTAATTTATATACTTTATTTTCTTGTCCTTCTATAACAAAACTTTCCAATTGTTCTACATAAATTTCTTCATTAAGTTCACCATTCAAAAAAGTTGTTTTTACATCCATTTGATGTATGAACATGTCATGAATAGAAGCAATAGTAGTTAACAATCTAATATATGTAATTCTAGCAACAGGTGGAAAAGTATCAAATAAATCTAAATCTTCTCTTTGAGTAAAACATTTAGCTATAAATCTTGCTTTATACTTATCTATAGAGCCATCAGGTTTTTATTTTTTACGAAGAATCCATTTGCAAGAAATTACTTTGCATCCATCAGGTAAATCACACAATTTCCATGTTTTATTTGATATAAGTGAATTCATTCCATCATGTATAGCTTCTTCCCAAAACATTGAGTCAGGTGATGCTAGAGCTTCTTTCAAAGATATAGGATTATCTTCAACATTATAAACTAGGAAATCTAGGCCAAAGTCTTTTTCTATACTAGCTCTCTTTGTAATATCCCAAGAATTTATATGAATATTTAAAGCCTATTTTGAAGTTTAGTGAAAAATTTAATTACGTGAAAAATTTTCTTTTTGAATTAGTGAAGAAAATGTGAGAATAGAAATTTTTATTTTTAATTTAGGAAATTTTTACAAATTCTCAAGGACTAAAGTGAAAAGAAAAGAAAGTATAGAGGACTTTTGAAAAATGACCAAGTAGGAACCCGAGAAGAAAAATAGAGCTTATGGGAATGAATTATGAGTCCGGTACCGAAAAGATGATGGATTCGAGGTTAAAGTGGAGTTTGAGACATCGAGAGAGATTAAAGTGAACAAATCTTATAAGCTAAGGTGGCTATGAGCGATTTTATCGAAAAAGAAATTGGTGGGGCCCACGCGTATACACTTCTCCTTATTCTTTTCTTTTTCTCATTCTCCCTCCCGTAGCTTCACTTTCTCTCTCTCTCGATTATGCTTGCAAAGGAATTTCTTCATCAATCATTCATGCAATTTTTGCTTTGGGAAGGAAGCTATGAAAGTTAGGATGATTGGTAAGTTGATATTCTTCTTCTTCTTCCTCTTATTACAAGATCAAATCCTTGGTTATTATTTTTGCAAAATTTTTGTAGAATATTTTAATGGATGAATTTAAGTGTGGATGTTAATCTAAAACATTCCTAGGTGGTTTATGATGTTATTAGAACAAGAAATTTGGAGAAAACTATGAGAAATTCGTAGAATTTGGATATTTGAAAAAGTTAGTGTTCTTGATGAAAATTTGAGATTTGAGCTTGGATTGTTGGTAGAAATTGGGGGTTTTGGTGTTAAAACACTCCTTAGACATTAAGGATAAAAACCCATGGAAGAAATCAAAAGAAATATTGTTTTAGATATGATTTTTGGATTTTTGGATGAAGAACACGAAGAACATCGAAAATTTTCCCCAGAATTACTGTTCACCGAGAAAATTTTTCCAGATTTTCTCGTACTGTAGCGTTGACTCGGTCAACGTTACTGTAGCATTGACTCGGTCAACGTTACTGTAGCATTGACTCGGTCAACGTTACTGTAGCATTGACTCGGTCAACGTTACTGTAGCTGCGTTGACCGTTGACCGTTACTGTAGCATCAGTTTTTTTTTTAATATCGTTGAAAAGCTCTTTGAGTCTAGTTTCCAATGGTATAAGTTTCATCTGGATATTCATTACCAGTTAGGAGTTATGATTTGAGAAGTGGATGAAGGTCGAGAGTAGTGGTAGGAAATTTCTCTATTTCGTAACCCTGATGGTTTTTATCTGGTTACAATAGGAATGGTCAAGTGCAAGGTGGGAGTGCTGAGAGCATGAAATCCAGGTGAGTGGGTTAATACTTGCTATGATTAAATATCTTTGTTATTGACTTTTTGCATCATAGTGAAAATATGTTGAATATCCAAATTTGAAGAAAATGATGTGGGATGATGAGACAAACAATTGTGGAACGTGCCAGGTGATGTATATAATTATATTTTCTTATTTTCTCATGAATGAGGTTATGTGATGGATTGTGAATGGCATGTGAACTGAGTTGAAATGTATCATACTCTGATTGTTGAGTTCAATCATATGCGGATAGTTGAAGTATGTTATTGTTGAATAATTGTTCTATATTATGGGTTATGTTATATACATGCTATGTTGCTGGAACCACATTGATTATGTTCTGGCTTGAATTGTAAATGACTGAGTTGTGTATGTGGCTCAAGATTATGATTGAGGATGTTTTTATATGTGATTGTGATTGTGTTTGACTGGAAAGGAAAGGCATGGTGGTGCACCCCATGGAGAAATCTATGTGAAGCTATAAGGGTGGAGAATATAAATGGAGCGATAAGGGTGGATGCGGTGGGGGCCGCGGGCAACGATCCAGAGGTATTCTGGACGACCCGGTTGGTACGGGAATTGTGTGTGAAATTGATTTCATCGATTGCTGTTGTGAATTTTGAATTTTGTTGAAATGCATTTGATTCACTTGGATATTGTTGTGAAGTATTATGAATAATATTATATCATATGATGATCGATCTACGTATGATTGCTGCATGTTATCATTATGATGCATGATTTTTATTTTGTCATAGTATTGTGTTATCTACTCACTGGGCACGTGGTTTGCTCATACCCCTCTTATTGATATTTTTTTTCAGAGTTGACAGCTGAAGGTAAATATCGGAACAAGGAATTATGGATCCTTAGTCCATAATTACCTTTTCATTTGTTCACGATAAAGGTATAATAGTTAAGTTTTATTCTAAGTTGTATAAATCTAGAAATTTCTGTAATCGGGTAGGTTCATTCAGTGATGTAATGTGAGTAATTGTAGTATGTATACAGAACTCGTTTTGGTTGCATGAAAAAGAATTGTATGATTTTTTTTTAAGAGAAAGATAGGCTTACGGAGGTGAAATGAAATTCACTTTCCGTGCCGGTCACGTGCTCAAATTTTGGGACGTGACAAGTTGGTATCAGAGCTTTGGGATTAGGTCTCCTACCGATTACAGAGTAAGGTAACCTTAGTGGGATCTCCTCTATCGTGGTGAACCCGGGCACGACTATAGAGAGATGGCTCCATTGAAGGTCCTGTAGGATGTTTTCATTTCCTTTCCCTCCGAGACTTGTTTTTTTCCTTAGGAATTATGTTTTTAGTTTTAGTTTTAGACAGATATGGCTATACTTTTGAACCCGGTAAAGGAAAGGTTATTATTATTTTGATTCCATTGCTGTCGGATCAAATTGTATGTGTGGGGCTTTATATGTTGAATTCATGATTGATTTTGTGTGAATGATTTCCTTTATCTTTCTTAATTTTATTATTACTATTTTTTTTTAGTATCATCCCATAAAAGAAACCACTGGCATTAAAAGCGGAAGGATTACATTGCAAAAAAAAAAAAAATTACTCATGCATGAGTAATCTAAAAGCGAGGTGGTCTCGGATTAGGAGGGTTGTATTGTATCATCACCCCTCGACCATTCCTTGGAGCGAGAGACAGAGCAATGTCACGGAGGGTAGTGTAAATCCCATTCATACAATCAACACTTCTTTGTTGTTGATTGCAGAAGCACTGGGTAGACCAATAGAAGAACCTGTCTATTCTTGAAGTCATTTCTGCATGATTGCGTTTAGTTAACTTCTCCAGGTCTCCTATCATCTTTTTCAGATTTTTCACCTCCTGCTCTAGACAGGCGATTTTGTCCTCCGAGGTATGGGCCGTGCTAGTCTCCTCAGCTTCCTCGTTCTTCTTCATTTTCTTCTCCATATGCTTCTCTAAAGACCCTTCAAAAGGTCTTTTGCCCTTGTCTTTGCCTAGACTTAAGTTTAAGTCGAGCTCTTCTCTCTTGGCATCCACTGTGAGATCAATGTACTTCCTTGTGGCCATGATTTGAAAAATTTAGAAATTTATGTGGGAGTATGAGAAGAGAGGAACGCTGGGAAGTTGTAGGCTCAGATATGATTACTCTTTGTGGTGTGGTAACTGAGAACGTTGGGACAGTTCTTATAGAGGAAAAATTTGAACTTAGAGACAAAGAAGATATCTCTTCGTCGCACCCTACACGCTTAACCTATGGATTTCTGCAAGCTGGAAGCTAGGAGTCTAGGGTAGGCATGCACACCAACAACGCGTCGCATTAATGGCAAAACCACGAAAGTCAATATTCGGTGGATTTGCGGCCGATTTACACTTGGTTTTTCCATTTCTCTCGTTGGCATTTTCTGAAATTGAAGGAAGTCGACAATGTAGCCATTACAGAGTGTCTTGGATGTTTTCACGATGAACTAAAATGTATTTCTATGCTTTCTTGTATTGTTCTTGAAAGCCTTCAGTTAAGTATAATATACATGATTGATTGAATTATACTGTGATTATATGTATCTAAATACATATGATATGTATGTATGTTATTCATGCATAGAGAGTGAAGGCTATTTGTTATGGCCAGGAATAATATGTAATGATTCTACATACATTCAGAGAATGTGAAGTCTGAAATTTAAAAGAACTTGAATAGATGAAAATATATATAGATAATGATGTATCTCTATGTTTATACATATATACATATATGCTCGTAGAGGCAACTGAAAGGTAAAATTTTTCTCTCACTTTATGGAACGCTTGATGTGTAGATGTGAGAAGTTTTTATTTTAATATGTATGTTTGAAAATGTGTAAGCTTAGGGCAAAGTCACAGATTAGAAACCTAGATAAGGTTAATATGAAGCTACCCGTTCATGGAGTAATATCTCGATTTAGAATTATTGGATATGACAAATACAGAGTTAGGAAGTCATAAATTGAAGCGGCGATTAGTTTAATAATTTGAGCAAGAGTCAAAAGTTAGCCGAAATTTTTGAGGAAATCTTTTGTATTTGATTATATTTTGTTATTTTCTGGCATGCTTATCAGAGACCGTTGGCATTGCGTCGGATAAGGTCTGTAGGTCATCTTTAGAGTATGATGTAAAGGTTTTGTAGCCCTAAATTTCGTCTATATATAATAGATGCCCCATTACGCTGCTCACTACACTAAGAGTTTATATCTATAAGCTTTCTAGCATCAAACTTCTCCTTTTGTACAACCTTTATAGCTCAGAGAAATATGGCCGGCAATAAATCTTTCAATTTAAACTTTGAGGCTGGCAAGGTAGAGCTGGATCTAAATCTTAGCCTGGAGAATTATAAGAATAAGAGATCCATGGAAGAGTCACCAGAGGCTAAGAAAAGAAAAAGGGATGTAGTAGAGTTAGAGGATGTTAGCACAGCAACATCTTCTAATAATGAGCTTGCGCTTATGAGACAAAAGATGGAGGACTTGGAAAGACTGATAAACCGCCACTTTGAGGACCAGGGGAGATTGATAAATCGTCTCTTTACAGAACAAGAGAAGCTTTTGAACCGTCATTTTAGGGAATTGGCGAATAGAGTTGATAGATATTCGATGTTTGCAACTCAAAATTTTCGTGACCAACAAGCGAGATGTATTGACTGTATGAATGGAGTGACTTCTGCACTTCGCCAAATTTCCCAGACGTTTCCTCCAGAAACTCTTTCTAGGCTGCAACGATTAACTTCCTCCTTAAGGTCTGAAGCACCTTCTTCTTCTAGACCTGGAGCACCTTCTACATTTCAAAAGCCTCCTCGTTCTTAATTTATCTTTTCTTTTGTTTGTACTTAAAGCTGATGTTTGATCTAATGTTTACATATTAAAATTATCTGTTTTGTAAATCAAGTTCAGTTTGTTGCCTGTAACTTATGTATTAGAAATAAAAAAATTTTCGTATTTGATTTTTTTTTGTTGAGGCAATTCTTTTACTGAAGAAACTTGAGAAATAAAAATATGTTGAACTTGTTATATTTTGTACTTGATTGTGAAAATTCCAGAAGAGACAATGAGATATAGACAAAATATCTGCATTTGTTTCAATCTTGAATTTTGAATTCGGAGGACCGAATTCTATTAAGGGGGGAAGAATGTAATATCCCAAGAATTTATATGAATATTTAAAGCCTATTTTGAAGTTTAGTGAAAAATTTAATTACGTGAAAAATTTTCTTTTTGAATTAGTGAAGAAAATGTGAGAATAGAAATTTTTATTTTTAATTTAGGAAATTTTTACAAATTCTCAAGGACTAAAGTGAAAAGAAAAGAAAGTATAGAGGACTTTTGAAAAATGACCAAGTAGGAACCCGAGAAGAAAAATAGAGCGTATGGGAATGAATTATGAGTCTGGTACCGAAAAGATGATGGATTCGAGGTTAAAGTGGAGTTTGAGACATCGAGAGGGATTAAAGTGAACAAATCTTATAAGCTAAGGTGGCTATGAGCGATTTTATCGAAAAAGAAATTGGTGGGGCCCATGCGTATACACTTCTCCTTATTCTTTTCTTTTTCTCATTCTCCCTCCCGTAGCTTCACTTTCTCTCTCTCTCGATTATGCTTGCAAAGGAATTTCTTCATCAATCATTCATGCAATTTTTGCTTTGGGAAGGAAGCTATGAAAGTTAGGATGATTGGTAAGTTGATGTTCTTCTTCTTCTTCCTCTTATTACAAGATCAAATCCTTGGTTATTATTTTTGCAAAATTTTTGTAGAATATTTTAATGGATGAATTTAAGTGTGGATGTTAATCTAAAACATTCCTAGGTGGTTTATGATGTTATTAGAACAAGAAATTTGGAGAAAACTATGAGAAATTCGTAGAATTTGGATATTTGAAAAAGTTAGTGTTCTTGATGAAAATTTGAGATTTGAGCTTGGATTGTTGGTAGAAATTGGAGGTTTTGGTGTTAAAACACTCCTTAGACATTAAGGATAAAAACCCATGGAAGAAATCAAAAGAAATGTTGTTTTAGATATGATTTTTGGATTTTTGGATGAAGAACACGAAGAACATCGAAAATTTTCCCCAGAATTACTGTTCACCGAGAAAATTTTTCCAGATTTTCTCGTTACTGTAGCGTTGACTCGGTCAACGTTACTGTAGCATTGACTCGGTCAACGTTACTGTAGCATTGACTCGGTCAACGTTACTGTAGCTGCGTTGACCGTTGACCGTTACTGTAGCATCAGTTTTTTTTTTAATATCGTTGAAAAGCTCTTTGAGTCTAGTTTCCAATGGTATAAGTTTCATCTGGATATTCATTACCAGTTAGGAGTTATGATTTGAGAAGTGGATGAAGGTCGAGAGTAGTGGTAGGAAATTTCTCTATTTCGTAACCCTGATGGTTTTTATCTGGTTACAATAGGAATGGTCAAGTGCAAGGTGGGAGTGCTGAGAGCATGAAATCCAGGTGAGTGGGTTAATACTTGCTATGATTAAATATCTTTGTTATTGACTTTTTGCATCATAGTGAAAATATGTTGAATATCCAAATTTGAAGAAAATGATGTGGGATGATGAGACAAACAATTGTGGAACGTGCCAGGTGATGTATATAATTATATTTTCTTATTTTCTCATGAATGAGGTTATGTGATGGATTGTGAATGGCATGTGAACTGAGTTGAAATGTATCATACTCTGATTGTTGAGTTCAATCATATGCGGATAGTTGAAGTATGTTATTGTTGAATAATTGTTCTATATTATGGGTTATGTTATATACATGCTATGTTGCTGGAACCACATTGATTATGTTCTGGCTTGAATTGTAAATGACTGAGTTGTGTATGTGGCTCAAGATTATGATTGAGGATGTTTTTATATGTGATTGTGATTGTGTTTGACTGGAAAGGAAAGGCATGGTGGTGCACCCCATGGAGAAATCTATGTAAAGCTATAAGGGTGGAGAATATAAATGGAGCGATAAGGGTGGATGCGGCGGGGGCCGCAGGCAACGATCCAGAGGCATTCTGGACGACCCGGTTGGTACGGGAATTGTGTGTGAAATTGATTTCATCGATTGCTGTTGTGAATTTTGAATTTTGTTGAAATGCATTTGATTCACTTGGATATTGTTCTGAAGTATTATGAATAATATTATATCATATGATGATCGATCTACGTATGATTGCTGCATGTTATCATTATGATGCATGATTTTTATTTTGTCATAGTATTGTGTTATCTACTCACTGGGCACGTGGTTTGCTCATACCCCTCTTATTGATATTTTTTTTCAGAGTTGACAGCTGAAGGTAAATATCGGAACAAGGAATTATGGATCCTTAGTCCATAATTACCTTTTCATTTGTTCACGATAAAGGTATAATAGTTAAGTTTTATTCTAAGTTGTATAAATCTAGAAATCTCTGTAATCGGGTAGGTTCATTCAGTGATGTAATGTGAATAATTGTAGTATGTATACAGAACTCGTTTTGGTTGCATGAAAAAGAATTGTATGATTTTTTTTTAAGAGAAAGATAGGCTTACGGAGGTGAAATGAAATTCACTTTCCGTGCCGGTCACGTGCTCAAATTTTGGGACGTGACACTCTTACTCTTCCTTGGTTTAGTCTTAGTTTCAATTTTTTTTCATGCTAAAAAGAGCTTGAATTAGAAATATTTGATTTTTCTTGACCCCCACTATTTCCTAATTTATAAGGAAATTTATTTTCATAAAATATAGCATCGCAAGACTCAATTATAATTTTGTTGTCAAGATCAAAAAATCTATTAGTTATACTATTCAAAGAATAACCAATAAAAATACATGTAGAAGCTTGATATCCTAATTTAGACCTTTTAGGATTCACATGTTTCACATATGCTAAACATCCTTATACTCTCAAAAAATTCAAATTTGGTTTATAATTTTTCCATAACTCAAAAGGTGTTTTATTTGAATTTTTATGAGGAATGCGATTCAAAACAAAACAAGTAGTCACAATAGCTTCACCCAAAAAATTTAAAAAAAAAACACTTGACTGTAATAACATGGAATTTGTAAGGATTATTAACGTTCTATTTTTATGTTCAGCTATACCATTAGAAGCTGGTGAATATGTCAAGCCCCGAAAAATGGGCATATTAATAATCATACAAACCTAGGGATACCTCAGTGGTAGCCCATAATTTACAAAGTGAATTACAATTAAATAAATAAAATCCTTAAAATATCACAGAACTTAGGTAGCTTATAGAATTATAGAGCGTTTTTATAGGTTCAGATAGAATTATCTGACTATGTAGAGTATGTCTCCAAACCGCTAACCTCCAGCAGTTTTTCTATTTCCTCAGTTGCTAAATCTGAAACAATAATAGAGAGTGTGAATTTTATAAAAACTCAGTGAGCAGTTGACTGTGCCGTAAAATAAGGCACAAGTACAAATACCAACATCACTACTATAATCAGAATAAATGTCTCTAGCACAACCAGTACAAAATATAATATATATATATATATATATATATATATATATATATATATATATATATATATATATATATATATATAACGTACCTTACCATGCAACCAAAACACGCGATTCAACGCGAGTCTACAATCTTACAAACAAACCATAAAACAATCCTTAAGCAAATAAAAAGTATAAGCAAACAATCACTCCAAAATGCGTTATGTAATGCATGATATATGTTTGCATTTTTCACACCCTTTCCCATATACCACATTGAAGATTGAGCTTCAATAAGTGATACTTGACTGAGGTCCGAGTGTCTCGTCTTTCTTTAAACTAAATTTCACGTCTCTCACGAGTTAATTTTGCTATATTACCTGAAGCAGAGATATTCAGACGTGTTACCTCTAAGATACAACAACTCAAGTACTCGTATTTTTATTTACTATCTCTGCACGTAGGTAGTAAATCAGACTCATTTTCTCTCACACTTTTCTTTACCCAAAGCACACTAGTATGATAGATATTTTATTTTTTTATACACATAAGAGTTTTTTCCTTTTATATATTTTTTAGTGTCTCTTGTTTTCAAATTGGGAGCCATATAAAATATATACATATCCGTGGAAAAATAAAACCGTTGATGGGGACAATGAATTAAAAACTCATAAAAGACCAATATTATAATTAGTTTTAATGCACATAAAAAGCCATGATGATAGCTTAATGCACCAAAACCAACGTATACACATAAAGACAAATAATGGTGCTATTATAAACATTAAAGCATATCATGAGCCTTTAATCCACATCAAAATCAAGGTTTCATGAGCCTTTAATCTACATCAAAGCCACAGTTTTCGATTGAATGTGCTAATTAAGCAATTAGTTTCAAAATATTTAATATTTTAATTATTATTTTATAATAATATTACAACAATCTACAACTCAGTGGAATCCCAAATTTGAACTACACTATTAAAAAAAATAATTACTATCAGATTTGTGAGTTGGGTTGGGTTATAAATCTCCAACCTACAACCCAATCTGCTAATGGTCGAGTTGGAAATTTCCAACCTAATCCAACCGTGCATGTTGGATCGAGTTGGGTTGGTTCCTTGTTCACCCCTAAAAAGCAAGAGATTACACTATTGATTTTTCTTGTTACATTATTAAAAGGTTAAAAAACAAATAATTTCTTTTAATTTTAGGAGATGTGAAATCTACTTTTTTTAACTTCCTTTTTTTTTTCAACAAAAATACTTTTTATGTTTCTAACATTTATACTAAGTTTTAATTGTGTCCCTAAAGTTTTTTTTTGTGTGTCAATTACGTTCTATATATTTCATTTTTGTTTTAGAAATCTGTCTTTTTTACTACTTCGTCTATTCCAGTTACCAAAAATACTGATTAGATAATTCGTGTGGCACACTTCAACCTACATGTCATTTTCCACGTAAACTCAAATGTTGTTGTTCCAAAATTACCACATAGACTCAAATGTAAGGATGTCCAAAGAGGAGAGGTGGCTAAACGATGCCACGTGACCTTCGAATATCCATTAGCTCTGGTCAATGGCAATTGTGATTGTAATGGTGACAGTGTGGGCAACACAGGATAACGGTGACAATGTTTTCCTTGATTACTTTCAACGATACGATTCTTTTATTACTTTTGACGATTCGAGTCTTGAGACCCATTAATAATAATAATAATAATAATAATAATAATAATAATAATAATAATAATAATAAAAAAATAATAATTATAATAATAATAATAATAATTAAGAAATAAATGTTAATAAATAAGAATGAATAATAAAATAATAATAATAATAATAATTCATGTTCAAACATCAAATTTCATAAATTTAAAAATTCTTGAAAATATAAATAAATAATTAAAAATCCAAATTAAAATCCAAAAAAAATAAAAATTTAAAATTTAAAAAATGGATAAGAAAACAAAAATGTAATATTTTAAAAATGAATAAATAAATAAATAAATCTTAAAAATTTTAGAAACAAATAAACGGCACAAATTCAAAAATACAGAAAAGGCCCAAACAGACAAAATGAAATGGCCAATGCAAAAATACAAAATAAGATTGATAAAAAGGTACACACACACACACACACACACACACTAAAGAAGATAAAAGTAAGCATTGGGTCATACACTACGCTCTACACACCACAAGCCTTACTCAGTTTCTACGTCCAAAAAGCGTTGCACAAAGGACGCGCCACCTCAACCTTGTCAGGTGCACATTACATCCTTTTAGATTTTGTTTTCTTCCATCTCTCAAAAATGAAAAACCCATCCAAAAATAAGATAAATGTGACTCATTTTCCTTTTTTTTTTCTTTCTTTCGTTTTATTTTCCCTATTCCTTCTAAAGAATTTCATTTCAAAATCATGAGCTTGCCTTCAATAGTTAGTTTTCTAAATTTCTTTCAAATAATATTTCGAAATATTGCCAAAGACTTTTTGTCATTAAATTACTTCTAAAAAATAACATTTCAAAAGAACAAAGATTATTTTTAAATACATTGACTCTCCCTACTCATTTAACTTACCTTTTCAATCTCCAATTATATTGACTTTGATCTTTGCAATTGACCACGTTAGACCCTCTAATAATCATTCGGAGTCATGTCTCTTTAATTTAAAACTTTTTTGTCCTATTTTCATAAATTACTAAAAGCCACATAAAATATTAAATCACTTAAAATAATTGTTCGGACAGAAGATCTAGGATGTACAAGACCTTTCCTAGAGCTTAAATAGGTTCTCGAACCTATAGAATTTGTAGAAGCATTATCTTGTTTTTTAGAGTTTTTTGCCCTAGTTTTTACCATACAGAAATCAATACTAGGTGACGACTACATTATGTTTAACTTTCGTAGAAAGTTAGATTTTGATACTTTTTAGCTGGCAGGCGTGAGGGTTATAGTTACTTCTTCAACTTAAAAAAAAAAATTGAATGTTCAAAATGATTTATCTTTAACTTCTTCAACTTTAAAAGTTAACAATAAATCTCTTTAACCATTTAATTTTGTGCAATTTAACCCCGCTACTGATCTCTTTTTTTTCAAAAAAAAAGCCGTAACCCCATTTGTCAAAATGGGCTAAAAAGGTCAAACTAGCAAAAAAAAAATCATCTTAATATGCTTTTTTGTTGCAAAGTAAGAGAAAATGGAAAAAAAAAAGCTTTTATTTTACAAATTGAAATGATAGAGCAAACTTACTTTTAAAGCCGAGGAGTTAAATTACACATGTTCCATATGATAGTTCTTATAATTCTTTCATGGTTCAAAAGAAAAAGAAAGCATGACTACATAAGAAAGGGGGAAAAAATGCTTCTCCGTCATCTAAAATAACTAGAAAAGCAATCAAACTGATAGTTCAAGTGATATGAGTGTATAATTTATGATATAAGTCATGGATTTACGACCCCTTGTAATTAAAAAAAAAAAGCTAGAAAAATACAGATTTCATTTATTGAATAATTGTAAGTTTAACTCTTTTTTGTGATTTTTTTTTGTTTTCCTATGGACATTATAACTTATCTCTTCATATGATTTTATTCAAAATAAAACTATTTTTAAATAAAATATTTTTCTATAGACTACTTTATTATCACTTTCACTTGACATCACTTATATTAATTTTAATACAAATAATCACGTGCAAAAATAAACTTATATAAGTTTTAATTATATATTGAAATGTTATGAAAAGATAAAATAAATAAAAGTATTTATGAAGTTAACATTCACAAAATCATATTTATTTAAATTTAAATATAAAACATCAAGTACACAACACATTTGAGTAGCATACATTAATTAAACTACATAATTAAACTAAGTGTGTGTTTAGCACTACGTTCACCAGAGAGCAATCAGCCTTCAACGTCGTTAGCCTGAAAATGAAGATGTTTGGCTGTAATACCCAAGAAAAATAAAATATAAATATTTGTTTACAAACTACTGTTACTATTTCAGTATACGGTACTATTCACCCGTATAATACTATTTACGTATACGATACTGTTCATTATATAATCGAAATGTCAAGTACTAGATGTGGTTTGGTCATAAGAGAAAACTAGAAAGAAGTTTGTAGGAGAAAATGACGTTTTATGTGTAAAAATACCTTCAGGGACTAAATTAAAAGGACTGATTTGAAAAAGAAACTTAAAGGTTTAAGGTAAAAGGATAGTTTTTTTCCTTTAAGTTTTCAATAGTAATAAATTTTCACTTTATACAGTAACTGCATTATTAGAAATGTCATTTTTATGAATAGTAAATTGAATATTTTATTAATGCATAGTGTCAAATAGTACCCTTGACTTTTGCTATAAATAGGCCCTTCCATTTCACTTCTAAACTCACACCTTCAACTTCTCTTCTTCTCTCCTTAAGTTTCTCTTACTTCAATGCTAGGCCTATGAGATTTTGGGCCTTTCCTTTTCAGCTTAGGTAAGGATACTATGCCCTTTCTATGTCTTTCAAATTTTAGAAGTTAATTTCTTAAGTATGCTCTGTGGTTGCGGCCTTAGCTGATCTTCCACATCAGAAAAACTGTCCTTAGCTGTTTATATGTTATTTTGATTCTCTGATTACCGAAATAGAATGTAAACTGTGAAGAATACATGTCTAGGAAAGTTCTGGCTAAGGAAAGACCTGGTTTTTAAGTGTGTCCAGTGTGACCCTCCACTCTTTCCTGGGAACTTACCTGGTGTACTCTTTTACAGATTGTATTCTCTATTTCTGGTATGAATAGTGATCGTACGTATGAATAGTGACCGTACGTATAAATAGTGATCGTACGTATGAATAGTGACCGTATGAATAGTAACCGTATATATGAACAGTATCTGTACGAAAACAATCCTGACGTATTTTCTCTAATCTTTCATGAAAATCTCCGTAGCAGAACACCGAAATTCACCTGAGAACTCTTGTCTGTAATGACTTAGAGAAGCGATGTTCGTACAGAATCCAGGTGAGTGAAACGACCCCGTTTTAATAGAGTTTTAGCATTACTGGTGATAAAAAGTATGTCGTAGGACACTCCCAAGATTCATAGGGAAAAATTGGATTCAGAATGACGAATATAATGAGATAATTAATCCAGAAGTATGGATAAGAAAAAGTAAGTATCTCATGATGATGTGAAGATTGAATCTCTTGAATTGTGGTTTATAAAGCTATAATATAGTTATATACTATACCTGTTATATGGATGAATATTATATTGAGCTTCTGATTATGATATGAAATGCTATTGATTGTGATTGAGCGGGACAGTACCCCCTCTCACGGCAAGGCGGAAAACCCGGTTGACAGGGTGTCTTGACCAATGAGTGTGGAGACAACGATTCCCTCAGTAGGGATATAGCCCGGATTGGTGATAAATCAGTGAGGCGCCCTAGCTAAGAGGATGAGGTTGTGCGTCATGGCGGAAATATACATAATTGGTGAGCCGGCCTGTGTGCGCTCTCCGGGATATATTGCCATTGACGAGTACTAGTAACGTTTGTTGAATTGGATGAATTTTTATCTTGTATGTAAGAGGATGATGTTGTGCGTCATGGCGGAAATATACATAATTGGTGAGCCGGCCTGTGTGCGCTCTTCGGGATATATTGCCATTGACGAGTACTAGTAACGTTTGTTGAATTGGATAAATTTTTATCTTCTGTCTATTGGTTGAGTATGAGCCTTTGGATATGCTTGCATGACTGGTAATGTATTTGAATTTTATTAATGCGAGGCCGATTCGCTCATTGAGTTTAAAAGCTCACATTGTTTGTACAACCTTTTTGTTCAGATCAGGTTGCCATCGAAGAATATCTGCTAGAGGAGTAGATCACTTTGTACCTTCCCGTTGTCGGGTAGACCTCTCTTCTGTTATAGATTATGTTGCTTTGTAATCGTCTAGGACATCTAGTTCAGGGGTTCGACATTTGGCTTGTATGTCAGTATAATAATGTATTTTAAATTGATAATCTATGATTTTCAGATAAGAAAATTTGATATATTTATCGGAAGGCTTACAGTGATGAGAGATTCATCATTGTGCCGGTCATGTGCCCAGAAAACGGGTCGTGACATTGGCAGCGTGTTGATCATGGCTAGCGAACCACGTTTGTCAATTCTAATCATGTTTTACTATCGTGCCATTTTGTAGCTTCCTCGATCCATTTACATGGGTTGGTGTGTGTAATTATGCTCATTTCTCATATACTTTCCCTCTGTTGCCCTTCCCATTTCTTTGTGCTTCTCTAGCAACAATGGTCTCACTCATGGGAGTGGCACTGTTGAAGAAGATGAAGCAGAGCATACATACATAGAGAGAGAGAGAGAGAGAGAGAGAGAGAGAGAGAGAAGAAGAAGAAGAAGAAGAAGAAAAGAAGAGAAGAGAATAGGAGGAAGGGAAGAAGGAAAGCTTCAAGAAGAATGGTGTTGTGTGGACCAAAGTGAATAAATTAAAAAGTTTATAGGAGTTGATTTTACAAAGAAAAAATATATTCTCAAACTAGGGACTTAGATTAAGTAACATAAGAGTTTATATCAAGCAAATGACAAAAGAAAACTTTTAACTAGAGACATAAATGAATAAATTGAAAAGTTTTGGATAAATAGTAAAATTAATACAAAATATGATTTAAATTATTAATTCATTTTGTTTTAAATAATGAATAGTTCATTTTATTTAAATTATTAATTTATTTTGTTTAAAACATAATTATAATGGATATTTAGTTCATTTTATTTAAAACTTAGTTATTAATTAAAAATTAGTCAATAATTCATATTGTAATTAGTAATTTATGCCCTTTGTTAAAATGTTGATATAACTCATTATGTTATATTTAAATAAATGACAATAAATAATAATGGTGCATCAAAAAATAAAATATAAAATTCCTTTGTGGTAATTACACATCCAAAACTATGTTTATAAACTAAAATCTAAACATCATGCTCTATCCCAAATCATGTATAACTTTCTCTTAAATATAAATCTTATTTATCTAAACATATTTGCTCAAACCAAATTTAATTAAACTTAAGTTGTCTAATCGACTGCTACCAAAAGTTTAGCTAATTTGCCCTACTTTTTGTCCTTTATTCATTCATTTCACCAAAGTCAATAGTGGTGAAGGAAAATAATGAGTAACTCTAATAGAAATATTAATTTTTTAAGAAGTTAAATATTTTTACTAATAGATCATCTTAAAATATGTGTAAATAATTTTTTTTATTATCATATATATATTTTAAAATAATTTAAAAATAAAAACACTAAAATATTAAACTTTTTATAGATTTACTCAAAGATAATTTATAGAGCATGATAAAAATAAAGAGATCAACTGGTTTGTTTAATTTGTTTAAACAGATAGATCATCCAATCAATATTAATATTTAAAACTTATAATCGAATGGCTCAGTTTCGCCAAACAAAACCCTCCCTTAGAAGATCCACGAAAGTTTGAAAGAGAGGCAAGAGATAGAAAAAAAAAATGCAATAAAATCGTGGTGGGCGTCCCATCTCAGTATGCCACCAAAGTCCGAATGGTAAGTGCCAAGGTTAGAGGACTTCAGAGAGATATCCTCCTCTTTTGGCTTCTTCGCAGCTCCCAGCTTCAAAATGCTAACCCTCAATGCTGTTCCTCCTTCTTCGTAAGTTCTTCTTGCTTCTCATGCCTTTCTTTCTCTAATAATCCTCATGTTTCCACTTTCTAGTTTCTACTCCACCTTCACCCTTTCCCAATTCGCTAATTCCTGTATCATATGCTCCAATTTCAAGCTCAATCTTGGTCGTATCGATGATTACTATCGACTTGGAGCTTGCTTCTTCATTTTTGTCATCTGAGTTTTGCTTCGCTACTGATGTCTTGTTGAAATTGTAACGGATGATGGTGTTGTCGCAGGTTGTCAGCTGTTCCCTTTGACGGCAGCTATCGAGTATTCGGTCAATATTTAGTTCCTGGCTGTGTAAATTACTGGTCCGCTAGAAGTACGTTTACTTGCCGTCTGTGCTGCAATTAGATTTTCAACATTAGCAACAACTTATCAATTGTATTAGTGTTATGCTTGTTCTGATTGCAGATTATTATAGGCTTATGTTTATCGCACTTTCTGGGGAATGTGCTATTCTATTGGCTGTCGTTAAGCTTTCATGAGATAAAATCTTACGTGGGATGTTAATTTTGAATAGTTGCTGCCTTTATTACCGGTGCCAAAATGATTGTAAATTCTCTGTGCTATAAACCCATTATTCTATCCGTTGGCCAGAGGCAACCTTTTGAATCCGATCATGTATCTTAATTATCCAGTCAACTGCTTGTTACTACTATTTATGCTTGTTCTGCTTTGAACTTTGACCTCTTCTTTTTATTAGTTTTTCTTGAAGAATTGAGTAGTCACAGGGTTAAATCTAGTGACTTATAACCTGCAAAACACCCCTGACCATGGAGCTTTCTCTTTTCATTGCAGCAAGTAGAAAGTTCAAGACTTTTCAACTCAAGGCTGGATTCTGGGAATCAATAAAAACTGGGTACCTTAGTTAACTGTGCAAATTTTTATGATTATCTACTGCATTTGCATGCTTATGGACACCCCTGCAGTTTACTAAAATCACGTCCTTAATTTGTATTTTGTCATGGATGAAAAAGGAAAAGCAAAACTACTTTGCTGCAGAATGGACTTATTCTGTTATTGTACAAAACCAGTAGATATTAAAAGGAAAATGGTCACTTTTCACTTTATCTCTTGCAAACTATTAAACTTTGCTATACAACTGTTTACATATTTGGTCTACCTTTTCTAAACACACTTTTGCAAATTATAATAGATTAAACAATGACTCTATAGGGCCAAACTCATTGAAGATCGTCTTCCAAGAGTCTAATTTTGGAAAAACTATCAAACTTTACTGAAAAATACCAAGACAGCCTACCAACCAGCTCATCCAGTTATTAGTACATCTCTATTTTGAAAGGCCCTTGACTTGTTTCCTTCCAGGTTGTTGAAGAATAACACAACACAAGTCATCGATCCACCATCCACAGAAGAAGATGAAGAGCCTCTGCCTCAGGAGTTTGTGCTTGTTGAAAAGACCGAACTTGATGGAACAATTGAGCAAATTATATTCTCTTCAGGCGGAGATATTGACGTTTATGATCTTCAAGCCCTTTGTGATAAGGTGTGTGTGTATATAATGTGTCTTTATGTTGGATGTTGATGCATTCTTTTGTAGGTAATGAGTAATGTCCGTAAATGAATGTTTTAAAGCCAATTTTCAGACACCTTTATGTAACTTATATAACAGGATTTTGGACTTCTTTCTTTATCATTTTCATTAACTAGAATGATCAATATCTAGATCAAGTTTGATATTTTTCTTTTTTCTTTTTGGGTCTCCAATAAAGTTCATATTTACACTTTTGGCTTAGAGTTAGCTGGTAAATGAGTAATTTCATCCTTTTAACAGGTAGGGTGGCCTCGGAGGCCATTGTCAAAATTAGCTGCTGCTTTGAAGAATAGCTATACGGTGGCATCACTGCATTCCATAAGAAAGTCACCGGGGTCAGGTAAAGAGAATATGACATCTTGCAGTGTCTGCTGTTTAAATTAATTAGTTGGCTGAGCTTGTACTTTATGCTTGTCAGTATCTAATCCTATTTGAAGAACATCTTAGTGTACTTGGCGAAGTTATTTGACAGAGGGAAATGAACAGAAGAAATTAATCGGCATGGCTCGTGCTACTTCAGACCATGCCTTCAATGCTACAATTTGGGATGTCCTAGTTGATCCTGGCTATCAGGTATTTTTTTATCATCTGATCATGGACTTTTGACCAAATCTAGCTACTAGCTGAAAGGTTCAATTTCTAAAATCGAATAGAAAAATTATCAAGTTCTTTTCTTATAATTGATTCTAATGAAGCATTCATGTTAATGACTGTCTGAGAAATAAATTGGCAATCCAGTAGGCATTTGTTTCTTAATGCATTTTACCATTTCTCAGTTCAGTGTCTAGTTTGGACTTACGATGTAAAACTAAGGTGGCTATTTGGGGCTAAAAAATACTGACCATTCTAGTAAACAGAGAAAATTATTGATTTGGTCCCCAAAAAAATTAAGGTTGTTTCAATTTAGTCCTAAAAGACCAAGCATATCTACCGATTTAGTCTCTAAAAGCTTGTGTTTATCTCAATTTGATTGATCTATTTGTTAAAGTGGCTTTTGTTTAGGAAAAATTTGGGATTTACTAACGAAAATGACCAAATTGGGATAAATGTAATCTCTTGAGGACTAAATTTAGACACTTGATCTTGCAAGGACTAAATTGAGAAAATTATAATCTTTTAGGAACTAAATCAATAATTTATTTTAAACATTATATACTTTGTGAACAATTTTTTCTCTATTCTTTTCTCTGTTGTCTGCTAGGGCCTAGGAGAGTATGATGAGTAAAACAATTGTGCTTAATAAAAAGGAAGCCAACTTGTCTCTAGGATTTTGTTGGATGAATTGTAGAATACAAGTGAGTGTCAGATTTGGTATCTTTGATGTTGGAGACTTGTGTTGTTTAGATGTAAGTGTAATTCTGGCTACTTGCAGATTGGAGTATTGCTTATTTATGTCTTTCTTGTTGTTTAGGGCCAAGGCCTTGGCAAGGCCCTTATAGAGAAACTGATTCGGGCTCTTCTACAAAGGGACATCGGAAATATTACTCTATTTGCAGATAGTCAAGGTATAACAATATTAACAATTTAGTCCCTAAAAGATACATGAGTTAACTATTTAGTCCTTAAAAGTTTGACTCTATACATTTAGTCCAGAAATGTTATTAACTCGTTAAACACTATTATTGAGTCAATCCCTCATATTAGTAAATATACAAAAGGACTAATTTGTACAAAGTTCGTAATTTATAAGGCCTGACTTGTTCAACACTTAAATTCCAAGGACTGAACAATAAAAATTGAATCTTCCATTGACCAATTTATATGTTTACTCTAGCAGTATTAATAGATGTTCAAGATGGTCGAACTTCTGTGCAACATGTGCAAGTGTACTGGTTTTTCTGTCATTAATTCATGGTTATCCTATGTGTTGGTCTAAGTTGGTAGATATTCCACAAATTTTAAAGAGCCTCCACATGGCAATATTCTCACTCAAGTAACTTCAGTAACAATTTCTTTTTCAATAAATTACTAATTTGATCTCCAAAGATTATATTTGTCTCAATCTTGTCCTTAAAAAATTACATGTTTCAATTTGACCCGTTGTTTTGTCAAAGTGACTTTTAGCAACAAAAAAATTTGAAATTTTGCAATGGTAAATTTTTTGATTTAGTAACGAAAAGGATTAAATTAAGACAAATGCAATTTTTCAGGATTAAATTGAGGCACTTGATTTTTCAAGGACCAAATTGAAAAAACTGTAATATTTTAGAGACTAAATTATTAATTTACTCCTTAGTGCCTTTCTTGGCTAAGAAAATGGAAGTTTGGAGTCTGACTTTGCTTATTCTTCCTCTGTTGTATGCAGTTGTGGAATTTTATCGCAATTTAGGATTTGAACCTGACCCTGAGGGCATAAAAGGCATGTTTTGGTATCCAAAATACTAATTCGTGATTACAACCTTGCAAAGCTTGCATATGCTTCTTTTACATTGGTTTAGATTGCAACAACTGCAGCAGTGGGGAGTCTGTGTGTGAACTTGCAAATCTGCTGGCTAAAGATTTGCCATCAAGTAATGATTGTTGATTATGGAGTTCAAATCTGCAAGTTGTTCTTTTCGGAAAGCTTTGCTTTTTGTCAAATAGATCACTGTGAAGCGTTGGTGCAAACACAGCTTCATTATCAGCAGTTTGTCTGCTCTTTTCTGTTAAATTCCATTCTATGTCTCACAGTTGTAGTGTTTGGAGTTGGATGATGGTTGTATTGTATGGAAGTTGTGGTTTCTTCAGTTGTTTGAAGATCGCCTAAACTTAGCCACATTTGGTTTCTTCAGCCAAATGAAATTTTTTTATAAAGCCGAGAATATCTATATATATGTATATGTATAATCTGTTTGGTCCAATTTGTGGAGGGAAGGACTACTTATTTTTCTTTTCAAAAAAAAGTATTGATTTTGATATATTGAAGGGTTTGGTCCAATGTCTAAAGATATAAGCTGTCGTGAGAAGGAGCATAGAGAATAATCCTTCCTTTTTGGAAAAAAAAAAACAAAAGCTAAAATAGCTCACTCTATCATCAATTATCATAATTTTTTACTGAGAATATATGTTCAAAAGATATGCGTCACACAAACTACTTTTCAAAAATACTAATGAATCTGCTTGTCAAATAATTTTACCATAGACAAATTGCTTCTTTCCCACAATGAACTGTTCATTGTATGAAGCATATGAATATGCTCCTTGTTTAAGAATTATCTTTGTTTCAATTTGATTTTATTTTTTTTCTTATTGCCAAAGATTATTTTAATAATTAGAGGACAGTGTTAAAATAAATACAATTTTAAAAAATCAAATTAAATTGTTTTTGAAGGGGATATTAACCTACTGGGCTTCGGCCCAAAGGAAATGATTCAACAAAGGAGGCCAATCTCAGGCCACGAGATCCATCTCACTCCTGCCCTCCTTCATAATTCATATGTCTGAATGACATTTACTTCTCAATCTTTCTTCAGAAGCTCTCTGATAATATGTCTTATTTGGTTATTTTATTCATACACCGTACTCATTGAACTGAATTACTTTGGATTTTTTTATAAACGAAAAAGAAGAAGAAGAAGCGAAAAGTGGGGCTCTAGGCTATTTAGCCTTATTATTTCTTCGCATGAGTTATGCAGGTTTATGTCGTTCGTCTATGCAAATAATATCTAGCACTTGCAGATTATACTGCACCAGTTCGGTGATTTCATTGAATTCTTTGATAGCGCAATACTCCCGTACTGGTCAAATCCACAATGCTCGGAGGGTGTTTGATCAAATGCGTGAAAGAAGCATTGCTTCCTGGAATGCCATCATTGCCGGCTACTTCCAAAACAATCAGCCCCACGAAGCCAAGGATCTATTTGACAGGATGCCCGAGAGAAATACAATTTCTTGGAACGGTTTGATTTCTGGATATATCCAAAATGGGATGCTCAATGAAGCAAGGAAAATATTTGATATAATGACTGAGCGGAATGTTGTTTCATGGACTGCAATGGTTAGGGGCTATGTGCAACAGGGTATGATCGCGGAGGCAGAATCACTTTTTTGGAAAATGCCTGAAAAGAATGTGGTATCATGGACAGTAATGTTGGGTGGCTTCCTACAAGAAGGTCGACTTGAAGATGCACGCAGGCTATTTGATATCATGCCTGTGAAAGATGTAGTGACTGGGACTAACATGATTGGTGGATATTGTCAACAGGGCCTTTTGGCTGAAGCTCGCGAGCTCTTTGATGAGATGCCACGTAAGAATACTATTACTTGGACTACTATGATTTCAGGGTATGCACAGAATCAGCAGGTCGACATCGCTAGGAAGCTTTTTGAAGTGATGCCTGAGAAAAATGATGTGTCTTGGACAGCGATGCTTACAGGTTACACTCACTGTGGGCGGATTGAAGAGGCTGCGGAGCTTTTTGATGCAATGCCATTCAAGTCAATTGTTGCTTGTAATGAAATGATCAAGGGATTTGGTCATAGTGGGGAAATAGACAAAGCAACGCAGGTTTTTGAGCAAATGAAGGAGAGGGATGATGGAACATGGAGTGCTATAATTAAGATTTATGAGCGAAAAGGATTTGAGTTGGAAGCACTAGGTATGTTTATTCGGATGCAAAGAGAGGGAGTTGGGCTGAACTTCCCTTCTTTGATCAGTGTTCTTTCTGTTTGTGCCAGCCTAGCTAGTCTTGATTATGGTAGACAGGTTCATGCCCAATTGGTGAGATCCCAATTTGATCATGATGTATATGTTGCCTCTGCTTTGATTACAATGTATGTTAAATGTGGTGATCTTGTGAAAGCGAACCAGATTTTTGAAATGTTTGCTTTTAAGGATGTTGTTATGTGGAACTCTATGATCACAGGATATGCTCAGCATGGTTTGGGACAAGAAGCTTTAGATGTTTTCTATAAGATGTGTTCCTCTGGAGTTCTGCCAGATAATGTTACGTTCGTTGGAGTTCTTTCTGCTTGTAGTTACTGTGGGAAGGTAAAACAAGGGCTTGAATTCTTCGACTCGATGAAAAGCAAATATCATGTGGAGCCAGGAATAGAACACTATGCTTGCATGGTTGATTTGCTAGGCAGAGCAGGCAAGGTAAATGATGCAATGAAGCTAATAGAAAAAATGCCAATGAAAGCAGATGCTATTATTTGGGGTGCATTGCTGGGTGCATGCAGAATCCATATGGACCTTGATGTGGCTGAAGTTGCAGCGGAGAAACTTACACAGCTTGAACCAAAAAATTCCGGGCCTTATATATTGCTTTCAAATCTCTATGCATCTAGAGGAAGGTGGGAGGACGTTGAAAACCTTAGGAAAAAAATAAGAGCTAGGAGTGTGAGCAAATCACCTGGCTGTAGTTGGATTGAGGTGGAGAAGAAGGTTCATATGTTCACTGGGGGAGATAGCAAGGGCCATCCCGAGCAACCTGCTATCATGAAATTGTTACAGAGGTTGCGTGGATTGTTAAGGGAAGCTGGGTACAGTCCTGATGGTAGCTTTGTGCTTCATGATTTGGATGAGGAAGAGAAAACTCACAGCTTAGGCTATCATAGTGAAAAACTGGCTGTAGCTTATGGACTCTTAAAAGTGCCTGAAGGAATGCCGATTAGAGTTATGAAAAATTTACGGGTTTGTGGTGATTGCCATTCTGCAATCAAATTAATAGCAAAAGTCACTGGGAGGGAGATTATTTTGAGGGATGCTAATAGATTTCATCATTTCAAGGATGGTTATTGTTCTTGCAAAGAATATTGGTGATTGCTGGAAGGTGGAAACAAAATGCATATGGCCTAGTATGGTGGAAATCAAAATGGAAATTTGATCAGTTATGTTTAATATTATTTTTTGATTCTGCAAGCAAAGAAGCACCCAGAATGAAAAGTTTATGGATGCCTTGTAATTTGGTAGCTGTAGTAAAGTTTGCAATTTTATAGGTTTACGGTTTGAAATGTGATGCATGCCATTGCAAATTTAGGATAGTGAGTGGCTGGATTGTTATCCTGAAACAACACAAAACAAGGGGTTTGTAAAGTTCAAACCGACATTTTTGCTCTAAAAAAGATTATCGCGCTCTGCCGTTGAAGCAATTATCATTCATCAAAATGAAAGTATTAATTGATCATTGTAAAATAAACCTCTCTCAGATATATTCTTTTTTTTCTGATTCTTATTCCACTGACAAGGACGCTGAGCTTTTTGTTCCATCCCATTAGGTGCGGTTAAATTCTCAAATCTCATTTCGTCCTAAACTTGGATCCTTGAAGATTCATTCGGCATGGGGATTTTAAAGTATTTTCTTTTCCCATTTTCTGATTTACCATTTCCTTATCTGTTATTATTAGCAAAAGGATGCTACTCTGCACTTCTCTTTTGGAACTATGACACTCTTGATCTTAAGATATTATATATTTAAACTCATTTTTTGGGGATGACACTGTTTTTCAGCTTAGCTCAGAAAATCCCTTCTTCTAACGAACTCATATGACACTGAATATTACATGAACTTGATGTCTTAATTCAGTGTTGGTAATATTGTTAGTGGTGCTCGTTAAAAATTGATAATATCTTGATTTTTGTCTGCAGAAACGTTTACCATGAGGTGGAAATCCTACATCTGGACTGCCTTTTGGATTCTTTCTTTTTGCGATATGATATTAATGACTACTTCCTGAATTAAGCTTCCAGAAGCTTCTTTATGCATCGAGCTTGTGTTCTGTTTCCTTTATTGTTTATGGAGCAGTGGCATCTAAGCATTTGATTTGGAGTTGGTGGCATAAAAAACGCTCTGTCTGATTACATCGAGGGAGAAGGATATGCAACTGGCTCCAAATCTGAAGCCGAAGTTATATATGTTCCGGTGTTTTATCTGTTATTCATTCTCTGGTCTGGTAATTCAAATGCTGAATTTGAAAATCTTCACAATAGCTGAGAACTTCCCCACATAAGGATGTAAGAAGCAAAGTAATTGATGGCTCTGGTGTTGGGAATTCCTTTATGTTGGAGGACACCATAATCTGATGGGTAATAGGAGAATTGGAAGCAATAAACTTCCAGTCTGCGCAGTTGCATTATTTACGTTGGCAATGGCAGCTACCACTGGTTTAGGTGCTGTACCCTTCTTTGTGGTGCTTGACCCACAGTGGGCTCGATTATGCTATGGGAGCTTTGGTGTTACAGATAGCTGACATGGTTTCCTTGCAACAGCTGCCATGATTGGGGTTAATCTTGCTTCCCTGGTATTGATTATAGTGGTCTTGACCATGTGATGGCTTTTGCTTCTGCTAGATTAATACCAAGCTTTGGAAGTGTAGTGAAGAAAGCACCAAGTTTGGATAAGCGGAAGAGAGCACCTGGCTACTTTATGTCTAACATTCACAAGGTTTGTTTGCTTACATGCACCTTACTGCAATTCTGCACCTGAGGCTGTCTGATTATATGATTATGCTGTATCTTCTGCTTCATCGATTTAAAAGTGCTTTTATATAAATAAATGTATAGGCAAATTTACAGGTGGACAAATTTTCAATGGCTTAATTGCCAACTACATCAAAACTCTAAATATCTGAGAGGTGGAGCAGATTTTATTTTATTGTATTTTCTGGAAGTTGCAATGTAAGTTTTAATTTTTTTTTTCCTTAATTTGCATTTACAAACTTTGTTAAAGAAATTTTTAGACAGCATATACACACACACATACCAAAAAAAAAAAGCATGTATAAAATATTTGTTTGCGACTTTCCTAGTACAAGAAATTGGATATTTTATCAAAACACTTTGTAGGACCTTTTTTTTAAAAAAAGTTAAAAATGAGAAAGTAATGAAAAGAAAAGGGAAAAGAAAGGAAGTTGGGCGAGTTTATTTTTCCATTTTTCTTAAACAGAACCCAAAAATTTGGGGTTCTTCTACATAATAGCACAAGTCAAGAAAAGTCAATGTGATTGGGTTAGAGACAAAGTTGAGAGTTTGATGGGAGGGGAAGGAAGATGTGGGGAATCCAATCCCACCCAGAAACCAAATTGGGCAATGATATCTACGTAAATAACAAGACAAAATGTTGTCCAAGATTGATATGTCATAAGAAGATGAAAAATAGACAGAAACAAATAAAATTCATAGGATGTTTTGGACCATGATAATCATTCTTCTAAAAACGACAAGGAGAAATACCTACAAAGCCGGCTATGTTTGTTTTTCTCACGGATCCTTCAACCAGAGTTATCCATCAGCCTCATCAATGCCACCAAAAGCAAAGCCTGAGTTTGGTCACCATCTCCATCTCTTCTCCTTCCATTTTGTTCCCATCCCTTAAATTTTTAAAGCTAGGCTAAAATATCACTTTGGTTCCTAAACTTTGCATTGAGTTCCATTTTGGTACCATAATTTAATTTTGTTCTAATTTCAACCCTTGACTTTACTTTAGATTCCACTTTAGTCCTTTTTTTTTTTTCAATTTCAATTTAATCTCTTTACCTTAAGTTTTAGTTTAATGCTTTAACAATAGCCTTTAAATTTTATTTTGTTTCAATTAACTTACAAAAACAACTCAAATGTTTTCTTCACCTTAATATTCCGAAGATGTTTAACAAAAAGAAGTTTAATGAAATTATTAAAGAAATCACATGAAAAAATTTTATTCAGCAGGTTGGTGATATTAAAGAGTTTTCTAAGTTAAAGAACAAAATTGAGTAACTGAAAATCTAAAATAAAGTTAAAATTAAGAAACAAAATAATATCACCAAAATTAAAACAAAATAAAATTAAGAAACCAAAATAATACCTATGGTAAAATTATTGGATCAAATTGAAATATAAGATGAAAATAAGAGATTAAATCGAGACAAATTGAAATATAAGATGAAAATAAGAGATTAAATCGAGACAAATTGAAACCTAAAATAAAATTATAACACCAAGTTAGATCGAAATTAAGTCAAAAGCCCAAATTAATTCTAGAAAGTGAAAATTTTATTACACCTGAAGCACAGGTATAGCTAAGTTATTTTCAGAAATCAAAAACTTACACTCGCTAATTCACTTTTCTTAAGAAGCTTCTATAACCCTCACAGTGGTAATTTTCTTCTCAAGACAAATTATGAAAGATACAAGGAGTCTAGATTCTCTTTACTTTTGTACTAAATGAACCATCAAACATGAAATCGACGATATGGATTGAAAAATTTGCAAACTGAAGCCTTCATTTAGCGACCGAAAAGGAGAGAAACTCGAACTGAATCCCATATATGACATATCACTTTGATGTCGACTGATTGTTCTGCCAATCCTCTTCCTCCTCCACCACCTTCTCCTTCTCCGGAACCTCCGCCGCCGCCGGCGACTTCTCCTCCGCCACACTCTGTGACCCTGTCAGCCTCGCCAACACCACAAACGACATCCCTCCGAGAACATTGTTCAAGCATCTCAGAACTATCACCGACGACTTGAACGCCAATGGAGGAATCCCTTTCTCCAACATGAACTCAATCCCATTCAGAGTTTGGTACCTGAAATTGCTGCTAACACCCATGTGAATCGCCCATGTGAGAGCGTTCAGAAGAGTGGGAGGAGGCTTGTTCGGAGTCTCGAAAGTGGGGTCCATCTTCTTCCTCATCGTGATCAACCCATTGGAAATGGCAGTCCCAACTAGCCCTGCAGCGAACCCCACAGTAGCAAACACCGTTCCTTTGAACACCAAAGTGCCAAACCGATGCAGAATGTTGTAAGCCCCTGGTTCGAACATGTGGCTCTGGGGACAACTCGAGAAGATCCAAGGTAAACTCGAGGAGGACGATGACATGGTGGGGGCGAGGAGATACATGAGGGTGAAATTCATGATGGCTCCCACGACAAGCGTTGAGAAAACGAAATCCAGCTCGTTTAATCCGAAATTGGGACGAGAAGCCATGTCACCAAGAACACAAGAGCTCACACCTACCAACTCCTCCATCAGAACTTTGAAGGGGAATTGTGGATCTGCCGCCACTCTTGATCTCCACCCATTTAGAAACAGACCCAGAACTCCAAAAGACGACCCCGATGAGTCATCAAAGCTCCCACCGTCGCTGCCTCCGCCGCCTCCGCCTCCGCGTCCAACCCCACTTCCGCCGTCGCCTCCGGCGTATGAAAGTTGCGATGTTTCGTAAATCTTTGGGTTGTTGATGAGATATAAAGAGCGATTAAGAGGCTTACGCGAGTATGGGAAAGAAGAGAGTTGGTGGGTACTGATACTGCGTGTGCGAGAGGCCGAAAGCGTATGGTGATTCCCAGAAAGAGGAGAAAAACGGAGGTGAGCCATGGCCGCCATGTTGATCCTCGATCTGGAAACAGATTATGGGCAAAGATTCTGGCAAAGATTGAATCTTTAAGACAAGAACATTGAAAGAGACTAAAGAAATGGAAGAAGAAGTACCTGGGGATGATAGATCAGGATTCAGAAGTGAGTCTGAATAGCAAAGAAGATGATCGGTGTGTGTGTGACTGCGAGCTAAACCTTGAAAACTAAAAACCCTTTAATGTTGGCGAAGGTGGCTACGGTTATAAGAGAGAGAGAGAGACGAATCTTAGGGCATGAGAGAGAGAGAGAGAGGAGCGATAATCAAGCCTGCGCTGGGATTGGCACGTGGCGTTTCAGCCAAGAACTTAGACGGAAAATGGGAGTAGGTAGGTGAATTGCATTCCAACTCTAATGACAGAGAAACACGAAGTCGCTCCCTCCAGGGGCCTGGAGGAACTGTCCCTCCATGAACGGTCCTAAATAATTTTATTAATTTTTAAATTATATGATTAATTTTAATAAATTTATTTTTTTTTAAATTAATCACATAATTTAAAAAATATAAAATTAATCTAAATTATTAAATCATCTAATAATCCAAATCAAAGTTTGAATGAACTGTTTCTTTCAGGCCTTTGGAGGAAAGCAACTTTCGAAAAAAACAGTTTAAAATTTTATTATTACACTAAGTTTTTAATTAAATAAAGATATGGAGCAAATTTTCTTCACTTTTTCGAGCCTTGACTTTTTGATTTTTTTTGGTTAGATATCGTATGTTTAGTAGCATGATATTAGCATGGGACTCACATATATGTTCGTGTGAGACTCACGCTGATTAGAAGACTTGAGAGTACCTGATACTCTATTTGTCGTATAGCATCTGGTACTCTACTAGGCATACTGCACCCGACATTCTACTAGAACGGCCGCTAATAAAAGATTGTTGGGCGTCATGTACAATACTAACATAGAATTATTGTGCTTGTGCGTATGACATCCAACAGAGGCTTGTTAGACTACTATTTCGCGGTGAAAATTAATGTATTTTTTTATTCCCTAATTTTAACTTTATTTTGCACTTTTTAATTTTTATTAATTTAATATTATATATTTACAAAAACAAATATATTTTTAATTACTTATGCTATTTGAATAAATAAAAATTAACTGACGTGTAGCAAAAAATGTTAAACATTAATATTATCTATGTTTGCATCCGTTAGTAATTAGTATCATAAGTTTGATAAGTCAACTAAATTCAACTAATAATTTGAACGATACCAACAATTAAAAAGACACTAAGAATGTTTACAAATATATAAAGCAAAACACAGAAAAGAAGTGAACTAAATTATAACTGAACTTAAAAGACGAAGAATATGCTCTTACTTTAAATAATAATAATAATAATAATGATAATAATAATAATAATAGTAATACACTACTAATTGTCTCTTCATTCTTAAGTTAACCCTAACACAATAAAAGCACATTTTTGGTCAGGAAAATTTAGCATATTTTACTTTGTGAATATGGATCTTTTTTTTTTTTTGACGTAATATGAAAAGTTTAGTTTACAAAATATAGCTGTTTATATTTAAGCAAACAATCATAAATAAATAAATAAAATATATTATGAGTTGGGTTTAGATTGTCTGCTTGAATTAATATATGCTTAGATTTTTAGTAACAGTTTTAACTGTTATTATTGTCCCAACCAAGCTTCTACTTAAATTTGCCCTAAGCAGGAGACCCTGACGCCTATGAATTAGGAAGTTATGCGTGCTCTACAAACGAATAAGTTAACCTTTTATAGTAAACTACTGATTTATTTCCCCATGAATAAGAATTCTCATAAATTTATTCTTAACTATCAAATATCTATATTTTATTATTAAAATCACATTTATATCAATTTAATAATTTTTTGCATTCAGTCACCACTTCCAACACTAGTAAATTTCTTTTTTTTTTTGTTGTCAATAATTAATTTGACAAATTAAAGAACAACTTAAAACACATATAACCTTTTAAAATCAATTTAAAATGCTCTTTTCATCAAAAACACATTCAAGTAACTATAAAAATTTTACCGACCAAATTAGTAATTTATTTTTGTTCTTATCAAAAAGATAAATAAATAAACTTTTTTTTAAACAATTATTCAATATCTGAACACTAAGCTTTTGTTGACAAATTTGAATTCAAATTAAGTTAAACCGCAATAGGCAACAAAAATTTTTTTATCAAATTTTTAACAAAACTATATTCCCGGTTCTCAAAACTCTACCTCTAATTAAACTAAAACAACCCTTTAACAATTAACCTACGCACTCAATGATAATAAATAAACCTTAACATCAAGCTCACTGGAGTCCCCATGCAAAATATCATATCTTGAAAAGTAAAGAAATAGAAATGCTACTTAATAAATAATTAACTACCATATTTTGCATCATTTCCAGTTCATGATAATAAGATATTCATCCGAGATGCATCATTGTAGTTACAGTACATACATACCTGTGCCAGGACAACACAAATGGTCGTCAAAAACAGTAAAAGAATCCAACCTCTGCTGATAAATTTTTCAATACCAATCCCCACAAAATTTGATAATTTATCGTCTTGCACCTAAAACTTCCACCACCACCACATGTATATTTCACAGTTCTCAAAAGTAACTGACGCATGAATAAATCCAATGAATGTATCAAGTTTACAAGGAGAGAAAAAAAAAAAAAAGACTGATCTGAACAAACCTAATCTCAATACCCAACTATATAATTTTTAAAACTTCTTTCTTAAAAATAATGTTCCAGCTCTGTCACCTGTTGTTCAAGAACAAAATGATATAGGGATAAGGAAAGGGGGGAGAAGGGAGGAAGTGAACCACCAGAATGCTAGCCAGCAAGAATTGTTAGCCTATTCTTTTATAGCTGCTTCAATTGAGATTTACTGGAACACATTCCCAGCAATGATATATATGGTGGATGATGATGATAACAATAACCATCTATACCAACAATATGACCCTTTTAGCGACCTGTTTTCGCTCTTTTCATTCCACTAGAATTGAACGGAGATACACTGCCACCGCTTGGTCCAGGACTCTCCTCTCTGAAATTTGAATTCAGCATAGCTAATTCACGCAACTGCTGCCTCTTGATAAAGTCCTGCGACTCATCCTGCTTATCGGATTTTCACATTCAAGAGGAAAACAAATGAAGAACTTTACCGTAACAGATCAATCAGAGAAGTGGTCAGCATACGGAAATTTTCATATTGTTGGCTGTGCCCGGAAAGGTACAGTTTTGAACTGAGAAAGGAAGATTTTAATTACAACTATTTTATGCTTCAAAAAACAATGGTCTCATGAAGCCATCATTAATTCAATACTTTACACATGTTTTGTGCCACCAAGAGTAAGATGGTATAATATAGTTTTACTAGCCCTAGAAGTGTGAAACTAATAGTATATTTGGTATGAAGAAATGGAAAAGGAAAGGGAAAAGAAAGCTTAGTGTTTTTGAAGAGGATAATTTAGACAAATTCTCACTATCTTTTCTATTACTTCATGTGTTACATCACTAAGAAACTAAAAATCTAAACTAAAAAGTTAAAAAGAATACAGAGTTTATATCTTCGTAATTAAGATATAAACTTCTGTGTCTGGGCGATAATCTGAACAGCGGATGTTGATCTTTAGACAAAGGGAAACAGAAGAACAGCCAGATTACCCAACATAACATGCAAAGGGTAAATGTACGTACCACAGGTTTGAGCAATTCTTCTATAATTTCCTGTGCCTGTCTGAGTCTCAAGTCAACAACATTAGCAGGTAAATCAGCCTCAATTAAAATGTGCAGTGGTTCATTGAGATGCTCATAGCCTGGTCTTCCTCGCAACTTCTCTTCCTTGAGATTAGAGAACAAAAAATGATTAAGCACACCAAAGTGTCAGTCTCAACAGTGAATAGATACACAGAATCATTAAGAAAAACATGGCATTTTTTCGGCATCTTGCAATATTAGACCTGGAGAATCATACTTAGGTCTTCATTACCTTGTCTGGATCCTTTATCGACCCCTTTCCTCTAATGTACACACGGCATCCTGTAGTAGCCTCTACCCGTTTCAGAGAATTGCCCCTAGGTCCCAGAAGTCTTCCAACAAAATTGAACTGATGAAACAAGGAGCGCCATTTTTACCATTACTTTAAAGACAATAAAACTTCCAATTTCAGATTAGGTACAGTACAGGTGAATGATTAAGTAATCAAATTTGACAGTCCACTACTTGCATTATAAAATATTACATTGGGGTATGTATCTACTGGAATTTCCAAGCGCAAGATCCTCTTTACAGTGTATGAACTAGGACTTGCAGGAGTGCCTTGCCAGTCCATTGTCATTCCAGCGGGTCCACATAATCTCTGCTTTCCAAAGAGTAACATCAATTTTATAAAGTAATGTTTTCTTAAATGTATTAAAGGTTCATATAAGGCCGAAAATGAACATTGTGTAGAACAGGCACAAATGATAAAGCATTTGTTAATAAAAAAGAAATCAGCAAAGCACTAGTATTCTCATTTAGGGTACAAAAAAATGAAAGAAATTAATAAATTTATGGAAAAGAGTGAGGCAAACAGTAAATCAGTACACACAGAGGGTCACTAAAAGAGGTTGTATCAGTCTTCTGCAGGTCATATAGTATGTTAGGGATTTGATAGTATGGGATGTCTAAGTCCCACATCGGTTAGTATGGGCTGCCTGATAGAGTACTTAAGTGACTTGGCTCTCCCATCTCAACAGCTAGCTTTTGAAAGTGGGTTCTCTAGGCTCTTTAGGTACCTATCATTGGTATCAGAGCTGGTTGTCGATGTCACGGAGAGGGCTACCTACAGAGGGGCTGACCTACGGTGAGCTAGCTTTTGGGGTAGGTTCTCTAGGCAGTTTAGGTAACTATCATTGAATGTTCGGAACAGTTATAATTTATAATTTTATAATTTATATTTGTTGACGTATGTGTATTTAATGTATGTAGGTAGTTTAGGATAGTTTCATGTTTCAGTGTGTAGGTAGTTTAAAACAGTTTCATGATTATGTGTATGGGTAGTTTAGAATAGTTTCTTATATCAGTTATGTCTTGTAATATTATATGTTGCCTAAGAACTAATGAATGAATGTTGTTGAGTGTTATCAAATTAACTTGGTGAGTTTACACTGAGAGATATGTTGGTTCTCTCTCTCTGATCTAGATCCAATACCATAGAGATTTTGGTTCTCTCTATAATCTGAACCATCAACACAAACCCATAACTAGATCCATAAGAAGGGTCCATAACATAGTAACTTTTCATGGATAATAACATGATCAGTCAAACAATTCCTTCATATTGACACTCTTTGACCTCATGATACTGTTAGCAATTTTAAATTATCATTAGAAGGAAAGATTCATCCCCTCAATGTGTATGAAGCATCTTTTCACTTGTATATTTTTTGGGGAAACTACATTTTACCCCTCTAAACTAAGGCCTAATTACAAATTTGGAGCACAAACTTTAAAATGTACCAAAACACCCACATAGTAAATTAGCAATCAAAGGTGCTAAGAAAAGGCACCAAAAGACCTCAACGCCTCTTGCTGGTTGGGGCAAGGGGCCTTCATCCAGGAGGTTGACTAGTAGTACCCTTCAAATGGATGCAAGTCACTTGCCTCGGAACCTTGCATTCGGTATGTTTTATTTTACATTTGATATGCACTCCTAAATGCCTACCCAATAACTCATACCGATGAATTTTTGGACTTTAGTGCACTTTAACTTTGTTAATTTGTTCATGCATAGCTGCCAGCCAGTGTGCAACATCTTTTTGGGTAGTTAAATGAATTTTAAGCTTTCGCTTATGACTTGATGACTTCAATAGTGAACTGCATTATATGATTATTATGCTTGAATGGTTAATTTATATGTCAAATTCATAACAATAGTTTTATTTTCTCCTTATATACCTATTTTCAGCTTTTTTCCTATTTGACTAACTTCTTGAACTTTGGACTGATGTGTAAACATTGAATCCCGGTTAAAATGAACACCAAAAGGCCACATGAGTTTGACTCTGATAATAATGCCAAGCTTTGCTCAATGTGGAACTTCCGTTCATGCTCCATAATTAATGAGAAGGTTTTCATTTTAGACCAAATTTAAATAGGGTGTTCTGTTACATGCGAGAGTTTTATGTACCAATTTTGTAATTAGGCCATTCAAGAGGTAAAATGTAATTTCCTCTTCTTCAAATCATATACAAATTACAACTCCAATAGCTACATGAGTATATACCTTTCCAACTGTGTTATGAGGAACAATTAGAAACAAAAATAGAAAGCTCAAAAATTTTATTATGACATTATACTTTTTCAAGTATTCACACTAAATAAGAAGCCAAACTAAATTACTTAAGTAGCCTGAATGCAAATGAGATTAGGGATTGAACATATTTATATTAACTTCTATAGGAGAAAGAACATAAAAAGAATCAAGACTCAAGCAGTGCAAAGCTAATAATCCCATAATAGTTCAGGAATCTGGGAAAGTTTATCTAAATAAGAGTTTTTGAAAGCTACAGATATGTTACAAAGATGGACATATATTGATACATGAGACTCGAAAATTAGAAGACTAATGGTGAAGAAGGAACCACCATCAATTGACAAAATCCCTTCGGCATGGAATATAGCATGTATAGAAGTGAGTACTATCTGTATCACATTGAGATGTTTTAAGTTGAGACAATGACAATATGACTGAGAGACAGATTTCTGAATTGGATAACACTGAATAATGGATCTCCCATATATTAAAAATTCTCAGAGCCATGCACTCTCATTGAGCACATATGTTGGTATATAGAGTTACTCTTAGTCATTTCCTATCAGTTAAAGTGATTTAAACTACAGCATTCCTCAACTTATAATATAATGGACTAATTGCAACTAAGTAACCAAGCAGACCATCTTAAGTCGAACTTTATTGCTGAGGAAAGTGCTTTCAACAACAAATGAGCACAAACAACAAGTGCTGAGGCCTCAAACCTTAAAAAAAAAAATAAGCACAGTAAGTCACAAGTTGCATACTTCCAACCACCAACATCAAAACCCAAACCATTTGGAGACAGTAGCTCATGAAACTTTTGCGTCCGACTCTACCAGCCAAGCTTTACATGAGCACATATATGTATAATAGTTACTAGTCACGCTCTGTATTAAGCTTCTATAAATGCATACTTAGCTACATGTACATGTATAAACAATACTCAAATAGTAAAAGGCATGAGTTGAGGATGTAAAGTTCAAATGCAATGATAAATAATTTGAGGAGAGGTCACCTCTGGAGGAAGATTATTCCAGCCACCCAAACCTGTCCCAGCGACATTTGACATGAGGTTTGAAGAAGCCATAGGACTAGGGCTTCTATGCCTCAGTCTGTCCAAGTCACCAAAACCTTGGTTGGATAGCATCCCAGAAACCCTTAATATTTCTGCACATAGAGAAACCTTTTTGTCAGAAAGTAATGCATAATGCTAAAAATGTATACTAATGATTGAAGGAGTTTAATATAACAAGTGCGCCTATGTGTTTGTGAAGAGAAGAGGGAGAAGAGATATTGAGAAATTGAGTATGTCAGAAGATATTATTTAAATGTGAACAAAATTTAATTATGAAGTATGAACTCTATCGGATGAAGTTGCATACTGACAGAGAAACTGAGTAGCATTGCCAAGGTCTTGTACTGGAATTAGTTTAATAATTGACTAAACAACGTGAACAGATAAGAGAAGCTACAAGTCCTAAATATCTGTTAGCAAGAAGGTCTATTGCAGTCAACTATCCTTATGCTAGGGGTACCGTTTCCCTGCATAGTATTCAAAGAGCAATCTTTTTTCTCCATAAATCCCAAACTAAAAGTCAGCAGAGATTCCTTGCATATTATTCACGAAAACATCAAATTTCTTACATTGCCCATATCAGTAAAAGTGCATAGACTACAACTACTTCAAGTCCTCCCTTAGTAAAGATCTTCTTTAGCCATCGAAGAGACTGTATGATATCAATTTAAACTAACCCCAAGAACCCAAGTTACTCAGACTCTGAAACTAACATAAACTCATCTTTCCGGGGAGCATGATTGCAACATAATGCCTGTTTTACACTGATACACCCATGAATCGTCAAAATAACCACAAACCACGGAGCAGAAACACCTATAATATAGCTCAAGATTATAAGTTTAAATTATGAAAGCACATTTTGTGAAAGACATAATTTTAGTGGAAAGCGCATCACCCACAAGAACTCAGATGGTCGGACATTATCGACTACAGTTTTCTTTTGGGATTTAGTTTCAAATAGGCTTCCACTTTTCCTCCGAGAAACATAAGCATTAAGTTAACTAAGAAGACAATTGTGCCACCTCAGGTTCACACAATGAGGGATGGCAAGGAAAGAAATGAATGTATGATCACTGCGATGATTACTATATAAGACGTAGTAAGGAACTGGGAAACAGGGTTGAGGAAGCCACAACAGTTGAGACGCGATCTGAACACATCAAGCAAGGTGCTATGGAACAGAAGATGGGGAAACGAGAAGAAAGATAGATCCACAGACAGGACGATTAAGGAAGAGACCTTGATTTAACAGCCGACTGCATATCGGAAGGACTTGCATGAAGGGTCCAAGCTTCTGATGCTCTGCCAGCAACTCCGATAAGTACTGACTGCAAAAACAACAAGTTTTCTCTTTTGAATCAACAGCACAAATCAAGCACACAACTTAAATCAAGTTTTCTACCCTAGTAGTATTTATCAGAAATTGAAGACGAACCCACCTTTCGGCGTCTGGGTTGCTTCTAATCTGGGGAGAAGCGGCTCTAGCAGGGGAGAAGTTGGGATTATACAAACCTGACATGTCTTTCTTTCTTTTTTAGCTTTCTTCGAGGATTTGAAGGAACCAAAAAACCCAAAAGGAAAAAAAAAGAAAAAGAAATGGGTTGAAAAAAAGGGTTTAGGTGGTGCGGTTCTTGCAGAAGAAAAAGGAGAAACAGAGCACCATCAATAAAGGAAGAATGTAATAAGGAGAAAGAAAAACGAAAAAGGATGGACACCTCCCTGTGAATTATTTTCTTCCCTTGTTTTATTTTTCTCTGTTCAATTTTTTCCCTTTTAATATCCTCCTTGTCCACTAGCTATGTTGTAAATGAGAACAACTAAATTTCTTTTTTAAAATAGAAAAAAGAAAAGAAAGATTTTGCAGAGAGGATCTTCCAGGGAGGGACACCAAAAATCAAGGAGGTGAAAGATTTTGCGGAGGAAAGAAAAGAAAAAGAAAGTATTGACAGAAAGATTTTACTGAGGAAGGATGGTGGAAGGGTGGAATCAGGCGTTGGTGGCAGCATTGTATGGTCAGTGAGTGAAGGGGGAGGCTGTGCAGAAGGTGGAGACACGTGTCGGCCATGCAGAGAATCAAAGGTCGAAACTTGAAAGATGGCTATGCTTTTGCTCTGTGTTTAGAGAGAGAGAGAGAGGTCCCAGACAAGGCAGAAGCGTAAGCCCAGTGGCCAACGAACGATAATGATGTTTGCCAACGCGGTCTTAGCTGTGAGCCTGACTCCTCATGTAAGCGTCTTTAACGATGTCGTTTAGATTTTCACTCTTCCGTTATAATCATACTTTTTCAATAAAGCAACCAAAACCTTTTTTTTTCTAAACTAGGGAACAAAGACAAAACTTGTAAAATACACAAACATCAATTAAAATAAAGACATAATAAGTTAGAGAGTTGATACCACAATAATGTCTGTGTATATATATATATATATATAGTCAGAAATATTTTATGACGTTATTATTTATATGATAAGAATTTATTTATTTGATAAATATTTTTTTACTCTTAAATTAAAAATAAAAATATTGTTTATATCCCTAATATTTATATCAAGTTTTAATTTTATTCTTAATTTTTTTTACATTAATTATGTCTTATATGTTTTATTTTGTTTCAAATGTATTTTTTTTACTAACGCTGTTTAAAATATTGACGAAAAATGTTAAATGAGTGATCTATGTGGCATATATCATGCTTCTTATTGTTATTTACCACGTGAATTCAAACTTGACATTTCAAAAATATCTTTATCTTCTCTACCGCTTCTCACTGTCATAGTCTCCCTTTTCTATGTTCTCTTCTATACTTCTCTACTTTTTCTCTCTCTCTATCTCTCATTTCTCCACTATCACTCTCTCTTTGATTTTTACTTTGTACCATCACACTCTGTTGTTTACTCACTCTAATGCTCTATTTTTTTGTGCTCGCCTCCTCTCTCTCTCTCTCTTTGCGAAGAAAGAGAGAGAGACGATGATTTAAAGAAAGCGAAAGTCAGAGAAAGAGGAGGCGAGCACAAAAAAAAAGGAGTAGTAGAACAATAGAGTGACAAAGTACGATGGTGCAAAGCAGAAAAGTGTTAGGGACGAAAAAAAATGTAGGACATAATTAACAAGAATAAAAAAGTTAAGAGCGAAATTGAAACTTGGTATAAATGTAAAGAATATAAAATATGTTTTTTGTCTAAATTAAATTATTATATTACTTTAATGAGCAAGGAAATTTTGCTGCATACACAATAAATACTAAATTATTTAAGATAAGTACATTTATTTTTTTATTATTAGATTCTTTTAGAATTATATAATCAATGATATAAAAAAAGAGGAGTTATATGATTTGTTATTACTTATTTTACTTTAAAAGGGTAAACAATATTTTAATTCAAAAGCACAATTTTAAAATGTTTCATCCACAGTATGAGTAGGTGTGATCTTTTTGGTATATATATATATATATATATATATATATATATATATATTAATAAATAAATCTCATTACTTCTATGACATCATTATAATGATCTAATATTAAAATTAAATACTAAAAAGAAGATGAATGCAGTTTATGAATATTATAATATGCATATATAATAAGACCAAGGAAAAGTATAAATTTTTAAAATACAATTGACATTCAATTACTAAGATTTAACTCAGATATATGAAATATACATATGTTAAGTAATTAACCCTTCCATATATATAAATATTATATTGTAGCTAAAAGTTTAGTATGCAATGCAAAGAGAGAAAATAGTGATACAAACAAGGAAAATGTGCACAAGGAAGGCAACACATAGTGGCCCATTTATTGAACTGAATGCTTCAGTACCTCAGTTTGGGTTTTCCGTTTATGAAGAATCCTATGACGTTTATGAAATAAAATGATAAATTTTATTAATTCTTTTTTAAAGTTGTCTAAATCATATTTAATACTTCTCTAATTTAAACTATTATACGCGGCTTATCTTAATTTCTGTTGTCATAAAAATTAATTTTTGGCACTTTCAATAATGAAAATGACTTAACAATTTTTATTTTATATTAAAAATAAGTTGATATTTTCATATTAATATTAGTACAACTGCATTTATTATCATGTTTAAAAATTATATTACAGTCTCATATTGTGTAAAATACTAATTAATTTGACATAAAATAAGGTGAAAACGAAGTTTTTACAACACATATTAAGATGTTATGAGAGTTAAATGTAATAAATGTGAAACAATAATAATGTCAGGTATAATTTACTCAAACTTAAAAAATGTTAGTGTAATTTAGCAGAAAATTAGATAACACTTTCGTCCCATTTTTTATTTTGGTGTGAATTTGACTCTATTCCATTTGTATGGTATGGCATTCCTCTTAGTGATTTATCATGATTATTAGCATTACAATGCTACGAATATAAACAAAAGGACGCCTTGATGATGAAAAAGATTGAATGAGAAATAATTGAATGGAATGGAATTTGGAGAAAAAAAAGGGTAATGAATAGGGCAGTCTTGAAAATGAAGAAGAAAATACAATAATGTCAACAAATTAATGATAGGCTTTTGTGGCATAATAATAGGGAGAGGAGGATGATATTTATAATTAATTGAGTCAGATCCTCTACTATTTTATGAGAGACAATATAATATTGGATTTCATAACACTATTTTGATGGCTTTAACAGATGGAATTTATATGAGTCTTACCACTTATCGGACGGTGTTGAGTTTTCCAATACTGTTTGATGACTCTGACAAGTGGAGTTCATGTGGGTCTTACTTCGTTTGCTATCACTCTCACCATTTGGCCAATTCACCAACGCCATCATCAGCTCATCTAATTGTCTTTTGAAGTTCCACCGCAATCCCCAAAGCGTTCCCTTTCCTTGGACGGAGATGCATGAGCTGGACAATGGCCTTTAGACTGTGAACGGGAAAAAAGGAGGATGACCTAACGGGGAAGATGGCTTTTGGACTGTGAAGTGAATTTCCAAAAATTGGGAGGAAAAGGTCATATATTTAAAACTGGAAAACAATGTCCAGCGGAAAAGGAAATGATGCACGGTGGAGGGTGAAGCAAACCAAAGAAAATGCACTGTAAGATGAATTCCAATGTCACATCACACCATGCTCTCACACTGATCACCGCCATTTTGAAATCCTTTATTTATTTTTATTGCATTTTAACAAATTATTAGCAATATTCACAAAACACCAAACCCAATCTATTAGCAATTAACGTTCTCTAATGTATATACTCAGACGTCACAAATTAAATTGAACATGTTATTGAGTGAGGGATAGTGAGATCCTGTGTCATTTTATGTGATTAAAATTGACCATGACTCAAATTTTGTTCCATCAAATAGGTTTGATTCAACAAAACTATAACGAGGATAATGAAACTGAGTTTTCCTAACACCATATCTCAAATAATATAAAGAGATAATATACTTCTTTAATTGTTGGTGATTGATTCTTTTAATTTCTAGCGAAAAATTGAGAGACAAATTGTTGATTTAAATTGCTGATAAATAATTCAAATTGAAAAAAGTTCTTTTTTTGGATAGACAAATAAAAAAGTCATTCGCATTCAATTTGAATTATTTATTAAAAAAATAGAAGGTTCAATTTTTTGCCAAAAATTTAGAAAATCCATTTATGATTTATTATTCTAATAACGAGAAAAAAAAATCTATTCTCGTTCTCACTTTAATTCCAAAAAACACCGAAACTATATATTTTATTTCATACTATGTTTGGTAGGTAAAATAGAACTAGGGGGGCAGGCCCATTACAATAAGGCAAAATTGGGCTTCAATGGAGGATCATTAAGAGCCCTTAGAAAACACATCGTAAACAAACGGCCAGTGGAATCGGATTTGCAGAGAAGAGAACTCAGAAGAAGAAAGAAGAAAGAAGATGACTTTAGCTTGGCTCGAAGCTATGCTTCCGTTAGGAATTATTGCAGGAATGCTGTGTGTTATGGGCAATGCTCAGTATTACATCCACAGAGCCGCTCATGGCCGAGTAATTTCCCTCTTTTTACCATTTTTATCAGAAAATAATAGATTCATTCTTTCGTATGTGTGTGTCTTTTACGATTTTCCCCCCCCCTAAAACTAATTGGATCTGACAGCCGAAGCACATCGGCAACGATATGTGGGATGTCGCCATGGAAAGAAGGGACAAGAAGCTCATGGAGCAAGCCTCTGCTAATCCTTCCAATTAACCGGGTATCTACCCTCGTTGATCATATTGCGGAATGCGCTTTCGATTCTCTGATTAATGCTTTTGACGCTCGACCTTTTATGCTGTTATTTTTTCCTTTTGTCTCCATATATGGCTGTTTTTTTTTTTTTTGGGTTGGGGGGGGGGGGGGGTTCCTAGGGTTTCGAATTGGATTCCAGTAACACTGTAATTGAACCCACTTGCTAACCTAGGTGATCTTGAAAAGGGTTAATTTTCCCCTGTAATTTTATGTTGCAATTGGAAGGTTCTACCGTCAAAATCTTGGGGCTGATATATCGAGGAAAGTAAAGCCAATTGCTTTCTGTATCCTGTGTGGTATAAAAGGAAAAAACAAAAATTTTGGTATTGGAAGACTCAATTATCTCTAGCCTGCCAATTATACAACAAAAGATGGATTATGAATGTAAAATGGACAAGTATTCTTAGGAAGATGAACCCAGCTATTTCAAGGTAGTGCAGACTGGGAAAAAAATTGAAACATGTTAACTTTACAACTTCTATTATAGTTTTATATCTATTCTTTGATGGCTACAAGGGATAAGAGCTAAGCTGGAGATTAGGAATCTTAAGGCTGAAATATCATTTTGGTCCCTTAAGCTTCATTTTGCACCTTTAATTTGATTTAGTTCTAATTTGATCTCTTTACTTTGCCTTAGGCTTCTCTTTGGTCCCTTAATTTTATTTCGTTCTAATTTGGTTTCTTAACTTTACCTTAAGTTTCACTTTGTTCTTTTAATTTTATTCTGTTATAAATTTAGTTCTTTTAAGTTACAAAATCACTCAATTTTTTTTTTCTTTAATGCCACCAAGATGCTTAACATAATAGTTTTATATGGCTTCATGATGATTTAACTCTAATAAGATCTTGTAAACTTAGATTCTACCTATCATAATATCCTTCGTAATGTTTACTTAATTACTTTGTTATGTTCTTTTAATTACTGTTTATTTATGACAGTGTTAGGGCGAAGAAAACTTTGGGCATTTTTTTTTTGGAAGTTATAGGATCAAATTGGAAAAAAATAAAATCAAAAGATGAAAACAGACCTGATTTGAAGGGATTAAATTGGAGCCAAATAAAGTTAGAGGGGAAAAAATGGAATCTGAAATAAAGTTGAATAACCAAACTGGAACAAAATGAAGTTAAAAGACGGAAATGAAACCAGAAGTGAAGTTAAGAGACTAGAAGGATATTTTAATCAAATCTTAATGCTGGAAATGTTTCCGGAGATGCTAGTCCAGTGACCAGTAATATGTGTTGTTGATGTGCTGCATTTCCAGTTACCGAAATAAATATGGTCAATCGGGTATTTTGACTATTATGGGACTGAGACACCTCTGTCAAATTGAGAGATTTAATGTCCTTAAACAGCCAAGGTTCTTAAAATTGACATACTGGTTCAAGAATATTTGGTCGTGAACTTGAGCCTTTTTGTTTAGAAAAGCTGGATACCTCTTATGGAAGCCTTTATCACTAAAATGAGAATATTGGTCTCTTTATGTATTTGTCTATGTGGCTGAACATCAAAATCTAAATTCTTGCATTTGTACGCCACACTAAACGGGGAAAGCAGAAGTACTTGTTGCTGTGTTTGTTTTTCTTTCAAGTAAATATATCTAGGGAGCTTTATTATAAAGAGTGGCAACAGACACTGAGTCTTTGAGCTAGAGCTTTTTCTAAGAAATCATAGTTTTTGTCCTCCAAAATGCAGGTTGTTTTGTCGATGTGCTTATGAGGAATAAATTGCTCATCTGATGTCTCAGCTGTTCCAAGGAAGCAGGCCGAGTCCCGACAATCAAATTTCTATCTGTTTTCTTGTATTCAATTTAAGATAACCATTATAATAGACTTGAGCTTAAATCAATCGTTTTTCTAAAGTTGAACGTCCTGAAACTGGCTTGTGAAAGCTATTTAGGGTTTGAAATATTTGTTGGCTGTTAATCTTTGATCATGTTGTGCGTCAATATAAATCTGGATGTCAATGTGATGAATAATTATGTAAAGCAACCCTCATTCCTAATCCATAACTCCGCAAACCATGAAGAGGACGCTGGGAGATAAAGGTTAGCAAGTTAAAAGTTTTAAGTTGATATTCCGTGCTCTATTCTCCACTATGTCAACTTGATGTTCCGGTTTTAATTGCAACAATCTGATCCTCTTATTTCAAAATTGGAGCAATCTAACATATCTAATAGCAGTTTGGTATATCTGACAGAATTAGTAGAGATTCTCTTGTTTCTCCTTTTACTGGCAACATTTTTGAATTGTTGATGCTAGCGTGAGTTAGAGGATCTGTTTATTGAATAATAAAGTCTTATCTTAGCTATAGAATAGAAATGATTGAGATTTTACCAAGTGAAAAAATGGCATCCTGTACTTTGAGTTAGATTTACTGCAGTTGCACTAGACTATTTCAGTTTTAGAAAGAGGTGATCTGAATATTGTTATTACAATTTGGGAGACCAAATCGAGGTAAAAAGTGTAATTAAATCAAAGAAAAATAATCGTGATGTTGTTTAGTCATTTTTGTTTGACCAGAATATGTTGTCTCAACTCAACACAAACTTTTTTAATATGAGGCTACTCTTATTGACTAGATTAGTGTTACATTTTTTTTTCTTTTAAATAGAAAACAAGAAGATCCGATAAAATTATGAAGAATCTATCTAGACAAATTAGTTCTTCAGCCATCATCAGATGTCGCTAGCAGCGTTTTTCTGTTTCCTTCTAGCACTCATTAGCTCATAGGCTAAACAAGGAGATCTTTATTATCGTAGTGTCAAGTTGTTCTTTTGCACAATATGTTAGGGTGAAGAAACCAAAGAAAATAGATTGATGCTCACACCACCACGTACAAATTGAGAAAATTCAAACAAGAGAATCAAGGACGCAATGAACGAGAAACAAGAGGTAAAAGCCAAGAAGAAAAATAAACAATATACAGATATGAGTCCTTAGATACGAAAGTATTTTAATTGAAGTTTTGTTATTCAAGCATTTGATTGTAGGGGTGGTGTTGTTGCTTTTGTGCGTTAAGTTCCACAAAACTAAAGCACCAAAGAATGGATCTATCCCTAGGTTTCAGCCGGAAGCATGATATGAGTTTTTAATGGATGGAATGAGTGTTTGGTAGAGATGAGCTGTGTGATTCGTTCATCACTTATATTTATCTGTTTTGTTGGCAAGGAATACCATTATCAACAAAAGCAGAGACCAGGCAAGGAAGCACACATTGAAAGTATTACCCAAAAGAAGGTGCTATATTTTCATTCCATGTCAATGGAAACAACTAAACTCGTTCTATACAGAATCACCTTGAGCTGCTAAATCCACACCACAAAGAATCAGAAAAGAGGTAACGGATTTACACACAAATTCTGAACGCCAACATTATATAAACCAAACAAACGACGGAAGCGACACCATCAAAAAAATCAGGTGTGATTACAAGAATTTCTGAATACAGCAATTGAACTTGAATATGAATGGAAAACCGGCAACCAAAAATTTTCAAGATAAGGGTTTCGGCTTTCAGGGTACGTCTTCATGTTCAAGGGTTGGTATAGTTCGAGTGAAAGCAGCAGCAGGTGCTATTGTGCCTCCAACAGAGGCCATACGAAGGGCTTCTCCCGCCTCAGCCTCCCTTTCCATTACTTGCCTTTCATTCTTTTCTTTTAACTTCGTCACCAAAACTAGCACTATCAACGCCAGCAATGCTACTCCACCTACGACATTCATCACAATAAGCCACTGTTGTTCACTCATAATCCAGTATTTTTTACTCGTCTTCCTTCCATGAGCACTAGGTGCTGGAGAAGGAGCAGTGGACTCTACCACTATCGAGAAATGACCCTGTTGAGAAGTTGAACATGTGTTGCCTCTCGTAACATTGCTGAAATTGGACGAACCCTGTAAATCAAACCGAACACACTTTGCAATAGAACCACTGGGTGCTGATTTTACATCCTGAAACTTCACCAAAATGGGGTCACTAGACACATTTATACCCAGTTCTGGTAAATTTGTGGCTGACAAGTTCGAGCCATCGTAGGCAAGCAGTCCTATTACTGGAGTCAGGTATGTATAACTAGGCAACTGATAGAACCTGGTCGACCAATTACCCAAATTTTGGTACACTAAAACTAGCCTTTCTTCATATGGGCTCCTAACAAGTCCTGGGGGAATTTCGAACTCTTTGTACATCTCACGACCTCTTCTCCTTAAAGTGCCAGACCTCAATCTCAATGCTGCAATCTTAATCCCAGTCAGATTGGAAGGGACGACCCCATCATATATAACACCTGTATCTGGATTGACCAGAGCCCTATAAGCATAATCTTGAAGAAGTGCATCCAAGGCCCTGGCGTCATTTATTGAGGACCCTGAAGAAGCAGTAGACTGAGCCCTGCATAGCAGAACAAGCACAAGCATCGCGAGACTTGGAAAATGCCCCATCGATGCTCTGGCAATTGTAGCAATTCGTATCAATGTACCTTCGTAGAGATATTCGTATCAATTGTAAACGAAATGCTAATAAGCTATCCGCAATAAATCTATTTCAAGAATTTACCGGACTCGGTCTTGAAAATCTTTTACTTGGAACACGTTTTTTCTCTAATAAATGGTAACAGCTGGCAGTGCCTAAAGTAATGTATTCTTCCGGAGATTATAATGCAGCTTTGAAGGTTTCAACCGTTGCAACTCTTGCGTCCTCACAGGACCAGCTTTCCCTTTTAGAAATGGAATCCTTGTAAAAGGAGCTCTCAAAAGGCACCCTGATTCTTCGCCATTCCCCCCACTGAGTAATTGAGCATTAACTGGGTATAATGAAAGTTTCACGGAGAAAAAACCTTGAATGTTCTTCCTCAAAACGGTTAAAAATGAAACCAGTGATTATTGAGTTCCTGTAATTAACACCAAAAAAGAATAAGGTCGATTCAGCTGCAAGATCCACATCTCATTAGGTGGTATTAAGCAAGAAGGGGGAGAGAGATTGAATGTAAATACCTTCCCGAAAAAGAATCTTGTTAGTAAACTTTCTTGCAGCTGAACACACTATGCATTTCACAATCCGCAGCCTGCATATAGTCAAGAATCAAGATCGCTTGGAAGCCAAGAATCTTCAAGAAAGTCTTCTGTACTTGTCAATGGAGTAATGGGAGGAGCAACAAAACGAAGTGAACGAAAAATCAGAAGCTAGCTAGTCCCGAATTGGAGGAGCAACAAAACCAAGAGCGAGAAGGTGAAGGTCGCAGTTTGTGATAAGAAGGTGGGAGTGACGACAAGAAGAAGCTTCTGTTATGACAGTCGCGGATGCCAGATTTCTTTATTAATTAATCAGATTTCATCACATTCCGTGTGACGAAAATCTTAAATAGAGGGGGGGAGAGAGAGAGAGAGAGAGACGGGATGAAGTTAAAGAAAAAAAATAATAAAATATTATAATTATTTTAATTTAATCTTCAAATTAGAAAGTACAAAAAAAAGAAAATGAAAATTTTTTTTTAATGGCATTGACTCCGATTCTTTGGACAAGCCCTGTGCTTCCTTCTGTCAATTCAAATTCATGTCACATCATTATTTTACTTTGACTTTAAAATGTTAGGGATTTCATTAAATTCTTACTACATAAAATATAAAATATAATATTTCATTCTTCTAAATTTTTATAAAAAATAAAATCAATATTTCAAAAAAGTTTTAAAATACAAGTAAAATATCCGTGCATTATATCTTCTGTTACATTCTATCCTTTTTCTGTAATTTTTAATTTTTTACATAGATTTCAAATTTTTAACATTTAATTAGTATGTATATTATTATTCTTGACAATTTAAAAAAAATAAAATATTACACTTTAAAATTTATATGATCAAGATTATAATTAAAAGAAACAAATACGCGTTTTCTTGAAATTAAAAGCAGCGGAAACGGAGCTGATTCAGGCATCACCATCTCTCTAATTTTTCATTTATGTCTTTGACTACTTCTATTATGTCTATATGGTGTTCAAATTACAAGGAAAAATGGCCTCCAAATCAACATCCTTCTGTATTGGTGCTAGGTGTCATAAATGAGATGGATGGGCATGATGAATGATGACGCCACGGTGATGTTTCCATGTATGTAGGGTGATGTTTCATGTATGGATCATGGATGATGAATGCATGACACATGTCCCTTGGCTTTGCTAAGTAATTAATGATTGCATAGAATGCTAAAAATCGCCAGAAACAAAGAAAGCATCCGATTTTCTGATTTGGTTGCTTTCTTCCCTGCTCTCTCTTTCCCTTCACAGAGCGAGGAAGGAGAGGTAAGGCTGGCAACCTCATCGAGACTCCATTACTCAGCTGAACCACAGCTTGAGAAAAAGGTCTCAATTCCCAATCATCCGAACCCTACCCTTCCAATCGAAACGTTTCGGCCTTTGGTTGTTCCCAATTATCCATTACCCCCGCAGGCGTCCCCAAATCATACAGTGCAATTGCATTTCATCCCATTGCGGTAAATTCTCTCATCTTTTCCCGCGTTGGCTTTGGTTTTAGTATCTGAATGACATACATCCTTTGATCTGAAGGAAGGTCTTTAACGGAGTTTCGCCTTCGTAGGTCAGTGTCATTTCCCCCCTGCTTATATCACTATCATTGGATCGCTTTTATCAGCTGTGCTTCCTTCTTGCTTACACACGCTTTTCTTATCCACTACCAATACTTTATAATCTCTCTCTTTTTTCCCCCTCTTGTATCCCTCTCTCTGTTCTTGCATTTCTTTATTATTAGGGTTAGGGCATTTACCCGTATGGAAGAATCAGCTACCAATTCCGACATGTTCAGAGCTCCTCCGGGAACTTCTATTTCAAGAAGATATGGAATCCTATCCGCCTCTAATGTTTTTCAGGCACCATTATCGGCGTTATTGGAATACACGGGGATTCTGCGAAGCAGGTCCAATCACCAAGAAACTGAAAGCTTAATTAGCAACCGACTCTCTTCTGGAGCCCGTGACCATGTTCATAGTCGATTCGAGGCAGTCCCTAATGATGGGGAGATTTCCATCAGAATTATTGGGGCCGGAGAACATGATCTTGACGAAGAAGCCAATGGTTTCGCCGTTGGGCAGGTCAGGGAAGTCCTTTCCGATAATGACGTATCACTGCAATCCGTGGCTGCGACTAGTATAACCGCCACAACACTGCCACCAACTTCGGAGAGTCTGGGGGATTCAAGGTCTGAGCGTCTTTCGGTGGAGGGCATCTCCCAATCTGTAAATGTAACTGCGGATGCTGAAGCTGGTGACGGAGTTGGAGCCAATGGCAGGGACTCTTCCTACCAGAGATACGATATTCAGCAGGCTGCTCGCTGGATTGAGCAGGTGTTGCCTTTCTCTTTACTACTGTTGGTGGTCTTCATCCGGCAGCATTTGCAAGGTTCGCTCCCAAATCTCAACCTTAGTTTACTATAACAGACCCCTGCTTTAGTTTCGATGTTGGAACACTTGCTTGCTGGTTGAATGTTGGTCCAGTTGATGGATTTAGACTTTGTCGTGCTCATATCAAAATTTCAATTATAATTCTGTGCTCGTGGATTCTATCTATGCCAGGCTGAAAATTAGCTGGCCTGGTATGTGTTTAATTTTTGAATGGTTTATATATATATATATATATATATATATTCAATTTCTTTGTTCGTTTCATGTTATAAAAGTTGATAGAAGCAAGAAAGGTTTAATTAGTTTATTGAACTTCTAATGAAACAAATATGATTTCATGTTGCTACTTTAATTTATTGATGATGATAACCTAGCTCACGAAATTGGCTGCTCTTCCATTGCATTATGGATTTTCTGCTCTGCATATAGGTACTGTCATACCTAATTATCAAAGGGGAATTGCGACTGTTATTTAGATTGTGAAATGAATCAAGACATACTCCAGAAATAAAAGAATGGTTGCTCTTGATAATTTTTATATTCATTGTATGCTAAATTTAACCTAGTTTATTCAATTCAATTGTTCTTCAAGTTGGTGAACTTTGAAAATCTTTAAGTGATTGCAGGGTTTTTTGTTACTATTTGGATTGCTGCTGTCCTTTTCAAGTCAAATGACATTTTACGAAAGCAAACATCTCTGAAGGTGTGATACTTCATACTTCCGTATTCCTTTTCAATGGGATACGGAGGAACCAATCTATTGCTCTCAGTATACAGATTGTGTTGTTTTATTAACTATGTCTCTTATTGGCTGTTGCAGGGAGAGAGGAGAATTCCTATTCTGGTCGGCATTTCTACTGCATTTTCACTTCATGTAATTGGCATATATTGGTGGTATCAGAATGATGATCTGTTTTATCCGTTGGTCATGCTTCCTCCAAAAGATATACCTCCTTTTTGGCATGCTATATTCATCATAATGGTGAATGGTATGTTTATCCCCATTGTTTACTTGGCTAGGTTCCTTACCATATGATACTGTAGATCTGCCTTTTCTTATGGCAAGTGTTACTTTTTTGCTCTTTTTTTTTTTTGGGTCTCAACTTGTATTTGACTTCTTGCTTGTGTATAAAGAAGGTAGTTAAGTATTTGTTTCTTGATTTAAAGTCTCAGTTTCCTTGATTACTTTCCCATTTTACCTTCAGAAGTTTGCCAGTGCTCACTAATTGTTGTCTCAGAGTATGATTTATTCTTTTTCATGTCTTAGTAGGCATGATTTATGCTCCTTTTTCATTGTTAGTACTTACTTTGTATGTCGTCAAATTGATATACTAAGTGTTATCATCTTGTGATTACTTATACATTTAGCATGGAATTATATTTATGATGTGATAGATGCAGATTGTTATTTTTCTTTCTTGGTTGGAACTTGTTGGAGATTTGGTCTCATTGTCTTGCTATCATGTTGTATAAATTTCAGATGCTTTGGTCCGTCAGGCAGCAATGGTACTTAAGTGTATTGTATTGATGTATTACAAGAATAGCAGAGGCAGAAGTTATCGTAAGCAGGTGCAATAATAAATTATCAAGCATTAGTGAAATTGAATATTTACTTTTTATACTTATGTAATTGGCGCTCTGAAAAAAGGTTACAGCCTCTTGTAAGATTTTGTGAATTCAGAATCTCCCCTACTTTCAAATATAATCATATTCTGACTGTAGTATCACTTTTTTTTTTTTGACAGGGTCAAATGCTGACTCTAGTTGAGTACCTTCTTTTGCTTTACCGTGCTTTGTTGCCAACACCAGTATGGTATCGTTTCTTTTTGAACAAAGAATATGGAAGCCTCTTTTCATCACTAATGACAGGATTGTATCTAACATTTAAGCTGACATCTGTTGTTGAAAAGGTGAGATAAGTCTTCCTGAGTACACATAGTCAGTAGTTTTTATTTTGTTTGAGTCTTTTGTGCTTATGAGGATAACTTCCTGACTCTGCCGAACCTCCTCAATCTTCTACTTGAGTATTAAAAATCTGGCCCCTTTGACCCACCCATTCTTTCAGTTTTCTTTCATGCAACTTGAAAATTTTTTGGCTTCATGAGTACTTTCATTTATTGTTTGACCTTGTAAGTTAGCTTAAATTTCTGTATTTGTTGAGCCATGCAAATGTGAAACTAGAGCTGTTGTCAAAAAAGCTATTTCGAAAAAGCAGGAAGTTTAAAAAAGTTTAAAAACTTTACTGTATATGTTTGGAAGAGCTTTATGTGTTGTTATATGTAAATGTACTAGTTTAATAATATGAAAGACAACAGTTCCAAATTACGAAGAAGTGGCTACAACATTAAATACATTAAGTTATCTCTGGATTGCAGGGGTGTCCATCTAGTGATTGATATTTTTGCCCTTGTATTCTCTTGTTCTTCTCTTATATATGTGGTTGTTGTCAGGTGCAATCCTTCTTTGCTGCAGTGAAAGCATTGTCACGTAAAGAGGTGCACTATGGGGCTTATGCAACAGCAGAGCAGGTACTTAGGTGCCTTCTTTAGGTCATTTCTACATTGAATTTGATCAATGATTTAAGTTTCAATTTATTACCTACTCAACTACCAAAGACTTTTTTTTTTTTGGGGTTAAGATGATGAATCTGTTAATATATCCACCAAATCTGCTGATATGTTGTCTCTATTGTTAATTCCTTTTTTTTCATAGTATAAGATACTGGCTTTTTTTTTCTTCCCACTTTTGTGTGGGGTTTATCCAGTAGAAAAGTACCAACTTCCGAAATGTTAGTTGGGGGCTGGGGCTGGTATTGAGGTAGAATAGTCTTCCTCAACTAATGGTTGTTAAGTAATTAACTTAATATTTGGAATTGGATGTCATTTTCACCAAGGTTACTGCATAAAAGAACTAGATATTATCATAATTAGCAATCAAGTTAAAGAATTCTTCTGTAATTGATGCAGAACAATAAAGGGAAAAGGGAAGGGGAGGTGGGAGGAACAGAGAGAAAAGAGAGGGAGACGAGGAGAGAAGAGAAATAAAAGGGGGTCTGAAAATTAGGTTAAAATATTATTTAATAATACACTGCTGTTATTAGGGGCTATTTATGGGAAGCCCTAAAAGAAATAAAAATAAAATAAATGTATCTGAATATCAAAAAGCAGATAAGTCTAAAATAAACCAATCCTATTTATTAATTCTTTTATTATGTCTGAAATAAATCTTCAAGAACAATCTAGATTTGCATATAATTATCCCTATACATATCACATCAAATATGCTTTCTCCATTCTTCATCAATGATGGATGTAAACATGGGGACAAAATAAAAAGGAAAATGACTCTTGAGAGATGCATTTGATTGATTTTAAAGTTTAGTAGGCTGTTTAGCGAGGGGCTGGACTGGTGTCCTTTTCTCAGGCTAATTCAGCTTTTCTGTAAATGCTCACTGTGAAAGATAAATCTCCAGAGACCTTTTGCTTTTACACGTGTTTTCACCTAACACTCTTGGGATGTTATGAGAGGACATTCTTAAGGTGTTTAATGAGTTTTATGATAGTGGGAAGGTGTGAGTATGAACTCTACTTTTATTACCCTAATGCTGAAGAAAGGTAGGTCTATAGATTGAAAGATTCTATAGATTGAAAGATTATATAGCTCAGTTTGGTTTAGTGTATTATCATGAAGGTCCTAGCAACCAGACTGAGTATTGTGCTTTCATAGACTTTGTGAGAAATAGGGAGCCTTCTTAGCAAGTTGGAAATTTGGATGCTGCAATGGTATCAAATAAGGCAGTTGAAGATGATAAAAGACAGGGAACGCATGGTTTTGTTTTCAAAATGAACTTTGAGACTGCCTATGACCATGTTAGGGTTTTCTAGATGAGGTTTTGGAAAGGAAATGGCTGTTGCTAGATGGAGAAGGTGGAGATTTGGTTGGTTTCTTTTGTGCCACCTCATCTGTGAATGTGAATGGTGATCCTAGGCTGTGGTTTTGAGGGTGCCTTTTTTCCCCCCTTTTGTTGGGAGGACATACTGCCAATTGTTTAGACTTATTTGTCCATATTCCACATTTCCACATTACTATCTTTTCACATCCAATTAAGTTTGACTGAGTTTTACCGGTTTTGGTAGGAATTCTTAAATAAGGGAAAATTGTGTCAATGTGCATTTTTTGTAGTTATTTGGTGTAGTTGGCTACAGAGGGAAGCTTGAATTTCCAATCTACTAAGTTGTTATGGAATAGGATAGCTTTTATGGCTCTGCTTTGGTGCTTGTTTTCTTCAAATAGGTGTCTTTGTGTTGAATCTGCATTGGGATTGTGATGCTTTATCAAATGCTTTTTTGTTTAAAACTTTTGTTCTTATCTGTTATTTTATTCTCTTTGCTTTGGAGGTCCATGATCCTCCTATTTCAATACCTTTCTTCTCAGCAAAACTTCTTTTCTACCCAGCCCCTCAAAAACAAAAAGGAAAAAAATATCTATAATCTTCTTGATGCAAGATTTTGGTGTCATGATGTTCCCTTAGGATGGATGATATCTTGAAGTAGCAAAGCAAGCAGTCTATGCAATGATGCAATTTAAGTTATTTTTGATGCAGGTCAATGCAGCTGGCGATCTTTGTGCTATTTGCCAGGAGAAGATGCATGCGCCAATCTTACTTCGTTGTAAACACATTTTTTGTGAAGACTGTGTATCAGAGTGGTGAGACTTGCTTTGCTCTGATCCTTACCAATTGCTCTCTATGATAATATGCCGTTGTCGTTTACTTCACAGTTGAATTTTCTCACTAAATGTTGGCCTATAGCGCATATCTAGTATTTTGATATCGTTATCTCATGTTTTCGAAGTGTTGTCTTCACTCTTCATATAATTTTACTTCACTTTTCATAAAATTTTACTTCTATAAGACTCATCTGTTAAAAGCTTCATATATAGAATTTTTTTCTTTTATATATATATATATATATATATGTATGTATAGAGTGCTACCCATTTGTTGCTGTGTTATTTGTGTTGGCTGCTGAATATCCTATTTTGCCAGGTTTGAGAGGGAAAGGACATGCCCATTGTGCAGAGCTTTGGTGAAACCTGCAGATCTCAGATCATATGGCGATGGTTCGACAAGTCTGTTTTTCCAGTTATTCTAAACCATATAATACAAGCCAAGAAGTATTTTTGCTTGGAAGTGTCCTTTCTTTTTTGAAGCAGCAGTCCTGATATACATCAACACATGCATAATTTCCTGGTGGCATTCGTGGGTTCACTGCGAAAAGATCAACGCAGCTTGGATAGTAGTATCTCGAGTGTTCATATAATGTATTCGTAAGAGGTCGGATGTATCTAATTGGCCCTGTAAGCTATAGAAAATTCATTGGGAAGAAAAATGACACTTCATTTTCGTATGCTCAGTCTTCTTTCTTCCTCTTCCAAGATAGTTTAAATCAACGATAAGAGTGGCAGCTGTTAATAACTTGTAGGGAAAAATATTATTTCGATGGATTATTGAACCATATCTAATAGTGGGGAAGAAATTGGTAACTAAATTTTGCTGATTAATAATCAGAAACAAAATGCAGTAAACCACTGCCGAGGAGAGATTATCAAGGTTTAAGAGCGTAACATTTATCCTATTACCCCTATCACGAACATTGAATTCTCTCACTGTCCACTCATTAATGGACGCGGTTTTTTGTCATTAGTGACAAGTACTCTGTTGTTTTCCATTAGCGTGTGTATAAGTTGGTTTTTACCTTTTTTATTTTTTTATTTTCAAAATGCCTCAGCCAATGAACACTTGACACGAGTTCTACTCTTTTTTGTCTTTATTAAGCTTGACCCACAAGGACTTAGTGAAAGTGAAAATGTTAGAAAAGCCTTAATACCCTCATTTTTTTTTTTCAGATATACTCTGCTCGTCTCTTAACTCAAAATTTGCTTCATCTCAAAGCACCATTCCTCTCCATTTTCTCGCCATTGCAACAACGTACACCCTCACCCACTGTTGTTAGCTTCGTTGCTAGACAAATCTAGAGAGATTGATGAAGGGTTCGCTGGTGTAACTTCATAACGAGACAGCATGAAGGAGATAGAGGACATGGTCGGATAATTGGCTAAGCATTTGGAAAATATATTTAAAAAAAAAAAAGTTAGAAGCCAACTTAGCAGGGTCTATTTGAAAGAAAACAGGAGTGTTGGGGCTTTTTTAATATTTTAACTTTTACCTAGGTCCTTATAGGTCGAGCTCTTTTTTTTTTTTTTTTTTTTAAAAAGAAGGCTGGAATATATTTCAAGCATTCATTGACTGTGGCATTTTGAAAAAAGAAAAAGAAAAAATAGAAGTCAGCTCAAACGCGCACCTATTACTGAGGATTCGATAACTAAAAACAACAGCAAATTACATAAGTGTAACGTAAGGAGAAAAAAGAGAATACGTAAAGAACTTTAAATGTAAAGCCGGGTCATAATGAGCAATTATTATAGGCACTCATTATACATCTCAATCCCCTCCCCCCTTTTGAGCTTTTCTAATTGTAGTGTATGAATTTTTAAGATTAAAACGATGGGTATTTCTCTAATAGAGAATTTATAGCGATAAAAGCATATATTTATTCCTTTAACTTTATTTTAGATTTTATTTTAGTTTTCTAATTTTGTTGTTTCATTTTGATCTCATAACATTTGAAAATTAATCAAAATTTGCTTTACATTTAACACAGTTAATTTAGTTAACAAAAATGCTGATACTAATCAAATCATTGTTTATATAAGATATTAATTAATACTAAATGTAACTCCATAATTTAATTTTTGAATAAACCAACAGCAGCTGTGCTTGATAATATGAAATTTGTTGACGGTTCAGTTCTTTTTTACTTTCTTTTGTTCCTTTTGAGATTTGATTCGAGTATGAGAAAAGAAAACTTTCTATGGTAATCGCAAGTGTTTGCTGAGTTCATTGCTTGCAGCCTTCTTTTTTTGTGTGTGTGAGATCACCCGAAGCTACCCTTTTAATTGCTCCTTCATCACTGAGAAATCCCACTGATGTGCAAGTTATGGAAGGATAATGATCAAGTGGTTAGAATAAGAGAAGAAAGGGTCTTCTAGGTCATTGGCCAAAAGACAATAGATTGATGAAGTACAATAATGTCTGCCTCTATTTTGTTCAATATTTTTCGCCAATTTGAGTGGTTGAGTGATGGAGGGGAGACGCTTAGTGAACTTGGAATTGAACTAGAAGATGGGAAGAGAGTTAAAGTAAAATTATAATGTTTTAGGCTAGAAATTTTAAAGTATTGAACTATGGATGTAGGATTTTCTGTATTTTCGGATAGGATTGAGGGAAATTGACCCTGTCAATATATAGAGTGAGTGGAGAGTATCCGGTCCTCATTATCATAGGGTTAAAATTTTTCTATTGAGAGATTAAATTTAATTCAAAATTTCGAGAGTTTTACATGTAGAATTAATGAATAGTTTATGTAAGTAATAATTTTACATGGGAATTACAAGTCAATATTCTCTGTTAACTAAAGTAGCAGTGTTAAGTGTGAGGAAATTTTTGAGTAATTTTTTGGAGTCATGGAACTAAAGTGAAATAAAACAAAATCAAAGGGACTAACTAAAATGAAACCTAAACCAAATTTAAGGGACTAAAAGTACACTTATGCCATTTATAAAATATAAAATAATATACAATGATGACTTTATTACTATGAACAAAGTAGCTGGAAAGGATAGATTAACTGGTGAGCAATAACCATCCCAAGAAGCAGAGGCCAATAACAGGAATAGAGTACATAATGAGAACAAAGTTTGAACCTTTGAAATACAAACCTTCATTGATACTGGACAAGGAAACACAAATGTTGCTAAACAAAACCATGGGAGATGGGACGGGACCCACCTAAGCTACATATAAAGGGAGGTCAATTCGCAGGGTGTTTATTTATTGTGTTCAGAAACTGAGATAGTACTCTTGTTTTCTTGATGCAGATTGAATGATGGACGAGGAGGACTAGTGGAAGAAGTTCGGTCAGCTGGTGTGGAAGAGATTGAGAGCACTCTGGTGACTCCGTCGCTATCAAATGGGTAAACTTCATCGACTTCCTCCATTCCCTCATCTAAATCAACCACATCCAGCATCGATAGTTGATGGTATTCCACAATTTCCCTTAGGATTCTGTTCTCTCTTGAACTTGTTTCGTTCTCATTCGCCAAACGAGCCTTCTCTGCGAGTAGTGTCTCCAGTTGAAGCCGTATCTGATATCACATCAAAAAAATATATGCAACACTTTTAACTTGGTTTGCTTGACACTCAAGTACTTTCTTCCCTGACCCTCCCATGCATGTCAAACTGATCAAAAGCATGCACGAATAGCTTTTAACATAATCTTAGCAATAATAAGTAGGTTTACCAGATCATCATCTGCACGGTTCTGTCCCTTTTCGCGTCCTTCCTTGTCCCTCAGTAATTTATTTTCTTCTTCTAGTTGAGCACACCTTGCTTTAGCAAATGCCAAATCTGCTTTCACGGTTTTTAGCTCACGTAGAAGTAATTTTGCTTTGGCAGCTGTTGCCATGGCAACCTGTGACCCGACATACAAGAAACGATGAAATTAATCAATCAATCAACATTACTTATCACAAAAACAAACAAATTCAAACCCCAATATTTAGAATCAAATTCCCACATGTAAATCAAGATAAGCATGAGAACAGGTTTGCTAGCTACTGCAATGACGAAGTCACTATATGAACAGTCAATGAAGCACCGTTGCATGGTTGTTCTAGAATAGTTTGCATAATTTGTGGGATATGAAGTTCAACATCGGAAAAAGAGGAGCCCATTTTCTACCAAGAAAGAGTAATATATATTAGTTGTTTACGTTAACTTCCCTAATTATTGGGGATTAAAAGAGAAGTTGTCATAGTTTTTGCTATATCTTCAAAGAGACAACTGCCCTAGAGTATATAGATAATATATCTCTATAGGAAAAATGAATGTCAAGCCTCAGAAGCCTATTAATTATCTTCTGTATTTCTCTAATAGTTGTTTGCCACCTTACGTCGCGGGATGCCTTGAGTTGATTTTCGTTAAGGTTACTTGGATTCTGTGAGCTGGCTAATTGTTGCCTTGCAGTCCTCACATCCAATGCTTCATTTGAGGCGTCACCACCACTTCCTTTTTGCATCATTTGAGTCCCCAGGTCTGCTGTCTTACTGTCCACGGTCGTTCGACTTTCCTGAAAAGACAATTCCATTTCTAGACTTGAAGAAGAAGCAACAAGCAAAAGCTAATTACTAACTATGAGAAATAAACCATAGAACATAGAAGAGAATGTGATGCCTCAATAGCCTCCTCATAGGGGTCACCGATATGATTAGGGGATGGAGTGACTGCACCCAAGCCCTTTCAAATTGCAGGATTGTAAAAGCATGCGCACACACAGAGGTGGGTTGGATTATATTCCAAGTGATCAAAATCTATTTAATGATTCTAATATGCCTCTTCTGGTTAAAGGCATGCATAAGCATATCCCTGCCTAGAACGAGACATAATAATGAATCACCCGTGTATCATCAGCAATACAACCCTGCGCGTTTCCACCCTTGAGATTCGAAATTAATACACTATGAATGGCTTCATAAGGAATTAAAGTCATCGGAATTCGGAAAGAGAAAGAATGAAATAAGAACCTTGGAAGCGAGATGGTCAGATGCAAAAGCAGAGTCCGCATAAGCGAAGGAGAGAGAGGGGTCACGGCGAGCAGCGGAGGCTCGGAGGGCCTGAGCGGCGACAGAAGGGGGATTGGAAGAGAGGGAAGGAGAAGAAGAAGAAGGGGAAAAGGTGTAGCAGGTTCGGAGGGAAATATTAGAGTTGACGGGTTGATCAATGGGGTCAGGGGGAGAGGGAGGGTGACGATGGTCTTCTTGGAAGGTGGAACTTCTGGATAATCCATGCCTTCTCCTGTAGGCCATTGAGGGTGCTGGACAAGGGCTCTGAGTTGATTTCAGAGGTCGGCGCCAATACCACCCTCCTCACCACGTACCGTAGAAAAGCAGGCGATACAGAGAGCTCCGATTTGGAGACAATGTTCGGCTTTTGTGAAACCAAATGTTGTGCTTGATTGTCTTATTTGGTGTTTTGTTTGTTGTGATGAATGATGAAAATGAGAGACGCAGAGAGACAGTGAGAGAGTCAGAAAGAGAAAGGCGAAGAGAGAAGAATGGACGCGCGCTGATGAAACAAAACAGGTGGCTGGCGCCATTCCCTGCTTACCTTCAACGTCGGATCCGTACAAATTCATGGCTATCAGCCTGAGCCCCTATTTTCATTTTTATCCTCTCTCTCTTTTTTCTTTAAATAATAAATTAGAAACCAATATTACTTTCTAATCTAATCTCTCCACTAAATTATATTAATTTTAAATTATTATTTTCTCTCTTCGTAATTCTTTTCTATTAATATATTTAATTTTTTGTACCATAAAATTTTGATTTTGTTTTAAAGTGATGATGATAGTGACAGTTAAGTTACGCTAAATTTCAAAACACCACTGCATAATTTTATTTCGGATAAAACATATATTATGTAAAAAATGTCATTAAAAGTAAATGATGTTTTTTTGATTAAAAAAGTATTAAATTTGAAAAAGATTACCGTAAAATACTCTAGCACAAATTCTTAATTGAGAATTAATAATTATTATACGATGAAAGAAAGTAAGAAACTCAGCATATTAACTAAATAATTGATTTTGGAGTCACTTCAGAGCCAGTTGATAATCTGAAAAACTCCAATGCACTTGTAACCTTTAAAAACGAATATTAGTAAGAACCAATAAATTTTTCTAATAAAAAATTTAAGTTATTAATTTTCTTTATGTGGCAAAAGCCACATATTCTGAAACAAGCCACCAGCTTAAACGAAAGAGGTTTATATTAAACCCATAATGCCAATAAAGAGCAGCAAATTATTAATTAGAGCATAACTTTACATTTGATCCGAAAACCTTGAAATAGTGATTTAAAATCAGAGCGAAGGAGAGGAATCAATACTTTGATAATTCAATAATGAAAATGCTGGCTGCTGACTATGGCTATAAATGGCAGAGCTGAGATCAGTTGTATGGTTGCAGGGCCCCTTGCCACTTCTAAAATCTATGTGTGACAACCTATAATGCTCCCACGAGTTTATCTGATTTAAGTCTTGTCTTCAAATATGGGAGATTGAATATGAAATTGGAGGCTAGTGGTACAGTTTGGTCTACCCCAGATGAGCAAGCCCTGTTTTCACAGTCACCTCTTGCATTTTGCGTGTGCCTTTTATCCTCCACCAAACTCGAAGCTGAAACATCTATGTTTCCTGATCCAAAAATTGATCTTGACAAGCCTCCACAATGCTCTGTAGCTGACGATTCTTGAGTGCTGGACTTGTTGCCTGTTTCTTTGGATTTCGACCAATCAGCGGAAGCTCTTGAGTACCCATAACTCTTATCATCGTACTCAGTGCGGATACTTTGACTTCCCTGAATATTCCCTTCTAATAGACAATGAACTTTCCCTCTGCCTTCATTTACTGTCCCCTCCACTTTAGTATCATCAATACAGTCACTGACATAAAGTGTTTCACCTTCACAGCCAATATCCAAATTAGTGCTTTCCCTGGACCTTCTTGTCTCATTCAGTGCAGTGCCTGTATTTAGGGTATTAGGTCTCAATGGGGCAGAAGTAGATGCTGTATGAATTTCACATCCAAATAATTTCCTCCTTACTACATTTTGGGCTACTTCTCCTAAATCTTTAACAAACAACATCAGGCTTTCTCTGTAGCCAATATCTTGCTGATTAACCTTCAAAAATGGACGAAAGAAAAGAAAATAACTGCAGATTTATTTAGTAAAAAATGTACAACACAGGGCGCAAAGGAAACTCACATGCTTGAGCTGTTTCAATTTCCCACAAATTGTTGGACAAACTGACTCATCCTCTCCAAGGGATATGGAAGGTTTATAAGTACGGCGCTTATCAATTTCCAAAGATTTATTATATCTTCCGCTGTCTCTAGTACCTGATGATAAGAGTTTTTTTGTATGTTCATAATAAGAATTAGTCAAACAGTCAGCTTTCCATTGTATAACACCAAAATACCAAAATCAAGACTAAACCAGTGCCATTAGACTAAGGAACCTTAAGAAATTTCAGGAGTTAAGCTTTGAAAATAGCAAGTAGGTTCTTTAGAACTTCGGATGAACAACTTTTATAATGCAGAGGGGGTTCCTGAAGTGAACTAGAGCACGCGATAAGCTTAGGTACGAGTATATATTAGGCGATCAACTGGAAAAGCAATCTCCAGATTCAACACTGAAGGAGACAACAGGATATATACTCATCAGACATTCCCTCTTACCCATTGGATCCTCAAGATCTCTGGTGTGCTTAGCAATGTCAGAGCGCCCATCATTTGACTTGAAGCTTTTCCGGTTTGATGTAGCATGGGACGTGGATGGAATGGTTTTAGAGGACATACCAACAGTTGATTCACTGAGTTTTACAATTGCTGAGTCCATAAAATCTCCTTGGTTTCTTCTACCAGCTCTTTGTCTTGTTTCTGAGAATTCTGATTCAAACTTCTCAGGATTCGCTTTTAAAACATTGAAAACCTTCTTAGCTAGCTCATTTATAGTACGGGCCTGTAAAATGAAAGGGTTGATAAATATTGTATTTTGACACAAAAAAAAAGGAAAAAAAAAAACTTGTGCGCAACTTTTATATCTTTACTGTCAAGTTGTACAATGAATACATCACAAGTGTATATGGTTTACAATTTAGCATCACATGATTGTGTCTTACATATTTTTTACTGAAGAACTTGACAGCAAAACATGAGGAACTAAATCTAAATCTAATCCCACAAAAAATTGACACAAATGTACCAGGATCATATGCCATACCTGCCTAAAATATACGGTACCAGAAGAATTAAAATGCATTGCATTGTTGAATATCAGAAAAACATCATGCTGCAAGATCGTACAAAAGTCACGCGTTAGATGGCAAACATGAAAGCATAAAATGAACTGAAAGCCACTAGCCAGCAGTTTAGGCATCAATATTTGCTACTAACCACGTGAGATTAATGTGGAAAAATCACATAAGCATCAAAAGTAAAATGAAGGTAGGAAACCTCAAATTGTTCTAGACTCTTGTACATTCCTTCATGGAGTTTAGCTCTCATGGTGCCGAAATCCATGGGCTCTTCTATGATTTCATAATAATCCTCAACCTGACACAAAATTCCATTAACAAAGTAACTAAGAAAGGGACATTCGTGAAGCGACAAGGTGTGGTCTAGTGGCATGGTGGAGGTCTTACGTTCAGACCTCCATGCTGCCATGTAACCCCCAAAAAAATAAAACATAAAAAAAGGAGACCCATGTTGTATCCAATCCATGATACATTATAATAATTACGACCGCACACCTCTTTTGGATCAACTGGTTCAGCAAATATTTCATAGATGTCTCTCCTGTACAATATAAAATATAAATAAGAAATACTGAGTTTGTAACATTGTATTGAAAACAGCGTAAGAAATTAAAATGATGAAACTGTCGTAGAACATGGATAAAAAAGTCAACACCTTTGTAAAATGTTAAGGACAAGTTCAAGTATTCGCTTCTCCGGTGTAAAGGTTGCTGATGGCAAGTTTGATGGTTGATCTGATACAAGCAGAATTGCATTAAGTCTCATGACTATTTTGCAGTTTCAAGGCCAAGCAATACGGGCATAAATTTCTTCATTCCATAGCATCTTAGTTTAAGGGTACAAATGAGGTGCAGATTATAAACCATAGTCATAGCTCAATCAAATGGCAAAGTTAAGTAGGTTAGAAGGACAAATCTTCAAAGAATCCGAAATCCTTACCACTTTTCATTCGAATATGTTCATCATCAGATTGTTTCCTACCCTGCACATTGTTTGAATGGGGTGTGTGAACCCAGCAAAACTGAAGATAATAAAGGCATGAATAATCCAGAAAACTCCTTGACAAAATATCAAAATAAAGGTTCTTGATCAAACTCACGAAGAACAACACAACTTCTTCGGTCAATTATTGTCAAGGACAAAGCCTATTTCAATAATGCTCCCTTTTTTGAGTATCAATGCTATAACGTAGAATCCTTGACAGTATAGTAATCCACTTGTTAAACCTACTACTTCGAAGTTCGAATAGACCCAAAGCAAAGGTAGAAGAACAAAAAAGAAAAAAAAAATACAGAAACAAAATAACGAATATAGCACAATGTAGAATAACTACATCTTAAAATAAGGCAAAATAGATACAGGATAAACTGATTATCCCAATTTTCATTAAAGCAAGAAGAAAAACCTGCTTGGGTGGAGATAAAACTGAAGATGAAGCAGTCAATTCTTCAACTGGCCTCAATTTCCTCTTCTTTTTACCTCTAGTCCGAAATGCTGGACCCTTATCGTTATCCAAGTGGCTCTTCGTTTTGTCTGTGGAATTAGTTGCACTTTCGCCTTTGGATTCTGAATGTGCAACCGGATCACCCGCCGACCCGCACCCGGACCGGGACCCAGGCCCATGGGTCTGCCACGCTTCCATTGCAGATATTCGCGGGCTCCTCCTCTGCCCCTCCTTAATTATCGCTTTTTGTAATTTTCTGCCATAAAAGCAACAAACCCGCAATTTATCACACATCGCTATCACATGAAATGGCATAAAACGGAGAATGACATGCTTCAACACTAAACCCACCTGGTCATTGATGCAGAGACGAAATGACCAATTGCTAGCTATCGATGAAGATGAAGATCTCAAGGCTTTATGAATGAGGGGAAAGCTGAGCATAAAGAAGGATGGCAATGGAGCCTACATGGTGCAACTTGGAAATGGGATGCTTACTGCATTTGGGAGATATGGAAATGGCCAAACCAGGCATTAACATTAAAACCCCAAATGAGGTTTGATATGCTTCCCATTTCAATGTTTGAGATCCATAAATTGGAGCACCAAAGGAAAGAAGAAGTGACAGAGCAGAGAAAAAGAGATACGGGATTTAATATGAGGATGATCTTGCAGTAACGAGAGGTCAGGAAAATTAATTTGAAACGTTCCTGGCCTCGGTGTCACGGTGACACTGTCAGTGTCAGCCAACTGTTAAAAAGAAAAGAAGGATAAAGTGATAAACAACACCAATGAAGAAAGAAACGGACTGTTTTTCCTCGAGACTTGTTGAAGATTATGATCAAACTTTGACAACAGAGAAACTACTCTTTTTTTTTTAAAAAATAAACTACTGATTTGATTTTTTTTAAAATAACTATTTGGTATTTAAATATATAAGCGTCAATTAATTTAAATTCAAATCGGATAAAATTATAATGGGTGACAAAATTCTTCTCACCAAATTTTAACACACAAAAACTTAAATTTGAGACATCTAAAAATGCAGTTACATTAAAATTTAAAAAAGAAAATTTTGTCACCCATTGTGATCTTAGTATTTGAATACGAGATGCTTATTTTTTTAAAAAAAAAATCAGTAGTTTATTGAAAGGAAAAGGATTAAATTAAATAAATGTAAATTTTTAAAAATTAAACTAAAATATTTGATATTTCAAACATCAAAATGAGATATAATACTCTTTATGGGTATGTTGCTGAATAAACTTCATAATTGATGGAATCAACAAAGTCAATGACTCAATTGAATATGTTAGGGCTAAATTAGTAATTTTACTTCTTTAATTTCCAAAATTAATGGGCTCTACGTTAAGGGTTAAGGCCCTAAGGCCCTATACACTACGCGGTCACAGTCACAAATTGAGATCCAGTCCACTACTTTGTGGAGCGCAAATGAGAAGATGATTAACAAACCATGGGTGATTTTGTATCCATAAATATGTAACTGTAATTTTAAATGTTTGTTTCTTTTAGACGCATCTATAATATTTTCATATCAATGTTGGAATCAATACTATTCCCATTTAAGTATCGTGTCATATTATGCGCGGCTTTTATTTTGTTTACATTTTTGTTCAGGTGTTAAAGAATATAATGATCGGATGGATCATTTTTTTTAAAAAAAAAAGTTACTTTAAATGCTAAAGTTTGAAGTATGTCATTTAAATTACTTCTTTTTTAATGTGAAATTTTACTTTAGGAAGTTGAATTATATAAAACGAAGTTTTCAATAAATTAGAAAGTAAAAAAGAATGACACAAAAGATTTAAAAAGATTCAGATTCTAACTATTTGGATTATACGTCCTTTTTCTTATACATAGTGCAAAGGGAATTTCTTATAACTTTGGTAAGCAAGCAAAGATGTACAAGGGAAACACTCAAGAACAAGCTTCTTAGATTTTTACACTCTAGACTAGGATAAATTTAAGATAGAAATACTTACATCGAGGGAAAAATTACAACTTTATACACAAGGTATAGCTATCAAGGCTTTTACAACCTTTCAAGCGAATCTAAAACCTTAAACAATACAGGAGAAAAATATAAGAGAAGCATTTTAACCACCCAACAATAAATACAGGCTCATACAAAGCTTATAACAAAAAAATGAAGATCAAATATGGTTGGAAATGTTCTCTGCACAATACCTATTTTGATACTTCGTTAGTTCTTTCATGGAGCCACTTCAATACTTAAATAAGAGAGGGAAAGAAGCTAGTCATTTGCTCCATTTGATTTCCAACGAATAAACACTTAAATGCTGTAAATCATCTTCTTCCATCCACCATTAATGCCCAACACGAAGAGAGATAAGGAAAGTTAGCAGAAAAATTGAAATATGCTCTTATATGCACGGGTGATGCTCCTAGGTCTTGACATATTCCTTTTTGCCTCTTGCTCTATTGATCAATAAGTAATCCTCAATTTCACATAGAACAACGGTAACTTCGCCTGAAAACAGAGAAAGATTATCAAAGATAAGTACAACACATGATATTAGAAAGAATAAAATTAATTGGGCCAAGCTAATTGTTGGGTTTGACTTGAATTTTGTGGGTGACCCGGTTTATAACCCGACCCACGACCCACGACCCATAACCCATTATTTCCTCTATATATATGTGTAATGGAATTCATTAGAAGAAGTGGTTGATGTAATTTCTCTCTGTATAGCCTCTATCAGAAAATAATACAGATATTCTCACTGTCCGTGGACGTAGGTCGTATTGACCGAACCACGTAATTTCTTTGTGTGTTCTTCTCAATCTTTCTCCTTGATTTATTGCCTTACAATAACCTAACAAGTGGTATCAAAGCCTTAGTTCATTTTTGGTTCATCGGTTACTGTAGCACGTTCGAAAATTTTCAGATCCGGCTCCAAAATTTCAGATCTTGCCTCGATTTAGTTCTTTTGGAGCATAGGAGACCATTCTCTGCATCTTTGGTGAGTTGAAGAACGTCGGAGACCAATTTTTGGTGGTAAGAAAATTTTCAGATCTAGTTTTAAATATCAGATCTAGCTTTGATTCGCTTGTTTTTTTGGGAAAAAGAGACCGTTTATTGCATTTCTAGTGCATTGGAGATCGTTTTTCAGTTATTTTGGTGAGTTTTTATGGTTGCGACTCAGAACTGTAGCGACTCAGCACTGTAACACGGTCAACGGTCAACGGTACTATTTGGTCAAAGTTACTGTTTGGTCAAAGTTACTGTTTGGTCAAAGTTACTGTTTGGTCAAAGCTGTTGTTTGGTTAAAGTTGCTGTTTGGTCAAAAACTACTGTTTGGTCAAAGCTGCTGTTTGGTCAAAGCTACTGTTTGGTCAAAGCTGCTGTTTGGTCATAGTTGTTGTTTGGACCAAGTTTTCTGTTGCGATCATTATTGTTTCGTCGACAGGGTTCCGGTGAGTTTATGTTTAATTAAGAAAAGAATTCTGAATTTCTGTGTGAATTTACTGGATTGTGTTGGATTGTGCTGGATTGGATTTCTGGTTTACTGCTGTGAATTTTGTTGGACTGTGTAATATCCCAAGAATTTTTATGAATATTTAAAGTATGATTTGAAGTTTAGTGAAAAATTTAATTATGTGAAAATTTTTCTTTTTGAATTAGTGAAGAAAATGTGGGAATAGAAATTTTTATTTTTAATTTAGGAAATTTTTACAAATTCTCAAGGACTAAAGTGAAAAGAAAAGAAAGTATAGAGGACTTTTGAGAAATGACCAAGTAGGAACCCGAGAAGAAGAATAGAGCTTATGGGAATGAATTATGAGTCCGGTACCGAAAAGATGATGGATTCGAGGTTAAAGTGGAGTTTGAGATATTGAGAGGGACTAAAGTGAAATAAGAAAATTTGTGGGGCACCGAGGATTTAGAAACACCTGAGGTGAGATTTTATGAATTTGCTTTTGCTAGTCTTGACTGAGGGTCAATTGCAGAGCAAGTGATAATTTCACCCCGGGCGAGTATATAGGTGGCCTCACCTATTTTTTATTCATTTTTCTCCTTTCCTCTCTCTCTCTTCACTTTCTCTCCTCTCCTTCTCTCTAATTTCTCTCTCTACACTCCAACTCTACAACCGGGCTTTGGAGGGTGGATCTCGGGCTACGGGGCGAGCCTCTAGGAGCCAAGCAACATAGGGAAAGCAAGGAATCGAGGTAGAAATTTCTATTTCTTAAGCTTTTCTCTATTTTCTAGTTTTAAGAGTGTTTGAGGTAAAATCGAGATTCCGGCTTCGTTTCTCGATTAAAATTGGTGATTTTGGTGTCTAAATGCTCCTTAGACATTAAGGGTGAGATCCCATGGAAGAAATCATGAAAAACGGTGAAGATTTGGCCAGATTTGGGCCAAAACCGAGAGAAATCGCGAAGGGGTCGTGATCGTGGCGCCCAGGCGCCATGTGTGGCGCCTAGGCGCCAAGGTGAGATGGGAAGAAGAAGGAATTGGCGCCTAGGCGCCAGGCATGGTTGGCGCCCAGGCGCCAGGTGTACCGGGAAATTTTAGTTTATTTTTAAATCGGCCATAACTTCTTCATCCGAACTCCGTTTTGGGCAAACTTTATATCGTTGGAAAGCTCTTTAAGTCTAGTTTCCAATGGTATAAGTTTTATTTGAATATTCATTACCAGTTAGGAGTTATGATTCGAGAAGTAAGTGAAGGTCGAGAGTAGTGGTAGGAAATTTCTCTATTTCGTAACTCTGATGGTTTTTGTCTGGTTACAATAGGAATGGTCAAAGTGCAAAGTGGGAGTGCCGAGAGTGTGAAATCCAGGTGAGTGGGTTAATACTTGCTATGATTAAATATTTGTTATTGACTTTTTGCATCATAGTGGAAATATGTTGTATATCCAAGTTTGAAGAGGATGATGTGGAACGATAAGGCATAAACAAATGTGGAACGTGTCTGGTAATGTATATAATTATATTTTCTTATTTTCCCATGAATGGAGGTTATATGATGGATTGTGAATGGCATGTGAACCGAGTTGAATAATTGTTCTATATTATGGGTTATGTTATATACATGCTATGTTGCTGGAACCACATTGATTATGTTGTGGCTTGAATTGTAAATGACTGAGTTGTGTATGTGGCTCAAGATTATGATTGAGGATGTTTTTATATGTGATTGTGATTGTGTTTGACTGGAAAGGAAAGGCATGGTGGTGCACCCCATGGAGAAATCTATGTGAAGCTATAAGGGTGGAGAATATAAATGGAGCGATAAGGGTGGATGCGGCGGGGGCCGCGGGCAACGATCCAGAGGTATTCTGGACGACCCGGTTGGTACGGGAATTGTGTGTGAAATTGATTTCATCGATTGCTGTTGTGAATTTTGAATTTTGTTGAAATGCATTTGATTCACTTGGATATTGTTGTGAAGTATTATGAATAATATTATATCATATGATGATCGATCTACGTATGATTGCTGCATGTTATCATTATGATGCATGATTTTTATTTTGTCATAGTATTGTGTTATCTACTCACTGGGCACGTGGTTTGCTCATACCCCTCTTATTGATATTTTTTTTCAGAATTGACAGCTGAAGGTAAATATCGGAACAAGGAATTATGGATCCTTAGTCCATAATTACCTTTTCATTTGTTCAGGATAAAGGTATAATAGTTAAGTTTTATTCTAAATTGTATAAATCTAAAAATCTCTGTAATCGGGTAGGTTCGTTCAGTGATGTAATGTGAGTAATTGTAGTATGTATAGAGAACTCGTTTTGGTTGCATGAAAAAGAATTGTATGATTTTTAAGAGAAAGATAGGCTTACGGAGGTGAAATGAAATTCATTTTCCGTGCCGGTCACGTGCTCAAATTTTGGGACGTGACAGACTGCTGTGTTGAATTTCTGTTAGTGAAGTTCTGGTCAGTTTGCAAGGTTCTGAACAGTTTTGTGAAATTCAATTTCTGATTGCGAAATTTGCTAGTAATTTATCTGCTGTTATTTGAGAAGATGTCGACTCATAAATTCGATATTGAGAAGTTCAATGGATCGAATGATTTCACTTTGTGGAAGGTAAAAATGAGGGCACTTCTGGTTCAGCAGGGATGTGCGGGGGCATTAGAAGGAGAAAGTAGTCTACCTAACACGTTGAAGGAAGAGGAGAAGAAGGAAATTTTGGCAAAGGCTCATAGTGCATTACTATTGAGTCTAACTGATGAGGTGTTGAGAGAAGTAGTTGATGAATCAACTGCTGCAGGTTTGTGGAAGAAATTGGATGATAAATACCAGAAAAAGTCTCTCACAAACCGGTTATATCAGAAGCAGTGTTTGTATACCCTGCGGATGACAGAAAATATGCAGGTAAAAGATCATCTTGATAATTTTAACCGGATTATCCTGGATTTACAGGGTGTTGGGGTTAAGATAGATGATGAAGATCAGGCTATCATTCTTTTGTGTTCTCTACCAAATTCATATGAGAACTTTGTTGATACTATATTGTATGGTAGAGATAGTATCTCTGTCAATGATGTCAAAGATGCTTTGCAGTCTAAAGAGCTGAAGAGAAGAGTCTCTAGTTCTAATGAGGATGGTGCAGAAGCAGGTTTGTATGTTGGCAGAGGTAGAGACACTAAAAGGGATGATGGAAAAAGAAGCAAGTCACGGTCTAAGTCGAGGAACAAAAGAGGACCTCGATGTTATCACTGTAAACAAAAGGGCCACATCAGGAAGAATTGTCCACAGAGGAAGAAGGGAAATGATGAGAAGGAACCAAATACCAGTGGTAGTGCTACGGTGGTGCAAGATAGTTCTGACGAAGAAGAAGACATTGATGTTCTCACAGTCAGCACCTCTGGTTTTGCAAATACTTGGGTCTTGGACACAGGTGCATCTTATCATATGACTTTTTCACGTGAGCTGTTTACTTCTTTTAAGGAGTGGAATGGTGTTGTGAGATTGGGTGATGATGAGCAGCTTAGTGTTAAGGACAGTGGTTCTGTGCAGATTCATATGTATGATGGAATAGTCAGGACGTTTGATGCTTGGTATGTTCCTAGTCTACGAAAGAACTTGATTTCTCTTAGTACTCTAGACAAACAAGGGTACAAGTACTCTGGAGAGAATGGACAGTTGAGAATTTTCAAAGGTGCTCTGGTTATAATGAAGGGTAAATTGCAGCATGACATTTACTTTTTGATTGGTAGTTCTGTGATGGGGACAGTGGCTGTATCTAAATCTTTAGGGAAGAATGATGATTATACATAGTTGTGGCATTGCCGATTGGGACACATGAGTGAGAAAGGGCTGTCAATTCTAAGTAAACAAGGATTGTTAGAAGGAGCAAAAACTGAAAAACTGAAATTATGTGAAGTTTGTGTTATGGGTAAACAACGCAGAGTTAAGTTCAGTTCTGGGAAGCATACTTCTACGGATGTTCTGCAATATGTTCACTCAGACTTGTGGGGTCCTTCTCTAGTTGAATCTCAGGGCAAATGCAAGTACTTTGTTACTTTCATTGATGACTACTCTAGAAGGGTTTGGGTATATTTTCTGAAATCCAAAGATGAAGTGTTTGGGAAGTTCAAGGAGTGGAAGACCGTGGTTGAGAAACGGACTGGAAAACAGGTCAAAACACTCAGAACTGATAATGGGTTGGAGTTCAGTAACGCTCTATTTGATGAATTTTGCAAGAAAGAAGGTATAGTGAGGCATCACACTGTACGTCATACACCACAACAAAATGGAGTTGCAGAACGTATGAATCAAACACTGTTGCAGCGTACGAGATGCATGCGATTAAACGCTGGCTTGCCAAAACAATTTTGGGCTGAAGCAGTTAACACTGCTTGTTATCTGGTGAATAGATCGCCATCTACTGCAATTGATTTTAAGACTCCTTAAGAGGTATGGTCCGGTAAACCTTCTAATTATTCTGGCCTGCGTATATTTGGTTGTCCTGCTTATGCTCATGTGAATGATGGTAAACTAGAGCCTAGGGCAATGAAATGCATATTTCTAGGGTATGCACCTGGAGTTAAAGGGTACAGACTGTGGTGTACCGAAAAGGATAGAACTCTAAAATTTATTACTAGCAGAGATGTAACTTTTGATGAGTCTGCTATGTTTGGTCAGAAGGAGGAGCTTGGTAGTCATGCAGGTAATAATGATCAAGGTGCCAACCAGAAGGTGGAAATTAAAGTTTAAACTTCAAAAAGGGTTATAACAGACCCTGTACAGCAGCCCAGGGAAGAAGAAGAATCACAACCTATAGCAACAAGGAGGGAAAGGAGGGAAATTAGAAAACCTATAAGGTATGCAGATTGTGTTGATATAGTTGATATTAATTCAGTTGCTTATGCCTTGGCAGTAGGTGAAAGCATTGATTCTGATGACCCGAGATCATATAAAGAAGCAGTTGAGAGTAAAGAAGCATCAGAATGGCTGGTTGCAATGAATGAAGAGATGCAATCTCTTGAGAAGAACGAAACATGGGATCTTGTACCGTTACCAAAGGGAGTGAAACCGGTAGGATGCAAATGGGTCTTCAAGAAGAAAGAAGGTATTCCTGGAGTTGAACCAGCAAGGTTCAAAGCACGACTCGTGGCCAAGGGTTTTTCACAAAAGGAGGGAATTGATTATCATGAAGTTTTCTCCCCAGTTGTGAAGCATAAAACCATTCGTGTCCTTTTGTCCATGGTAAGTGTTTTTTACTTGGAGTTGGAACAACTGGATGTGAAAACTGCTTTCTTACATGGAAATTTAGAGGAGCAGATCTATATGTCACAGCCAGAAGGATTTCTTGATTCTGGGAAGAAAGATCATGTATGTTTGCTGAAAAAGTCCTTGTATGGTTTGAAGCATTCTCCTAGACAGTGGTACAAGAAATTTGATGCATTTATGACTTCTCATGGTTTTCTACGTAATCAGTTTGATAACTGTGTCTACTCTAAGAAACTTACAGATGATTCTTATATTTATTTGTTGCTATATGTTGATGATATGTTGATTGCTGCAAAGAACAAGGTTGAAATTGATAGTTTGAAAGCCTTGTTGAGCAGTGAGTTTGAGATGAAGGATTTGGGTGCAGCCAAGAAGATATTGGGCATGGAGATTTGGAGAGATAGAAGTGCAGGTTTACTGTATGTATCTCAGTAGAAATACATAGAAAAATTATTGCATTCTTTCCAGATGAATAATTCTAAGCCAGTTAGTACTCCATTGGCGGCACATTTTAAACTTGATGCTAGTACAATACCTACTACAGTTGAGGAAAAAGGGTACATGAATTCAGTGCCCTACTGTAATACTGTTGGAAGCTTGATGTATGCAATGGTGTGTACTAGGCCTGATCTGGCTCATGCAGTCAGTGTGGTAAGCAGGTTTATGAGTAATCCTGGGAGAACTCATTGGAGTGCAGTTAAATGGATTATGCGGTATCTGAAAGGTACGAGTAATATTTGCTTGGTTTATGGTGCTGATAAATCTGATAGTGGCTTGATTGGCTATACAGATTCAGATTATGCTGGAGATCTTTTGAGGAGGAGATCCTTAACATGCTATGTCTTGACTCTGAATGGATGTGCTGTCAGTTGGAAGGCAACACTTCAATCTACAGTTGCCTTGTCTACCACTGAAGCAGAATACATGTCATTGGCAGAAGGAGTTAAGGAAGGTATGTGGTTACATGGTTTGATTGATAGTCTGGGGTTAAATATTCAGAGACCTATCATTTATTGTGATAGTCAGAGTGCATTAAGTTTAGCCAAGAATCCAGTCTACCATGAGAGGTCTAAGCATATTGATATCAGATTGAATTTTATTCGAGATGTGATAGAAGACAAGAAATTATCCATCGAGAAGATAGCCACAGCAGATAATCCAGCAGATATGTTGACAAAGGCTCTACCTTCAGAGAAGTTCAAGCATAGCTTGGACTTGGTGAATGTTCGCATTCCATGAAGCCCTACAGGGCTTGAATGACAGAGATGAATTTGTACTTAGTTCTGGTGATTTGAGAGAATTCAAGTCAAGGAGGGAAATTGTTGGGTTTGACTTGAATTTTGTGGGTGACCCGGTTTGTAACCCAACCCACGACCCACGACCAATAACCCATTATTTCCTCTATATATATGTGTAATGGAATTCATTAGAAGAAGTGGTTGATGTAATTTCTCTCTGTATAGCCTCTATCAGAAAATAATACAGATATTCTCTCTGTCCGTGGACGTAGGTCGCATTGACCGAACCACGTAATTTCTTTGTGTGTTCTTCTCAATCTTTCTCTTTGATTTATTGCTTTACAATAACCTAACACTAATAAACAAATTTAGGCCCATTGAGACAAATGAGTTATCAAAACTGGTAGGCTTAGGTATGTGTGCTCCAAATGCTATTATGCTTATCATGATGACATATTATCATCATCATCATCAAGTTCAAATCTAAATCTGGTGGCGCTATACCCTATTAAAACATGCATTTGCAGCATAAAAGCTAAGTCTTCTTACTTATGCATGTCACTAAGTCCTATATATGTGGCTAGTTTATGTCGGATCTTTCTCATAAGTCACAAACAACACAAATCATAAGAATTAATTTCTGGGGAGATAATCGATTCACTTGCAATAGTAACAACACATCACTCCAGCATTTTTTTTTCCTATGGCACCTACAGCTTCAGCATAACATTCTCTAGCAGGTTTCACTTTCTCCTTCCTCTCCTTTCTATTCAAATCTTCTATCCTTTCTACTTCCACATCCAACGTGACACATAAAAAAAATGTTTATTATTTTCGCTGAAACAATTTCACAAAATAGCAACTTATGCTGAATTAAAGCATACATATTAATACTCAGATAACAACTACTTAAAATTGTTACATGATTTATGTCAAAAGACTAGATTTCTACTCTTTTGTGGTCAAAGAGAGACTAGATCTGGAGTTATAAACTCATGTCTTTGGTATGATGAGTTCGAATTATTTGCAATTAATATTAAAATTACAAAATTATAGTTGTCTATTTTAAATTAAACAATCAAAAATGAAATAAAATAAAATAAAAAATAAATAAAATACAAATTCTTTCAATTATAATTGTTAGTTTCAAAATAAATAATTATGATTTTATCGTATAGCTATAAATTTGCAACTAGGCTTTGCAATTTAACATCAACTACAAATAATTATGACTCACAATGAGTCTGGATTGTTTGTCACCTTTATCATCAGTGCCAGAGCAAGACAATTACATTTAGGTATCCACTTAAGCTATCCAACAACTTTCATAGTTGTACACTTTGGATCTATTAAGAGTTGTAGTTTGAAAGACAAAGAACGGATCAAATCTATCAGAAAATAATACATATTAAATAGATTTTTCATAATGATAGATGTGAAGGAATTTATTAATTTGTTGGAAAAAAAAAGAAAAAATAAAAAGAGGAGTTGCTACTTATAGTTAGCTATTGACAATAATGTGCCAAACCGTTTAAATCAACATCACGTTACCTTACTGTTTTTTGTTAATTTTTACAAGCATATCAAGTAATTGTCATAATAATTAAAATTTTTAAATATCATAATATTTTATCCATTAATACTTTGCCGGTAGTTATATTTACTATTGTTAGTGCAACAATATACACTAGAGGGGGTGAATAGAGTATACGTTATTTTTTTTCGTTAAATGAACTTGGAACTTTAAAACTTTTTTAAATTCACTAATCTTTTTAAGAATAAGTTAATAGGTACCTATTACTGAAAGCAGGAACAGTAAAATAAAAGATTAAGAGAGAAGAGGTAACACTGAGATTTATAGTAGTTCAGTAGAATCACAAAGATTCACTTACATCTATTCCTCACAACATAGTTATGAGTATTTTATTCAAAGGGAAAAATTCACCAATATAAGAAACCACACTAAGGTTCAACCTCCACTTTTCTACTATCAAGTAGCAGTCTTCAATCTAAATCAGTAGTCTCCTACTTTTACTTTTATCTGACTAGAGCTTCATACGTTCATAGTAAATGTTTACAAACAACATTCTTAAGCAGAAATGAACAACTCAATAGCTTCTGCTTATACAACATCGGGACACTTCACTGAGTGCCAACTATTTGTCCACACACAAACAGAGAAAATAGACTGCGAAGATATTTCTTTTAGTTCACTTAGAATAAAATAATAGAGAGAAATCTCATTAAGAGAAAATATTAATTAATACAATTTCCTCTCACTCAAGATACAAAGAGATACATAATGAGTAATAATGTTTGTGAAAACTCTGTAAACTCTAGCAGTTGAATATGATTGTGGCTTCATCCTTTTATGCTTTTGCTGTAACTAGTCGTTGACACTTTGACATTCCATAATTAACGAGTGAATAAAACTGATTGAATTTAGAGAGTACTTTTATATCTGGTACCTTGTTTCGAATATGGAAATAAACGGTCATGAAATTAGTAGATATTTATTCCAAATCGAATGCTAATCGATCCTTTCCTTTTACAATTTAAATCTCCTTATTCAATGCGGATATAATTATTAATGCGTGATTGAATTAACCTCAGATGATAGCAAATTCTATTCCTCGATTTGTGGCTTGACTAAAGCTTGATTTGTCTGACAATATTAAATGATCATCAGGCGACATGGTTCTTCATGATTTCTATTAGATATCTCGTGAATTCTAAAATGAAAAACTTGATCCATCACCTAGTTTACATACTTTGCGCTAGGAAATTTATTTTGCACACTATATATTTTTCTTAGTAATGTTGATGGGCGTCACCTATGTGTCTTTGTTGTTAACTTTAAAACAATGATCATATTCATATTCAGAAAATAAACTTTTTAAGTGAAGCAATTATGTTAACATTTGTAAATATATAATAAATAATTAATTTTAAATGAAATTTTATTATTTAGCTATAACTTTTATGTTTTAGTTTTTGAAGAGGACTACAAAAATTCAACATCGCAAGCAGAAACAAATAATTCAATAAATGAGAAACTTATGCAAACTAATTGGAGCACTAAGTGTCTGTTTGGCTGTATGCGTCAAGTAGGGTGTTTGGAGTACGTACAACGTCCAATTGGCGTGAACACCTTCTCATGTGAAGCCCATACCAATCGAACGATGTATATACACCAAGCAGACACCTTTGTCTTAATTAATTGACCTTGTCTCCATGTTACTTTGTCATCTTCAATACATCACCTCCATTTTTGTTTTTTTAATTTTGAGGCTCAGATATATATTTGCCTATTTTATTTTTTTAATTCTTATTATACAAATTTTTAATTTAGTCCTTATTAAATAACTTTCATTAATGTTTCATTAATTTTCTTTGTTATGAGACTAACTATGTACATATTGATACTTTGAATATATAAGATTTATGCCAATAAGCCTAAAAACTTTAGTTCAAATGATACTTTCTTAAGCTTTGATGATTGTGAGTTTAATTCTTTTCATCTTTATTCGCTTTTGTGTCTTTTTTGTAACCCAGAAAAAAAAGTAGATGGTTAACAAAAATAATTTATATGTATATGATATATAATGCAACTTATATTAAGTAGTTTTTATAAATTGAGTTAAATCATGTATATTGTAAATGTCTTGATAATTACATAATTAATCATGTTACTAAAATTTTAATGTTAACAAATATTTAATAATAAGGACTAATTAATGATCTTTAAAACTATGAAAGATCCAATTACAAATTTTTCAAGAATAGAGACCCAACTAAAACTTGATTGTTAAAGAAAAAGTTAACATACATAATATATTATATGTGAAATATTTATTGGATTTTGTAGACAAGTTTTTCTTCTACGGATGGTGTGAACCGTGAAGAACAAAACGAGGAAGGAAGACCCAAAATTTGGGGGAATATGATGAACAGTGGGTCTGCTTTGGGTTGTGGCGTGCGGACTTTGACGAAGTCGCCGGTGAGGATTCGATAGCGCAGCTCCCTCCTTCTGCTGTACATTCTCAGTTTTCTTCCACTTGTTCTTCCTCTACGATTCCATCAAAACTCAGAGAGGGAAATCATCTTGAATACCCACTTGTCTGTTAAATCTCAATGCCTCAAATCTGACCCTAATTTCGTTGTACTTTCTGGATGCAATTCGGCGTACATGTCGTAAATCCTTCTAGATCCCACCTTCGTGACTCTTATCCTGTTTGTGAGGTACTTATCCTGTTTGTCGCGTTCATCGTCTTTCCAAGGTAAAAATCTTAAAATTTTACTTGGCAAACAATTAGGATTTAGCTGGAGGCCAAACTTTTTTATGCTTTGATTCATCACAAAAACTGATGCTTTTGCGTGTCATTGCGCCCAATGTTACCTTTATTTATTTATTTTTTTGGAAAAGAAGAGGGGGGGGGGGGGGGATCTAACCCTTGATGACAACAATCCAATCCAAGGCCTGGTCAAATGATAATCCATGCAATTAGATCGATGCCCTTCACTTTTTCAAATGCTTGCACTTTATCTTAGGTGTTCAGTCCCCTCATAATTTGCACATCTTCTGTATGCTTTGTCTTACCTTTCTTATAGTAATCTCTTATATTATAAAATTTTAACGAGCTCCTGCATCATTTATCTTTTTGGTTAGTTTTCTTTCCGAAAATTACCAGGGCATGTAAGAGGTCTTGTTATACATGCCTGCAATTAGAGACAATCACAAATTAGATAGTGAGAGAGCTTATTACTGAAAGTAAAGGCTTATGTCATGTGCTTGCAATGACATTTGACCTTGATGGTTGTAGAGATAGAAAAGAGAGAGAGAGAAGAGAAGAGAAAGAGAGAAAGGTGAATGAATGGATTATTGACTTATCTTAGTCCTGTTCTTTGTGCATCTATTTATGATGATAAAAATAGGCCTAGTAAAAGGATAGTATAACTAGGATAAGCCCCTCCCACTAGTTGCTTATATACAACTTTTGATCTAGCTATCATACTATTCTAATATTCCTCTCAAGTCGGAGCATGGATGTTGATCATGTCCAGCTTTTTACAAAGAAATCCATTTCTAATTCAATTAAGCGCCTTAATAAATAAATCTGCTAGTTGATCTCTTGTACAAACATAATCAATTTCATTTGAACTCTCTCTTGCAAAATGGCAGTCCAGGTCAATGTTTTGTCCTCTCATGAACACCAGATTAGACAATATATGTGTGGTTGCCTAATTATCACAGCGTAATCAGAGATGTAAAAGAGAGAGAGAGAGGAGAGAAGAGATAAAGACCCAGATGAATGAATGGAATTACTGACTTACTTTAGTCAGGTTACTTTGTGCATCTATTTTTAATGACAGAAATTGGCCTTGTAAAAAAGGATAGTACAACTGAGGAAAGTCCGTCATACTTTGTTTCACACGCAACCGTTTAACCTAGCCATCATACTATTCTATCAATGCTAAGCCTCTATTTACTTATCTGTGAGCTCAAAGCCCATGCTTTTGTTAAGTTTTTATATTGTGTGACTTTAAAATGTTGATTGATCATAGTACTAATCATTAATGCCAAATCTGACTGCCCTGTCACTAACCCGATCTTTTTCTTCTCTGTACAATCTATACTATTTTAACCTTTTTATAATAGCCATTTGACCATGTTACTATCTTTAATAATCTGCACCTTGGTAGGGTTTCAGATGGCTGCAGATTCTGAGGGCACCTCATCTGCATCACATCAGTCTATTACTCTGGTTTGTGAGGACACTGGTCCAGTAGTTGACCATTCTGTCCGGATTGCTGTATGTGATTTCTGCGGAAAGGCCCTCTCACCTGATAATGATGTAATAAATGATCTTGGACCAAGTGGTGCATGCGGTGATTGTAAATTTTTATTACTTGAAGGTTGGACCACTCCCCAAAACTCTTCAAGAATCCTTAGAGGAAGATCCAGGTATGGCAGTTCTGAATCAATTGAGAATACTTTATCGCAGCAGCTCCCTGATATGGTTAATTCTGTGAGGCAAAATCAATCCTCTGCATCTGTGGAGGATAATCAGCTTGTTGATGGTGATACCCCTGCTTGGTTATTGCAGTATGCTAGTGCCCATACTACCCCTCGTGGGTCTCGAAGATGGCGGCGGGTTTTCTCCGATACTGATAGTGATGGTTTTGATAATTGGGGTTCTGTTTATGGTGAGAATGAATCAAACACAAGTGTTAGGCGGTACCGGGTCCCCAATGGCGAGACTGATTCTCTCTCGTTCGGTGCCTATGGAGGTGACTCTGAATTGTCTATGGATAGACATAGTTTTGTAGGTACAGGAATCTTTAACTTACCAGATGAGGGAGATGACTTTGACAGTGACACTGATATAGATCCTATGCATGCTGGCCTTAGCCACTGGAACTCTGATGATATGGAGGAGGAGGAGGAGGATGAGGACGAGGAAGAAGAGGAGGAGGAGGAAAGGGAATGGGAAGTGGCCGAGGCTGAGGAAGCTGAAGCCACTGCTCGGCTTCGAATATTTTTCACCTCAAGTCCAAGTGCAAGCAGTGGCCACATTAATTGGGATCACCGATTTAATTCTCCTGAATCTGAGGGAATATTTAGCCATAGAGTTAGGGACAGATGGCGAGCTTACAACGATCACAGCTTCACTAACTTGGAGGAGGTAGATTTACCACCGTATGGTGCAAATTTTGGGGATTATCTTGATGCTAGACAATTTGAAGATCTGCTTGAGCATCTCGCTGAAAATGATAGCTCAAGACGGGGAGCGCCTCCTGCGGCTGTGTCTTTTGTGAATAGTCTGCCCCGTGTTGTTATCAGCAGGGAACATGAGAAGCATGATGAACTTGTGTGTGCCATTTGCAAGGATGCCTTAGCCCTAGGCACTGAAGTAAATCAGCTTCCCTGTTCTCACCTTTATCATGCCTGCTGCATTTTGCCATGGTTGAGTGCACGAAATTCGTGCCCCCTTTGTCGTTATGAACTTCCAACGGATGATAAGGATTATGAGGAGGGGAAACGCAATATTGATGGTATAAATGAAAGCCATCAAGCGCAGGAGCTAGATGTGACAGATGACAGTTCCTCTGATGGAGCTGAAGCAGATGAAGAGTATAGTACTAATCAAGGTGGATTACAGCCGAGAGAGGTTGTGAACATGGATCCCGTTGTTAATTCTTCTGCAGTAAGGGGTGGTAGAGGAAGATGGCTTTTCCTTGCTGCTGCTCCAATTGTTAGTTTAGTGGGCATTGTTATTGTCTTATGGTTAGGTAACCCTCTAATTGAAGGAAGCAGACAAGTAGGCCACCGGAACGTAACTGGGCAAAATCAGCATCCGGTTCATGTTTCTGCCTCACCCAACCAAAGGGAGGATAGAAGCAGAAGATGGTGGTGCCTTTTCTAAGTATTTATTGTTCAGTAATAATGCCTTGATGGCTACTTATGATGAAATTTGGTGATGACTATTTATTCTTGTTTTGGGTGATCATGCTTCAGCCACTCTGAAGTGTTCAGTAAGCGGAAGTTAATGCAGAAATTTACCAGGCTTTCCCTTGTTATAAATGTCGTATCATATGGCGTGTCCCGCTGTTAATTTTCCGTATTCTCGCTTGTTTTACAAGTCATGTGAATAGAGTTGAAGTTCTGAATATATTTTTATAGCATCATCTTTCTCTTAAACCTGTTTTCGTTTCTTCCCTTATTATTATTTTTCTGTTTTGTTTGCTAGTAGTTGTCACTTACCTCCGGTGGCAACTGAAATCTAGTCATATGAACCATAAGCTCTCTTGATTTACATTTCAGAATAGGCTAAATTATCATTTTAATTTAGTAACTTTGCAAATTAATTTTGTCCCTTATTTTGTTTTAATTGATCTTTTAACGTTATTTTAAGTTTCACTTTGGTGGCTTAATTTTGTTTTATTTTATTTTAATTTGATCATTTAATTATACTTTAAATTTTATTTTAGTCTCTTAATTTTACTTTGTTCCAATTTAATTTTTTAACTTATAAAGATTGCTTAAATATTTCTTTTTGTTTAACAACACCAATGTTCGACAAAAACGCTTTATGAGACTTTTTGATGGATTAACTCTATAATCTCTTGCTAGTTTAGATTCTACTTGTTATAGTATCTTTTCTCGTCATTATTGAAACATTGTGTTTTTATTGTGTGTTATTTTATTTCTTATTTTTATATTACTGCTCTAATTTAATACATTAATATTTTTTTAATTTCTGTGAGTACGTCATTGGGGAGATTAAAATTATTTGTTCAATTTTTTATTAAGCATTTTGATGGTGTTGGAAGGAAGGAATCAATTGAGTAGTTTTTGAAAGTTAAAATACTAAATTAAAATAAAATTAAGAGATAAAAGTGAAACATGAAATAAAATTAAGAAACTAAAATGATATTTTAAATCATCAAAGCTTAAAAGGATCAGAATAAACTATATATAAAAGTATATATTTGAAAAAATAAATGATAATATGTGTTTATTTATTCTTTACTTAATAATAAAAACCTAATTATAAGTTGTGCTCCTAAAAATACAGGTTAAAGTACTATCAAATTGGCTAATTCCGGTGACCTATTTATTAAACCAGCTAATTTTTAAAGCTTTAATCTGCTTGGATGGCTCACAAACAGCTCCTTTGATAAAAAATTATTAAACTAATTACATATTATTTTTTTAGTAAAAATATTTAATAATTTTTGTTATAAGATAATTTGTACTTGTAAAATATTGTTTTTTTAAAGTAATTTTTAAACTATCATATTTTTCATATTTTCATATTTAGTAAAGTTGCAGTTCTCTAATGATAATATGATATATATGAAAGCTTTTGGTTTGTGGCAAGGAATTAATATATTTGCAGAAGAAAATGATTTGAAAGATATAAAAAGTATGTTGATTGAAAATTTCATAGGGTAAAGCAGAATCTGGAAGCTCACACCAGTTATTCATAATGTGGAGTAGCACTAGCACGCAATATTTTGAAGAATGAATTGAGATATGAATAGGATGAAGTTGCGGCCATATGGTATGTTGATTACAGAAGGAACATCATTATTCTTATAACCTAATTTCTTCATTTTCTTGCCTTTTTATATTATATGTAAAATTGACAATATTTAATTTTAGGAAAATATGTAGGAATGCCCCTTCCCCACAATAGCGTCACTAAGGTAACCTATCAGCACATTTTCTGGAGAAAGGCAATAAAGCCAAGCTGTGGGGACGAGTTTTTTACGATAGTGAGTATTAGACGTATTCCACTAGGGAGAGAATTGCAAAAATATTATATTTCTACTCACTCAACACTTTATTCCAATATTTTATTTTACTTTGGACTTTGGAGGGAACAAGGGAATCAATTTCAAGTATAAATAGATAAATATGATTAATAGCCAAAAACAAATTTCAAATAATTCAAAATAAAATGTAGTCAATACTTTTTTTTTAAAGAAGAAACTCAATATGTGCTTAATTTAATGAAGGTTATTTGGATAAAAAAATATTTTGACATTTGATTTTCAAACATCAAAACAATAAGTCGTAACGAATCTCTAGACCCAAAAAAACAAAAGAAGAATTAGACTAAAGCGTAGCTTATTAGGAGACAGAAGTATATATTTTAAAAATAGGAAAGCAATTTTAAAAAATTGCAAAGAGAATGCAATTTATTTTTTTTTTAAAAAAAGGACAAGAAGAATTTGTATCTAAAATATCTCTCAAGTTTTAGCAAGAACTAGAATGGCCATAATTTAAACCTAAAAAACGACTTAATGCAAAAATTGTAGTTGATGTGGTGGATCCCAGTGTCTCAACACAACAAAGGTTTTGCAGGAAGTAATCAGACAGACGGTTCAAAACTAGTGCTTTATGTCACTCAAGTATGAAAATTTCATTTTAACTGTCAATATTCCTTTAGTTTAATGTACCATTGGGGGTGCACCATGAGTATCAGACAGGGTTATATGAAAAAAGAATTATAAAGTCCGATTAAAAAAAGTCCTTTTAGAGAAGTAGTACGGAAGTAGGGTACAGTGATTAGTTCATTATAAAATATTTGGAGTTTATGTTTGCCTCAAACAAGATTGAAAAGGCTTCTTGAAAGTATGCTCTCTCCATGTATCATAGTGTTCCGAGTAAATTGTAAGTGTTATATGGTTGTAACTTGTAAGCCAAAATTTAAAGTTACAAATAAAGAAATTAACAAACAGGTGAAATAATGAGTCGCTATAGCCTATAGGTCTACTCTTTGTCATTCTGTGATAAAGGTTTCATTGAGTTGCTGAAAGACTCCAAATAAAAAGGGCTGCCAAGTGAATCTAGTCCTTTAAAACCAAGAAATGCCAATATGTGATGATCCTAACGTCATAAGAAATCCATGGCCCTAGAATCAGTAAACCATCCTTGATAAAGAACAGTGGGGCGTCAGGTATACAGATCAGTTTCTTGAAAAATGGGACAGCACCAAGTACCATTGCTAGAATCTGCAAATACATATTTGTCCTGCTAAAGGATCATACAATACCCTTTGTACCAAATTAATTTAGTTGATACATCGACGTAACATGGTTCTACGTACTAAAATATGAGTACATTAGTTTCACAAATGAAAGATTGTTCTGAATCCTTTTTCATTAATTACTGAAGCCAAGACAGAGTAATATATACATCCTTACTACCTTAACAAACTATACAACTCGCCAAGAATATTGTGTAGCCAGAGAAGAAGAGCAAAAGCATGTCCTGACCTCCTAACGGAATACAATCCAGCTGTACAATAAATATCTAAAATTACAAAGAATATCAGAATTAATAATACATATCGGAAAAGACTTCAAGGTGGGGAATAAGACTTCAACACATTGAGTTTGTCTCTCATAAAGAGAAAACATGACTGAGCAAGGGACTTGGTGAATGTATCTGCTAACTGATTTTCAGAAGCAATGTGTGCAATTTCAACAGACCCATTAAGCACCTTTTCACGAACAAAGAAGAGATCAATGTCCAAGTGCTTAGAGCGAGCATGTTGTACAGGATTGTGAGCCATAAGCACTGCACTCATGTTATCACAGAAAACAAGAGGTTTTAGAATTGATATAACACATAATTCATGGAGTAATGACTGTAACCACAAAATTTCTGCCACGGTTGCTACTAAGCTTCGAAACTCAGCTTCTGTGCTAGACCTCGCCACTACTGTTTATTTCTTAGTGAGCCAACAAACAAGATTGGAACCCAAGAATGTGCATGAACCACAAGTAGACCATTTATCATCAACATCACTGCCCCAATCTGCATCAGAGAACCTCCTAATTGAAAAATCTGTTGATTTCTAAATGACTATACCATACCTGGAAGTACTTGCCAAGTACCATAAGATCCTTTTAGTTGCCGTCCAGTGCTCTTCCAGCGGTTCACTCATATAGTGACAAACCTTATTAACTGCAAAAGTAACCTCAGGATGAGTAATGGTAATATATTGCAAACTCCCAACTACTGTCCTATACAAGGAGGGATCATAAAACTTTTTGTCCAGAATCAGTGGCCTTAGAAATCTTAGATGATACAGACATTGGAGTGGACATGGATTTGATAGTAGACATGCCTACTTTCTGGAGAAGATCTTGAATATACTTATGTTGTGAACAATGCAGAGCTCCATTAGCAAGCTTCTTAACTTGAACTCCTAAGAAATAGTGTAGATGTCCCATATCTTTCAATGCAAATTCAGTATGTAATTGGGACTTCAACTGAGAAATAAACAATGATGACAAGACAGTCATAAGGATATCATCCATGAAAACCAAAACATAAGTAGTTGCATTTGCTGTGATTTTCAGAAACAATGAAGGATCAGATTTGCTGGAAACAAAACCAAAATTAGTAAGTGTGGCTGCTAAACGTTGATACCAAGCCCGAGGTGCTTGCTTCAAACTGCATAACGCTTTATGTAATCTACATACTAGATAAGAGCCTTGTTCAAAGCTAGGTGGCTGCAACATATAGACCTGTTCATTTAAGTTGCTATTTAGAAAGACGTTGTTCACATCAAGCTGAAAAATATCCCAATTCTTTGAGATAGCAATTGACAGCACAGCACGGATAGTCGTAAGCCTTACAACAGGTGAGAATGTCTCAGAGAAATCAAAACCAAGTTTTTGATGATTACCCTTGACAACAAGCCTTGCCTTGTAGTGATTAAGAGTGTCATCTACATTTTGCTTAACCTTAAAAACCCAACGGCAGCCTATTGCAACTCTATGTGAAGGTAATGGTACTGAGGACCAGGTTTTATTCTTCATAAGTGCTGCATATTCTTCAGTCATGGCAGTTCGCCATTCTGGTATGGATGACACCTCCTCTATAGTTTGTGGTTCAGATAATAAAAGCAAAGCACACTTTTTAACAAACCTTGACTTTGACCTGATTGTCATAGGATTTGTAGAAACCACTGGTTGTGGTTGAATAATCTGATCTGTGGGTAGTAAATATCATGTTGAGGCTGAAGAGTTAAGAGATGCAGATGTAGAATGAGAATGTGAATTGTGCTATTGGTGGCTAGGTAACATTTACCTAGTGGAACTAGAGGAAGACTGATGCAATTGTTGAGATGATATCCCCATGTTTCTATTAACGTCAAGAGCTGCCGTGGATGAAGATAAAACTGGTTCAACATATAAACTCCCTGATGAAATATCAGATTCTGCAATATTCTTTGACAAGGAAGGTGAAGCATCAGTAGAAGTATGAGTAGTATGAGGCAACGTAGACAAAGGTAAAAGATTAGTATCAAGACCACATTGGGAATTATTAGAAACAATAGGAATTTTAGATGAAGGAGTAAATTGTAATGCAGAAGAAGATGATGACTATGAGGAAGAAAACAATCTAGGAAAAGGGAATGATGTTTCATCAAATCTGACATCTCTTGATATATTAATTTTACCATTGGAATCCATACATAAATATCTCTTATGTGATGTGCTATATCCCAGAAAAATGCATTCAATAGATTTGAACTCAAGTTTATGATTATTAAATGGGCGAGTGAAAGGATAGCATATACAACCAAAAACTTTAATGAAAGTATAATCAGGCTTAACACAAAACAATTTTTTTTAAAGGAGAGACTTTAATACCATGAATGGGTGGTATTCGGTTTATGGTACACACAGCAGTAAGAAAAGCTTGTTCCCAAAATTTGAGAGGCATTTTAGCATGAGCAAGCATAGACAAACCCATTTCCACAATATGTCGATGTTTTCTCTCTACAGTTCCATTTTAGGAGTAAGCATAGGGGCAGGTTATATGATGAACAATTCCTTTTTCTGATAAATATTTTTGGAAGACTCTAAACTCACCTCCCCAGTCAGTTTGCAGAGACTTGATTGTTGTATCAAGTTGTTTTTCTACAAATTTTTGAAAAATGAGGAAAGTGGAAAAAGCATTAGATTTTGCTTTCAAAGGAAATATCCAAGTGTATTTTGTGTAAGCATCGACAAAACTAAGATAGTATTTGTTTCCATTTGTAGACAACAATGGTGCAGGACTGCATAAGTCAGAATAAAGCAATTGCAATGGTTTAGTATAAACAGTAATGGATGGAAAATAAGGTAAGGAATGTGCTTTTCCTTTCATACAAGTGGAACAAAGACTAGAACTCTTTTAAGAGCAATTAAGATTACATGACTTCATAACTTTGCTAACAACTTGTGCATTTGAATGTCCTAGTCTATGGTGCCACAAGTCAAAAGGAGTACAAGTATTATTTAAAGAGGAAACTAAAACCCGAGGTGAGGTCTGAATTTGCAGTTGTGATTGTTTAAGATCAGATGTAGAGATACTGGGGTTGTGAAGCTTGAGATAATTGAAATAATATAAACCCCCACTATTGAGTTGTTCCTTCAAAATGACCCAGTTGGTACCTTGACATCTCACAAGACACTTGTTAGGATGAAATTCAAAATACACACAATTATCACTAGCAAACTTTCATACACTGATAAGCTTACACGTAATTTAAGGAACATGAAGCAAATGATTTAAACAAAGAGTATGTTGAGTGGAAGAAGGAGATTGAAAAACAATATTCCCAATATGTTTGATAACTAAGCCCTTACCATTGCCTACATACACCTGATTTGGTCCAGTATACTCATTTTTCTGCATTAGATTGCTGCTACTTGGAGTGATATGGTTGGAAGCCCCTGAATCCAGGTACAATGCAGTGTCACACAAGGTTTCGGGTTCAGAGTACAACACTGCATAATTTGCTGTAAGTCTGCGCTGAGAAAATGGTGCAACAAATGGGGTCCCCTGGAAGTCCCCTGGAAGTTGTGATCAAAGCGATGGTAACAATTCAGCACCACATGTCCAGGTTTGTTGCAAAGTTGGCACACCACGAAGCGTTCTCCAATCCTTTGTGAACGCCCTCTTCCCCTACCATATAATCTGCCACCTCGACCCTGAAAGTTAGCTCTATAGTTTCTGGGGAAAGTTTGATGCGAACTCTTATTAATATTGCTTGATTTATCCTTCTGTTTAGTACTAGTCACATGAACTGTAACTTCTTCAGAAACATTAGCAGCTTTTAGGTTTTTTTCAAACCTAACCTCTTGAGAAATTAACAGATCTTCAATTTCACTAACAGTATAAGGTTCCAAACGTGAATTCACTTAACAAATAAAGGGATTATACTCCTCTCCTAGTCCTTCAAAAATAAACTCTATGTGTTCAGCAGCAGAAACATAATTACCAATAGAGATGAGAGCATCAACCAATGACTTTATCTGAAGTAAATAATCATTCATAGTTTTATCACCTTTCTTTGTATTTCTCAGTTCTATCTTAAATTGTCTTATTTTTGCATGGGTTTGTGAGGCAAAGAACTCCTGCACACGTTCCCATACATGAAACACCTTATCACAGCCTACAACTCTGGTTAGCATGGATTCAGTCATAGTAGATAGGAGCCAAGACACAAGGAGCTGATCTTGCTTCTTCTAAGATTTGTATTGAGTGCTAGCTTTGCCTAATGCTTCTTTTGCAAGAGACTCAAATTTATGTGGCCACGCATCTATACCTTCAATAAATTTCTCTAATTCATGGCCATATATTGCAGACATAAACTGTTGCTTCCAAATAAGAAAATTCTTGTTAAGATATAGTAGCTTAATTATAGGGATTTATTATATTGTCAGTAAATATGCTTCATTATAGGGATTGTTTAGTTGATTGTATAGTTTGATTGTAGGGATTGTATAGCTTGATTGTAGGGATTATTTTTATGATTCCCATGTATATATATCCGTTGCCTATGAATGAAATAGATAAGAGAAATTCTCTGAAATTACATGGTATCAGAGCCTGGTTTGCGTTCTTGGTACAGCTTGTGTGTGCGTGAGAAGAGCCCAACCCTCTACGGTGGTTGTTGGTTCTCACCACCCCCCAACAACGTTCAGACTTCACCGGCCGGCGGACCCCGAGAGTCAGGAAGCCATCGGCGGCGTGTGTGACCTCCACGCGCCACTCGTTCTTTCTGCCAGCGGATCCATGCGCCGGCACGTGAGGGCGCGTCCGACGTCGTCTTCCTCTCCGTTTTGTTTCATCGGCATTTTCGTTCATTTTCCGGCGACTTCCTGTCCTTTTCGGCGTTTTCCCTGCTGTTTGACTTTCTGGTTTGGTTTGGTTCTCTTTGGTTTACTGTTCTAGGCTGAATCCATTTATTTCGGTTGTGTTTGTGTGCTGTGTACTTTTCCCACCTATGGCAGACAGTAAAACTACAGTTATGGCTGAGGTAGTCCTTGTGATGACGAAGATTACCGAGCACAAACTCAATGGCTCCAACTATTTAGATTGGAGTAAAACCGTTCGCGTGTATTTGAGGAGTATTGAGAAGGATGATCATCTCATCTCTAATCCCCCTAGTGACGACACTCAAAAAGCGTGGTTGCGTGATGATGCGAGACTATTCTTGCAAATTTGGAACTCTATTGACATAGAGGTACTCGGTTTGATTAACCATTGTGAATTTGTGAAAGAATTAATGGAATATTTGGATTTTTTGTATTCTGGACGAGGAAACATATCCCGCATCTACGAGGTATGTAAGTCATTTTATCGAGGAGAGCAGCAAGACAAGTCTCTTACTGCTTATTTCATGGAATTTAAGCAAACCTATAAAGAACTAAATATGCTTCTCCCTTTTAGTTCTAATATTAAGGTTCAGCAAGCTCAAAGAGAGAAAATGGCAGTTATGAGTTTCCTGACAGGTCTGCGCCCAGATTTAGAAGCGGTCAAATCTCAAATTCTCTCAGCATATGAAATTTCTCCTTTGCAAGAAGTTTTTGCTAGAGTTCTTCGTACAGAAAACTCACAACCTTCTCAAATCACTACTAATAATAGCAGTGCTCTTGTTAGTCGTGGTGGATCTCGAGGTGGCTCACGGGGAGGATCGCACAATCGTAACAAGAATATAGAACATCGGAGTCAGGAGTCTGGTGAAGTTGAGTACTATTACTGTCATGAGCTGGGGCATACAAAATGCACTTGCAAGAAACTTCTCAACAAGAATTAGACAGGACGATCTGCCCATGTTGCCTCATCTGCTGATAAGACTATTATGGTTTCTGCTGATGACTTCGCCAAGTTCACTCAATATCAAGAATCACTTAAAACTTCTACTCCCACTGCTGCCTTCGCTGATACAGGTAAATCCCCCACATGTCTTATCTCTTCATCATCCAGCTGGGTTATAGATTCTGGTGCTTCAGACCATATGACAGGTAATCCTAGTCTTTTCTCTACTTTTGATACTCATGTCCATTCGTCTCATGTGACTATAGCTGATGGCTCTACACCCTGTGTCCTTAGTTCTGGCACCATTAACCTGACCCCATCTTTATCTCTACCTTCAGTGCTGAGTTTACCTAATTTTTCATTTAATCTGATTTCTGTTAGTAAACTCACTCGTGCCCTAAATTGTAGTGTCTCATTCTTTCCTACTTATTGTATTTTTCAGGATCTTATGACGAAGCAGATTATTGGTAGCAGGCATGAGTCTGGCGGCCTCTACACTCTTGATACTAAGACACCAAGATCTTTGGCATGTTCTAGTTCGCTTTCTCCTTTTGATTTGCACTGTCGGATGGGTCATCCGTCTCTCCCAGTTCTCAATCAGCTCTATCCCCAATTTCGACATTTATCATCTTTACCTTGTGAGTCTTGTCAGTTTGCCAAATACCATCGTGTTTCCTTAGGGTCTCGAGTTAATAAACGGGCTATGTCCCTTTTTGAATAGTTCATTCTGATGTTTGGGGTCCTTATCCTATTGTGGCCAAGGCAGGTTTTAAGTATTTTGTTACCTTTGTTGATGATTACTCTCGTGTTACCTGGTTATATTTAATGAAAAGTCGCTCTGAAGTTTTTTCACATTTTTTTGCTTTCTATGCTGAAATCAAAACACGATTTAATATTTCTGTTCAAACCTTGAGGAGTGACAATGCTAAAGAGTATCTCTCTGAGACTTTCCAGTCTTACATGATTCAACGTGGTATCTTGCATCAATCCTCGTGTGTTGACACACCTGCCCAAAATGGAGTTGCTGAACGTAAGAATAGACATTTACTTGAAGTTGCTCGAGCTCTTTTGTTTCAAATGCATGTTCCTAAACCTTTTTGGGCTGATGCTGTCTCCACAGCTTGTTTTTTGATTAACCGCATGCCATCTTCTGTTCTTGGGGGAGAGATTCCATATTCTGTTTTGTTCCCATCCACAGCTGTGTTTCCTATTGAGCTTCGTATCTTTGGCAGCACTTGTTTTGTCAGGGACACCAGACCCCAGGTCACAATCTTAAATGTGTCTTCCTTGGTTATTCTCGTCTCCAAAAGGGATACAGGTGTCTCTCTCCTACTCTTCAGCGTTATCTTGTTTCTGTTGATGTTACCTTCCAAGAAGACATTCCGTTCTTTTCTACTTCTTCTTCTTCTCATGTTCCGAGGGAAGATGATGATCTGCTCATCTACGCTGTTCCTTTTTCTCAGCCATCCACAGGTACTCCTACACCTTCTTTGGCACCCACTCGGCCACCAATTGTTCATGTCTACACTCGACGTCCATTGCCTGCAGGTTCATATTCATGCCCTCCACCTTCTGTTTCGTCGCCGGATCCTGATTTTGCTTCTCCGGACCTCCCTATTGCCCTTCGCAAAGGTAAACGTCTTTGTACTTATCCTATTGCCTCAGTTGTTTCTTATGATCATTTATCCTCTACCTCTTGCTCTTTTTTGGCCAACCTTGACTCTGTGTCCATTCCTAAGACTGTCCATGAAGCTTTGGCCCATCCTGGGTGGCGTGATGCTATGATAGAAGAGATAAATTGTAATACCCGTTAATTTCAGAATATAATTCGCTTAAGAGTATTTTAGAATTCTACAACGTTACTTTAGTTATTGATTTTGGTCATTTTTAATTTTCATATTTAATTGTTTTCTTTGAATATTATTTATGAAAATTGAGTTAAATGACTGGACTAAATATTTGCACAATGAGGGATATATTCTAAGAATGGTGAAATTCATGGAAAAGTGGTTTCAGAATGGTCAATTAATCCATTTATTGTAAATTGACTGGATGGGTTTGGATGTTGGGTTATGGATACCCATGGGTTATTGAATAGCCCATTAGAAATATTTAATATAAAGTTTCAATAGTAACCCTCATTTTTTCACTCAGCCGAAGGAAGCAGAAAAGATTTCTCTCTCAGTTCTTCATTTTCTTCTCAAATCATTTCCTTGATCTTCAGAATTTCTGATTATTTGTTCGGTTCAAAAGCTTTGTAAGGATCAAAGGTAAGCTTTAATCCGATTATTTTCCTTAAATTTCAGTTTATATACAAGATCAGAGGAGGTTTTGTTCTTGAAGATTTTGATGATAATTCATGAATCTCAGTTGTTTTAGAAGTTATATTTGAGTTATAATCGGTTAAAAGAGTTGAGATTCTGGTTTTGAATCAAAAGAAAGGAAATGATGAATTTTTTTTGAAAGATTTTCTGCAAAATTCGAAGTACTGTAGCAACTGAAAATCTGAAATTTTTCTTTGAGTTACTGTAGCGACCAGAAATTTCGGGAAAAAAATATGGAAAATTTTCTTCGGGTACTGTAGCAGTACTGTAGTGTCGGCAGTCAACGGTACTGTAGCAGTCAACGTTACTGTAGCGAACCGGCACTGTAGCGAACCGACACTGTAGCAAACCGTTACTGTAGCAAACCGTACTGTAGCAACCCGTTACTGTAGCAGTCAGAAAATTTTACGTATTTTCGTGATTTTGTTTCCTTTCTTATGATTCTTTGTAATATATTTTACTAGGAAATTTTCCTACACAAATTCTAGTGTGGAACAAGGTAAACTTGGACAAAAATCAAGGTGAGTGAATAACCTTGCTCAGCTAATTTGATATTACTAGTCAAAGTACAATATAAGTCCCATTTACAATATTATTTGGATAATAAGCAATTAATTTTTCATATGGGAGTATATGATGATCAGTAGAAATAAGAGTATGAAGAAATTATTTATCTCATGACAATTGTACTATGTGATGAATTCTCACTATTTTATTAATGAGTAAAGATCTACGGGATCTAATACACGAGTTTGAAAGGGTTAAAGTCCCATACTACTCAGTGCATATCTATGAAACCTATACACGAGTTGAAAGGGTTAAAGTCCCATACTACTCGGCGTATACCTATGAGATCTTATTCACGAGTTTGAAAGGGTTAGAGTCCCATACTACTCGGTGTATATTTATGAAATCTTATTCATGAGTTTGAAAGGGTTAGAGTCCCATACTACTCGATGTATAAGATAATTAATTATATGAGTAAATGTGGTATTTGTACTTTTGATATTTTATATAGTACAGTTATTTACTTACTGAGTTTTTAAATAAACTCACACTCCCTATGATTATTTTTTTTCAGATACAGAAAATAAAGAACAAGAGTATCCGTTTGAAGATTAGAAGCCCCTTGGGTTTATTCTCTATTTCTGTCTGGTGGGACACCAGTACTTATTAATGTGGATATTAGAAAAGCTCTGTATTTTCTATAGGTCTCCTAGGCTTGCGATGAGATAGAAATATCAGACTTTGTATGTCTATATTTGCTTATCAGATGAATATAATTCTGTAGTGTGGAATGAATGATTAAGGTTGAATGTAAAACCTTACAGAATATATATATATAACGTATGTTTGAGAATTATATCAAATGAGTAGTATCTTTTCACATGCTCAATTTTTGGGATGTGACAAATTTGGTATCAGAGGAAAGGTTTTATAGGTCCCCTATAGAGTACAGAGCAAAGTGATCTTTGTGGGCCCTTCCCTATTGTCGTGAGCCGCGGCATGACCATAGGATTAGGTTCCATAAAAGACCTTGTAGAGTATAACGTCATTTTATAGATAACTTCTCAGTGGGGCTAGTAAGTGATATTTTGTTTATGTCTGAAAATTGTTTGTTATGTGTGTAGATATGTGACAGATCAATGTCAGAAGGATCTTCTAATAATAATGAGCATATGGGTCCAAGGAGGGCCATAAATCCACCAGTACATGTGCAAGATGATCCTAACCATGGTGATAGTTTACATGCTCAAAGTACTGAGGGTGCATCTAGTGAGCAAGCAAGAAGAGTCGAACCTGATGCTCACGTCGGTAATGCAACTATTGCACATGTGATTCATTTGATGAATGAACGATTTGATCGATTTGAGGCTGAAATGAGAGGTCGAGCTGCACAAGCTAACCTGCCAGTGGATCCTCCTATTGTTAAAGCTGAAAATGTACCACCAGTTCCGTTAGCGGGAGGAGTTAATGTAAGAGAGGTAAGAATGTCTGAATTCCAGAAAATGAGGCCTCCTACTTTTTCAGGGGAAGATCCCAAAGAGGACCCACAATGTTTCCTTGAAGATTGTGAAGCAATCTGTGATGCTATAGGGTGTTCTCCTACTCAAAAGGTAGAATTCACTTCCTTTCAGTTAAAAGGTAGGGCTGGTAAATGGTGGAGGAACTGGAAGAAAGCTAGAATTCAAGGCGCACCGCCAGTTATGTGGACAGAATTTTACAGATTGGTTATGGATGAATTTCTTCCGGCAAGTGAACGATCATCCAGGGCCAGAGATTTTCTGTATCTACGGCAGGGAACCATGACTGTTGATGAATATTCAGCTCAGTTTGTTAAATTATCTGAATATGCCCCTGAAATCATTCCTTCTGAAAGGAAGAAAATAGAAAAGTTTGTGGAAGGGCTTCGTGATGCCTTATATGATCAAGTGGGTTCTAATATGAACGATTACTCTTCGTACTCAGAGGCTGTTGATGTGGCCCGAAGAATGGAAAAGAGGTCAAAGAATAAAGAAGAATATCGTCAAAAGAAGAAAGCTAGATATAGAAGATCTTTTGATCAAGGGGAAGACTCAGGAACTTTGAAACCCTTTACTGCGTCACAAAATGCTCCAGCCACTCCTACTAAGTCAACTTATTCTACAGCCAGTGTGGCTAAGCCTCGTTCAGAGAGCAGGGGTGGTTTTAGCTCTTCTAGTAGAGGAGGTACTCAAGGTAGAAGGGAAAAACCTCAATGTCCTGAATGTGGAAAGTTTCACTTCGGAGAATGCAGGTTAAACACTGTTGGTACAGGCTGTTTTCACTGTGGACAAAAAGGACATTTTATAAGGGAGTGCCCTCAGCTCATGACAAGACCAGGTCAAGGGTCTACTTTGCCACCTCGACCACAATCTATTACTCAAACACCAACCCCTTCAATAGGGGGTAGTATGGGAAGAGGTTCTGGAAGAGGCCAAGGTGACCGTGGAAAACAAGCTGCTGGCAGAGGAAATGCAAGAGTATATGCTCTAACCCGACAGGATGCTCAAACATCCAATGCTGTAGTTACAGGTATATTATCTGTTAATACTTTTGCTGCACGTATTTTGTTTGACCCCGGTTCTACTCACTCATATGTGTCGCCCCTATTTGCCAAGAGATTTGCATTTGATTCGATTATTCTTAAAGAACCATTCTTGGTTTCCACACCGATGAGAGAGACTTTGATGGTTAAAACATGTTATCGTTCTTGTAAAATAATCGTTGGAGGCATGGAAACTGAGATAGATCTTATGGTTCTCAATATGTTAGATTTTGATGTGATTTTAGGGATGGATTGGTTATCTTCTTGTCATGCTACTATAAATTGTCGTGATAAAGTTATTTCCTTTAATATGCCGGGGAGGAGTAATTTTGTGTTTCAAGGAGATCGAGGTGATGTACCTTGCAACATGATATCTATGTTAAGTGCCCAGCGTATGTTGCGAAAGGGATGTCAGGGATTTCTAGCTTTTATCAAAGATTTAGAAAAGAAAGAACAGAAGTTAGAAGACATTCATGTGGTTAATGAATTCCCAGATGTGTTCCCAGAAGATTTACCTGGATTACCGCCAGAAAGAGATATTGAGTTCAGTATTGATTTGGTCCCAGACACAAGACCAATTTCTATTCCACCTTATCATATGGCTCCTGTTGAGCTAAAAGAACTCAAAGAACAATTGGAAGATTTGTTAAACAAAGGGTTCATTCGCCCAAGTTTTTCACCTTGGGGTGCTCCTGTTCTTTTTGTGAAAAAGAAAGATGGTTCTATGAGATTATGTATAGATTATCGTCAGCTGAATAAAGTCACAGTGAAGAATAAGTATCCTTTACCAAGGATAGATGATTTGTTTGATCAGCTTCAAGGAGCAAAATACTTCTCAAAGATTGATCTAAGGTCTGGATATCATCAGTTACGAATTAAGAGTGATGATATACCTAAGACTGCTTTTCGTACACGGTATGGACATTATGAGTTTCTTGTGATGTCTTTTGGGTTGACAAATGCACCAGCAGCATTTATGGATTTAATGAACAGAGTGTTCAAATCATTCCTTGATAAGTTTGTAATTGTGTTTATTGATGATATTTTGGTATATTCAAAGAGTCATGAAAAACATACTGAACATTTGAGAATAGTACTTCAGACTTTGAGAGAGCATCAGTTGTACGCAAAGCTCTCAAAATGTGAATTCTGGATGAGTCATGTAACATTTTTGGGACATGTTATTTCCCAAGAAGGTATTCATGTAGATCCAAGTAAAATTGAAGCAGTTAAACAGTGGCCTAGACCAACAACTGTGTCTGAAGTACGTAGTTTTCTTGGCTTAGCAGGGTATTACCGTCGCTTTGTCAAAGATTTCTCTAAGACGGCTCTCCCATTAAATAAGTTAACCCGAAAGAATGTTAAATACATTTGGGATGATTCATGTGAGCAAAGTTTCACCCAATTGAAAGAGTGTTTAACTTCTGCACCAGTCTTAATCCTACCATCAGGACCAGGGGGTTACTCTGTATTCTGTGATGCCTCAAAGATAGGCTTAGGATGTGTGTTGATGCAACATGGTAAAGTCATAGCTTATGGCTCACGTCAGCTTAAAAAGCATGAATTGAATTACCCCACTCATGATTTGGAAATGGCAGCTGTAGTGTTTGCCCTAAAGATATGGAGACATTACTTGTATGGGGAAACTTGTAAAATTTTTACAGATCACAAAAGCCTTAAGTACATTTTTGAGCAGAGAGATCTCAATCTAAGGCAACGAAGGTGGATGGAACTTCTGAAAGATTATGATTGTACCATCCTTTACCATCTAGGTAAAGCAAATGTAGTGGCTGATGCTCTAAGTCGAAAGTCTATGGGAAGTTTAGCTCACATTGCCACTATAAGGAGGTCTCTAATACATGAACTACAAGAGTTGGAAGCTGATGGAGTATTCTTCGAGATCACTGAGTCAGGTACATTTCTGGCTCATTTAACAGTTAGATCATCCCTTGTAGAAAAAGTAAAAGCAACTTTAGAAAATGACATTGATATGGTCAAAATCAGAGATAAGGCAAGGCAAGGTCTAGCACCAAGTTTCTTGGTAGATGAAGAAGGAGTCTTATGGTTTAATGGGAGACTCTGTGTCCCCAACATTGAATCTTTGAAACATGAAATCTTAATGGAAGCTCATGGTTCGCCCTACGTTGTACATCCTGGTGCTGTGAAAATGTATCAGGACTTGAAACAAGTTTACTGGTGGGAGGGCATGAAGCGAGACGTGACTGACTTTGTAGCTCGATGTTTGACTTGTCAGCAAGTTAAAGCTGAACATCGACGACCATCTGGATTGATGCAAAAACTAGATATTCCCGAATGGAAGTGGGAAAGGATCACTATAGATTTTGTAGTAGGTTTACCTCGGTCAACAAAAGGAAATGACTCAATATGGGTCATAGTGGATCGACTTACTAAGTCAGCACATTTTCTTCCTGTTCATACCACTTTCAGTGTAGCAAAACTTGCTCGAATTTATGTTAAAGAAATAGTGAAACTTCATGGTGTACCAATATCCATTATATCAGACCGAGGACCTCAGTTTACTTCTCGGTTCTGGAAAGTCTTTCAAGAGGCTTTGGGTACCAAAGTGAATCTTAGCACAGCATTCCATCCTCAGACTGATGGACAGTCCGAAAGGACAATTCAGACTTTAGAGGATATGCTAAGAGCTTGTGTGATGGATTTCAGTGGAAGTTGGGAAGATCATTTGTCTCTTATTGAATTTGCTTATAATAACAGTTACCAAGCCAGTATTCAGATGGCACCTTTTGAGGCTTTGTATGGGAGACGGTGTCGATCTCCTATAGGTTGGTTTGAACTTGGTGAAACCAAAATAGTTGGACCTGAGATGATACAGGAAGATATAAATAAAGTTAAACTGATCAGAGAGAAGTTGTTAACTGCTCAGAGTAGACAGAAGTCTTATGCGGACAACCGACGACGTGACCTTGAATTTGCAATAGGTGATATGGTTTTCTTACGAATCTCACCTATGAAAGGAGTAATGAGATTCGGGAAGAAAGGCAAGCTTAGTCCGAGGTATGTTGGCCCATATGAGGTTGTAGACAGAGTGGGTAATGTGGCATATCGCCTAGACCTACCTTCCAACCTAGAGGGAGTTCATCTAATATTTCATGTGTCCATGCTACGGAAGTATCTTCCTGATCCTTCTCATGTCATTCAACCCCAAGAAGTTCATTTTGATGAAACTCTCACCTACGAAGAGGTACCAGTAGCTATCCTTGATAGAAAAGTCAAGAAATTGCGTACCAAAGAAATTCCTACTGTCAAGGTTCTTTGGAGAAATCATTCTCGCGAGGAAGCTACGTGGGAGGCAGAAGATGAGATGTGGAAAAACTATCCACATTTATTTGAAACTTGAGGTACGATTTTAATTCGGAGGACCGAATTCTTTTAAGGGGGGTAGAATGTAATACCCGTTAATTTCAGAATATAATTCGCTTAAGAGTATTTTAGAATTCTACAACGTTACTTTAGTTATTGATTTTGGTTATTTTTAATTTTCATATTTAATTGTTCTATTTGAATATTATTTATGAAAATTGAGTTAAATGACTGGACTAAATATTTGCACAATGAGGGATATATTCTAAGAATGGTGAAATTCATGGAAAAGTGGTTTCAGAATGGTCAATTAATCCATTTATTGTAAATTGACTGGATGGGTTTGGATGTTGGGTTATGGATACCCATGGGTTATTGAATAACCCATTAGAAATATTTAATATAAAGTTTCAATAGTAACCCTCATTTTTTCACTCAGCCGAAGGAAGCAGAAAAGATTTCTCTCTCAGTTCTTCATTTTCTTCTCAAATCATTTCCTTGATCTTCAGAATTTCTGATTATTTGTTCGGTTCAAAAGCTTTGTAAGGATCAAAGGTAAGCTTTAATCCGATTATTTTCCTTAAATTTCAGTTTATATACAAGATCAGAGGAGGTTTTGTTCTTGAAGATTTTGATGATAATTCATGAATCTCAGTTGTTTTAGAAGTTATATTTGAGTTATAATCGGTTAAAAGAGTTGAGATTCTGGTTTTGAATCAAAAGAAAGGAAAGGATGAATTTTTTTTGAAAGATTTTCTGCAAAATTCGAAGTACTGTAGCAACTGAAAATCTGAAATTTTTCTTCGAGTTACTGTAGCGACCAGAAATTTCGGGAAAAAAATCTGGAAAATTTTCTTCGGGTACTGTAGCAGTACTGTAGTGTCGGCAGTCAACGGTACTGTAGCAGTCAACGTTACTGTAGCGAACCGGCACTGTAGCGAACCGACACTGTAGCAAACCGTTACTGTAGCAGTCAGAAAATTTTACGTATTTTCGTGATTTTGTTTCCTTTCTTATGATTCCTTGTAATATATTTTACTAGGAAATTTTCCTACACAAATTCTAGTGTGGAACAAGGTAAACTTGGACAAAAATCAAGGTGAGTGAATAACCTTGCTCAGCTAATTTGATATTACTAGTCAAAGTACAATATAAGTCCCATTTACAATATTATTTGGATAATAAGCAATTAATTTTTCATATGGGAGTATATGATGATCAGTAGAAATAAGAGTATGAAGAAATTATTTATCTCATGACAATTGTACTATGTGATGAATTCTCACTATTTTATTAATGAGTAAAGATCTACGGGATCTAATACACGAGTTTGAAAGGGTTAAAGTCCCATACTACTCAGTGCATATCTATGAAACCTATACACGAGTTGAAAGGGTTAAAGTCCCATACTACTCGGCGTATACCTATGAGATCTTATTCACGAGTTTGAAAGGGTTAGAGTCCCATACTACTCGGTGTATATTTATGAAATCTTATTCATGAGTTTGAAAGGGTTAGAGTCCCATACTACTCGATGTATAAGATAATTAATTATATGAGTAAATGTGGTATTTGTACTTTTGATATTTTATATAGTACAGTTATTTACTTACTGAGTTTTTAAATAAACTCACACTCCCTATGATTATTTTTTTTCAGATACAGAAAATAAAGAACAAGAGTATCCGTTTGAAGATTAGAAGCCCCTTGGGTTTATTCTCTATTTTTGTCTGGTGGGACACCAGTACTTATTAATGTGGATATTAGAAAAGCTCTGTATTTTCTATAGGTCTCCTAGGCTTGCGATGAGATAGAAATATCAGACTTTGTATGTCTATATTTACTTATCAGATGAATATAATTCTGTAGTGTGGAATGATTGATTAAGGTTGAATGTAAAACCTTACAGAATATATATATATAACGTATGTTTGAGAATTATATCAAATGAGTAGTATCTTTTCACATGCTCAATTTTTGGGATGTGACAAAATGCACTGGACTATAACAATACTTGGACATTAATGGATTTAGCTGCTGGGAAGAAAGCTATTAGGTGCAAATGGGTATTCACAATTAAAGTCAACCCTGATGGGTTTGTGGCTCGGTTGAAGGCTCGTCTTATTGCGAAAGGATATGCTCAGACTTATGGTGCTGATTATTCAGATACTTTTTTCCAGTTGCCAAACTTACCTCAGTTCGTTTGTTGATCTCCTTGGCTGCCACTCATAACTGGCAACTACACCAGTTGGATATTAAAAATGCTTTTCTTCATGATACTCTTCAAGAAGAGGTCTATATGGAGCAACCACCTGGGTTTGTTGCTCAGGGGGAGTATGGGAAAGTATGTCGACTTCAGAAATCGCTATATGGTCTGAAGCAGAGCCCTCGTGCATGGTTTGGCAAGTTTAGCCAAGTTGTTTTGGAATATGGAATGAAGAAAAGCAAGTCTGATCACACGGTATTTTATAGGTAGTCTAAGGATGGTATCATTCTTCTTGTGGTATACGTTGATGATATTGTGATAACTGGGAGTGACAGTTTTGGTATCTCTGGCCTTAAAACTTTCTTGCAGTCACAGTTTCAGACAAAGGATTTGGGACCTTTGAAATATTTCTTAGGGGTTGAAGTTTTGAGAAATAAGAAGGGGGTCTTCTTGTCCCAAAGAAAGTATGTTCTTGACTTATTGACAGAAACAGGAAAGATGGGGGCTAAGCCATCAAGTACCCCTATGACTCCTAACATACAGCTTGCAAAGGATGACAGTGAGCCATTTCATGATCCTGAAAGGTATAGGAGACTTGTGGGGAAATTGAATTATCTGACTGTGACTCGCCCCGATATTGCATATTCAGTTATTGTGGTCAGTCTCTTTATGTCCTCCCCGACTGTCAACCATTGGGCACTCCTAAAACAAATTATTTGCTATTTAAAAGGAGCCCCAGGACGTGGATTATTTTATGGGTATCATGGACACACTAAGATTGAAGTTTATTCTGACGCAGATTATGCAGGGTGTAAAGATGATAGGAGGTCTACTACTGGTTATTGTGTCTTTGTAGGAGGGAATCTAGTTTCATGGAAGAGCAAGAAGCAAAATATTGTTTCTCGATCAACTGCAGAATCAGAATACAGAGCTATGGCAAACTCAGTATGTGAAATTGTATGGATATACCAACTATTGAAAGAAGTTGGCTTCGAGACCCCATTACCAGCAACATTATGGTGTGACAACCAAGCTGCTCTTCACATTGCTTCTAATCCCGTGTTTCATGAACGAACTAAACATATTGAGATCGATTGTCACTTCATTCGTGAAAAGATTTAAGATCATTTCATTACTCCAGGATATGTTAGAACTGAAGACCAGTTGGGAGATATTTTCACTAAGGCCTTAAATGGAGCTCGCATAAATTACATTTGTAACAAGCTGGGCATGATTAACATCTATGATCCAGCTTGAGGGGGAGTGTTAAGATATAGTAGCTTAATTATAGGGATTTATTATATTGTCAGTAAATATGCTTCATTATAGGGATTGTTTAGTTGATTGTATAGCTTGATTGTAGGGATTATTTTTATGATTCCCATGTATATATATCTGTTGCCTATGAATGAAATAGATAAGAGAAATTCTCTGAAATTACAATTCTTATCATTAAGTTTAATAGAACTAGGTTGATTGAAAGAAATAACTGATGATGATTTACTAACGATAGGTAAAGAACTTGAACTAAGGGAAGGGGACTGTGAATCCATGGCTGCAAGCCTATTGCTCTGAGACCATGAAAGATTGTTCTGAATCCTTTCGTATTAATTACTAAAGCCAATACAGAGTAATATATACATCCTTACTATATTAACAAACTATACAGCTCAACAAGAATATTGCGTAGCCAGAGAAGAAGAGCAAAAGCACGTCCTGACCTCCTAACAGAATACAATCCAACTGTACAACAAATATCTAAAATTACAAAGAATATTAGAATTAATAATACATATTAGAAAACATATACTGCAGAATTTTATTCTCTACGATCAACAAACAATACACCTACTTAAAGAACCTTGTATCAAATAAGGTGTTTTTCCTAGCCAACAGAACTATAACAAAAGAAGGTAAATTTATCCGGCACTGTTTATTTTTCTCAATTATTTGAATTATATTAAAAAATGAAAAGGTAAGCATAGCCTAGAAAAGAAAAAAGTTCAGAGCCTTTCCCCTCGATGGTTATAACTTTCCACTTGATCAGATGGTACTAATTCCAAATTTAGACAATAACATGATGCCTCCTTGCCATGTGTTGTCCACTTTGTCAATGGCTACTCAAATTTCTCTACTAAATATTGCAGAAAATATACATACACACACACCCCTCCAACCACACACATATACAAAAAATGAGAAATATCAATAATAGTTATAAAGTTTAATAAGGTAAAACTTATTGATGCAAAAATAGGGGGTTGGAGAAATTGATTAGGCTTCAAGTTCGCGACTAAGTTTAATAAAAACTCTTTAATCTGCAGCAATGTCATGTTACTAAACATTTCCATCCGGGGAAGAACATAATAAGAAAAAAAAATATTTAAGGGCAATTTAAAATAAGTATATATGATGCTCTATATTGCCTATTAATTAGAGCACAAGGTTATCAAATAACACAACGCAGTATAAATTTTTTTACACAATATATACATAAAGATGAATGGATTACGTATCAGGATGAAAGACCAGCAGATCAAAAACGTTTCCATCAGCTATTAGTGCATGACAAAATAGTTAGGTTTCATTTAATCAACACTGGTGCCAAGTCGAGCATCTTTAGATTATGGGAGATAAACTTAATAAAATCACATAATGCACCTATAATAATCTTTGTTGTTGGCTTGGAGATATTGAAACTACTCTTCCTCTTCATTCCCTCCCATTTCCAGATAACAAACAATTCAATGTTCGATTTATATATCATCAAATCATGTAAATAGAGGAAAACAACAATATAGTTAGAGACAGATCAATAGGTATATATAGTCCTTTTCACCTTCCATTTATTTGCATTTGAGTCTGTTGTGGACCTTGTGATGCCCTCCTGAGTAAGCAATTGAACTTGTTCAGATGCGCCACCATCCTTCAGGGGAACTCTTTCTGGGAAGACTTGGATTAGTTTCGTGAAACATGCCTTCTAGAAGAAGAGCTAGCATCTTAAATATATATGTGTATAGGATGATTGCATCGACTTAAGACAAATCAAAATTAATAAATTCTAACAAGTATGTAGGCTTTAGTTTTAATCAGAGTAAAATTTCTAGCACCAATATAAAACTCCAAAATATAGAAACCTAATGCATTTTAAACTTTTTAAGAAGTGAAAGAATTTTAAATTAAAAAACAAACCACTAAAACAAGATGCGGTGGTCAACATGATATCTAAAACTTACCCATTGGCCAACTGATATATAGGCAGTTCCATCCTTGCTACATTTCTTTAAGTCACCAAAAGGATTGGAGTAGTCTCTACATACAGGACAAGGGGCACATTCCCAGTATTCCCTGTAGAGTGATAGAATGCAAGTATAGAGGAAAACAAAAATCAAGAGAAAAACCAACAATATGTTATTGAACTAGAGATACGAATATCCTAAACCAGAGCCTCAGCTCCTACAGGTAACAGCTAGCATGATTTCTGCTTACTTTCTTTCTATCACTACATTCTCCGTATACTATTGTACTCTCTCTCATCTCTGACACATCACCCTACTCTTGACACCAGCTATAACAAACTAATACACAACGTAACAGAATTATAAAACCATAATTACCCTTTTACCTTCTTCCTAGAATACAACTTCCATGTTGTTAGCCTATCTAATAGCACATCTCTCTATTAATCCATCGGTCCATATCAACACCTTCTCCCATAGCAACAACCTTGTTGCTGGAATAGTACTTCATCCTCCCAAGTAGCATCTTTAGCTGTCATCCCTTTCCACTGTATAAGCAGATCTCTGTTGGTTTGTCCATCTTTAGTTTCATTCTACCATGCTAAGATCTTGTCAGGAGTAACAATTGGAGCAGCCTCATCACTTAGTTCCATGGTAAGTCAAGAGAAACATGATAATTTCTAGCAGCCCTTATAAGCTGGGAAATATGAAAAACTAGATGTATTCGAGACGATTATGGAAGTTTCAATTTTTAAGAGACTTCCCCATTTTTTTAGTATTTGGTAGGGTCCAAAAAATCTAAGGGCTAATTTTTGATGGATTCGTTTGACCACCAAATGTTGTTTATGTGGTCATAAACGAAGGAATACCCACTCCCATACTTCAAAGTGCATATCCTTCCTCTTCTTGTCCCCGTATAGCTTCATTTGTTGTTATGCTGGGTGAATATTGTACTTAAGTTGGCAAAGGGCTTCGTCTCTATCCTTCAATTCTCTTTCCACTGCATCCACTCTCGTTCTCCATCTATGTAATAGGTCAAATTAGGTGGCAGAAGCCCATAAACTGCTTCAAAAGGGATAGTACCCATAGATATATGGAATGTGGTGTTATACCACAATTTTGCCCAAGGGATCCAATGTGACCATATACGAGGTTGCTTGGATCCAAAACACCATAAATAAGTCTCCAAACATCAATTCACGACCTCTGTTTGTTCATCCATTTGAGGATGGTAAGAGGAAGACATTTTCTCCATTAGCTTTAATTTGCAATCCTTTAGCATGATTTATATATGTTTTTATTAAGTATCCTTGTTGTACTTTAGATTCCTTAGTATTTTATTTATTTTACCTTTCTTATTTCTTTTTTGTGATTTTTGTTGTGTCTTATGTAGGTACAAAATTGGAAGGAAACAAATGAAGATTGAAGATAAGTAGATGCAAAATAAAGCTGGTGCCCAAGGCACCATTCTTGGTGTCAAGACCATTCTTCTTGGGTATGCTGGCGCACCGACGCTTGAAGGTTCTTGTCTAGTGCCCAAGGCAGTTGACGCCTTTATCAGTGCGACAATCGACTATGATCTTCATGAACACCACTTAAAAACCCTAAAGAACATACAAGTGTTTGATCTTGGAGCTACCACTTTAGATATAACATGGCTCTTACAACTTTCAGAATCATGGACTTTCAAAGTGATCCATAGTTTCGGTTAGATTCTCGTCAGAGGCATCAATTTCATGAAAAAACTCATTGATTTTTGCGTCATTAAGTTCAGAATCAAAGAGGGGAAGGATGTAAGTGGGAATGTCAGAGCATTAAGGAGACTGTGGGATGCATATGAGAGAGCCAATATGATTCTTTCCATGAAAACCTCTCCACCACTATCAAAATTGATTCTTTCTATAAAGGCGTGGATTTCTTCTAATCTTCAAATTTGAACAAGTAGCTAAAGAGTTGCTCCAAAAGGTCAGTGAAAAATTGGATGCTTTTATGATCATGTTGCAATGTTTTCAGGTTGAAATTTAGGACGTCATCGTATGCGGTGGATTGTTGTGGATATTCAAAGTGAGGGTAATGTTGGAAGAGTGTTCCTATGGAAAGAATCTTTACAATGATATATCCCTAGAGTTCATTGTTGATTTCAGGAGTTTAATGGTAGCTACATTCTTGAGGATGAAAGAGGATATGAACATGAATGGCATTGTTTTTGTAGGATCAAATTTGATTCCTCCTGCAGTTAGAATCGAAGGGAAAGATAAGGTTATGACAATGTTGTTTTCGATTAACACAGAGATACTTGCAAACAAAGATCACAACTTTACGACATAGTTTGAAGGTAAGAATAGAATGGATATCGAATGATTTCAAGGGCAAGAGGCAATGGTGAAGTATAACTATTTTATGGGCACTACAAGAAAATTGGCATATAGTGGTGTTTGAAATTGCCATATAGTGGCATTTTCAAATGCTACAATTCAATTTAGTGGAGCAACACAAAGCTACTTAATGGCGTTTTCTGACAAACGTGGTAATAAACGTCACTAAATATATACTGTGGCATTTGTTGTGGCACTTCCAACCGTCACTGAATTGAAAATAATGTAAGAAAAATAACTTTCTTAGTAGCATTTGTTCAACCAAATGCACTACATAGTAGCGTTTGTTGACAAAAAATGCCACTATTTAGTGGCTTTTGTTAACCCAAATGCCACTATATGGTGGCGTTTTGGAAGCACAAATGCCATTATATGTGCATTTATAGTGGCATTTTGAAACGTCATTATATTAGCAAAATGATTTCAGTTTAGTTTATTTCTCTATTTTCTCCCCAAATAGGTTATAACCCTGCATATTCATATAGATGAATTGCCCAATCCAATAACAAACCAGTCCAATATTCATAAACAAATGAAATTGACAAATGAGTTCTTTATTAATATAATAAGTTCAATGTTACTATACAAATAAAATCAGCAAATCAATTTTTCATTAATATAACAAGGTATCTAAAGTAAAACATAAGTCCTAACTACATAAATTAAAGAGTCCTAACTATATAAATCAAAGAGTGTCATTCTTAAGTCAAAACATCATCTTCATCGTCTCCACCATCCTCATCATCGTCTTCCCTATCTTCATTCTTTTGATTACAAGATAATGGATAGTTGGTTGCTGGTACAAAATGCTAAGTTCTCAACTTAGTACTATTTTGGTGCTATTTACCTTTTTTTTTTTTTATATCTATCTTGCCTATTCTTACAATTCTTGACTCATATTTTGGTTAGTTTAGATTAGTTAGGTTTTCTTAGACCTTTTAATAAATTGAGTGATTTCATGATCAATTACCTCTAGTCTTCTATAGTTTATTGTTTTCTGATGTAGGTTGAGTTGGTGTGAAGCTTGTGCAAGAAGATGGACCTTGTCAGAGGAAGAATTAGCTTTTTATCTCCCACAGCTATAGTGGTGGCTACTGGAACTGAAGATTTTGAAGCTCTCTTTTCTGCCTTCCATTGCTATAGCAATGGCTTTTGGAGCTAGAGATTTTTTAAGCTCGAAACTCTATCTTCCACTGCTATAACGGTGAGTCGCGATTCTGTAGCTTGTTTTACTAATTTAAATAGCATCAGAGTAGATTTTTAGGGTATTCTGAGTTCGTGGGAAGCTAGAGAACGTCTATCTTTTATTATTTTATGTAGTTTTAGAGCTATGAGTAGTTAAATTTCTATTCTAGGGTTGCTATGAACCTAATTTTAGATTAGGGATTATTTCTCTCTCTGTATTTGTGATTTCTTTTAATTAATAAATGTCTTTTTATTCATTTACCTGAGCTTGCTATAAACTTGATCAATTTATAGTTTGCATGTTGCTTTTAACAAGAGGGAAGTAAGAGTAGAACTCTGATTGATAGGGACGAGTGCGTGACCTTAACCTAAGGGATTTTGATTGTTAACTGATAGGGATATTAGTTAATCTCGTTTAATCAATTTTAGGTTAATTTGTATTAGACTTAGCCTACGTGAGGGATTGCGTATCAGCTGAGTAGCTTAATTTAGGTTCAGGAGAATCATTTTAAGCCATAAGATAACCTAAGATTAACTTGTATAATTAATTAAAATCACAAATGCAAGAGAGAGATTAATAATTTCTAGGACGAAAGAGTGAGATTAATGACTCTAGGCTTTTATTTATACTAATTTAATCTATTTTATTGGTTGTTGTTAATTGCATTCTATTTTACTGATTTTATTTCTTTTCCAGTTCTTTGAATAGAGCTGCATTTAATCCAATTTGGTTTGTCTAATGAACACAATTGAATTTCTTGAGTAGTTAATGAGTTAGTCCTTGTGGTATCGACATTCTTACTCATTTTACACTGTATAAATTGTATGACTGGTGCACTTGCCAAATCGTTAATACAAAACCATCTCCACTCCCTTAGGCGATGGAGTCTCGGGTTATGGCGTTTGAGTCTGGAGTTGTGCTGATGATGATGATATTTGAGGAATCATCTGAGTGTCAAGTGAAATGACTAGCTCCAAGCTCGGTAGCTCTGCACCACAATTAATAATATTTTCATTCTTATATGCTTAAATAATTTAAAAAAATACATGTTAAGATAGAGGAAAAAATAATAATAAATTAACCAGATACCAAGTGACATGATGAACCAAGATGCATCTTTCAAAAGAAGTCACTCACATTGAAAAGATTAAAGATTACATGTTAAAAATACAAGCAAAAGTAATCTAAGGATAAGGTGGCTTTTTGAAGGTAGAAGGGGCTTCATGCTTAGAAGAGGAGGTGAATTGCAGCTTTTTAGAACTAGTCTTTGGAGAAAGAGAGTGAGAAATTTGGTGAAGAGTAATGTGTATTCCATTCATGCACTCAACGCTTCTTGCTTGCTTATTGCAGAAGCATTGAGTTGAATAAAAGAAATATTTATCTATTCGAGTAGCCAATTCTTCAGCTTAACGGTTTATCAATTGCTCTAACTCTTCAAGCTTATTTCACAGAAGAGTAAACTTATCTTTTGAAGTATGACTTGTGCTTACATCTTCCAACTCTTCTTGGTTCCTCTTCCTTTTCTTCTTTTTAAGAGACTTGTCGATGTGTCTTTTGCCCTTGTTGTTTCCCAAACATAAGGTTAAATCGAGCTCTTCTTCCCTGGCCTCAGTAGTGAGATCAGTTAGCTTGTTGTCGGCCATAGTTTTAGGGAATCACAGATTTTTGTTTGAAGTAGAGAAGGAAGAGATGAATGCTAAAGGTTTGCTTGCAATGTGAAAAAAAATCTTCTTGGTGCAGTGACTAAGAAATTTGAGCAGCACTTATAGAGAAAAATTAAGGCTCTAAGTCAGAATGAAAATCTTTTTGTCGTACCTCTAAAAAGCAAACCTATAGATTTTGGATGCTTGGATAACAGAGATTAGGTCGAACATATAAATAAATATTGAGCCTAATTAACACTGTTTTTGTTTTCCCTTTTTATTCTCCTTGCACTATATGAATTTCAAAGAAGTTCAACAAAGAGGATGTTGATGAGCCATTGCTGTTTTTGGTCGTTAAGTGTTTGCTTTTTAGAGGTGCGGAAAAATGATTTTGCTATTTTTGATATGAATTTCAAACTGGTTAGGACAATGTAAAAAATACTAAGTTCAAAAGACAACTTTATAATGCATAGTATGGGTATAATATAATTCAATGCTTTTATAAGTAACTACTTAAAGATAATAAAGCCTTACAAAGGGCTAATTTGTACCAAATCTGAAGCATAGAAGGACTAACTCATATGATGTTTATAACTTTTTAAGGATCAATTTGTATATTTAATCAAAAATTAAAAATCATGTAAATTCACCAAAACAAAAAAAAATTGTGTAATGAGATATTGATACATAATAACTGTTAAAGATAATTCAGGCATTACTAAAAAAAAACATTCCAAAGCAGTATATAAACTTCCCTTTTGGAAAATAGATACATAATAAGCCAGGAGTTTATAGTAAACCAAAATTAGAGTTCAATTTTCTATGATCATCTGTGGTGAGTTTAGTCCTAATGCTGTGCAAAGTGAAAAGTAAAAACCATCAAAGTTAATTATACACACCAATAATAAGTTATACAAGTGAGTTAGTTTCCAAAATTATAGGTAACATTCTTGAGTAACTACAATGCCAAGATTTGGCATTATTATAATGTTGGAAATGTAGGTCCCAATAACAAAATAAAAAGGGCAAATAATAAAGTACTTTGTTTAAATTCTAAGAGCATTCTTAAGTAATTACAATATTTTTAGACACACAATTCCCTTCTTTAACACCTATCTACCTTAAAACACATGCGTGGTACTGCTAACAGCTTAAATAACATAAGAGAACTGAGTTTATGTAGAATTAACGCCTAACATTTTCCCAATAACATCTTCACAACACTTTAATTGCACATAAAAACAAATTGGAACCACAAATTATGCAGAAAATAAATCCAATTGAGGGTCTTCACTCTTGGTAATATTTAACTGAAAAAGATTTCTCTATTCAAGGTTCCCAAAAATAGAAAACTCCTTTAACCCATGACAGACTGTGTGTACGTATGTGTAATAGGCCTATAAATTGAAATTGTGTCAGATAAAATAAAATGGAAGAGTTATTCTATGCGTAATTCTTTGTCCTCTCTTATGATCTCATATTTGTTTTAATTTGGTATGGGTCATTTTCATTTCAGTCCTCAAGTATATATTACTAGTTTTCTCTTTTTGTTTTATTTTCTCTCTCTTCATGAAACATGAAAGGGAGGGGAATCCTCCTATTAGAGGGAAAGAATTCATGAATATGCATTTTCCCCTTCAGATACAATTGAATTCCTAAAATAGCAAAGGCTACCTTCTGGACTAAACCTATCTTTAAGTCACATATCATCTGATCATACGATAATAGCTATGTGATATTTTTGTTGTTAAATAATCAAAATACTCTTATTCCCTTCATTAAATAAAAAAATACCCCTTTCTTTAACCTAAATATAACACTCAATGTCTTTTTTTTTTCTTCTTCCATATTCTTTTCTCTCTCTCACCCAATCACACACACACACACACACACACACAAAGTCTCGCTCTCTCTCTTAAGCTCACATTTCTCTCTTGAGCTCAATCTCTACGTTCCTTGAGTGTCAAAGTGCAAAAACTGAAACAGAGTATGCTGTGTGGTGCTAAAAATGGAGTGTGAGTGTGGGAATATACATCGAGATGCAATTCGAGAACAAATATTCAATATACTTGAATTTAAAACAGAAACATTATCTAAAACAAGACAAATTTCAAAATAAAAAATTGTGTAGAAACCCAAATCTTTGAAATGCAGTAGATTAAAGACGAGATGGGCATCAGAAAAGGTCCATGGATGGTTGAATAAGGGGTTATACCTGGAGAAGCTGGAAGAGACGATAGAGAGAAGGGAGACGACCACCAATGAACGATATCGAGAAGACAACCACCGGAAGAGACAATATTGAGAGTACAACTAAACGATGGTGCGATGATAGTACCAATGATGATTATCAAGATGATGGCGACCAACGAAACGATCGGTGAGGTAGTGGCAAGGCAGTAGCGGCAGCGAGGCAATGGCAAATAAACAAGGAGGTTGTCGCTGAAAGTGGCTACAGCGAAGGCTTTCGAAATGTGAACTGATGTATGTTAGGGATTAGAAATTTACATTAGTATATAGTGGCGTTTTATATCTAAACGCCACTATATCGTGACGTTTTAGTATAAAACACCACTCTATAGTGGCATGTTTTACTGAAATGCCACTATATAGTAAACTTAAATCAAGTTAATTTAATCTTTAATTAATTTTTTTAATATCTTCAACAAAAATGGACATATATCTTGATATATGAATTGAAAATATCAATAGTATTAGAATTGTATAATTTTGTGATCCAATCTAACAAAAATTTAATTAGTCATGTTTTGAATTATAGTGTTGTGTGGGTTAATCATTAACGGTGGCTGGAATGTAACTTAGTGGATATCTAATGTTTTATATATTTAATTAATTAATTATATATAATAGCAATAGCAATAATAATAATAATAATAATAATAATAATAATAATAATAATAATAATTTAAATTAATTTAATTAAAAAATAATATATTTATTTACACTTCTCTCTCACGATTATATATATATATATATAATATTTATATATAAAAATAACAAAAATATATATTTTTAATGAATTATATATATAATAATTTAAATTAATATAATAAAATTCTTAGTTAGGTTAAATTTTACAATATAGTTGCGTTTAAACGTCACTATATTTTAAACGCCACTATATTGTAAAATTTAACCTAATTAAATTTACTCTTTAATTGATTTTTTTTTCTCATTTCTTCATGAAAAAAGGCTATATATCTAGATAAATCATGTGCATTTAAGCTTTTGGACGAAAAGTATTGCAATCAATTCAATTTATATGATTTTGTAATTGAGGCATAAACTTAATTGCTTAAATGATGAAGAGCATAAGCTAAGGGATCAAAGTACATACCAATACCAAGACATTGAAACATTGCAACACAACATTAAATAACATCTAGTGATTTCGAAATTCTAATATATATAGGAGAAAGAAGTAAGACAGCACACGAAGCATGAAGCTTATGGATGGTACCAGCCATAAGCATGAAGCTTATGGTGACCAACGAGGAAAGAAAACTCACTGATGAGAGAATGATGCCTATAAACTGAGGGAATGGATGGTAGGGGTATACAAATGTTCAGCTCAGTTTAATTTTGGGTATGAACCAAACAGAGCCAAACCTAGTCAGTTTTCTAAGTGTTGGACCCATTTGATTTAATATTTTGGGCAGTTTAGTTCGATTTTATTTGGGCGGTTTGATTCAGTTTTGGGTGATTTGATACCTTAAAGAATTTTTTAAAAAATGCTCACTTTTATCTATTTTAAAAAAAATCACTTTTATAATTTTACCAAGTGTTCACTTTTCTCAACATAGCCTATTTTTTTATTCAATTATATTACTTATTATTGGGTACTTTGGGTTTACATTTTGAAATGGTCATTGGTGCAATGATTTCATGGTGTGTAATCAAGCTTATAGAGTTGATTTTGAAAAGTTAAATCTATAGATATAAATTTTCATGGATACTACCTTTGGTGCAGTGGTGTCACAGTGTCACGGTTCACTGGTGAAAGCTGCTACTAGCGTTCACTAGTTCAGCACGAAAGGGAAAGTGTATGCTGAAAATATGTAATGAATTGGGACTAGGAGTGAGAGACAAGGTCACAGACTCACGCACAAGAGTGGACTGGAAAAGAGTTATATATATATATATATATTATGGATGATTCGGTTCAGTTCGGTTCAACTGAACCAAACCAAACCAGAACCAAAAAATCGAATCAAACTAAAAAATTAAGATTTTGAAAATTGATCTAGACCTTATTTGTTCGGTTTTTTCTCAATTCGGTTTGATCCTTTCATTTTGGATCGGTTTTGACACCCATAGTGGATGGAACAAAAAAAAAGACACAATCATCAATGGTAAAGTTAAGGAGTAAAAAAAATTAGGGATACACATTTATAGTGTCACGACCCAAAATGGGTGAGTGACTAGCACGATCAAAGCACCATTCCTTGACCGTAAGCCTAAATCTCAACTACACAAGTCAGTAAATATATGGGTATAATTACACCTAAATATACTTCATTAAATAGATTCATTCCAATAATACACTTTGACACAACAAATTACGTTTTCAAGCCTTCCTCCCGATCACAAAACAAGAGGGGAAGGATCAAAACATAGTCTAATCATATTCATTGGCATAAAAAGAACAAGTAATTACACAAAAGACATACAAACAAAACCTAAGAGTCCTAATGTTTACAGAGTGACATTCCTATCAAAAGGAAAAACAAAAGAAGCAATCATCGACAATGAACAAGTAGCGATGATGTGAGACCCCGCTACTCCTCTTGTGGAGACTTGCTAGCAACTGCAGAATTTGTAAGGGAACACACACAGGGGAGTGAGTAAATTTGCTCAGTGAACAAAACAAAAGGGCGTTTACCATATATCTTCCAATTATGGAAGAGCCACCAAAACCTTGCAAACATTTATCGTCAATCCCAGTCATCCAGAATAGAGAATCAAGCATACACATATCAACACATATAGCAATAATCTCAATAATAAACTAATGAACTCTAGTCACTGCTATATAAATTCCCACTATGCGAAATGATAATTTATGGAGGCCCGCTGTTCCAAGGCAATAATAAAGTAATTAAGGGATGCCCACCATTCCAGGGCAATTATAAAATAATTTAAGGGATGCCCGCCGTTCCATGGTAATTAATAAAAGTAGTTTAAAGGTGCCTGCCATTCCAGGGCAATAATAAAAATAATTTAAGGGATGCCCGCTGTTTCAGGGCAATAATGAAAGTAATTTAGAGATGCCCACTGTTTCAGGGCAATGATAAAATAATTAAGGGGTGCCTGCTGTTCTAGGGCAATAATGAAGATAATTTAAGAGCACTAACCTAACAAGAGTTTATCTCAACCACTCAACAAGACTCATATTCCTTTGAACATAGATTCTCAACATCTTCTTCATAAATGCCAGTACCATATAAATTGTTTCAGACAGATCAATATCAAGGTATCCCGAATAATTTGTGAGTTCAGTTCTTTAAAGGGTAAATCCACAATGCATATGTCATTAATGTAGTTTCATAATGACTATTGTCTACAGTATTCGATTAAAGTTAACTCCCTCACCTGGGGTCGGACAAAAGAGATGGAACACGAGCACGAAGGAGTAATGAGCGACAGTGGAACACCTAGGATCAAAGGCAAGAAATTTTTTGAGGTTCAAGAAGTAAGAAAAACCCAGGGGGTAGTGCGCTTGGGGTGCCATTAACTCAGCTGAACTCCAATAAGCTCTCATGTGAGGGTTTCTCAAGGCGCCCTGCGTAGTGCCTCTAAGCGCCAAGCACCCAACTCTCTATCTCGAAGGATTACTGGGTGCCTCGGGTGGTGCCTCCAGGCACCATGTTTCCAAAACTTTTCCTTAAGCAATCTTTGGGCGTCCGAGGTGCTACGCACGGTGCCTAGGTACCCTAACATCAGAATCATCAGAACCAACGAACAGGTCCCCCAAAATGAACCAATTTCCTTCCCTTTGTGCTCCAAGGTTCCCATGGTTGAAAATTTATTACATTTGGGTGATTAGCCTCAAGAAAACAGGTCCTAAGCCAAGTAAATCCAAGGGTAGGGTTGTGAATCGTAAAAATCCCTATTTTATTTCATCAAGCATTTAATAGGGTTTTTATGACCATCCCTCTCCCTTTTTTCTCTTAAGCCATTAATGACAACCAATCATCTAAATGCTCAACAAATCTATTTATTACAACAGACACTATGGAAATCAACGGGGCACAAGGAGTTCAATATTCAAGTCTCAATGGAGAAATATGGTAAGTTAGGGCTTTTTAGAAAAGGGAGTAGAAGGAGAAGAGGAAGCTAGAATACTTACCTTATAGAACTAGATCAGCAGAATTCCCTTTCTTCCTCCCAATCTCACCTTAGCTGGCCATACAAGAAGGAGGCAAGGGAGAAGGCTGCCAACAGGATACACACACACACCCCACTGTACAGGGGAGAAAAAAAAGAAAAAGAAAGGGAATGGAAGGTTTCAAGAGTATGGGTCCCATTCCTCATAAGTCAATATTTATAAAATTTCCCATAAATTACCTACTCCCTCTTAATTCCAAATTAAATTTCTCCACACATAATACAAGGTAAATTAAAATTCACACAATTAATACAATAACCATGGAGTGCACCACCATCAATTTACATACAATTAGTTTCAAATAAATAAGGGGAAAAGAAAAAAAGGGAGAATTTATGGTATTACAATATTACCCCCTCAAAGAAATTTGGTCCCCAAATTTTCACAAATATTTAGATTGCATGTCCGCCTCTACTTTCTACATGGCTTCTTTGTGAGAGTGGTTTCGCCATAACACCTTCACTAAAGGGATTTCTTTGGATCGCAGCTTCTTTACTTGTCTATCCAATATTGCTAAGGGTTCTTCCTCGTAACCTAAGTTCTCACTCAACATGATCTCTTGGGAATGAATAACGTGAGAGGGGTCATGAAGGTACTTTCATAGCATAGACACGTGGAAAATTGGATGTACCCCATCCAATTCTGTTGGTAGGGCCAAGCGATAAGCTATATTACCCATCCTTTCCAAGATTTCGTAGGGACCAATATATCTCGGACTAAGCTTACGTCGTAGTCTGAAGTGCATAAGCCCCTTCATAGGTGAAACCGTGAGGAATACCATATCTCCTATCATGAACTCTAGATCCCGTCACCGTTTATCTACATAAGACTTTTATCTACTCTAGGCTGTTAACAATCTATCTCGAATGGTCTTAACTTTAATCACCGCCTTTTGGAATAAGTCAGGCTCGATGACTTTGGCATCTCCTGCATTGAACCATCCTATCGGTGATTTACATTTCCTACCAAAAAGTACTTTAAATGGGGCCATTTAGATACTTACTTACTAACTATTATTATAGGCGAATTCTATCAATTTCAAATGTTTTCCTAACTTTCCCCAAAGTCTATAACACAAGACCGCAATATATCCTCAAGTGTCTGGATGGTCCTTTCTGACTGTCCATCGGTCTGGGGGTGAAAAGCAGTGCTTAAGTCCACTCGGGTTCCCAAGGCTTTTTGAAAGGCCTTCTAGAAACGTGAAGTAAATTGTGGTCCTTGATCTGATATGATAGAGACTGAGATCCTATATAGCCTCACTATTTCATCAATGTAAAGCTGAGCATACTTGGCCATATTAAAAGTGGTTTTCACAGGAATGAAGTAGGCTGCCTTAGTCAAGCGATAAACGATGATCTAAATTGAATCATTTCCTGCCAAGGTGCGTGGTAGTCAACCACAAAATTCATGGTAATGCGCTCCTACTTCTATTTAGGGATTTCAATCTATTGGATTTCTCCGCCCAGCTTCTGGTGCTCCACCTTAACTTATTGGCAAGTTAGACATTTTGCTATAAATTCTGCCACGTCTTGTTTCATACCTCCCTACCAATACAAGGATTTTAAATCTTGGTACATCTTCGTAGTACCGGGGTGTACAGAATAAGCTGAACTATGAACCTCTCTTAACATATCCTCCTTCAAGGTCCCCACGTTAGGTACACATAGCCTTCTTTCGAACCTCAATTCCCCATTCCCTTCTAGGGAAAAGTCATCTCTCTTTCCTCCTTTCACTTCACTATAAATCTTATTAAGTTTAAGGTCTTCACTTTGCCTGTTCTTCACTTTTTCAACCAGTGAGGATTTGGCTGGAATATAGGCCAAAAGTGGCCCTACCCTTGGTAGTTCAAACCATACACCACTAGTCTCTAGCTTATGGATCTCATGCACCAAAGGTGTAATATCCCAAGAATTTTCATGAATATTTAAAGTCTATTTGAAGTTTATTGAAAAATTTAATTACATGAGAAATGTTCTTTTTGAATTAGTGAAGGAAATTTGGAAATAGAAATTTCAAAAAATTTTAATTTGGGACATTTTACAAATTCTCAAGGACTAAAATGAAAAGAAAAGAAAGTATGGAGTACTTTTGAGAAATGACCAAGTAGGAACCTGAGAAGAAGAATAGAGCTTATGGGAATGAATTATGAGTCCGGTACCAAAAGGATGATGGATTCGAGGTTAAAGTGGAGTTTGAGACTCTGAGAGGGACTAAAGTGAAATAAGAAAATTGTGGGGCAATTAGGATTTAGAATCACCCGAGGTGAGATTTTATGAATTTGCTTTTACTAGTCTTGACTGAGGGTCAACTGAAGAGTAAGTGATAATTTCACCCTGGGCAAGTAAATAGGCGGCCTCACCTAATTTTTTCTTCATTTTCTCCTTTCCTCTCTCTCTCTTCACTTTCTCTCCTCACTTTCTCTCTCTACACTCCAACTCCACAACCGGGCTTGGAGGGTGGATCTTGGGCTACGGGGCGAGCCTCTAGGAGCCAAGCAACGTAGGGAAAGCAAGGAATTGAGGTAGAAATTTCTATTTCTCAAGCTTTTCCCTATTTTATAGTTTTCAGAAAGTTTGGGGTAAAAATCGAGATTCCGGCTTCGTTTCTTGATTAAAATTGGTGTTTTTAGTGTCTAAATGCTCCTTAGACATTAAGGGTGAGATCCTATGAAAGAAATCATGGAAAACGATGAAGATTTGGCCGGATCTGAGCCAAAACCGAGAGAAATCGCGAAAGGTCGCGATCCTGGCGCCCAGGCGCCAGCTCTGGCACCCAGGCGCCAAGGTTCAGGAGATTTTGGGAAGAAAAGGGGCTTGGCGCCCAGGGGCCATGTGTGGCGCCCAGGCGCCAGGTATGCTGAAAAGCCTTAGCTTATTTTCAATCAGTCATAACTTCTTCATCCGGACTCCGTTTTGGGCAAACTTTATATCGTTGGAAAGCTCTTTGAGTCTAGTTTCCAATGGTATAAATGTCATTTAGAAATTCATTACCGGTTAGGAGTTATGACTTAAGATATGAGTAAAGGTCGAGAGTAGTGATAGGAAATTTCTCTATTTTGTAACCCTAATGATTTTTACCTGGTTACAATAGGGATGTTTGGGGCGCAAGGTGAGAGCGCTGAGAGCGTGGAATCCAGGTGAGTAGGCAACCTTGCAAAATTAATTTAATAAATTAGTCAAAGCACAATATAAATCCCATTTGCGTTATTTGTGAAATTGAGAAGATTATCAGTGTGTGTTCAGGTTGAGAAAAAGTACAATATCATTGGAAGGTATTTTATTACCTTTGAAAATTGATTTCTCTAGTTGACTAAAGAACTAGATGTGATTGTTCCTTGAATAAATTGAAACATTTTGTAAGTGAATAACCTTACTAAACTAATGTGATCTTATTAGATAAAGTACAATACAAGTCTTGTTTATAACATTATTGAAGTGAGAAATAATCAATCTCGCTGTTGATAATATATGATGATTGTTATGGTTGATGATAGACATTCAAGGGAATAAAAGTATGTGTAAATTCATTTATTTCATAGTAATTATATTGTGATAAATTGTCACTATTTTATTGATGAGCAAAAGATCTACGAGATCTAATACACGAGTTTGAAAGGGTTAGAGTCCCATACTACTCGGTGTATAACTGTGAAAACCTATGCACGAGTTTGAAAGGGTTAGAGTCCCATACTACTCGGTGTATAAATGTGAAGACCTATGCACGAGTTTGAAAGGGTTAGAGTCCCATACCACTCAGTGTATAACTGTGAAAACTTATGCACCAAGAGTTTGAGGGTTAAATTCCCAAGTCACTCAGTGCAAGTATCTATGGCATATAATGCAAAGTGATTGAGGGATTGATCACCCAAGAAATCATACGCAAATTCAGACAAGTGTAATACTATAATTATTTACAATAAATGATAGATTGATTGTATTAGTAAATGTGGTGTTTGTGCTTATGATATTTTCATGTACAGTTGTTTACTCACTGAGTTATGATAAACTCACACTCTCTATGATTATCTTTTCAGATACAGTGGTTGAGGAGAAGAATTTATAGCCTTTAAGGATATACTCCACTTTTGTCTGGTAAACAATTGGTAAGGATTAGGAAACGGTCTGTAATCTAGTAGGTCACCTAGGCTTGGGAGGTTGTATAGTACTGTATAGTGTTTGAAGGTTGAACATTTTATGAATATGTATACAAAATATCTTTCTTGGAATATTTATGATTCACATAATTATGGATATTAAGAATGTTCACAGAGATTATGGGGTACCACGGAGGTACACCCTAGGTATTTTATGTTTATATCACATGTAAGTTTTGGGATGTGATAAAAGGGCTCATTGCTTTGGCTATGTGAGCAAGACTACCCATTGACTTGTGACTAAGGGCGTCGACTACCACATTGGCCTTACCGGGATGGTACAAAATAGAGAAATCATTGTCTTTCATCAATTCTATCCATCTCCACTACCTTAGGTTGATATCTCTCTGTTCGAAGATGTATTTTAAGCTTTTGTAATCTGTGTACAGCTCACAAGTTTCCCCGTAAAGGTAATGCCGCCATATCTTTAAGGCGAAGACTACTACGGCCATCTCCAAGTCATGAGTTAGGTAGTTCTGCTCATGATTTTTTAGTTACTGGGATGCATATACTACCACTTTCCTATATTGCATAAGAACACACTTTAGCCCAATTCGAGACACATCTCAATAGACCGTAAAACCCCCCAGACCCATAGTAAGGGTAAGCACCAGAGCTGTTGTTAAACATTCTTTTAGTTTTGTGAAGCTAACTTCACAAGATTCGGTCCACTCATACTTTACCCCTTCTGTGTCAATTTAGTGAGTGGAGCCGCGATTCGAGAGAAGTCCTTCACGAATCGCCAGTAGTAATTAGCCAGCCCTAAAAAGCTTCGTATCTCCGTCATTGTTGTCGGCCGAGGCCACTATCTTACTACTTCCAGCTTACTTGTATCCACTTAGATTCCATCCTTAGAGATAACATAACCTAAGAATGCCACCTGAGTCAACCAAAACTCATATTTCGAGAATTTCGTAAATAGCCAATTTTCTCTAAGGGTCTGTAATACAATTAAAGGTGCTGTTCATGCTCTTCTAGACTCCATGAGTATACCAAAATGTCGTCAACAAACACAATTACAAAACTATCCAGGAAGGGTTTGAAAACCCTGTTCATGAGGTCCATAAAAGCAGCTGGGACATTTGTTAAACCAAAGGACATCACTAGAAACTCATAATGACCACAACGAGTCCTAAAAGCAGTCTTGTGTATGTCTTTAGTTCTAATCTTCAGTTGGTGATACCTCAATCTCAAGTCGATTTTTGAAAAACACTGAACGCCTTGCAGTTGGTAGAAAAGGTCATCAATCCATGGCAAAGGATATTTATTCTTCACTGTTACCTTATTTAACTCATGATAATCGATGCATAGCCTCATTGTTTCATCCTTCTTTTTCACAAAAAGTACAGGTGCACCCCAAGGTGAAGTACTTGGTCGATAATGAATTCAATTTCCCTGTCTGAAAGCAGACCAGGCAATTCCTCAGGGAACACGTCTTGAAATTTATTCACTACAGATACACTACTAATGCTTGCCTCCTCTTTTTCCATATCTTTCACAAAGGCCAAATACCATTGGCATCCTTTTCTTAATAGCCAGCGGGCACTCAGCATGGAAATAATGTTATTGGAGACTTCACTTCAGTCACCTTGAAAAATAAAAGACTTGCCCCTTGGTACATTAAATTTCATGAATTTTTTGTGACAATCTACTATGGCATGGCATGAGGCTAACCAGTCCATTCCAAGGATTACATCAAAGTCCAACACCTTTAACAACATCAGATTTGCCATGGTGTCCCTTCCACACATGGATACGCAACACTGATGGTACCCAGACCATACCAGTAAGGTTTCCCTCATTGGGGTAGCCATAAAAAGAGGGCTTTTTAAAATAATTGGCTCCCTTGAAAAGCACCTAGCAAAAATAGGGGAAACATAGGAGTGGGTCGAGCCTGGATAAAAAAGGACATGAGCATCAAATGAACAAATAGAAAGAGTACCTGTAACCACAGCGTTGGATGCCTGCCTATCCTGTTAGGTGAGAGCATACATTCGAGTTAGACTGCACCCCGTCTAAAACTGACCTCTACTGCCCTAACCTCTACCACCACTTCCACGATTAGACCCGCTCTGGCCCACAAAGGAAGATGTGAGGGCTCTATTGGCATGGGTGTAATTGGTTTGAGGGTGTGAAAGGTGGGCTGTACCTTACCCCAAACTCACTGCTAGATATGGGCACTCTCTCCACCTGTGTCCTACTTCGCCACAGGAGAAGCAGTTCCCTTCCTTCCCATAATAGACACTGATATGGGGCTTCCCACAACTTAGACAAGGAGGTTTGATGCACCCATGTGGAGATGACTCTTGAGTTACTGAAGGTTATCCCCTTTGGGGTACTAATTGTAGCAGAAGAGTATGGGTTGAAGACTGCACAGATGGGGAAGGGGTTACAGATAGTCCTTGCACTCTAGATTGAGACCTGAATGAGCCAAAAGTCTCACCATGACTAGGAGGTTTTCCTTCAAATCCTCTTTTGTGCTTTTTTTGAAAATTCTCCTTCTTCTACTCGCCCAATTCCATAATTCGAGCATTGTCAACCATAGCTGAGAAGTTTGGAAATGTTTCTATTTGGGTTTCCACCAGTTGGCATAGGGGATACTGTAGCCCCAAGATAAACCGTTGGATTTTTTCCCTATCATTTCGCACTATGTACAGTGCATTCTTCAATAATCGGTTAAACTTGATTTCATACTTGTCAATCGACACAGACCCTTGAGTTAGGCGTTCAAATTCTTGGGCCCTTGATACCCTTAGGCTTATTGGGATGAACCTCTTTATTAAGGTCCTTAAAAATTCCTCCCAAGACCTCAAAGAACCATTAAGGGGATGATTAAACTTCCACATCTTTCACTATTCATGATCTTTCCCTTGTAGAGTATAGGTGGATACTTCTATAGAAGCTTTACTTGACAACCTTAAAGCTACACATGCTTTCTCACACCTGTCAAGGAACCATTGAGGATCTTCATTAGGATCATCTCTTGAGAATACCAGTGGCTTTAGCTTGAGAAAGGCTTGCAGATTCGCCTCCTCTCCCATTTCTCTCCTCAGAGGGGGCAGAGGGATCTGGTCATGGGGTGCCAGAGGCACATTTACAGGAGCGGATGCCTCAACTAAGTTTGAAGCAGACACTTGTCCATAATAGTAGCTGTGATATTCACGACTGCACCTTGAAGGGCATTTATGGCTGCCCATAATTCAGCATTCTGAGTGCCTGGCTGTGCCATACTGGTTTGAGAACCCCCTTTCACCAGTTATTGGTCCTCCCATTTGTGGGTATTATCAGTTTGATCCTCTCCACCTCGGTGCCCAATTACTAAATTTACATCATTAGGTGGATTAGGGGCATTTCTACCACCTTCCCTATTAATCACATTGACGGGGTCACTTTGCTCCATGGGGAAGATTTCTACATCAAATATCAACATCATTAAATTTATATAACAATACAACTGAGGAGTGACATGAAAAGGAAAATCACCCTAACTACCCCAGGGCCTTTAATAGAACCTCACTCTATGGTTGCGCCGCAGTTCACAATAATAAAGGAGGGCCCACCAAGGTGACCTTACTCTATAATCATTAAGAGACCTAAACGTACCCTCTAATACCAACTTTGACCGTAAGCCTAAATCCCAACTACACAGGTCGGTAAATATATGGGTGCAATCACACCTAAATATACTTCATTAAATAGATTCATTCTAATAATACACTTTAACACAACAACCTATGTTTTCAAGCCTTCATCCTGAACAAAAAATAAGAAGGGAAGGATCAAAATATAGTCTAATCATATTCATTATACACAAAAGAATAGGTAATTACGCAAAAGACATATAAACAAGACCTAAGAGTCCTAATATTTACAGAGCGACATTCCCATAAAAAAAAAGCAATCACCAACGATGAACAAGTCACGGTGATATGAGACCCTACTATTCCTCTTGCGAAGACTTACTGGCAACTGCAGAATCTGCAAGGGAACACACACATAAGAGTGAGTAAATTTACTCAGTGAATAAAACAAAAGGGGGCTTACCATATATCTTCCAATTATGGAAGAGCCACCAAAACCTTGCAGACATTTATCGTCAATCTTAGTCATCCATAATAGAGAATCATGCATACACATATCAACACATATAGCAATAATCTCAGTAATAAACTTATGAACTCTAGTCACTGCCATATAAATTCGCACTATGTGAAATGATAATTTATGGAGGCCCGCCGTTCCAGGGCAATAATAAAGTAACTAAGGAATTCCCGCTATTCTAAGGCAATTAATAAAATAATTTAAGGGATGCCTGCCAGGGCAATTAATAAAAGTAGTTTAGAGGTTCCCACCGTTCCAAGGCAATAATAAAAATAATTTAAGGGATGCCCGCCATTTTAGGGCAATAATGAAAGTAATTTAGGGATGTCTGCCATTCCAAGGCAATAATAAAATAATTAAGGGGTGCTTGCCATTCCAAGGAAATAATGAAGATAATTTAAGAGCACTAACCTAACAAGAGTTTATCTCAACCACTCAACAAGACTCATATTTATTTGAACACAGAATCTGAACATCTTCTTCATAAATACCAGTACCATACAAATTGTTTCAGACAGATCAATATCAAGGTATCCCAAATAATTTGTGAGTTCAATTCTTTAAAGGGTAAATCTATAATGCATATGTCATTAATGTAGTTGCATAATGACTACTTTCTACAGTATTCGATTAAAGTTAACTCCCTCGCTTGGGGTCGGGTGAAAAAGAGGGAATGCAAGCATGAAGGAGTAAAAAGCGACAGTGGAACACCTAGGATCAAAGGCAAGAAATTTTTTGAGGTTCAAGAGGTAAGAAAGACCTAGGGGGTAGTGTGCTAGGGCGCCATTAACTCAGCTAAACTCCTATAAGCTCTCATGTGCAGGGTGCCCGAGGTGCCCTGTGTAGCGCCTCCAAGCGCCAAGCACCCAACTCTCTGTCTCAAAGGATTCTTGGGCTCCCGAGGTGCCATGTTCCCAACTCTTTACCTTAAGCAATCTCTGAGTGCCCTGACAATAGAATCATTAGAACTAGTGAATAGGTCCCCAAAATGAACTAATCTCCCTCCCTTTGTGCTCTAGGGTTCCCATGGTTGAAAATTTATTATATTTGGGTGATTAGCCTCAAGAAAATGGGTTTTAAGCTAAAAAAATCTAAAGGTACGGTTGTGAATCATAAAAATCCCTATCTTATTTCATTATGCATTTAATAGGGTTTTTATGACCATCCCTCCCCTTTTTTTTTTCTTAAGCCATTAATGCCAACCAATCATCCAAATGCTCAGCAAATCTATTTATTACAACAGACACCATGGAAATCAATGGGGCACAAGGAGTTCAGCACTCAAGTCACAATGGAGAAATATAGTAAGTTAGGGCTTTCTAGAAAGGGGAGTAGAACGAGAAGAGGAAGCTAGAATACTTACCTTACAGAACTAGATTAGCAGAATTCCCTTCCTTCCTCCTAATCTCACCTTAGCCGGCCATACAAGAAGGAGGCAAGGGAGAAGGCTGCCAACAAGATACACACACATACACCACTGAGTAAGAAAGAAGAAAAAGAAAAATAAGGGGAAGGGAAGGTTTCAAGAGTGTGGGTCCCACTCCTCATAAGTCAACATTTATAAAATTTTCCATAAATTACCTACTCCCTCTTCATTCCAAATCAGATTTCTCCACACATAATACAAGGTAAATTAAAATTTACACAATCAACACAATTACCATGGTGTGCACCACCAGTAATTTACATACAATTAGTTTTAAATAAATAAGGGAAAAAGAAAAGAAAGGGAGAATTTACGGGTATTACATATAGCTTAGTGGCATTTGAGTAGTAAAATGCCACTATATAAATGTGTTTGTATGTTAAACACCACAATATAGTGGCCTTTGGGTTAAAACATCATTAAATAAAATGTACGTAGTGGCGTGTTAGTTTCAAATGCCACTATATAATAGTGTTTTATCTGCAAACGCCACTATATAACGACGTTTTACTGAAATTCCATAATATTTGTATTTAATGGCATTTCTTTTCAAGAGCCACTAAACAAATGCCACTATATCTTTTTTTTTTGTAGTGGGGGATGCTCAAATGTTATGGAATCTCTACAACACCAAGATCAGTTCCTTAGATCAACATGAGCATTGAGGTTGGGAGGAATGAAAGAATGAAATCTAGCACTCGTGATATGGTTACAGGGGTGGTGATAAGTGTAAAATTTAAATTGGGAAGAGTGCTGAGCCCGCAGCAAAGGAATGAGGCCATGTGCTGACACGTCAAGAAAGTAACGGACACTATAGGGTGCTTGAGTAAATATGTTTACAATACGAGAAACGTTGTGAAGGAAGAGGATAAGGGGGATTAGAAGTTGTTGAGAAGGACAAGATTGAGAAGGACATTGATGAAATGATTGAATGATGCAGAGGGACTTGAATAAGCTTATGAAACACCAAATTAAAAATAAGTTCAATAGGTTTCTATATTTGTGGGAGCCAATGGTTTTGAGATTAGTAACTTCTACTAAGTTTGAGCCTTATAACACTGACCAAAATGATACTATGACTGAGTCTAAGCCTTGAACTTTTGACAGCTCCAAAGGGTTCTGAAAGTTGTACAAATTCTACGTCTTGTTTCTATTGATTTTTTTCCCATAAAGAAAGACCTCAATCTATCATATTGGGAATTTAGCTTTGCGAATATATGACAGTGAAAAGGTTATATTGTAATGAAAATTGTGGTGATGCACATTCATTAGTTTTAGTTTTACGTATAGTTACATGAATTGGTTTAGTTTTTTGAAAGGATTCTTTGTTCTTTTGAAATGAAATAAGAAAGAAAATGTTTGCTGCAAGTCACTTGTCTTACATATTTTCTTAATGGAATTCTTGGACTTGTATCATGTTTTGCTTCTAGCGTTTGCATAGGCTTCTCAGCAAATAGTTATGCTTAAGATATTTTATATGTTCAAAGATTTATATCCTTACTACTAGTAGGTTGAATCTACTTCTAGGTTTTCCAATAAAAATGGTCCTTGGATATTTTACTTGAGCATTTGTTCCAAACGGTATTTAGTATTTGGATTGGAACTTTTTCTTTTTGGTTTTCTGAATTATCTTGGGGAAGAGGTGCCACGATGCGCTAGACTAGAATATTTAAGCAATATAAGGAACAAATTTCCTCATGGAAAATGCTGAATGAACTACATTACTGATTTGAATTATACATTATATGAAAATTTTTAACTCTTAATTTAAGGATTGGCAATGTCTGTTGTGTGTATATAAGTTGTGGTTTGAACACATAGTTCTATTTATTTTATTTCTACAGTCTTTCCATGATAAAGGTCCTGTCATATTCATTGGAATCAGAGAACATATGGACGAGTTTGAAGTTTTTGATGTTAAACCATTTGTTAGTCATTTGTTAGGTGTGTTTGTTATTTTTTTTTTTTGGGATGTTGTCATGTTTAATCATGCATATGCTTTCCAACTAGGCATGGGTTAGCAACTTGAATTGCTTTAGAAACTTTTAGAAGGGGACTTAACCTTAAGGATTATGTATAAGTAGTATAAGAGCGTAATTGACCCAATGAGCCAGATTATTACCTCCTTTAGTGCTTGGTTACTTTATTATTAGTCATAAACACGTACACCTAATGATGTGTAGATGTTAATGAGTAGTGATTGCTTGTTAGCATATATTAAGAGAATTGGTTGATTTGTGTAGGGCTTCTCAATGTTTTTAAGATCTAGTGTTCAATTGATGTCCAAAAAGACCAAAATCTAAGCCAAAATTAAGTGATTCATGACAACGATGGATTTAATGACAAATGAAGGTAGCAACTAGGTAGCACTATGAACTAGTTTTGCAAATTTAGCCTTGTGACTACAAAATCAATTTTGTTGTAAAAGGAATTCATTCTCTTTGAAAATTATACACTTTTGCTTACTAATATCTGACTGTTTATATGTTATAGAGTTAGATAGTTCAAATCGAAGGTTGATTAATGAGTGAGTTAGATAGTTCAAATCGAAGGTTGATTAATGAGTCATGTAGGATGCAAATAGCTTAAGGGTGTGGTCATTTAGTTAGGAAAGTAATGGAGATGATGGAGGAGTACAAAGGTCTTGCTAAATTACAAAGCAAAGTTAAATTTCTTCAAATACCGCCAACAATGGCAATATTAGTGCCCTATACTAAAATATGAATGTCTTCAAAACCCTAAAGAATGTACTGGTGTTTGATCTTGGAGTAAACTCTTTAGAGATGACATAGTTCTTACAATTTTTAGAATAATGGACTTTCAAAGTGATGCATACTTTCGGTTAGATTCCCATCAGAGGCATCGATTTTATGAAAAAAGTCGTTGATTTTTGCATCGCTAAGTTCAGAATTAGAGAGGGGAAGGATGTGAGTGGGAATGTTAAAGTACTAAGGAGACTGTGGGATGCATGCGAGAGAGCCAAAGGATTCTTTCCATGGAAACCTCTACCACTATTGAAATTGATTCTTTCTATAAAGGTGTGGATTTCTTTAGTCGTCAAATTCAAACAAGTAGCCAAAGAGTTACTCCACAAGGTCAGTGAAAACTTGGATGCTTTTATGGTCATGTTGCAATGTTTTGAGGTTAAAATTTAGGACGTCATCTCATACAGTGGGTCATCGTTGATATTCAAAGTAGGGGTAATGTTAGAATAGTGTTCGTATGAAAAGAATCTTCACAACGATATATCCTCAGAGTCATTGTCGATTTTAGGAGCTTAACGGTAGCTACATTCTTGAGGATGAAAGAGGATATGAACATGAATGACATTATTTTTGTAGGATCAAATTTGATTCCTCTTGCAGTCGGAATCAAAGGGGAAGATGGGGTTATAACAATGTTGTTTCTGACCGACACAGAGATGCCTGCAAATAAAGATCAGGTCTTTATGACATAGTCTGATAAGAATAGAATGGATATCAAATTGTTTCAAGGGTAAGAGGTAATGGTGAATTATAACTATTTAATAAGGATGCTCGAACTTTAAGGAATCCCTGTAGCACCAAGAAGAGTTCCTTAGATCAACGTGAGCACTGAGGTTAGGAGGAATGAAAGAATGAAAGCTAGCGCTTGTGATATGCTAATAGGGGTGGTGATAAGTGTAAAATCTAAATTGGGAGGAGCGCTAAGCTGGCAACAAAGGAATGAGTCCATATCTCGACATGTCAAGAAAGTAATAGACATTATAGAGTGCTTGAGTAAATATGTTTACAATATGAGAAATGCTGTGAAGGAAGAGGATATGGGATGGACTGTAAGTTGTAGAGAAGGACAAGATGGAAAAGGAGATTGAAGAGACAATTGAGTGGATGTAGAGGGACTTGAGTAAGCTTACGACACACCAAATTAAAAACAAGTTTAATAGGGTTCTACATTTGTAGGAGCCAGTGGTTTCAAGATTGACAATTTTCACTAAGTTTGAGCCTTATGACACTGACCAAAATGATACTATGACTGAGCTCAAGCCTTAAACTTTTGACAGCTCAAAAGGGTTTTAAAAGCTATACAAATTCTACGTCTATTCTCGTTGCTATTGCTTTGTTTTGTTTTTGCATAAAGAAAGACATCAATCTATCATATTGGGAATTCAATTTTGTGAATATGTGATAGTAAAGAGGCTATATTGTAATGAAAATTGTGGTGATGCATATTCATTAGTTTTAGTTTTACGTATAGTTACATGAATTAATCTAGAAAGGATTGTTTGTTATTTTGAAATAAAATAAGAAAGAAAATGTTCGCTATAAGTCACTAGTGTAGCTAACTATATTTGGATGTATGTAGTTAACAAAAAATTTGAAGTTTAATTAGGATTCCATACTCACAAAAGCTTATCTAATTGTAGATAATAACAATAACAATAACAATAACAATAACAATAACAATTACTTTTAATAGTATCAATTAATAATTTAGCTGTTTGTGTGGAAATTGACAGTATTCATTGTGTGAGAGAAAACAAATGTTCTTTGATCATGTCCTATATAATTAATCATCAACTTTAATTTTCAAGTGCAAATTGTTTAGTTTTTCACTTTCTGGGATTTCTTACATGAACCTTTCACCAATATAGGCTTTATACTTAATGATCCCCTTATCCTACAAATATTTTTTTTTGAAAATTTTTTTAGGCAAGGTTTAAAAAAAAGATGCAAGACCAATAGGACATTGTCCCACTTAAGTTAAGAGGGGGGAGATTTTTCAAGTGGTTCCTTTCTTAGTGGGGCTGACATACTATAAATTGGGGGAAAAAAAAGAAAGCAATAAAGAGGTGGCAAAATGAAGAGAAAGTTATTGTGCAATAAATAAAGGTGGGTGAAGTCATTAAATAAGGCAAAGACAACATATGAGTGAGTCTGGTGTGAACAACACACTTGAAGAAAAAAGAAATGGAAGAGGCATGAAAAATAGAAGGGTTCGGCCATTAGAGAGGAAGAAGAAAGCTTCGTTTTTCCACGTTATATAAGTATTGGATCTTCGTTTCTCATGAAGTTTTAGTATATTGTTCTTGATGACAACGACTTTCATTTGATATATTTTATTAGTAGTTTCTTCATCTCTTTTGATAGATTTGAAATATCTACTCAGTGGAGTTATGTATGCGTATTGCTTTTTTACATTGAAGATGGTTCAAGAGGATTTCTCAAGTAGAATGTTTTGATGTGCACCAAAAATCAATAACTCAACATGACTGTGCTTACACAAGTGAAATGAAATCTAATAATCTATATGTTTGGCAAAGACAATTTGGAATGTAAATAGAAAAAATGAATTTTTTTTATTTATAGCAAATAGAGTCTTACAGAAACCTTAGTCTGAATGAGGATAGTGATAGGTTATTCTTAGCCCAAGGTTTGGAAGGTTTATTGTAGAAGGGGTAAGTATGGGAAAGAGGCTAGAAAAGAGGCTGAGATGACAAAGTTTGTTAGAGAGTCAGGAGTATTTGAGTAAGGAGGAGTGGAGCGAGAAGGTAGGTTGTTAGTAGTGGTATATTTGGGGTAAACCACTATGAGGTTCTTAGGAGCATTGGCTATAGGTATTTTGCTTGCTGGTTGATGTTGGTTCTTCTGTGATTACTCTTCCATTTCCAATAATACTATACTCATAACCTTTTGCCGCTATATTATTTTGCTTTATTTCCTGTTGTTTCATTGAGAACCTATCAATTGGTCTGATTTTGCCAGATTCGACATGCTGCCCAAACCAGTCGATAGGATTGACATAGTGGAATCTCGCCTAGCTACAATGGAGGCACGACTAGAGGCATCAGTTGAGGAACTTCATACGTCCTTCAAAGCTTCTCTGTTGGAAATGCAGAAGCAGCAGTATCAGGGACAACAGTTGATACATTAAACCTTGTTACAAGAAATTGGAAAAATCAATAGAAAAAAATTTGCGAAGAACAATTGGAGGATTCACAACAGCGCATTTCGTCTTCATCCTTAGATAGCCAATCTGAGTCCCAGCTGAAAACATCTTTGGACCCCATGAAAGAATCAATGGATTTACGGGTTCTGACCTTGTTGGGTGGGTCATGCATGCAGAAACATATTTTGAAGTTCATAATATGGATGATGCCATAAAGATTAGGCTAGCACGTCTATGTATGGAAAGAAGCATAATTCATTGGTTCACCCTTTGGCATCAATTTGAGGAGAATCCATTGTGGAAGAATTTGAAACAAGCACTGGTGCCATTGTATGGTGGAACACGTTACGATAACCCATATAAGGCTTTAAAAATCTTATAGGAAACTGAAACCATTAATGAGTATATAGAGACATTTGAATTTGTATCTGCTCAAGTTCCTAAAATTTCTAAACAACAGTTTGTGGGTTGTTTCATGGATGGTCTAAAGATAGAGTTCAGGCAACGAGTTCACATTCTTAGGCCAACATTGAGGTAGAAAGTCATGTAAATTGCATAAGATGTGGAAGCTAAACTGGAAGGGAGTAAGTGCATCAATGGACAATATATAGGACGAGTTGGGACTGGAGCTACGTCAATGAAGCTTGCTGGGAGCCATTCGAAGGGAAGGAAAACGCTGATGCTAAATCCTTTGGGCTTTAGTAAACTAGGATCGAATTGGGGTTCTCAGGTGCAAAGTGGGATAATCAGTTCTAATGGGTCAATAGGTACTAGGTTAAACAAACCCACACCATCCAGTAGGTCTTCAGCTTTTGCGACTTCACCATTTGGAGTTGCTCACACTGGTAATCCTTCTATAGCATCTTCTCACAATGATTAGGGGAGGATTTCATAATTAGAAAGGTCTAGGGAGTTCAACATCTATCCTACTCTAAGCTTATAAATTGAAAATCTCAAGGGCTCTACTTTAGATGTGGTGAACGCTATCACCCACTCTATTAGTGCAACGCTTGATTGCTGAAGCTACTCATCCTCAGTGAAGATGGTTAGGCCATTACTGCTAAGAAGGAGGGCGATTTAGCTTCTCTGGAGATTGAGCATAGAGCAAAAGAGATGAGATTAGAGTGTCAAATGCTTGGGTCGATGGGTATCTCGGTCGTGGATAATCCCAAGGATTACAGAACCATATGTTTAGAAGGAAAAAATTTAGGAGCTACCATTTTAATTCTGGTTGACAGTGGAGCTAGCCATAATTTTGTGTCTCCGCAAGTAGTGTTGTTGCTGGATTTGATTATGGATTATACGAAGAAACTTATAGTAAGACTGGGAGATGGTCATTGTGTCTTTACTTCTGGGGAATGCTTGAAGTTGCCATTACATATTGGTAAGATGAAGGTTTTAATTGATGCCTATATTCTTTAGCTGGGTTGTGTTAATGTAATTTTGGGAGTGGCTTGGTTGCAATCACTAGGCAAAATCATCATGGATTACAGAGAAATGTCGATGTCATTTAAAGATCAATTTGTAATGAATGACAGGTTAATGAGTTGCTCCAACAATTCACACACATAAGGGACATTATGAGTATTTGTTAATGCCCTTTGGTTAATGAATGCTCCGACAACCTTCCAAACAGCTATGAATTATATTTTTCGACCTTACTTGCACAAGTTTGTATTGGTATTTTTTGATGATATTTTAGTCTACAGTGCAGATTGGGAAACTCATTTGGTGTATGTACAAATAGTGCTGAATATTTTAAGTGACTCATAATTTGTGGCTAAGTAGAAAAAAATGCAATTTTGGCAAGAAACAAGTGGAGTATCTTGGCCATGTAATCTTTTAGGATTGGGGTACTAGTAGACTCGAATAAGGTGGCAAGTGTAAGGAATTGGCCAACTCCAAAGAATGTGAAAGGATTATGGGCTTTTTTGGGCTTGACCAGATATTGTAGAAAGTTCATTCAAAACTACGGTAAGTTGGCAAGGCCTCTTACGGATCTAACAAAAAAAGAGGGGTTTAAGTGGAATGAGGATGTAGTGAAAGCTTTTGAAGCATTGAAGGCTACTGTCACTACAGCTCCAGTCCTAGCCTTACTTGACTTTTCATAAGAGTTTGTAGTTAATTATGATGCTTTCGATTGTGGGTTGGGTGCTGGCCTATCACGTCCCAAAAAAATGAGCACGTGACCAGCACGGAAAGTGAATTTCATTTCACCTTTGTAAGCCTATCTTTCTCTTAAGCATCATACCATTCTTTTTCATGCAACCAAACCGAGTTCTCTATACACACTACAGTTATTCACATTACATCACTGAATGAACCTACCCGATTACAGAGATTTCTAGATTTATACAACTTAGAATAAGACTTAACTATTATACCTTTATCCTGAACAAATGAAAAGGTAATCATGGGCTAAGGATCCATAATTCCTTGTAGAGATATTTACCTTCAGCTGTCAACTCTGAAAAAAAATGTTAATAAGAGGGGTATGAGCAAACCACGTGCCCAGTGAGCAGACAACACAACACTATGACAAAAAAATATCATGCATCATAATGATAACATGCAGATCATACGTAATCGATCATAATATAATATAATATAATATAATATAATATAATTCATAATACTTCACAACAATATCCAAGTAAATCAAATACATTTCAACATAATTCAAATAATTCACAATAGCAAACAGTGAAATCAATTTCACACATTTCCCGTACCAACCGGGTCGTCCAGGATACCTCTGGATCGTTGCCCGCGGCCCCCGCCGTATCCACCCTTATCGCTCCATGTATATTCTCCACCCTTATAGCTTCACGTAGATTTCTCCATGGGGTGCACCACCATGCCTTTCCTTTCTTGTCAAACACAATCACAATCACATCTAAGAGCATCCTCAATCATAATCATGAGCTACATACACAACTCAGTCATTTACAATTCAAGTCACAACATAATCAATATTGTTCCAGCAACATAGCATGTATACAACATAATCCATAATATAGATCAATTATTCAACAATAACATACTTCAACTATCCACATATGGATGAACTCAATAAGCAGAGTATGACACATTTCAACTCAGTTTACATGTCATTCACAATCCATCATATAGCCTCCATTCATGAGAAAATAAGAATCACCAGGCAAGTTCCACAATTGTTTATGTCTCATCGTCCCCTTCAAGCACAATATAATTTAAACATATAAATATATATATATATATATTTATGTCATCATCCTCTTCAAACTTGGATATACAACATATTTTCACTATGATGCATAAAGTCCATAACAAAGATATTTAATCATAGCAAGCATTAACCCACTCACCTAGATTTCATGCTCTCGGCACTCCCACCTTGCACCTTGACCATTCCTATTGTAACCAGATAAAAACCATCAGGGTTACGAAATAGAAAAATTCCTTACCACTACTCCCGACCTTCATCCACTTCTCAAATCATAACTCCTAACTGGTAATGAATATCCAAATGAAAATTATACCATTAGAAACTAGACTTAAATATCTTTCCAACGATATAAAGTTTTCCCAAAACGGAGTCCGGATGAAGAAGTTATGGCCGATTGAAAATAAACTAAGGTTTCCCGGCACACATGGCGCCTGGGCGCCAACCCAAGCATGGCGCCTAGGCACCACACCTAGGGCCTGGGTGCCAATCCTTTCTTCCTCCCCAACAAACCTTGGCGCCTAGGCGCCACATATGGCGCTTGGGCGCCACGTTCGCGACCTTTCGCGATTTCTCTCAGATTTGGCTCAAATCTGGCCAAATCTCCACCGTTTTCCATGATTTCTTCCATGGGATCTCACCCTTAATGTCTAATGAGCATTTAGACACCAAAAGCACCAATTTTAATCGAGAAATGAAGCTGGAATCTCTATTTTACCTCAAACATCTTAAAACTAGAAAATAGGGAAAAGCTTAAGAAATAGAAATTTCTACCTCGATTCCTTGCTTTCTCTAAGTTGCTTGGCTCCTAGAGGCTCGCCCCGTAGCCCGAGATCTGCCCTTCAAAGTCTGGTTATGAAGTTGGAGTGTAGAGAGAGAAAGTAGAGAGAAGAAAGAGAGAAAGAGAGGAGAGAAGGTGAAGAGAGAGAGAGGAAAGGAGAAAATGAGGAAAACGAAGTGAGGCCACCTATATACTCGCCCAGGGTGAAATTATCACTTGCTCTCTAATTGACCCTCAGTCAAGACTAGCAAAAGCAAATTCATAAAATCTCACCTCAGGTGTTTCTAAATCCTAGGTGCCCTACAGATTTCCTTATTTCACTTTAGTCCCTCTCAATGTCTCAAACTCCACTTTAACCTCGAATCCATCATACTTTCGGTACCGGACTCATAACGCATTCCTATAAGCTCATTCTTCTTATCGGGTTCCTATTTGGTCATTTCTCGAAAGTCATCTATACTTTCTTTTCTTTTCACATTAGTCCTTAAGAATTTGTAAAAATTTCCCAAATTAAAATTTTGAAATTTCTATTCCCAAATTTCCTTCACTAATTCAAAAAGAATATTTTTCATGTAATTAAATTTTTCAATAAACTTCAAATAAATTTTAAATATTCATATAAATTCTTGGGATATTACATGGCCTAATGCAAATGGGGAGACCCGTGGCTTTTTATAGTAAAGCTTTGTCTCTTAGCAAGCTCTCTAATCTATTTATGAAAAAGAATTGATGGTTGTGGCTCTTGCAATATAGCATTGGAGGCAATATTTGTTAGCCAGAAAATTTGTGGTGTTCACTAATCAAAAGAGTCTAAAGCATTTGCTTTCAACAAGCTGTGGTGTCTACTGATCAACAGGATTGGTTGTCTAGACTATTGGGGTTTAAGTTTCAAGTAAGTTACAAACCTGGGCAACAAAACAAAGCCAAATATTCCCTCTCATGATTATATGATGACAGTGGAGAATGTGCAACAATTATTTCCTCCCCTTTCTAGTTACACAGTGATCAGCTTCAAAAGGAGATTACTGAGGATATGGAGCTATAGAGGATTATTGAAGGGTTACAACAATATGGTTTTGTGCCATATGGATTCATGTTACATAAAGGTGTGTTATTGTACAAAAATAGATTAGTTATTTCTTCTCATTCTTCATTTATTCCTACTCTTTTAGATGAATTTCATACTACTCCCTTAGGTGGTCATTCTGGGTTTCTTCACATATATCGACGTTTAGCAGCAAACTTGTTTTGGTTTGGAATGAAAAAAAATGGTACAACAATATGTGAAGGAGAGTGACACGTGTCAGAGAAATAAGTATGCAGCATCTACTCCCTATGGAATTCTTCAACCACTATCTATTCCTGAACAGATCTGGGAGGACATCTTAATTGATTTTATCACGAGGTTACCAAAATCAAAAGGGTATGAAGCAATCATTGTGGTGGTTGATAGGCTTTTGAAGTATGCACATTTTATTTTGCTAAAACATCTATATTCTGCTAAAAGTATTGCTGCCATATTTGTTAAGGAAATCATTTGGCTACTTGGCATTCTTTTGTCTGTTCTCAGTGATAGAGACCCAATTTTTGTTAGCATATTTTGGAGAGAACTTTTTAAAATATGTGGTACCTATCTCAAGATGAGTTCAACTTATCACCCAGAAAGCGATGGTCAAATAGAGGTGATTAACACCGCTGTTTGGAATTATACCTTCACTATTTTGCTTCGAAGCAGCCTAAAAATTAGTCTTGTGGGTTCCATGGGCAGAATTTTGGTATAATTTTACCTTCCACAGCTTTACAGGAACAACCCCATTTGAAATAGTTTATGGCCATAAAGCTTTTACAGTAGCTCATTTTATGCTTGGTGAGACTAAAGTGGAAACTATAGCATAAGAGTTGTTAGATAGAAATGAAGCATTAAGACAACTAAAATTTAATCTTTTGAAGGCACAACAGCAGATTTGTAAATTTGCTAATACGAAGAGATAACACATGGAGTTCCAAATTAGAGATTGGGTTTTTCTTAAGCTCCGCCCTCATCGGCAAATTTTAGTTACACAACGTATTTATTCTACACAACGTATTTATTCTAAGCTTTCTCCTAGATTCTATGGCCCTTTCCAAGTCTTGGAGAAATTAGGGGCTATAGCTTATAAATTGCAATTGCCACCTACATCTAAGATTCACCTGATCTTTCATATTTCTCTCTTGAAGAAGGCGGTAAGCAAGTATCTTGTGGAGAAAGAGTTACCACTTGAATTGGCAGTAGAAGATATTATGGAACCTCAAAAGGTGCTAGATTTTCATGTTAGATGGCTAAAGGGATAGCAGGTTACTGAATACTTGATTCAATGGAAAGGGTTGGCTGAAGATGAAGCAACTTGGAAGGAGGAGTATACCTTTAGAAATCAGTTCCCATTTTTCAGCCTTGGGGACAAGGTTGCTGTTTCAGAGGGTGGTATTGATAGGAACCTTAGTCTGAATGAGGAGAGTGATAGGTTATTAGGCCCTAATCTTGGGCCCAAGGTTTGGAAGGTTTATTGTAGAAAGGGTAAGTGTGGGAAGGAGGCTGGAAAAGAGGCTGAGATGACAAAGTTTGTTAGAGAGTCAGGAGTATTTGAGTAAGGGGGAGTGGAGAGAGAAGGTAGATTGTTAGTAGTGGTATTTTTGGGACAGACCTCTATGAGGGTCTGAGGGGTATTGGCTTTGGGTATTTTGCTTATTGGTTGATGTTGGTTCTTCTGTGATTACCCTTCCTTTTCCAATAATATTATACTCAGAACCTTTTACTACTATATTATTTTGGTTTATTTCCTGTTGTTTCTTTGAGAACCTATCAGAGTCACACTTTTTATCTTCATAAAACAAACAAATTGATCTCAAATTTATGTCTTTTGAATTTCAAATACTACTAAATTTGACATTCTTCAACTTAAAGATGAAAAACAAAATTTGAAGATTTTTCACTCTTTGGAGGCAGAGTGTTAGCGCATCAATGGAAGAGTCATATTTTGACTGAATAGTGGTCAACTTGGTTACCCTTGGAATGTATAACAAAGGGGAACCCACTTCAAACGCTGGTAGATGAGGAAGAAGAACAAATGAATGAATATATGTATTTTCTGCAATTTCTTATTGTGAAATATTCAATAAGTCTCTTTTGCAATAAAATTTATTTAGTTGTAGATTTTATATATTCATGGATATAATTTTTGGTGATTACAAATTAATGCTAAATAGTTGTAAATTTGGTTTTAATTTTTATTGTTTTTAAATGCTATAAAGTTATAAAGTTTTAGATTTGGTTTTGGCATGGTAAAGTTTGAATGGAAATAACATTTATTTTTTGAAAATTTAAATTTTAAACGTCAATATGCTCATTTATTTTAGGATGAACCGGAAAAAATATTATAATATTTTTGGCATAAAACAAATATAAATGTCTTAATAATACAACTAATTAGATTATTATCCTTATTCTTAAAAGACTTTTAAAAATAAGAATCGGTTCTTATTAAGTTTACCAATGTGGCTGCCTCATGTAAAAACCGTTTTAATATAAGAATCAGCTCTTAACAAAAAAACTAATATAAAATCAAAAAGTAAATATTAAATATATCTGCATTAATTAAAATAATGGAGAGTTGCTTGTGAAATCCATTTGTGAGTTGTTAAAAGTTGTACTATTAAAGTAGAGAATTGTTTAAAGCAGTGTAGAGTTATTTAAAGTAGTGAAGAATTGTTTAAAGTCAAAAATGATGATGTGGTATAGTAAGACCCTCAATAAGTAACTCATTAGTGTTGTACTATTGGAAATGCTCTTTAGTATATTTTTTCTGCGTGAGATAATTAGAATTTAAAAACAATATGAATTAATTATTGGAGATTGCCAACAAATTTATTAATGGGATAAAAATTTCTTTACTGAAATTTGTAAAATTTACCGTAAATTTTAAAAAAAGGGGGCAAGGATAAAATAACTTACATATAAAATGTGACAGAAATGGAAATTAAATACCTTATTAAATAAGTATATTTTAATATCATTAAAAAATATGTTAAATTGAAGAGATAGAGTCATATAGAATTATTTCTAAATAAGTATAGTTCTAACATTCACAAGTTTAAAGACGCAAAGGACTAAAGAATTCAAATAAAATAACACGGTAACATAGATATAGATTTTATATAATCATTAGTAACAAAAATGCAATAACTTTTCTAAATGAAAAAATGAAATAGAATTTATTTGAAATGATATTTAATTATTTTAATATACTATTATGAAGTTACTTCAATGATAAAATTAAAGCGAAAAATAAAAATTGTTAAGCAATCAACAATTTATAATAGTTTTTTTTCCCTCACTTAAGGACAATTGTACGCTGTTGATTCAAAAGTATGAAATAAAAGAAGACTAAAGATTATTATTCTTAAAAAAGACTATTATTGATCCTTTCGAAAGAAGTATTAGACAATTTATGTTAGGTTATCATTTATACAATTTAAAAAGTAATCATACTTATGTAAAATCAATTTATATTATATTTCAATTATATTTTGCAATACTAATTAATTGGGATTTCAATCTATGTAAGAATATTTATTTTTGGGTATCTTATTTGAGAATAATAAATGTCAGTTTCATAAGTGATTTTTTCTTAAAAGAACATTATACATATATTATTTATATATTATACACATTTTTTATTGCAATTAATTATTATAAACTTAATATATTTGTTATTTATGAATTTATTAATTGATAATTTCACATAGCATCTTTGCAACTTTACATGCTTTTTTCTAGAGTTTTGACAAAACTTCTATATATTATATTTATATCTATATTAATTTATCCAATAAGTGGATAATATGATTAAACATAGACCTTCAATTGTGCTTTTTTTTTTTTTTTGGTTCTTACAAGTATTATCTGCCGGAAGCAATCCAACTCGATTAAAGTGTTTTGACTTACTTCGAACCTACAATTAAAAATATTCAACCAATAAGTAATATTAAGGAAGTTAACGCATTTGCTGATTGGATTATCAATATTAGGGAGGGTGTCGATGATCACGAAAATAATGGAGAATCAATTGCCGAAATTCTAGATGATGTCCTAATTAAAATTTCTGATGATCCTATATCTTATGTAGACAATACCATGTACCCCAATTTGTTGGATAAGCTTAAAAGCCTCAACTACTTTCTAGAGAAGGTCATTCTTGCACACAGATTTAGAGATGTGAATATAATCGCATAAATGACTATATATATTGTCCCTACTTCGAAGCAAATGAAGGATTTACATGAGCTCTAACACCACATGTAAGGTAGATGCAAATATAGACAACATGATTGGTTTATACACTTATGATTTTATGAATAGTGTTCATTGTCTGGTTTATCCCACTATGAGTTGAAGTTGAAAATAGAAGCCTATATAGTGTTGCTTAGTAATAATAACAAATTAATGAGTCTTTGTAATGGAAATAGATTAAAAGTCGACAGGTTGAAAAAACATGATCCAAAGAAACATCTAAAAACGTATAATTAGACAAGTAATGAAATTCATATTTTCTGCTTTTAACACAATTCAAGTATTGATATATAACTAATTTTCTATTCATCATTCATTTGTAGATGTACTAAGGAAACTTAGGACAAAAATAAATTATGTATATAGTATATTTTTTCTCTACATTTGATAATTGTATGTAACTTTATATCACTAAAATTTCTATATACCATGAACATATGTATTTATAAATTTATTCAAATATTTTTAAAAAATATATCTGTACATCGCATGGGTCACTACACTAGTTATACACTATGTAAGAGATGGGTAGGAACTAATTAATAATATGTAAAATCATTATCAAAGGAATGGAATATTACATAAGTTTGTGTTTATATAGAAACAGAAGTGTCATTGCATATGTGCAAACATTTTTGTTTACTTGAGAAGCTAAGAATAGATCTTTGATATTCTTTTTCTTTAAAGGATATTTCTTATTTAATATAATAGAAAATTAATTTTTTTGAATTATTAAACACAAAAAAATAAATTCTTTCGAGCTAGAATTTTTAAAAAGTAATTTTTTTAACATTATTAAGGTTTAAATAATCATTGTGATTTTCACTAATTAAAATTAAATGGGTATGATTATATGATAAAGAAACACTAGAGGGTGCCAGATTGTACGGTCAATATTGGCTTTAGCCTTACTGCTCTCAGTATAAATTTTTCTTAACTTTAAAAGTTAACAATCAATTCTTCTGACTTTTCTTTTTTTATGTTTGTTTATAACTCTTGCACCATCCTCCTCTAAAGTTCCTTGCTGTAAGATTCTTTCTTGCCTTCATCTTTGCCTTTTTGTAGGTGGGCAAAAAATCTGTCTATCTACTTGCACCTTATTGTTTATTTGTATGGCATGGTTCTCTCTCAAGCTTGAGAATAGGTGGCCCTTGCGGCTTTTCACACTAGTGACTTTAGACGGGTTTCTGCGAATTTTTTTTCTTGAAATTGTTGTAGAGATGGCGCACACAAAACCTACAGTCAACTCCAGGTATCACTGCATCAAGGGTGTGTCCAATCCCTATACACAACCAAGTGACATTGTAGGAATATGAGAGAAGCATACAAATATAATAACAACTTAAAAGTTACTGCAAGAAAGAAAAATAGAATCACATTAATAGTAACAACTGTGCCTTAGATTCTTAGGGCATGTTTGGTACACATTACTGTTGAAGAAAAGAAAGGAAAGGAAAAGGGAAAAGGAAAAAGGAAAAGGAAGATGAAAAAAATATGTTTGGTATGCAATGAAAAAAAATTAAGAAAAGAAGCAAAAATGTGTTTGATGTGTAATTTTTAAAAGAAAGAAAATAAAATATGTAATTGAAAATGATTGAAATGCCCTTGACTGGAAATTGATATTAAAAATATTTTCTTAATAGGTAAAAAAATTTAAAACTTAAAAAACCCTAATCAGTTTCGTCACCATTCGATAGCCACATCCATTGCCTTCGACATTGGAGTGCAAAATCCCTTCCCATCGACAGCTCTGGCATCTCGGATGTCTTCGCTTATAACTCTCTCATCTCTAGCTCATTGTCATCAATTAGCTCTGAAAAATTTGATCAAGTTCCTTAGGCATTACTCTATCTAAAACAAGTTCACATTTTTTTTTTCAATGCTTGCTTCTGGATATTTCACACTGACAGTATTTACTTGGCATAAGTCTGATGTTGGTTTTAATTTTAGGTGCAAAATGGTGACTTCCAGTGTAAATGACTACACCAGTGTTGATGTCCTTATAGTATGAGCGAAGCATTGTCACTGCAATTGCCGTGTTGTCCTCAAAATCTCCGGTTTTGAAAAGAACCCTAATAGGGTGTATGCTAAGTGCGAGAGTGACAAGTGTGCCTACTTTCAATGGGTTAAAGCTGAGTACACAAGGGATCAAGCCTCCGGGGACACTGAAATCATTCCAAATGATAAAATGCTAGACAATAGTATACTTTGCAATCGAATTGCACGTCTTGAATCTGACATGGAGGCCATGAAGATGGATGCAGTGCTACAGAAGGCTGCTTTGGCTGCAATGTTACTAATATTGTTCTTTGTGGTGCTTGCTAGGGACTGAAACTTATGAAATTATAGCACTAACTTGTGTTTTGTTAGGTAGGACTATGTTGTGGTATAGGTTGTTCTATCTTTTTTTTTTATAGAATAGAACAATGTAGTAGTGACTCCACAGATAAGCTAATATGTAACTTTTGTATCCACATAGTAATGAAAATGTTAAATATTAGTTCATTCTATATGTAGAGTACTGTCCTCTATACGGTGCTAAGAATCCATCACAGTTCATGTATCCCACATCTACCAAGTAATAACACCATAGACAAAGCAACATTGAATTAGCCAGTTATCAATAATAACCCACAAGGTCACTGCATTGAGGTGCAAGTATGCTCACTCCGAGTAATCGTGAACCCATGCCTATTAACTGCATCATGTAACACTCGACTGTCAGCTGCGGACCCCTCCTGTAATACCCAAGAAAAATAAAATATAAATATTTGTTTACAAACTACTGTTACTATTTCAGTATACGGTACTATTCACCCATATAATACTATTTACGTATACGATACTGTTCATTTATGCAATCGAAATGTCAAGTACTAGATGTGGTTTGGTCATAAGAGAAAACTAAAAAGAAGTTTGTAGGAGAAAATGACGTTTTATGTGTAAAAATACTCTCAGGGACTAAATTGAAAGGACTGATTTGAAAAGAAACTTAAAGGTTTAAGGTGAAAGGATAGTTTTTCCTTTAAGTTTTCAATAGTAATAACAGAAAAAAATTTTAAATATTATTAATAAAAATATTATTAATAAATTTTATAATAAATATTAAATTTATTCAAATTATTTTATAAATATAAAAATATTTAATAATTCAATAATTCATAAATAAAAAAGAAAATCAATTAGAAATAGAACATTATAAAATAAATATTATTATATAATATTATAATTATATAATATTATAAATATATAATCAATATTATAAATATATAATCTAGAAATAATATTCTATATCTATAAATAATATTAATTAATATTAAATTAATAAAAGAATTAATAAAAGATAGAAAATAATAGCATGTTGATTATATGCCGTTACTACTATTTGCACAGTAACTGCATTATTAGAAATGTCATTTTCATGAATAGTAAATTGAATATTTTATTAGTGCATAGTGTCAAATAGTACCCTTGACTTTTGCTATAAATAGGCCCTTCCATTTCACTTCTAAACTCACACCTTCAACTTCTCTTCTTCTCTCCTTAAGTTTCTCTTACTTCAATGCTAGGCATCTGAGATTTTGGGCCTTTCCTTTTCAGCTTAGGTAAGGATACTATGCCCTTTCTATGTCTTTCAAATTTTAGAAGTTAATTTCTTAAGTATGCTCTGTGGTTGCGGTTTTGGCCGATCTTCCACATCAGAAAAACTGTCCTTAGCTGTTTATATGTTATTTTGATTATCTGATTACCGAAATAGAATGTAAACTGTGAAGAATACATGTCTAGGAAAGTTCTGGCTAAGGAAAGACCTGGTTTTTAAGTGTGTCCAGTGTGACCCTCCACTCTTTCCTGGGAACTTACCTGGTGTACTCTTTTACAGATTGTATTCTCTATTTCTGGTATGAATAGTACCCGTACGTATGAATAGTAACCGTATGAATAGTAACCGTACATATGAATAGTATCTATACATAAAAAATAGTATTCATACGTATGAATAGTGACCGTATGTACGAATATTATCCGTATGTATAAATAATATCCGTACGTATGAATAGTGACCGTATGTATGAATAGTGACCGTATATATGAATAGTACCGTATGTATGAACAGTATCTGTATGAAATCAATCCTAACTTGTTTTCTCTAATCTTTCATGAAAATCTCCGTAGCGGAATACTGAAATTCATCTGTGTACTCTTATCTGTAACGACTTAGAGAAGCGATATTCGTACGGAATCCAGGTGAGTGAAACGACCCCGTTTTAATAAAGTTTTAGCATTACTGGTGATAAAAAGTATGTCGTAGGACACTCCCAAGATTCATAGGGGGAAATTGGATTCAGAATGACGAATATAATGAGATAATTAATCCAGAAGTATGGATAAGAAAAAGTAAGTATCTCATGATGATGTGAAGATTGAATCTCTTGAATTGTGGTTTATAAAGCTATAATATAGTTATATACTATACTTGTTATATGGATGAATATTATATTAAGCTTCTGATTATGATATGAAATGCTATTGATTGTGATTGAGCGGGACAGTACCCCCTCTCACGGCAAGGCGGAAAACCCGGTTGACAGGGTGTCTTGACCAATGAGTGTGGAGACAACGATTCCCTCAGTAGGGATATAGCCCGGATTGGTGATAAATCCGTGAGGCGCCCTAGCTAAGAGGATGAGGTTGTGCGTCATGGCGGAAATATACATAATTGGTGAGCCGGCCTGTGTGCGCTCTCCGGGATATATTGCCATTGACGAGTACTAGTAACGTTTGTTGAATTGGATGAATTTTTATCTTGTATGTAAGAGGATGATGTTGTGCGTCATGGCGGAAATATACATAATTGGTGAGCCGGCCTGTGTGCGCTCTCCGGGATATATTGCCATTGACGAGTACTAGTAACGTTTGTTGAATTGGATAAATTTTTATCTTCTGTCTATTGGTTGAGTATGAGCCTTTGGATATGCTTGCATGACTGGTAATGTATTTGAATTTTATTAATGCGAGGCCGATTCGCTCATTGAGTTTAAAAGCTCACATTGTTTGTACAACCTTTTTGTTCAGATCAGGTTGCCATCGAAGAATATCTGCTAGAGGAGTAGATCACTTTGGACCTTCCCGTTGTCGGGTAGACCCCTCTTTTGTTATAGATTATGTTGCTCTGTAATCGTCTAAGACATCTAGTTCAGGGGTTTGACATTTGGCTTGTATGTCAGTATAATAATGTATTTTAAATTGATAATCTATGATTACATGCAAATCATCTCTATGATTTTCAGATAAGAAAATTTGATATATTTATCGGAAGGCTTACAGTGATGAGAGATTCATCATTGTGCCGGTCATGTGCCCAGAAAACGGGTCGTGACACCTCCCATCCAAGCAAGACGAATATAATTTGACCATCTTGAGTGCAGACACCTAGCACATTAGTTGAAATTTTTCCTTTTCGATTTCGATACCTTGTCTTGACATCCATGGGAACCTTGATTCTTATGTGTGTCCCGTCGAGGGCACCAAGATATTTCTATAAAAATAACATTGTCACTCACCTATGTTAATGTAAGCATACAGTTAACTAGAAATAGATACTTACTTTGACTAATTTTCACCTGAGATCTGTCGAATTTGAAGGCACAGGCTCAGGAGTCTTGAATAGCTCTCCTCCTAAGCGCATCATAGCATTCAAAACTATATTAAAATTCCTACTCACACTCTCTCCTGATTTCTTGAATTCATCTTGGATCACCCTATTCTTCACATGATGAGACAAAATGTATGCAACAATTATAACTTGCTCATCTACAAGCATATTTTTGGTGGGTTTAAGTCCTCCTACACTGTCGAGTATAGCACAAAGGGCATCTAAGGTTGATCTATTCATCCTCGTTAAATTATGGCAACCTACGTCACTACTATAGATCATACTCCTAAAATGAGCCTTATGCTCTTCAAAGTCGACAATGTAAGGTTTTCTACTAATACAATACCTATAGCGAATAACCCTAACAATAAAAATATAATATCTGGCAACGACGAATGTCATGTTCAACCACCAAGTCATCGCATAAGCTATCATTCTTGTTATAAGGTCAGCCATCACTGAGAAAAAAAAATTTAAATTTATGGAAATCAAGTAGTGTTCTAATATATATATATATATATATATATATATATATATTTATATATTTGCAAGAAAGGGAGATTCTAATGAAGGAGACCTTTTATGGACGTTACAAAGTATCATCTTATGCTAGTGGCCTAGTTTACTTGCCATTTCTACTCATCCTTGCCATTTTATTCACAATGCCCTTATACTGTCTTATTGGGCTAAACCAGAATTTCACAGCTTTTTATAACTTTTTGTTGTTGATTTGATTAATTCTTTACACATCAAATTTAGTTGTGGTGTGTTTCAGTGCTTTAGAGCCTAATTTCATTGTTTAGATAGCCATTCGAAGGGTTTCTGGTTACTAAGTTTTTCAACTCAGCTAAGTTGTCCTCATACATGTTTGGGGCATGTGAGGTGACTGGAGAGGATGTGCTTAAAGAAGAATATGGGGACCACAATATGCAATGGAAGAATGTAATCATGATATGGTTCATCCTGTATTACAGGTTCATTTCCTACGTAATTCTTAGACACCAACAAATTGTACTAACTTGATATTATGTTGGTTTATGTTTTTTTATCAATGTCTCTCACTTCTCTATCTATATTCCTCCGTCGCTCATATTTTTCTTTTCCCCTTCAAGTTTGTTGCCCAATACCTAATTCGCTAGTTTTGTTCTCAACAAATAACGCAAGCATATTATAACTAAACATATAACTAAAGGACGAACTTTTCGGCTTGAGGGGTAAGCTTAATTTCATCGTGTAAAATGATATATGTGAAGTAAACATTGAAATACAACAATTTGAAAATATCATGAGAATCGTCCTCTGCGTGGTAAAGAATGGTATTGAACCAAAAAAACAAAGATTGATATAGGAAAAATAACAAATCTTTGAAGCACAAACTGGAGACGCGAGAATGAATCACGAGAGTAGTGACCAGCCGACGCACCGACTACAGACGCGAAGATAACGAATGAGGTAGAAATATGTCGCACGGTAACGAATGAGGCAGGAATATGTCGAACGGTCCAGTGGCTTAGGGCTTCATGGAGGAGCAAATTAGGTTTTACTTCTGCAGGACAGGGGAAGTTTGGAAACATTTGGGCTAAGTTACTGTTTTCCATTGATCCCAGGCACTTTTCCATTCAACATCCGATGGAAAGAATTAGCACGGTTTTGATGGAAATGAGCCATCAAACTTCTCCCTTGTTCCCTATAGCACTTGGTGTGATATCCCAAATTTAATTACTTTAGAAAATGAGGCTAAATAATTAAATGAGCAAGAAAATCAGGATAAAATAGTTATTAAGAAATTTTTGAGAGATATAAATAGAATTTTATCCATTGAGTAGGGACCTATTTGTATAGAATAAAAAGATTTGAGGGTTTTTATTATTTTCAACCAAAAGAAAAAGTGTGAAAGTGACGTGTGTGAGGTGTGCGGAGGAGAAAATGAGGAAGGAAAAAAAAGAAAAGAAAAAGAGAAGGTGGAATGTGGGGTATGAGAAAAAGTTAAAAATAAAACAAATATATATATATATATATATATATATATATATATATATATATATATATATATATATATATATATATATATATATATATATATATATATATATATATGAATGTGTTGTGAAGTGAACGGTGGGGTGGAAGGGAAGAAAAAGAAAGAGAGGAGAAGATGATGGAGAGGAAGATAAAGAGACAAAAAAAATAAAAAAATAAAAAAAGAGAAAGTGATGTTTGATTTGAGGCTGGAATAGTGGAAAAAAAATATATGTATATATGTGTGTGTTATGTGAGTTAGGGAAGGAAGAACAAAAGAGAAAAAAAGAAAGAAAGAGGAGAGAGAGAAAGAGACGAGGGAGAGAAATAGAGGAGAGAAAGAGACGAAGAAAGGAAAGAAGAAGAAGAGAAGTCATGGGAAACGCAGAGTAAATATGAGCAAGGAAGTTTAAGAGGTTGAGAATCAGGTAGTTAGTTTTCCATAAAAGTATGATTAATTATGATTTATGATATCTGTGTTCATAATCAATTTTTACAGAATTTTATTTATAATTCTTGTTCTACATAGTGAACAAGAGAAATTTAATTGTTATCAGTGTGATGTTATGCTTTTATGGCTGAAATGATCTCCTCATGTGTTTACATGTTTTTAATAAAGTGACTAGCTACTGAGATATTTTATATCTCACTTTTAGAAAATTGATCATTTCATGAAAAAGGGCAAAATGGAAGGCTTGATGATATTAATGATAAGATTGAAGTGTAGAAATATATTTTATAGTAGTTTATGATACAAAGATGTAAAGATAATAATAAATATTATGTAAATTATTTTTGTATGTATTCAAGCTCAGATATAATTAATGAGAATATTGTAAATTTTCTGCAAGGTTACTTTTCACATAAATAGTAAATTCGTGAATAGTGAAATCTGTAATTATTTAAAAAAAAAATTATTCAGAAAATTATCCAGTGAACCGATTTAGAGAAAAAAATATTATTCTAAAAGGAAAAAAAAAGTCGGGGTGTTACACTTGGTTACCAAACATGTCTTGATGGAAAAAATGCTGCATTCCATCCTCCACTGCACTGTAGTCCTCTCTACCAAACATGCCTGTAGAGTCTATTCTTTGTTATACAAATGGTATTCGCTGGGATATCAAGGATCATTGATTTAATTTATTGTAGTTGCATAGAAAGAAGCTGAAGCCAAAGTTCTGGATAGCAGGTTGATGGTTAACAGTTTTAATATTTCACTATTTGATCTTGGCACAAGTCATTCTCTCTTAAATGTTCAATGTCTTATCAACTTGTGCACAATTATTCTAAAAAGTATTTTAAATGTAAACTCTACATACATTAGGTTGATATTTTGATGTGTGTCATTTGATACTCCAAAGAAAAAATTTCACTTGAAGAAAGTCTATATATATATATATATATGTGCATGCATACTGTACTTCAAGCAGACCAAGAACTGATATGGGATACTGCTTCATGAATCATGATATGGAAATGTTAGTTCTTATGTTGTATGTCTTATATATGTTCTATACATAAATATATATATATATATATATATATATATGTATATATGCATGGATACTGTACTTTAAGCAGACCAAGAACTGATATGGGATACTGCTTCATGAATCATGATATGGAAATATTAGTTCTTATGTTGTATGTCTTATATATGTTCAATATGACGAGGTGCCAAATCACAAGTAGTGCAAGAAAATTTTTATGACTAAGATAGTGATCTTTGCTTTACAAAGGCTAGACAACACGATTTAACAGTCTTACTAAGGAATTGCTTTTGAAGATTTCGTCCTTTTTATAAAGAAAGAATGAGCCAAGCTATCAAAATATAAAATTATGCATATATTGAGATTTTTCTACACGAAGGGCACGGAATAGGATAGAACACGGAGACCAAAAAGTAATAACCCAAGATTTAGAACTTATAATGCGGGTCAAAAACCTCTCAGGAATAACAAAGCTGGAAATTCAACAATCGTGTATGAAAATCAAAAGATCAGTACCACTCATAAAGCTTTTTGAAAGTCAATTAACAGATTAGCTATAAAATAAAAAACAGACTATAGCTGGAATTGGAACCGTAGAAGTTCGAACTAAACAACAATAAACTTGACAATGGAAAGCATTACCATATCTTACAGATCAGTAATATCTTGATATCAGGAACTTATCATGTAATGTAGAATTAAGTAGTACTTATTGACAATAGCTAGATTATGGAACAAAGTTCAGAATAGCTAGATTATAGTATCAAGTAGTTTGATAATTTTTTTGGTAAATCAATACATGGAGTATTTTGAGTAGTTTAATAATCTAGAAAGTCCTTCAAATGAAGATATTAAAAAATAATTTAACTGAACAGATGCCTGTGGGAAGGGTTGGAAGAAGCACACGACGCTGTTTAGGGAGTTAGGGCTCTCTTTTTTTTTTTTCCCTTCCTCTGAATTGTAAAATAGTAAAATGAAATTACCCAAGTGAAGGGAAAAATTGGAATAAAACAAGTACTTCCACGTGTCAAAGTGTGTTTACATTAACATATGTGATAGGGGCATTTTAGTCAATACATTTCGTTTATTTATTAGTTGAAGTCAGTGAAAAAAGCAAAATTAAAATAAATTAAAAACATATATAATAAAATTGACAAAACATATTATAAGCATTATGGATAAAAAGAGAAATTACTTTTGCCTATTTCTTTCTGTCCCTTTATGAGAGAATAGTCTCATTGTCTCCACTGGCAATTGAGAGTTAGAAAGGACAAAAAAATTATAATTTCTTTTATTATTATTGAAGTATACAAAAATTCCAAAGAAAGTAGTTTATGCACACTTGCACAGGTACGAACTTGTGTCAGCTGATTAATTTATTAAACAGACTAGACTCATTTGACAATGCTGCATAGGTCATTTTCTGATAAAGATATTATTAACGCGTAAATACGCAAGTCATTTACTTGTTCAACAATAAATGTAAAGTTATGAAAACAATAACTAAAATATTTTTGTATCTATTTTGTTTCTTAATAAGAGAGTAAATATTTCAATCAAACTACGTAGCTAGGCTAACAAGAAAATGATTGAAGTGCTAATTAAATTGAGTTTAAACTCGAAAAGAACACCGATGCGGAACGTGGGAACTGTGATTTTCTTTTGGAGCTTCAAGCGTGGTTTCTTTCTCCAAGGATAAACTACATCCATGATCCTGTGCCTTGTGGCTGTTTTCATTCTTCAGTGATTTACCCTGAAGAATTCGAATTTGTATTCGAGTATATTTGTATTTAATTATTCAAGTTATAATTTTGTTTCATGGCATCAAAATCAGTGAGAAGCGAGAGCAAATAGTGTCTGCCACGGTGTCACCTACCACTCTGGCGGGCTAACACTTTCTCGTGGAGGCGGCAACGCCAACGACCAGTCTTATTCGAATTCGAACGCAAAATATTTTAGTTTCGGATAATTACTTGTGACGTATGAGAATGATGAGCTTAAATGTGGCATTTCCAGTTCCATAGTCGTTATTGTGAAATAGTCGCAGCAAAACAATGGGGTCAGAGTGCGAATGCGAGTGGAATGAAGTGAAAGAAAGGGTTTTCGAAAGGGTGAAGTGGTTCCTTCAACGAAAAGAACCTCCGTTGTATTGGGTAATGGAATTGATCAGATATCTTAGCTCCATGAATCTTGCCTTGCCAAGCCCTGAGCTAGCCGAACTCTTGGTCTCCAATCTCTGCTTCGATTACAACCACCCTTCTCTGTGGAAATTCCTTCAGCAAGCACTTTCCTCTCGTCTCCTCTTCCCACTCCAAGTCCTCTCACTCCTTTCTTCCAGGTCCTCCCATTCTCTTCATATATCTAATTTAGGTTATTTGATTTTTCATCTACATATGTAATAGAAACTCGCTTCAGGTGTGTAGTATATATCTCCTTCTTTCCTGCATTATACATGTGTTTTCTTTCTCTCTTAGTCTTTTTTAATAGCATGGGAAAGTTTATACCTCTTTAGCATTTCTAGTTATGATGCGCATGCAGTGCTGCACTGTAGCTGAGAGTGTTAAGGGGTTGTTGCTTAAGTGGCTTTGGACAATTTGTAAAATACTTTAACTAGACTGGAGCTGAGAGCCTGGGATTTGAACTTGCAGATTTCTTATATTTTTAGTTTTCCGGTGTTGCTTTGTTTCTTATCAAGCCATTCAGCTGATATGCATCTGTCATCCTCACAGTTAATACATATAAAATCCCCGCTTGTCTTCCACAGTTGCTTTGTTTTTTATTGCGGCTTTCAGTCAATGTGCATCTCTTGCAATTTTTTGGACAATATTCAGTTGCCTTTTTTCACTTTTGTGGTATTTTGCATCTTGGTTTAGTTGTTAATTTCTGCTGATTTTGCGAGATGCTTTCCTTCCTTAATCTCACGTCTGATTACAGGATAATTCCTCATAGACATTGTCAACCAGAGGCCTATAGACTGTTTCTTGAACTTCTCTGCCAGTATGCATTTTTATTTGATCCAATTGGAGCAGATTCTTGCAAATTAAGGTAAGTGCGATCTCTTTTTCATTATTATTGCTGAAGTGGAGGTACTCTTTGTGCTATGATGAGATAATAGCTATTTGCTTTAGGAGATAGCACTACATAATCACAACCTTTCTTGTTATTGAGTTTTTTAGATATAAATGCTTTGTGAATGCTAGAAAAGTGCCATTGGTGTGTGTCCCTACAGATGATTAAAATATTTGTTTGACAGATTTTGATGTGTATCCCTACAGATTTTTCAAATTTCTATTAGAGAGGCCAAATTTGCTAGTGTTATGACTTGCCTTGAAATTCCTTGCTTACTGATTATGACAGTTGTATAAACTTAGTACATATCAAACATGGAAGTCCAATGGCTTTCGTTTGTACTTTTCTGTTTAACATAATGCACATACACGAATAATGTTTATTAAAAAAAAAAATCAGGAATCTGCTCTTGATATGGAATTGATCATCTTGCTTCTTGTTAATAATCCATTTATCATCGTGTTCTTTACATGATTTCTCACCCTCACTCTTTTAATTTTCTTCTTTCCTCTTTAGAAAAGTCTTTTTCTAGAAAGAAAGAAAGAAAGAAAGAATGATAATTTGGATGGTTACACGCTTCTGGCTCATGATCTATATGAGACATTTAGTCAAAACAATTTGTACAGTTTTTAAGATTTGAATAAATATAATTTTTTATTCCTTCCTCCATATTGCCCTTTTCTAGCAATGGGGACATGAGTAGGCTAGAGTTAACAAATGAATATGCTTAGTTGTTGCATGATAATGTCTGAATACACATTTTATCAATGGTATAAAATTCTAAAAACAGCATTTCTGTTTTTCAGGATAGTAAATTCTATTGACACTGCCCTTCAGCTTTCTCAGACATATAACATTCGTATTATGGAGCTTGGACATGTGTATGTGCTGTTCTTTTACAGCATTAGCATTGCCTTAATTGATAGCACACTGGATGACTGGGGAGTACAAATGAAGCTATGTGAAAAGCCATGTTTGAACCCCAAAAATGACCAGTGTATGGACATTCATCCTAAGGTGACACATGGTTTCAAAAGAAGTGAATATCGTGAAGAGATGAAGAAAAGAAATTCCTTCATGGCCTTAGAGGTTTTGGAAAGACTAACAGGAAGCAGAAAGGCAACAATTCTTCTGCAATCTGTTCTCTTGAACATGTATCTGCTCCTATACTTTATTAATTGTCCCTTTAGCTTTTGTCTTATTAGTTCAGTCTAATCTTTTATAAACTACTGGCCTCCTGGAAAACATTGCTACTATTTTGTTACATATTTTGTCCCTTTAGCTTTTAGCCTGATCCATCAAACCCCATGCATTGATAACATCTAAATCTTTGCCTGGAAGCACAACAATGCAGTCATAAAGATTCATAGAAATAACATGCCATTAAGCACTCTGTACATCTTTTTCTTTCAGAAAATGTATTATTGGAGACAAAAGAAATGGAGTAAACTTTTGGAGGGAGGGAGAGGATAAGATAACTATGGAAGATGCTAGTTATACCATCTCTTGCCATAATTGTGAGATATTTTGTACCTTTCTTAGAAGCATGTATTATGACAGTGATAAAAGTTTTATAGAAACTATTAAAATGTTCTTATTAGCATGATCAATGGAAAGCATAATAGAAGATATGCCTGATGCTATGGAAGCTTAAGACTAAAGGTTTTTCTTTCAAATTTAAGGTTTCTTGTTTGCTGCCACTGAGTCAAAAGAAAATGAAATAATAATGGAAGCAGGTGCTGGTTGCTTCAAAGTTGTGTCACAGTACACTCTTTATGTATCTATATTCTGTCTTCTACTGAGTTTATGTTATTTTATAATTAAATGATGAGTCAATAATCATGATAACATTACTCAGTAATTAAGATGCTGAGTTGTATTTTGACTGGATGGTCAAACCTAGGCCAAAGTCTGCAGACTTGTTGACCTTGATCAACAACAGAAGAATGACAGGAGGAAGGAAGGGGAGAGGTTGCCATGTGATCTAATGTTGTATTGAAAGGCTAAGTAAATGCTTGAGGTCCGGGCTTTATAAATTGTTAAGGAATGCTTAATTAGGCTTGTGGAACATAATTTTTTTCTGCGGTGAGATGTTTTAAGCAGTTTTATTTGTTATGAAGAGCCTATGCATTTGCAATGGTTCCTCGCTATGATGACTGTTGTGGTCTAACCACAATTGAGGATGACCTTTTCTAGTCCTTGAAGTGTTTTTTTTTCCCTCTCTTATGCAATGTTTGCATGTGTATTTTGTATCCATTTATTTACTTGTGCAATGGAGTATGAGCTAGGGAGATTAACCTCTTTTCACCCTCTTTTGTCATTCATCATGCATGATAGGCCAGAAAAATTCAAATGCTTCCTGCAACGGATCCAATTTCTTGAATCCCTTGAATTAGCATCTTCTGAATTGAAATTAGCAAACCAAGTCCTGACAAAAGTGTCAGCCAACATTCGTAGAGTTTCTGATTTTAAATTCTGCCTAAATAAGCATCAACTGCTTGGGATTCTTGTTGGCATTGGATCGTTTAAGACATTGTCGCGATGCAACTATTCATCTTGTCAATCTCCTTGCTGGGTTTCTTTTGATATATATATGGAGAATGCTATGGATCCTAAACAACTTCCTACCAAATCAGCCATTGATGTACTTACAGGTAAATCCTCTTTAAGTTTTCCCTTAATTTATTTTTTCTTACTTTCTATTGTAGTTAGTTTTAACTGCAAACCTTTTGGAATAATTGATGTCTTTCTATTAAATATTATTTCTTCCTATTATGAGGATTCGTGTCTCTTTAATATTCATGAACTATTTGCAGAAGGAATCAAGACACTACATATATTTAACCAGGCTAGCTGGCAGGAAACTTTTCTAGCACTTTGGCTTTCAGCCCTTCGGCTTGTGCAGAGAGTTGAGTTGATTCCCCTTAGTCTTTTAGTTACATGGGAATTTTTTCAAATAAATATATTCTCCTTCATGGTTATTGCAGGAACGTGATCCTCCTGAAGGCCCTATTCCACATCTTGAAGCCCGCCTTTCTGTCCTTTTATCTATTGTTCCCTTGGCAATTGCAAATGTTCTAAAGGATGAAGATGAACATAATTCCTCTTCTGTCCAAGTATCACTGGCATCTGAATTGAGAAGTGAAATGGGGAGGAAGAGTGGTGATTCTAGGAAACTCGGGCTGGTTTCATCCGTTCAGATCCTTGGTCACTTTTCTAGCCTCCTATGCCCTCCTGAATTAGTTGTTGGTGCATCTAACCATGCGGCTATGAAAGCAGCTTGCTTTGTATATAACTCTATGAATGGAGAACGTGGTTCTAGCACTGGCAACTATGCTTATACCTATACAAAAGCAGGTTGATTTGGAAACAGATATCTACTTCCATAAGTACTAGTTATAACAAATTATAATTACTATCTTACAATTCATGGAAATTGATGTTATTTCATGTCATCTTGGTCGTCCAAAATCTCAATAATAGTCTAAAATGGATTTATTGACTTGCTTAGTCAGGCACCATGTTGCCTATTTATGCTTGTAAATTAGGTCAAGTACAAGGATTAGTACATGTAGTGCAAGCCCAGCCCACTAATCACTAGTGCACTGATTTTAACCTAGCCATCACACACTCAGACTATTCTAACAATCTCAAATAGTTTTGGACTAATTGTTATCTTTCAGCTTTAGGTGGCAACTTGAGGCACCTCATAGTGGAAGCTTGCATTGCAAGAAATTTAATGGATACATCAGTGTACTTTTGGCCCGGTTATGTGTCTGCATCTGCTATGTCATTGCCAGATGCCTCACCTGTTGAAAAATCTCCATGGTTAACATTTTTGGAAGGAGTACCATTAAATGATTCCCTAATAAATTTCCTTATGGTGACCCCTGCCTCAAGGTTTGCTGAGTCATTTAATGAGATTCTAGTGTCAAAAAACTGCTGATGATTGATTCTCATAAGTTTTCTTCTTTCCTAGCCTGGCAGAGATAGAGAAGTTATACTATCTTGCTTTAAATGGATCGGAGATGGAAAGGCGTGCAGCTGCAAAGATCCTTTGCAGTGCATCACTTAGCTGTGGATGGTATATCCAGGTAATATGTCTGAGCAGAAATATTGGAAATACAATGTACTCCAACAATTGGGATGTGCTTAAGTCATTTGCTTAACTGTATATTTTTTTATTATCTAGTTTCACACTAGTTAGAGTTTACGATCTTGTTATGTGTGTCTATATATCTTAGCATGTGTCGTATTCAATTCTTCATTTTTTAAAAATTGTCATTTAATGAGTCCTAAAGATTAACAAAAGGGGCATTGCATACCTTTCACTATTATTTTTCCAAAAAGTCTACCAAATAGAAAGATGTCAAGCAATACCATCAATAATACACAACCAAAACAATTAGGAAAGAATCCTTATGTGGTGTAGTCAAAGTTGTTATGAAACCTCAATACCTCTTGTTGGTTGAGGCAAGAAGCCTTCATCAAGTTGCTCGCCCGACAATGCCTTTGGTGCCTTTGTGGTGGATATGAGGCTCTCCTCATAAATGCCTTTCATCCACTAGGTTTATTTTACATATATGCTCAGCCCAAAATGCTCACCTAATAACTCATACCTATCAGGTTAAATATTCTAAGCATGGGAAAAACCATAAGATCTATGAATTTTGGGTCATTAGTTCATTTTATCTTTGTTATTTTGTTCATGCATGGCTGCCACTTACTAGCCAACCTGCATTTTCTTTTTGGGTTGTAAATTGAACTTTGTCTTGATGACTTAAATAGTGCACTATATTATATGATTATTAATACTCAGCTCAAATATGTCAAATGTTATCATATTTGTTCATATCTATTTATTTTCTATCTAGATATGGCATATCTTTCAGTTTTTCTTAGTGGCTTGCTGATAGGTACCTAGGATGGGAATACAGTGTGTGTGTTGCACAAGTTGGTAGTAAGTGATGAGTGGCATATGTATGATGTATTGTGAGTTGGTTAGGAGGGTAGTAAAGGAATTTATTTATGAAGAACCAAGATTACAAACTCTTAACAAAATATAAAAGACTCAACCATCAAACAATAGAAATGAAGTCACAAGGAAACCATATCAATCTGATAAGGGAAATATCATAATTGATCCCAGAGGCAAGCTCCTACAGAAAACGCCAAGGAATTCTGTCCACAGCACAATGGACTAGCACAATGCTCAAACAACTTCTGACAATATTCTTTACACCTATGCCTTCCCACTACTACTATATATAATAAACTGACATACTCAAATTCCTTTACTACCCTCCTAACCAACTCACAATACATCACACGTATGCCACTCATCACTCACTACCAACTTGTGCAACACACACTGTATTCCCATCCTAGGTACCTATCACTTGCTTTACTCAAACGATCCTCTTGCCTCAATGAAAGGGGGTCCAGTGCCTTTCAAATTTGACTACCTTGTGCTTAGATAACCTCATCAAGATGGAGTTTCTACTCCCTCACTCTATCTTCTTCTTTCTTCTTTCTTCTCTTTTCTTTTTTTCTTTTTCCTTGAGGGATTGTTTTCCTCTTCCCCTCCCCCCCCGGGGCCCGCGCTCAGTAGAGTCCCATCTGTGTCAAAGTTCTGTCTAGTGTGCATCCAAGCTGACAAATAAATATATATATTATTTTGACAAGTATCGTGTCAGACATGAATCATTTATGTGTTGTGGTATTGTCATTGTCTGAAACATGTCAGACTCACCAAAGAACTTTATTGCTTTCAACTGATGACATTAGGGGCTAAAAAATATGTGTTTAAACTTCCAAAAACTCTTCCCCTTTGGAAAATAGCTGTGTCATCTGTCTGTTTTCTGTGCTTCTGGATTAATGATGGAATATTCTGTTTACTCATTACAATCTTGAATTTAATCCACCTTGTTATCCTTTAGTATTTCTAAAGACAAAATTTGTCTCCTTGGCAGGAACATGTGGTGCATTATGTGGTCAAGCTTCTTCTTTTTCTTGTACCTCCTAGTCATTCTGGATCCTGGAGCCAATTGGTTGATAACATGTCTGTGCTAAGTGCTATTCTACTTGGAGTTTCCTCTGTTGATACAGTTCATATAATTTCTTTGCATGGTCTAGTAAGTAAATCACTGTTTTAATTCCTTTAGCGGCTGTTTGTGTCTTATTACCCTTTTGGACGTGTCATAAACTAATCAGGACACAATTTTTTGGGTTTACTTGGTAGCCAATTTGATATATGTCAATTGTGATTCCTACTGTAGATCCATACTGGCTTATGAAGCCACCTTAGATAGTTCTCTTAGTTCATTCATTATATTTCTTATAAGATTTATATTTTTTTTTCCAGTTACATTTGAAGACCAAATGTCTTTAAGGATGAAAAAAATTCTTTTTACAGGTCCCCACGGTTGCTGCTTCTTTAATGCCACTTTGTGAGGCATTTGGGTCACTTAAACCAACATTAAACAGCACAGGAGATGATCCCTCAATATACAAGACTTTTTCTTTAGCATTTCTTTTCCTCATTCGTCTATGGAAATTTTATAGACCCCCTCTTGATCACTGCATTACAGGAGGAGGAGGAGTTGGAGGTGAGCTTACTTTGGAGTATCTTCTGTCATTGCACAATAATCTCGTCATGTCTTCCCAAGATGAAGTGAAAAGCAATAAAAATATACCTGAATCTGCATTCATTAAACCTGTAGACATTGATTCATTTCCAAAATTGCGGGCTTGGTATTGCCAATACAAATCTTATGTTGCTTCAGCTATTTCTGGCCTTTCTACTGGAAACTCTGTTCATCAAGTCGCAAATAAGATCTTAAGTATGATTTACCGGAATATGACTAAAGGCGGGGCCTTGTCTAGTAATTCTTCATCATCAACAAGCAGCAATGCAAGTGGTCCCCTTGTAAACTCTGGCGAAGATGCTTATCAAAGACCCATACTTCCTGCATGGGAAGTGCTGGAAGCTCTTCCTTTTGTCCTTGAAGCAATTTTAACTGCTTGTGCTCATGGGCAGCTATCATCAAGAGATTTGACAACAGGTCAGTGAGGTGCTACCTTTACTTATCTGTGAAACAAGTTTCCTTTGTTTCCGTCAATTATATCCCAAACCTCCCATGCTTCTGATATTTTTTTTTAGGTCAGCATTGGGACATTAAGACTTGCCTAGTCAGTCGAGTTGATGTACTGAGATTTTGTGAATTTTCCTAAGCTATGAATTTTTTTAATGGTACCTAAGTAAAAAAGAGGTTAATATTATATTGGTGACATCAAATTTGGGTAATTTGGGAACATGTTCTTTTTTTTTTTTTTCAACCATGTATAATGCAACTAATTGTGTACAGCTAGTTGGATTTTTGGAGCTAGACAAATGATATTGGACAAAAGGTGCATTCATTTTTGGTGTTACCTTCATTTGCAGGGCTGAGAGACCTTGTTGACTTTCTTCCAGCTTCTCTTGCTGCCATAATAGGTTATTTTACTTCAGAAGTTACTCGTGGTGTATGGAAACTAGTTCCAATGAATGGAATAGATTGGCCTAGTCCAGCAGCAACTCTTCAATTGATTGAGTCAGAAATAAAAGCTATACTGGCTGCTGTTGGTGTCAATGTTCCAAACTGTTTATCTGGTAGTTTGCTGGTTCACTATTCTACTGCTGTTTCCGGTTTCCATGCTGATTTCTACCAAAACATAGCATATATTAACATGCATGCGCAGATAGATGGACATTAGACATAGATATGCATATGCACAACAACATTTATGTTTAACCAATCTTCTAACCACATGTCTAAAACAAGTAATTCACCTTTTTTTGTCTCTGCATTTATAAAGTTTTTATTAGATGTTAACAATTTATATTAATACACATAGGGGCTCAATGAAAAATTCTTCAAACATTACATTTTCGTTGTTATAATCTTCAATTATATAAACACATATCCTAAGTATATCAAAAAGGGTTATAATTTTTATACATATATATGGATCAAATTTTTGGAGTCTGGTTGATATCTGAAGGACTGACTGTTTCTTAACTGGGGTACACTTTAAATGTAGTATTTGCCGGACTAAATACCTCTTTTTTTTTTGGCGAAAGTACACTTCATGTCCCGTTTACACCAAGTTTCACTTTTGTCCTTAACTTTTTTTTTTTGTGTCAATGTGTTATTTTTTTTTTCAAATATACCCTTTTCACTAACTGTTAAATCTACTAACGGAAAATGCAGATTGGGCAGTTTACATGACACATCTCAAGCAACACATCATCTGTCATATTGACTCAAATTTAAAATTTCAAAAATACCTTCCATCTCTCACTTGTCTATCTGTCTTTGTGTCTCTCATCTCTGTCCTCCTTCACTCTCTTTGTTTTCGGGAAAAAAAAAAAAAAATCAGAGATTTCCTCACCATCTTCATCTCCACCATACCCTCAAACCTGAGAAGCTTCTCACAAACTCAATCCCTTGTTTTTGCCTCTTGATTCTAAACACTCCAGCACCATCGCCCACATTGACACTTAACCTCACAGAACACATTCCATCTTCTTTCCACTACAACACTTCGGCTCCTTCCTCTCTGGACTTTGTCGGACACGCTGCAACACGCACTCACGAAGTAGTAGAGAGGTCAAGAGTGAGAGACTAACTGATAGGTACCAGGGGATTGGGGTTAGAATGGGGATTTTACATGATCAGTTGGTTAGAATAAATAATAAAATAGAGGGCTGAGGTGGCAGGGAGTTTTGTTATATATATCGTTAGTAGGAGAGCAGTAGGGTCACGCAGAAAATAGTTTGATTGCTTAGTGGGAGAGGCACTAGCTCTGGAGGAGCTCTTGTGCATCTAAGGTAGGAGGCTGAGGTCTCTGGGGAGCAATCTGATAATTCCTTTCAGATTGATATTGTTCTTGAGTCTTGAGAGTCTTTATATTTTAGTTACGGAGTCTGTAATAGTGTTTTCTTCTTAAATAGAATTTATATTCTGTTAAATCTGTATTTGGGTTCTTAACACTAACAGAAAGAGAGCTGAGAGGGAGGATGATAAAGGGAGTTTGAGCGAGAGACTAAGAGAAAGTAAAAGAGAGGGAGAGGGAGAGAGAGAACCCTAGAGAGAGAGAGGAAGAATAGGATGGAAGAAGAAGAGGAAACATAAACTGTGAGGAAGAGGTCCACAACCTCTGTTTTCCCACTTTGAAACAGAGGTTCTACGTCAGAGAGAGTGACAAGAGAGAGAGCTTGACAGAGAGAGAACTTGACGGAGAGCAAAGTGACACCATATCCTTTGTTTTGGTGGTGTAAAACAGAGACTAAGATAGAGAGAGGAACTCGATAAGAGAGAAAAGAGACTTTGAGTGAGACAAAACGAGAGATGAAACAAATGGAAAAGAGAGAGAAAACTTTGTTTTTGAACGTAAGAACAAGGTAATCGAGGAGAGTGAGGCTGCGAGAGAGAGGGAGAGAGAGATGAGATCGATAGTGAACAGAAAACAGAGAGAGACAAGAAACGGACGGGGAGAAAAGAGAGAGAAATAGTGGAGGTGAGTTCAAGAGAAGAAAAGAGAAGGAAAGGATAGGAGAAGAGAGGAAGCAAAGAAGGAAGAAAAAACGAGCTTCCACTGGCACAAAAATGGAGGAGAAATCTTGGTGAAAATTATAGATTTGAGAAAGAAAAGGAAGAGAAAGAAACAGAGAGAAAGCTTGGCGCAGAGAGAGTGATGGAAAAAAAAAATATGTAGGATATAATTGATGTAAAAAAAAAAAAGAAAAGTTAATGAAAAAAGTAAAATTTAGTATAAATGTTAGGGACATGAAGTGTACTTTTGTCTCTCTTTTTCTTGGGTGTTGCCAATGTGCATGAAGGGATAAATTTGCATTGTAATTATTGTGGCATTTCATTATCGTTTATGTTTTGTAATCTGCTCTGATAACTAGCAGAAGTTCCTTAGATTAAACCATCGACTAATATTTATTAGATTTGTATTACTTATGTCTTTGTTGCCTGGTAGGAATTTCACCAGTAATGCTTCCTCTGCCTATGGCAGCTCTTGTCAGTTTAACAATTACTTTTAAACTTGACAAGAGCCAGGAGTATATCCATGCTGTTGCCGGAGCAGCTTTGGAAAAATGTGCATCAGGTTGCCCTTGGCCTAGCATGCTTATAACTGGCTCTTTGTGGGCACAAAAGGTTCGGCGCTGGCACAACTTCATTGTTGTATCAAGTTCCCATTCTGTGTTTAGACATGATAAAGACTGTGTTACCCAGTTGCTAAAAAGTTGCTTCTCCTCATTCCTTGGAACACGTTGTATTTCAGCCTCCAAGTTGACTGCAGAGTCTAGTGTAAATGGCCTGCTGGGTAACATCAACACACCCACTGGTGTCTGCCCTTCTATAGCGCCTGGATTTCTTTACCTGAGGTCCTGTCGAAATATTCATGATGTCCAATATGTAACCAATGTAATAGTGGGTCTTGTGGCTGAATTTTCTCGCGAATTGCCTAGTTCTAACTGCTTGAAGTCTAGCGAAGCATCACTATCCCTGGCCACTCACAGAGCCAAAGAGGTGGCAACACTTGGTGCAAGTCTCTTATGTGTGATAGGAGGGATACAACTAGTGCAAGAACTGTATAGGGAGACCATTCCCACATGGCTGCTCTCAACGGGTGATGCAAAGCATGAGAATGAGAAGGGTGTGTCCCATATACTTGAAGGCTATGCCATGGCATACCTGTTGATATTGTCAGGGTCAATCGTATGGGGTGTTGGGGCCAAGCTACCATCAGGAGCATTATCTAGAAGGACCCGTAGTGTTGGGGTGCATTTGGAGTTCTTGGCTCAAGTGATGGAGGGCAACATTTCAGTTAGTTGCAATCCTGCGAAGTGGAGAACTTATGTCTCATGCTTAGTAGGGTTAATGGTGAGTCTTGCTCCAGCATGGGTTCAAGAAGTGAAGGTGGACACTTTGAAGAAACTGGCGCATGGATTAACCAGATGGTATGAGTATGAACTAGCCCTTTCTCTTTTACAGAGAGGAGGACTCGCAGCAATGGGACCTCTTGCTGAACTCACTAGTGTAATTGACTTTGAATCTAAGATGCCGTACTCATAGTTCGATGTAGGGAGAATTATCGATATCAAATTATGTGCATTAGTATAAAAGTAGAAGACTATATTATATATTCATATCCGTTAAAAAAAGAAAAAATCATCAAGCCATACAGACACGCATTCTCTTGTCGTTTGATCTTAAGCTGTTATATTTTCGTTCCCTGGTTAAGCCAGTTTGGACGAATTTCTTGGGGAAAAAGTTGCTTCACCACCCCCCCCCCCCCAAAAAAAATAAATAAATAAATAAATAAAAAACCCACCCACTAAGTATCCTCACTCAAAATTATTAGTTATCATAATTACTCTTATTAGTTTATACCTGATTTCTTCTCTACTCTTTTTTACTACTATTTTTCTAACAGCTTGTTACTCTTTTTTTCCGAACAACCCCTGACAAGTTGTTACGAACTGGCTTAGTTTTAGTTTACATAATATTCTCTCCGACTAGTCTGATAACCGAAGACAATTATGATTGATGACTAGAAAAAAGTAATTCATGCAAAAAACTTAGTGAATAATTCTTAATAGACGTCATGAGGCCTTCAAAAATCTTAGTTCTACTGTAAAATAAAGTATTTCAAGCATGGGAGGGAAAATTAAGGTTAGAAAAGGTAAACAGGAGAGAATAAGATTCAAGAAAATTGATACTAACGAGGAAAATATTCAGGGGAGAAATATTTGTAGAGTTCGTTAAAGAATTCAATTAAAAAATGACGAGTTTGGTGACGGAAGTACCTTTTTTTCCACCAAAATTTTACATTTTGTAACAGAATATACGCAGGTGACTGACTAATATATGAATTTAGTGACAAATACCAAGTATCATTACTTCTACTCTATTAGTGACAGATTTTAAGTCATGACTAAATTTGTAGAATTTGATAAAAACTGTTGGATTTTAATCTGTAACTTAATATACACATTTACCGAAAAAAAAAAGACAATTGTAAACGGTGGTTACTAATATGTTACTACTCGGTAAATCCTCACTGTAGATAAATTAATTCTTTTAAGAGATCATCTTCTCTATTATTTTTATGCTCTATGTATGCATAATGTTAATTTTCTTTTTTTAATGAAGAGAAGTTATGTATGTATGAAATATTAAAGAAATTGAATGTAATTTTTGAAATATAAATTGAATATGAAATATAATTTAAATAAATTTTTAGAAAAACCAGTGTAATTTATTGATTTATTATTATAACTTTTAATTATTAGTTTTTGCTTCATCATGGTATAAAGTATAAATCAATTGGCCTTCTGTAGCGAATTTGGAGTATCTCTTTAGTTTTAAAATTAAAAAAAAATTTTAATTCTCTATAATTATTAGATCACGGTAAACTTTATTTTAATAAATGAGATTCATAACTATTTAACAATTATAAGAGAAACTAAAAAAAGCTCTTTTGTCCCAAAGTTGAAGACGCGCTCTCTTTGGTTAGCTGACGTGACTTGTTAATGTAATGATGTTGAAAAATTTTCAATAATCATGACCATCCCTGTACGGACTAAGGACAGTCTCGCTCGGATTAAGACGAGATTCAGAAATTGAGGGATGGGTTTCTGGTAATACGATCTGAGTCTGAGACACAGAGCAAAGGAGGGTGGCATCCTGGTACGGTACCGGCAAACTTGTGCGTTTCATCGCCATTGTCCTATAAGCTAGGGCTATGGAGGGAAGGAGGATATCGGCCACTCCTCGCCCTTGCTCTGGTCGCCGGGTTATTGCCAAGAAGAGAACTCCCACCAATGCATTCCTAAACAGCGTTAAGAAGCTCCAGAGGCGTGAGATTTCGTCCAAGCCCGATCGTGCTTTTACTATCACCAATGCCCAGGAAAGATTCCGCAACATGCGCTTGATGGTCCGTCTTCTCCTCTCTTCTCTTTCCTTTCTGCCTCTGCTTACCTCGTTAACTCTACTGTCTCTGTTGACGCAATTCAACTTTCAAGTTGTTATCCTAAAAAATTGAAAAAGACTGCTCGCGGTAAAGTTGATTAATTCCGAATATGGTTGTTATATTATAGTTTGAGGTGTCATGGGGTCAAGATCAAGCAAGCATCTCGGGCTCCTATTTTACTATTTCAACGTCTGGAGAAAGTAATTTGAGTTTAAACACGAGATCCAACTTCGAGCATATGTACTTTAGCAACAAGTTTAATGCTGTCCTTTGAAAGTCTGTTTAGTCCAGAAGTCACTTCAAAACCAACAATCTCCTTGTTATTCTGGCCTTTTAACATCCTAAGTGTTCTTTCGTATCATCGTTATTTCTTTGTTCAAAACCTTCTACTAAGCTTATCACTTTTCCACCTTAAAATTTTATGGCTAATAGTGACAAGGACGTCACTTGAGTAATTTTTCTTTCGAAGATCTGATATTTTCCAGAGTTGTGATGAGTAATCATTCTTGTGAAGAGCCTTTTCTTGCTTTCAGGAGGTTGGCATCATCCTTTTTCCTTGTTGGGATGTCTATAATCTGCGTACTTGTGATGCTCTTTAATACAAACTTGGAAGTCTATTGAGTTTTCATGATAATTCTCTTCTTACTTGATCCGTTCTAATTAGATCTCCTCTACTGCAACCCTTGGGTATTTTTGTCTATTTCCTCTGTTTGATTTGGAGGCTTTTCTTATGTTTTTATGAGACAAGAAGAAATATTATTAGAGAAAAGACTTCTTACATGTAGAAAAGAAGACAACAACAACGACAACAATAATAAAATAAATAAATAAAGAAGAAGAAGAAAGAAATGCAACAATGAAAGCAAACAATTTTGCCATTGAGAAAGTACTCAACCTTGACTGAGGAATTGGATCCGCTTGTTCTAAAACTCTCATCCAATTCTCATTAGCTCCAAGAGAACTCATCGATTCATAGATTGTGAATTTAGATGAGTTTTTGCACTCTTCTGCAGAAGCAGATATGCGGCAAATTGCTCTACTTTTTCTGGAGTGAACTTCAAGGAATTTTTTTTTTTTAAATTCTTTTCTTGAAAGTTGTCTCTTCTGTTTATTTGTCATATTTTGCCACCCTTGAGAAATATCATATACTTACTACGTGGCATGCTTTGCCATGTATATGCAATTTCTAGGAAAATTGGCGTCATTAGCGCCTTGCTAAATGTTGCGATGGAAACTTGTAATTTCTTCATATTATCTTTGAACTGCTTTAGTGCTTGCATTTTCAGAATGATTTGTTCTGACTTATTAAACAGTCATATTTCTCACATCTCAAATTGGAATCTGAATTAGAGTATTATAGAACTATATTGGGAATGGATAAACCAAATAATCCATATTAGCACTAAGGAAGAAGGTGCTAAAACCATTTGTTAAAATTTGGAAGGTGTTACAGCTTAAAGGAAGAGTTCCAAACCTATTGGAATTACCCATCGACTGCCATGTTGAAGAGGATGGTTATATTTCTCCTTACACTTAAATGACTGATGAAGAACCCAAAGATAACGAGTCTGGAGTATGCTTGGAGCAAGTTCTGATGTTTTCTTGAATCATTAATTTTCATTCACTGTAGGACTGTTCTGGCAAAACAGGATATACAAGTCATGTAAAAGAAAAAAAATGAAGAAGAACCAAGAATATAAATTTTTGCTTATACATTCATGTAATAAATGGCTTCTAGAAATTTTCTTGACTTTCTACCACGATCAGACAGTTATAAATGTCAATCTACATATCTTGACATTATCGATGCTTATTAATTTTTTTTTCCTGAACCAATATATTAATTATAATTTCTTTTTTCTTCAGGAAGAATATGACACACATGATCAAAAGGGGCAATGTTCTCCTGTGTTGCCTTTCTTGATGAAAAGAACAAAAGTTATTGAAATAGTTGCTGCACGTGATGTAGTCTTTGCTCTTGCGCATTCTGGTTTATGTGCAGCATTTAGTAGAGGTAGCATCATAGATAAATCATATGAGGAGATCTTTGCACTTTTGGTTTCTCTCCTTGTATAGGAACCATGTTTTATGTTCTTCATGTTATTTCAATGCATTATGCAGAAACAAATCAGCGGATATGCTTTTTGAATGTCAGTCCTGATGAAGTCATTCGTAGCCTGTTCTACAATAAGAACAATGATTCACTTATCACAGTATCAGTTTATGCATCTGACAACTTCAGCTCTTTGAAATGCAGATCCACAAGGATTGAGTGCGTGCATTTTCCTCTCTTTCTCCCAACTGATATTCACAACTGCAGTGTTCTTATCTAATGTTTATTATGCTCATTCATCTGGATAGATACATACGAAGGGGAAAGCCAGATGCTGGTTTTGCTCTTTTTGAGTCTGAATCTTTGAAATGGCCTGGGTTTGTGGAGTTTGATGATGTCAATGGCAAGGTGCTAACTTACTCTGCGCAAGACAGGTACTCTTTTTTTAAATAATCTTTATATTCCTATTCTACTTAGTCATACGTCCAAATGCCTAACTAATGCATTTTTATCCAATGGTATCAGTATATACAAGGTGTTTGATCTGAAAAACTATACGATGCTATACTCAATTTCAGATAAGCATGTTCAAGAAATAAAGATCAGGTACTTTTTCTTTGAATGATTGTGTGTGGCAGTCATAGTTTGTCTGCAGAACTCCATTTAACTCTTGTATGTCTATTAAGTTATAAGCATGACCACCTGCAAGTATTTTGCTATTTATGATTTTACTATTTTCGAGGTAGATATAGGTATATCTGCCCGCTTGTCAAAACAATTGTCAAGTTTTGAACTGGAGCGGGTCATGCATATGTAGTAATATTCTCTAATTCACTCTTATTCAATTACTTTCACCATTTGGGTTTCTGGTGTTGGTCATCAAGTTCTCTCAAGTTATGTGTTCCATGACATTTATTACTTAATTTTTTTTGTTCCAGTCCTGGCATCATGTTATTAATTTTCAATCGAGCTAGTGGTCATGTTCCCCTTAAGATTCTATCCATTGAAGATGGTACTGTTCTCAAATCATTCAACCATCTACTTCATCGGAATAAGAAGGTGGACTTCATAGAGCAATTCAACGAAAAGCTTCTAGTCAAGCAAGAAAATGAGAACCTTCAGATTCTTGATGTAAGCTGCGCTTTGATTTTTCATTTTAAACTTATATGTGAGCCTCTATGTGTAATTATTGTTTTTTTTTTTTTATAGGTTCGAAATGCTGAGATGATGGAAGTATGCAGAACCGAGTTCATGACTCCATCAGCTTTTATCTTTTTGTATGAGAATCAGTTGTTCCTGACTTTTAGAAATCGAACAGTTGCTGTTTGGAACTTTCGTGGTGAGCTTGTTACTTCATTTGAGGATCACCTGTTATGGCATCCAGACTGCAATACGAATAACATATATATAACAAGTGATCAGGATCTTATTATCTCTTACTGTAAGGCTGACTCTGATGATCAATGGATGGAGGGAAATGGTAATTATCCCTTTATTTCAGTGACTTAGTGAGTAGTTGTCTTTTAGTATCAACGATTGCTTTCAGTGGCAAGAATCCGTCTTGCCTCTATTTCCATCAGACATCTGTATGTCAATGTGAAGATTTATCTTTATTTTTTTTTATTCTTCAATACAAATAAGAGTTTTTATCCCTATTGTTTACTATTCATTCTATCAGAAACTTAAAGGCCAGGAGCAAATGGTTATATGTATATCCTGTATGATCTCATATGACAACAGACCATTTTTATTGCTTGCTTGGATAACAGATATTGTCTGGATTGACCTTTAGCTGTTTTAACTTTGTGCCTGATCCTTGACCTTAAAATCATGGTTCCGTTGAGTTCAGTTGAAATCAAAATAAGCTGCAAGATTTAAGGGGTCTTGGTACTGATTGTTGGTTGATTTTGTTTCATAAATTATTACCGTTGGTTAAATTGTTGTTTGATGGGCCAACTTGGTCACCGCATTTCATTTCGGTGATCACTTACTATCATGTAACTTCATTGCCAGCCTATTGTATAGTGTTTTGACATTCTAATTATTATCAGTGTTAGTTTTGTAATAGTTCATATATTATAATTTGTTAGGCATATATTGTGATTATGATTTGCTTTATGGCACAGCTGGTTCCATCAATATCAGTAATATCTTAACTGGCAAATGTCTGGCAAAAATTAATGCAACAAGTAGCAGCACCAAGAATGGCAATAACTCATCCCGGATTAGGAGCTCAGTTATAGAGGCTTTGGAAGACATTACTGCCCTTTTTTATGATGAAGAGCGCAATGAGATTTATACCGGTAACAGGCATGGTCTTGTTCATGTATGGTCCAACTAAAATTCACCTGCTTCTTCTGGCTCTAGAATCAAGGAACCGCTGCTACTGGACGTGGATGCAATGTTGGATCAGAGGGGATTATTTCGGGCAACTGGATACTTCAGGGAGAGGACCCAAGCCCTTATTTCGGCATCGGGTATCTCAACTGCCCCATGATTGTACCATTAATTGATATTCGTTATTATTTAGCACCCTGTAGTTGTGTATATGCAGAGGATTCTAGTTGAAGAGTGAACTGTGGAAAGTTTGATATGCATGCTCGTTTAAAATGTGAGGTTAGGTTAGAGGTTTGGCCTTATAGTTTCTGTATAGTTCAAATATTATTTAGATTTGACGCAGATGAGACAACGTACTTGTGTTGTTAGTTCTTCAAGTTTGAATTCAAAGGAATTTGGGAAATAATGTAGGATGGAGGCAGAGGAAATAGGGCATAATAGGGTCTGTTTTCTCGTCTCGTGTATTATTGGTGAAAATGTTAATATAAACATGTTATTATTGTTTGATTGACAATTTATTTCAGTTATATCCTGTTTTTGATCAACGGCTGGGAACATCCTGATGATTCACAAGAAGTTTTAAAGGTATCGGCAAAGAAAGAATAAGAAGATACAGAAATAGAAAATGAATTTATTTATCCTACTCTGATATGAAGACATTGTTCTGCTACATAAAAGCACACTTGTACAATTGACTTAATTCAAGCCGTTCCTTTACAGCCTCTTCAAACAATGAGCATTTTCAACTCTGATTTTGGACCCCAAATTAACATAATTACCCCTTTTACATTGATTCCTATCATTTTCTCTCAAAAAAGAAAAATCTAAATATCTTTTGTCCTTGGGTGTAATACTAAGTTTGTTCAAAACACTGCAACGCTTAAATATCACAATAAACTATTGGTTCCTTGGACACAGACAGCTTTAATTCAGCGACATCTAGTGATGATCTTAGCCTAGTTCGGCCACAACCTCTGCCAAGCTACAATACCCCGCCCGATTAATCATCGTGGCACTCAATGCTGTTTCTTGCATGTCCTGGAGATTCTATTAGATTAAAGCAAGTTACGAGTTCCTCATCAAGTTCAGATCCCTAATGTGCATAATAGAAGGCCATAAGATCAAGACTGTACTATTTTCTCAAGTGCAACCCAAAGGACCCAGTACCATTTAGATATCTCATAATTCTTCTGCTTACTTGCGATGAACCTCTTCAGAGTTGTATATAAACAGACACACTTTATTTACATTGTAAGCTATCTTTGGCCTTATGATTGCGACATACAGAAGTGCAATCACTATTGATTTGTACAATAGAGGGTCTCAAATTAGAATTTCCCCGAAGATTGATAACTAGCCTTGATGTTATTGGAGTCTTCATTAACCTTGAACTCTCCCTGTGAGCTTAATTAGATAGTAAATCAAACTATGAGAAGTGTATTTCGTCATGTGTTTTCTGCACTTGGACCCCAAGGAAGTTATGCTTAAGAGCAAATGCTTTGTTTAGTCTATGGATTACTGTAGTAATTTCACTGGATGAGTTCCTTGTTACCAAGATATCGTCCACATAGACTAGGATGGTGACAGTAAATTGAGGGTGATTTGAGAAAGATTGAGTGATCATAAATAATAGAGTAAGCTAATTTATTAAATCTGATTTTGCTACTCCTTCAACCCATATAATAACAAATTACCATTACTAGTTGAGATACAAGTAAATATTTTCTTGTAAATCACATTCAAGAATGCATTATTAATGCCAAGTTGATGAAGTAGTCAATTCCGTGCCAATATCAAAGTTAACACCATTGTGGTTGTTGTGTGGGGGCTTAATCACAAGGCTAAAAGTAACTCCATCAAGCTCCAAGTTTTACTTTTCAGGAGAGCTCGATATTCTGTGGTCATTGCTTCTTTCTACTGGGGTTGATGCAAGGCTTCCTCCACAAAACCTAGCTCTATAGAAGTAGAAAACATCCTAAGTTTGAGCATACTAGCTTTAACTTTAGTGACCATGGATTGAGCATTTTGCATAGGCTGTTTGTCACAATTTAAACTGGCATCATGGAGAACACTTGACATATAGGAAGCATCAATGTTCACATGTTTAGTAGGAGGTAGGAATATTGAGTGTCATGGTGAAACTTTTTAAGTGTTAACACATTGCTCTTTTTGATTCGGCAAAGCAAGGGATGAAAATGAGTTAGAAGAGGTACGGATGGTGGATAGGCAGGTTATGTGAGGATCAAGAAATAGTTCAGGTTTGGATAGGCACAAATCCTTGGTAGGTGCTTTGAGAACAAAGGGTTCAAACTCTAGAAGTACAAAATAATATAATGGACTAATCTATGGAAATTCTTGATAAGGGAAAAGTAAAGCACTTTAGGTAAATCTCTTAAGCAAGACAAGAGAGCTTAAAACTTAATAAAATAAAAACTTGTTCTTCTAAGTTCAAAAGTTTTGAGAAAATTTACAGAACAAAAGAGATCTCCAAAGTTTAAAAATGCTAGGTGTCTGATGAATGATTTAGTGGCTATTTATAGTGGAGAGTCTAACTGTGACGCCCAAGGCCGATGAGGGCAGGGAGTGATCGCTAGTGCAGAGAAGAAGCATGGACAAGGAGCAACTCTTGGCAGACTTCTAGGCTAAGGGATACATGAATGAATCAACTCCACATCGAAATGAAAGGTATCCTAAGACTAGACAGGTATAGGACTGTACAGTTAAGGGATTCCGAGACTGTATAATTGAGGAGAGCTTAAAATATTTGATAGGTATTACCTATATCAACAATGTGCATCTCCTTTTTTGGGAGCCCTTTTCATAAGTATTCCATAGTTAAACATGCTTAGCTTGGGGTAATTTTGAGATGGGTGACTCTTTGGAAAGTTCTCCAAAGGAGCATGTGAGTAAAGGAAAAGTATGCTGTAAGGACCCGTGTTAGCTTATGGGGACAGTTGTCAATATGAAAAAGTAACCTAGTCATTACAAGTAGTATCAGAGCCATACCTTTCCTGGTATGGTATGGTCTGGGGACGAACCAAGCGAAAGCTGGTAGGCATGTGACACCTAGGGCCGACAAGAACGGGGAGTGATCATCATACAGAGAAGAAGCACAGACAATGAGCGGCTCCTGATAGAATTCTAGGTGAAAGAACACATGAATGAACCAACTCTACATCAAAATGAGAGATATCCTAAGATTATACAGGTATAAGACTATACAATTAAGGGATTCTGAAACTGTGCAGGTATGGGACTATATAGGCATGTAACGCTTGGGGCCGACAAGGACAAGGAATGATCGTCATACAGAGAAGAAGAACAGACAACAAGCAGTTCTTGACAGACTTCTAGACAAAAGGACACATGAATGAACCAACTCCATATCAGAATAAAAGATATTCTGAAAGTGTCCAGGTATGAGACTATATAATTAAGAGATTTTGAAACTGTGCAGGTATGGGACTGTACAAGTATGTGACGCCTAGGGCCGACGAGAATGGGGAGTGATCGTCATACAGAGAAAAAGCATAGACAAGAAGAGGCTCTTGGTAGACTTTTAGGCAAAATAACACATGAATGAACTAACTTCAAATCAGAATAAGAGGTACCCTAAGATTGTACATACATGAGATTGTACAATTAACGGATTCTGAAACTGTGTAAGTATGAGACTGTACAGTTGAGAAGAGCTGAAAGGATTTGATAGGTATTACCTATACCAACAAGGTTCACCTTTCTTTTTAGAAGCCCATTTCATAAATACTCTACAGTTAAGTGTGTTTAGCTAGGGATAATTCTAAAATGGGTGACCCCTGGGAAGTTTTTCCAAGGAGTATACAAGTAAAGACAAAACATGTTGTAAGAACCCATGTTGACTTGTAGGGGCAGTTGTCAATCTAGAAAAGCAACCTAGTCGTAACACTAACCTATCAGTTAAATGACATGATAGGCATGTTTTGAAACATTGTCACTATCATGGCTAGTGCCCTAAAAAAGGGGCTGAATTTAAAAAGATCATAAGTAGTCAATGAATTGAGGCACTCTAGGAGAGCTCCTCTCTGAGAGAGAGTGCACTCATTCTTGACACATATGTATGTTTAAATAGTACTTTTGCCTAAAATTAGGTACCCTATTCACCCTTGTGTACAATATTAGACTAACAAAAGTAATATGTTTAATCACCAAACTTGTACCATTTCCTATTTGAACTTTTTCATGACCTCTATATCAAGACATTTGCTGCATCAAGAGTGAGGCGATTGTGGCACCTAAATCCGGGTACCAAGCAAGGTCAAATAGGGTATCAAGAGTAGCTAATGTAGCTTGCATCTGAAGACTTGTATCCCTGCTTCTAATTTTGATTTTATGCAGCAATTGAATGTTGTAAGTTGTAGGGACTAGAACTAGCACATTGTTGATCAAAAAGAAATTTTCAAGAATGAACTTTTGAAGTTTATAATCTCCTATTGTGCAAGAACTTGTTGTCACCATGGCAAATAGTTTACCATTTTCACGCTTTAGTGATATTGGATGTTCAAATGTTTGAAGAACAGACTGAGAGAAAGCAAACGGACTAGTCTCCATTAGAGATGGTTCTCAAGCTCTTGTAACATGTCAAAATATCATCGGAAGAAGAAAAGGAAGAATATACAGAAACAGAAGGAAGATAACCTCAGTTCCCTTATTTTGATATAAATACATCAATTTGTTATGTGTGCAATAAATACATTAGCATTAACAAGGGTGGACATGGGGTGTGGATCGCCTGCTCTGCAGAGTATAGTACTCTTTCTTTCAGTCACGGTTTTACACTTTTAGCAACGGTTAACACTTTTTAGCAACGATTTTAACTATTGCTAACGGTGACTAAAAGGAAGAACATTCTGCTTTGCAGAGAAGAGTATCCCAATCCTGACAAATGGGTGAGTTAAGTAAAAAAATGAGTAGGTCAAATATGGGTCAAATAGCCCTTTTGACCCATAACGCACTTTTAGGGTCAAACCTAACCCAACAATCAAATAACATATATTTTTTAATTAATGCCATTAAAAGAAGTCTAACTTAATTACTTATAAACTTTTACATTTTATTGGTTAATTTAAACAAAAATATCAATGTTAATTGGTCCAAATAGTGGAATACTTGTTTTTTTGAATTAAGATCTTAAATTTGAGTTTTATAAATAGAAAAAATTAGCGCTAATAGAGTTTACACTGTCTAATACAAATTGAACCATATTAGTCAAAAAATCCAATAAACTTTCATTATTGGTGATTCAAAACCTAGTGTAAAAGAATAACAATGTAAGTATTTTAACAAATGAGTAAATTAAATTTACAAAATTGGTCTGATTGATTAAAAATGCCTCTACAATCGTGTAGACAAAATAATAAAAGATAGTTTAAAAGTAGAATCTATAAATGTGTTGTTATAATATTATTATAAAAGATTAAATTAATAATAAAAAAATTAAAAATGGCTCTATTGTTGGAATATCTTGATTGACTTAGTAACATTGCTTTTATACATATAAACATTGGAATCTTTGTGGACGTTGGCTAATATAAATTCCATTAATATAGTTTAATATATAGATGTTGGCACATTTTGGACTTATATTTTTATTTGCAAAATGGTAATTTATTTAGCTAACGGATCTTGAACGGGAAAGTCATGAGTAGAAAGCCTCTTTCATATATATATATATATAAGTGCGCTTAAGAATTACAAGTGTGAAGAAGCTACTATACTTTTTGTGTGCTTGGGTAAAGAAAAGTATGTAAAAAAAGTCTCGTTTACTTCCTTTGTGCAGAAGTAGTAAACAAACAAATTAGTACTTGAGTTGTTATATCTTAAAAGTAATACGTTTATATATCCCTACACCGAATAATATAACAAAATCAATTTATGAGAGGCGTAAAATTACTTTAAAGAAAAGTAAAATCCTCAAACTTCAATCTAGCACCACGCACTTTTTTTTATTACTGTTTGTTCTTGTTTTTCAAATATATTTCTTATTTTTACATATATATATATATATATATATATATATATATATATATGTGTGTGTGTGTGTGTGTGTGTGTGTGTGTGTGTGTGTGTATGTGAGAGAGAGAGTGTGTGTGTGTGTGTATATACAGATACACAACATGTATGCATGTATATATATCAAGTTGGGTTGTGTAACATCTCAAGTTTAACACCTCCTTAAGATTTAAATAAATTAAAATTAGGAAGATTATATTAAAGAGGCCCCTAAAAAATTAGGATTTAGAAAAGAGAACTTTTTGGATACTTAAGAGATAAGAAAACATGAAATTGAATGTAGGCAATCAACTGCATGAGGCCTAGCAATCAACTGGCCTTATAACAGACAAGTTTGTGTCTAGGCAATCAACTACCTGAATTCTAACAATCAATTGGTCTTATAACAGAACTCAAAACGCCATATTATAGCTAAGTAGTCAACTGGCAAGGCCTAACAAGTGGATTGGCTACCTCCTGAAATGCCAAAAACGTTAATTTGCAGCCAAAACAGTCGACTGACCTTATAATTTAATGATGCCAACTCTAAATAATATGTGAAGGTATGAAAAAACAACTAGAAAATCAAAGTTTTAGAAAAAATTGTAACCAGTCGACCGGTATTTATCTAGCAGTTGATCGGCTAAGTATTACACATCAAAGATGGTTTCTGCAACCTGTTGTAGCTTGTTTTCCTTAATTACAAGTTAAAAGTTAGTAATAATAAGTTTGATAATGAGGATAATGAATTCTTAATGAAATTAAAGGATTGTCGTGGAATTTATTAAGAATTTCGTTTAGTTGCTAAATCTTAACCATACCTAAGGACGAAGGTTAGGATAGGCTAAGGTCTAAGGGAAAAAATTCAAATCAAGTCAAAGATTAAATCTAAGAAAAGTTAAGTAAAATAAGATCGTTACAAATAGTGGTGTCATAGCAAAAGAGTTAGGGTTAATAAATATAAAAGAAATACTAGAATTAGAAGAGAGTTGAGTATATAATATCAAATTAAACTGAAATTAAATTTAGGTGCTAAAGATATTCCAAGAAAAACAATTCATTAGTGCATTTAAGTGTATTGAATCATTAAAGAACGTTGAAATATTATCATGTTTGCATTATTTAAAGTTTGGACCTTACTGTGTATTGTGTGGCACCCTCTTCCTTGTTGGGAAAAAATGGGTTAGATGGATAACCAATGGGTTAATCACTTTCGACTCAACACGTAATCACTTTCTAATAGAAGTACACGTGTACAAATACAACTGACTTAATACAAACTATTCCTTTACAGAAGTAACCTGGGCAACCAATAAATTTTGAAAATTTCATGGAATTCAAACTTCAAAGTGATAACTGCCTAGTTGACAATGATTTTTGTTATTAAATGAGGACACTCATTTATTTAACCATTGATAATAATGTAACTAAGTAAGATTTTAATTCATTTTGAGGATAAAAGAGTTGACAAAAGAAAAAATCGTTGAATACGACAATCAAGCTACAAAAATCAAATAATTAATGAGATATTGTAATCATCTCAATTAATATCTTTGTTGGTAAAAATTAAATAGGAGACAGGAAATTAGGTTTAAGTTCAAAAAAGAAATAAACATGTGTGAAAATGAAAAAGCTTATTATGTAGACCTGGAAAATGTGTGCCCTATAGGAGTCAAATGATGGAAGTAGTAGTGTGCACGGATTGAGTTGGGTTGGACTGATAGTATTTTAGAAAGCCAATCAACTAAAAAAGGAAGGGGTGGGATGGGATGGGATGAGATGAGTTGGTTTGGGTTGGGTTGAAATATTTTTACTTACTTAACTCGAACTAACACAACCCATTGCCAAATGGGTTAATTTGATTCAGGTTAGCCAGTTGAGTTTTTTTTAATGATAAATTTGATTTAAAATGCTAGAATTAAAAATAAAAAAGAATAATAGAATTAAATCTTACATAGTTATATGTTTTTTAGAAAAAAAATATATCATCTATAATTTGATATCAAGTTAATTTTTTCTTTTGGTGTTTATTGGAATTGTGATGAAATGTAAAATAACAAACTTTTAAACGAATGGACTAGTTATTTAATAAATAATTAAAATGGTAGATCTTATATATGGTACTATATATTATTATTGAGATAAGGAAATGTTGCAAAGGAAACTAAATAGTATACTAACTAAATCCTAAATACTGTATACACAATATAAGTGCATAACATAAAATAATTGGGCAGGTTTGTAGGTTGATTTAGGTTCAGTAATTTGAAAATTTATAAACTTGTTACTCAAACCTAATATCGGGAAAAAAGCTTGTAGCCCGCAAGCCAAATTGAAATCGCTCATAAATGGACAATCTTGGGTTAAAAAGTTTAAACCCGTTTAAAACGAAGCTAAACGAGCCAACTGCTTTATATATATATATATATATATATATATATATATATATATATATATATATATATATATATATATATATATATATATATATATAAAAGTTTTTTGTTTTGTTTTTAAAAATATATTATTTAGTATAAATAATCTCACTTTATCATATTTCTATATTTTATAACTTTATATTTTATAAATATAGTAAATTTGGATATAAAAACTTTTGTAATTTTTTAAAAATAAATATAGAATTTTGAAATTTGAATATAATATAGTTAATTTTGAAAGAAAATATGAAAAATTTAAGTTATTAGTTATTAAAAATATTAAAGAAGTAATGTTTTATATGTATAAATTTTATTTTAATAAAAATTATTGATTTTTTACTAAAAAATTTAAAATTATATTATTTTAATATTAAGAAGAAAAAAAAGGTGGCCTGCAGTACTAAATGGACGATCTTGGATTGAGTACATAGAATTGCGGGCTTAAACAGTCTAGCCCATGACAGGCCGACCCGTTTACTAGTACTATTCAAACCAATAGTTAGCGGGTTGAAAAAAATAAAATCGAACCAGCCCACCAAATTAACACAATCTTATGAATTGGTTTGGGTTGAACGGGTAGGAGAATTGACCTGACCCAATATACACCCTAGTTGCAAGCACGAGTAAATTGTACAAGTATGTGTAATTTGAAATCTTTCAAAAATCCTGTCTTCCATTGTTTTTGTTGTAAAAATCCTTCAAAAATGCATTTAAAATTGCATTAATAAGTTATGCTGCTATGTCAACTTCAGGCTGATACAAAAAATCAAAGGAGGTGGCGAGGGATGAGAGTGTTTGACTTATATAATGAGGGGCTGAAAATTAAAGCCGTCGCCGCACTTGTACTACTGTAAATGAAATAGAGCTGCCCAAATTATCAACTACTTCTATGAGAGTTGGCTCATAGTCTTTGGGAGCTTCGAATCCATGAAGATTCATCACAGTTGCAGCAACGTTGGCAAGCCCACCATTAGGAACATCTTTTCGGAACCTGACTCCAAGTGAAGTCCAGGACCTCCAATTGCAACTGGCACCTAAAAAAAAAAAATAAAGGGGAAAGGTACAGCATTTTTTTATCTTTTATAACTAAACTTGCCTTTAACGTCTATGATTGTTACACACACAATCATGTGTTGAGAAAAGCCCAAAACTGCATACGTCTTTATTTGACACTTGAAAAAGTTATATAGAAGTTGACTAAATATATAAATTAATCTATGAAAGAAGTGCGTATTTCCATTATTGTTTGGTCATTAAAATTAAGTCTAGCCTCTAAAAGTTTATAATTCATTACTTGTCATTATTGAGAGTCTTATAAAAAAAAATTAATTTGTATTGAATTTGTAATTTAACATTAACTCGTTCAACATTTAATTTTAAAGACTAAATAATAAGATGCTTTAGACCAATTTATATATTTACTCTTAAAACCTCCATTAATGAATACTAAAATATTTGAAGACTTACAGGCTGAAGGGTGTGTGAGGTGAGAATTTGGATGTTTCCATTAAGGGGTTTTCCAGATTTATCCCTCTTCACCATGTCCTCTGCATTTCCATGGTCAGCTGTGACAACATAAATTCCACCCACTTGCTTAATTGCATCAAGGATCATCTGCAATTTTACATATATAAATATTAATATGATGAGTAGCTATCTTGTCTTCACCTCTCTTGCCTTTCTCACGTAATTTTGCAAGATCGTTTTCAAGAGTTTCAACGAACCCCACACTTGAGCCATCCAAAACGTCACGACCATCCGTGAGATATGTACGCGGATTCTTTTAACACCATGCTCACCAACCCCTTTAAGCAACAACTGTCCAAAAATAATTAAGTAAAAAGAATGAGATCTGGAGCCATGATTATGAAGGAACAACAGTTCCAACCCCAAAAACTCACCTGCAATTGATCAAGCCGGGAGTGGACTCCTCCATCACTCAGCAACCCGATGAGATGCAATGTTCCTTTCTCAAAGCATAGCTTTATGTAGTTGAAACCTTCTCCTTCAAATATTTTTCCAGAGGCAAGAGCAAGGTCTACAAGCTTTGCGCTACAAGAACAAGCCAAGATATCCCAATTGTCAAATGACGTGCACGAAATGGTAAATTTGTTGAATATACTCTGAAGGAATTTATTAGGATTGAGATACAAGACATTGACCCCTGCCCAACATTTGGGAAGGGTGAAACAGAAAAAGAAAATGGCGCTCTTAGATTAGATTATTACTGTAATTATATTATTGTATTGAGTCTTTAAATAAGACATAGCGTATACCATAATTATTTTAAAACTGAGAGCAGAGCAGAGCAAACAGGGACAGTGGGTTGAAAAAATGAGAGAAGGAAGAATAGGAACCTTGGTAGTAAACTTGTGGCAAATGGATGAATAAAATAGTAGAGTGATACCCCTGAGCAAATACGCGACCAGCACCAAGTGTATTGTGACCATCAGTGGGCAGGCCCACTGCCGTACCGTGGGCCTTAATTAACCCTTTTTTTTTATTTTTTTTTCTTTTGACGGTTTGCGTAGATAGATCTTGAGGTGATATAAGGACAAGGATGAAGAAATTAGACATGTCTAAATTTTTTGTATGTGTAGATGGATGTGTAAGGGAAAAGGAAGCATAACAATGGTCAATTAATATTAAATTTATCAAATACCTTATTGTATATTATATTTTAAGAGGCACCACGGCTCCAAATACATGAAATGGTCAATTAAAAACAATAAATGAACGAACAATAATCTCGTGCCACTTCCCTACTAACCCCATAATATCTTTACCCCTTTTCATGAAATTGATGCCCATAACACAAAATTTAGATATAATTTTTATATTAGATTTTTAATAAAAAAATATAACAAATACTTTTTTCCCTATAGTTCAATACTATATAATTAGGTTTTTTTTTGAAAACAATCTTTTAATTTCTGAAACTAACCCAATCAATTTTGTAACTGAAATATTCTCATCTGTTTACATAGGCACAAAAAAATTAAATTAAAATTATTTTCAAAAAAATAAAATTAGGCCAAGTCGACAAAATATAAAAGCTTTTTCTAACATAATTTTCACAACAAAAATTTCATGATTTAAATCATTGAATATGGATGAGAAATTCAAATATACATTCTTGAGAAAAACTGAATTCTACATATTAGTCATATTATTATGTTTGGATGATATTATTTATGACTTTATGAATATTTATGACTTTGTGTTTGAATTATTATGCATTTTTATGACTTTAAAGTTTGAAATTTGTATATAAATTATTTATTTTACTTATTTTTTAATTTATTTGTAAAGATATATATATATATATATATATAAACGAGATAAATAAATTAAATATATATATATATATATATATATATATATATATATATATATATATATATATATATATTTATTTATCTCGTTCAGCAATTGATCTAGTGACCCAACAGTTGAACCAATGACCCGGTGTCTCGAAAGCTAACTAAGATTAATGACCAAACCGGTTCCAAAAACATTGCATGCCATATCAAAAACCTTTTGGTCGTCACCCCACGCACTCCGTAATTTTTTTAAGATTGCATGTACAACTTCTTTTATTTATTTTGAGAAATATATTTTTGATTTTTTTTCTTATATTATAGTTCTTAGATATTCTTTCATATGAAATAGTCATCTAAAATTTATAAATCATTATATTTTTAATTTAATTTGACCATTCAGAGTTGAATAAATAAACAATTTAGTTTAAAAAATTATGTGTAACAATTTATAAATTTTAATGGATTAATTCATATATAGAAATAGATCTAAAAATGAAATTATTAGAAAATATATATATTTAAGGGATTAAATTATTTGCCTACTCCAACAACAAATTAAATAAAATTTGAGATAACTTAAAAAATTTGACTCAAATTTTGGAGACAGAACCATTATTTTGGCCTAATTATTTTTTACTTTAATGTTAGTTCAATTTTAAATTATCAGCTATCTAAGTATATTCTATTTAATATTAAAAATTTTTAAATTTTTTTACTTTAATTTTAAAGTATTTATTTTTTGAACTATTAAAAATTTTATAATTAATATTATGTATAATTTTTATAACTAAGTCATACTTGACAATTCATGGAATCAATTAGCAAATTAACTATGATCAGTAGTTATTAATTAAATTAATCATTCAAAAGATATTCTACTTAATTTAATTATGAATTTTTTTTGTTTCCGTTTAATTATGAATTTCAAACTAGATACGTATGAGTCCACGATAATCTATTGATCACCAATTTGAGACTTGCTCCATACATATCGTCAATCTGCCAATAATAGACGATTAATAAAATATATAATATAAAAATTCAGTTATCAACTATTAAAATAAGAATAAAACTAAATATGAAAAAAAGAAAAGAAAGGCATAAGCTTTGAAGCGGATTCTTTATGGGGCCATAATAGAAGTGGGATTTAGTTATGAGAATTATAAGTGATTTTCTTTATTGTGGTTAACATATTGTTTGGTTGGATGGGAGGGGATAGAAAATATAAGTGAAAAATTTTTTGATCCCTCTTATTTTCTTTCTTTCCACAAGTGAAAAAATTTAGAGGAAAAGAAAATTGTAACAGTATAAAAGATATAAATGCTCTCAATAATTTTTCTTAATATCAAGATTGCCAGCTAACTTATTCTATTTTACTTCTTAGATAATATATTATTAATATATTTTGACTATATAAAAGTTTATTATTATTATTATTATTATTATTATTATTATTATTATTATACATAAATAATATATTATATGTATAACTAAATAATAGAGGATAGAGGATAACCAAAAAAATAATTATAATAATAATAAACTGAGCAAATTAATAAGGACTAAAACATCAGCTTGGTCCCTCACAGATTTTTTTTCTTAGGTTAGTCCCTTAAAAATTTTCATTATCAATTTGGCCCCATATAGATTAATATGTTATCATTTTAGTCTCTCGTAAATTTTTATTTTCAATATGTTCCCTCACAAATTGATATGTTATTAATTTAGCTCCTCACATTTTTGTATTTTTAATTTGGCCCCTCATAGATTTATATGTTATCAATTTAGGCTCTTCATTAAAAGTTATTACCATCAAAAGTTATGGCTAGCAAAAAAAAGAACAAAATTGATAATATATGAATTTATTAGGGATCAAACTGAGAATGAAAATAAGTGAGAGACTAAATTGATAACATGCTAATTTATGAGTGATCAAATTGAGAATATAAATTTTTTTGAGGGACTAAATTGATAACATATCAATCTATAAGGGACCAAATTGAGAATGAAAATTTATGAATGACCAAATTTAAAAAAAAAGGATATATGTGAGGAACCAAAATAGGATTTTAATTAGTTAGTTAAATTTTACTTAATTATTTTTTTTCTAACAATAAAATTATATAGTTTCTTTTCTTATTATGGTAAGAATAAAATTAAATTTTTATATAATTTTTAAAATACATTATATATTTGAGATGCTTTTTAGATGAATCAAATTGAAACTGCTAAAATATTATATTATTTCACCATAATAAATGAGCTAACTTATTTGAATATAAGTGATAACAAATTTATCATATTTTGTTGGTCATACAATCAAGGGACTATAATAGTCATTTTATTTTATTTTTCCTCTCATCTCCTTACAAACCAAACAAAAGAAGGTTTATTTTCTCTCCCCTTCCCTCAAACTAAATCAAATAAAGAAATTTTATTTTTTTCTCCCCTTCCCTCCCTTCCCTTCCCCTCGATTAAAATCCCTACCCTACCCTGCCTTTTGTAAAACCAAACAGTCCTTAAGGGACTATTTGGTTTAACTGAAAAGAGGAGAGAGGAGGGAAAATAAAACTTCTTTTGTTTGATTTGTAAACGGAGGAGAGGGAAAATAAAATAAAATGACAATTATAGTCCTTTGATTGTATGACCAACAGAACATGATAAATTTGTTATCACTTATATTCAAATAAGTTAGTTCATTTGTTATGGTGAAATAATATAACATTTTAGCATCTTCAATTTAATTTATCTAAAAAACATCTCAAATATATAATGTGTTTTAAAAATCATATAAAATTTTAATTCAATTCTTACCGTAATAAGAAAATAAGCTAAATAATTTTATTGATAGAAGAAACAAAAAAAAATTAAGTAAAATTTAACTAACTGATTAAAATTCTATTTTGGTCCCTCATATATGTCCTTTTTTAATCTGGTCCTTCATAAATTTTTATTCTCAAATTGGTCCCTTATAGATTGATATGTTATTAATTCAGTCCCTGAAAAAAATTATATTCTCAATTTGGTCCCTCATGGATTAATATGTTATCAATTTAGTCTCTCACTTATTTTCATTCTCAATTTTATCCCTAACAAATTGATATATTATTAATTTAGTTCTTGTTTTACTAGCCATAACTTATAATGGTAACAACTTTTGATGAAAGGACTAAATTGATAACATATAAATCTATGAGTAACCAAATTAAAAATAAAAATATATGAGGGACTAAATTAATAATATATCAATTTGTGAGAGAACATATTGAGAATGAAAATTTACGAGGAACTAAATTGGTAATAATAAAAATAAAAAAAAACTTTTATATTGTCAAAATATGTTAATAATATATTATTTAAGAAGTAAAATAAAATAAGTTAGAAGGTAACTTAGTATTAAGAAAAATTATTGAGGGCACTTATATATTTTATATTGTTACAATTTTCCTTCCTTCTAAATCCCTACACTTTCAAAGGGAAAAAAAATAAGAGGGAGGAAAGAATTTTTCACTTACATTTTTCCTCCTCTCCCCTCTAACTAATTAAAATAAATAAAATCAAATTAAAAAAATCTTTCTCTTCCTCTCCCCTCCTCTCCTCTCCCCTTTCTTCCTTTCCCTTCCTACTAAACAATACATAAATGAAGGTGATTTATAAGAGATGATAGGACCAATTCTCAGGACACGTTATCATGTATAATGAAAGAAACTGAAATAAAAAGTCTAAACAAACTAGTATATTATATTTAAATTAAAAATGATTATATCAATTAAGTATAGGGATGACTTCAGCTAAAAAAAAAAAAAAAGGTATCGGAATGACAATAGGGATTTGAATATTTCGAATATTTGGTGATATCCACCCAAAAGAAAAATATTCGATATTTGATGGATAGGATAAGGAAAAAATAACTATATGATGGATATTTGGCGAATAAGGATATCGCGATCAGATACCTTATATTTGTCCGAAATGAATGACCGGTTAGGGTATTTGTTCAATAATTATTATAAAATATATAAATATATATTATAAATTATAAAATTTTAGTGTATAAATTATAATATATTATTTATATAACATACATTTGATAAATTTAATATTTTTGTTAGATAGATATAAGATATCAGGTATTTGCGTACCCAATAACAATTTTAGAATATCTAATATCCCTTATACAACACTTTTTTCGGATATTTTGGATATTTCGGATATAGATACTAAGTAATTTTTTTTTTCAGATTAAAAAATGATACAAGTATTAGATATTTCAAATTGTTCAAAAGATTAAAAAAAATGATCCCATTGCCATTCGTAATTAAGTATTACTCCATTGATATATATTAGAAAATTATATAAGCAACAAAGAAGGCCAATTTATTAAAATATTCAAATAATTTATATTAGAAAAAAGAAAAGAGAAGATGAAACAAATTATTGATCATTCCATGAACAATTTTTATTTTTTTAGTTACAAATGAGGCCCAAAACTTGAAAAAAGGAGCGTGAAAAGGATCTAACTCTTAACCATTAAAACTCTTTTAAAACTTATGTCAAGAAAAAGGTATCATTTGATTTAAGATTCTTCGACATTCCATAAATGGTTTTAACTTCTAAGCATATATAAAACTTACAGATAAAGAAATAAAGAATATGAAAAATTAGTTGAGGCTCCGAAAGTGGGATGGGCGAATTATTAAGGGGAATAACGGGGATGCCAAATGGGTGGATTTTCAAGAAACCTGTACCGAATTGAGTTTCTGAAATTTGTCCCATGCGAGATCCATTTTGAAGTGCTTTTGTGATGAAAATGGTTCAAATTAATTAATTGATTGATTTTTCTTTTCAAAAGATATCTTCACCTAAAAGTTGTATGTTGCAGCGCCGGCCATCAAACGTCCATTTGATTATTATTATTATTATTATTATTATTATTATTATTATTATTATTCCTTTTCAGTTTCATCGACTAAAGTAATTAACAGGAGCAGAACAAAGTAGCATTGTTCATTAGTTGTAACAGGCTCTTGAAACTTGCAAAATGACAACAGAAAAATAATGTTCTTTATGAATTTTTTGTTTTGTGCATTTGAGAAAGAGTACACATAATTAAGTACAAAGTAGGTGTGGAGCTTGGAATTTTAGATAAAATGAAAAAAGACCAAGCTCAACTTGAGAAGGTGTGTGAGACTGTATATTTTGACACGAGAGTTAAGATGCTAAAAGATTTTGAGGATATAAGAAGTAATGGGAAGGGTGGGGAGGACTTGAGTACTAACTAAGGCAGAGGGGGCAGTTCTGAGTAGCTGCTGCTGCTGCAGCAAATTGCAAACGTCCACACTTCTGATAGTAAAATGAAGAAGGAGGACGGATCCTCTGAGAGAAAAGTGTTCACGATTATTACCACTGCCACGAGCAGAATTGTGAGGATAGAGGTAGTGATCATCGATAATGGAAGGAATGGATTGGGCTGTGCCTGTGCCTGTGGGGCATGGGATATTTGATAATTTCGTCTACAATATACATATATAAATTGAGGAAAGGGAAAAGCAAGAGAGAGTATGAAAATTCTAATTATTATTAGGACGGGAAGAGGAAGGTAGCGCTAAGAAGAGGAAGATCCGAACATTTGGTCAAGAAGGATGAGGAAGGCCATGGCGAGAGCGGTGTCGATGTGGGGGTGAACGATGAGGCGGAACACGTCAGCTCCAAAAGCGACACCTCCCACCGCCGCCTCTTTCTTCTTGATCTCCGCCACCAACCTTCTCCTCTGCGCCTCGTACACCTTGCAGCACCGTTGCGAGTACGATCCCTCTATCTCGTACTTGCTCTCACTTCCCGCTGACGCTGATCCTGAGCTCATCACCTGAGCCAAACACTTGGCGTTCAGCAGATTCACCTGCTTCCTCGCTGAATACCGAGGCTTCACACCGCTCTCTCCTTCGAACACAAGCCACTTATCCCCCAAACTCAGCCTCTGCCATTATTCATAGGTATGAATTTAGTTAATTGATATATATATATATATATATATATATATATATATATATAAACCTAGCTAATTATGTATATAAATAGATATACCTTGCGGCGGATGGTGAGGAGAGGAGTGCCGGCGGCGTCCATGAGAAGGATCTCATCCTTATTGCGGGCAGAGTAGTTATCAACCCTGAAAACGAGATTGCCGCGGGAATCGAACACCGTGAATCCGTTGCAGTTTAGCAGAAGAGACTTTTTCCAGACGGTGAGCACTACAGGATCAGCCTCGGATAATGTCTTTTGTGCTATAAGATGATCGGAGGCGGAAGCAGCAGCGGCGGCCGCTTTTGGGTGTACCTTTGTCATGGCCGAACTCAGGATGTCCAGCATTAGCAAACTAGGCTACAATTAATCAATTTACTGTATTTTGGGACAAGGCTAGATACCTCCTTCTCGCCTGCTCTTATCCAATATATAGCTACCACGGACATGAGCCACATCAGACGTCACGAGTGATGAGTGGGTTAGTGACTTAGTGGCTGCCTGGGTGCTCCAATCAAAAGTGAATGTTTTCGTGATTGTGCTAAAAATATGACTTTTTTATGTTTATTTTTCCTTGATCGCTTTGTTTTAAATTAAAAAAATTATTAAATTTATTTATTTATTTCTTTTTTTTTAAAAAAAAAAACTTGAACAGTTCAACTTAAAACGAACGACTGTAATAAAAATAAACCATATTTCTAGTAATAAACAGATAAATCTATCAAAACACGAGGTGCAAACTCTAAACCATAACAGACTTCAAAATAAGTAATAGACAGATAAATTAAGGGTTTGGGTTAAGTTAAGCACTGTTAACTGAAAGCTAATCTCCACCAGACTCTTAATTGGACCACAAGTGCGCCACCTGTGCATGATGGACCTGTTGACCCGATTATTATATATATCGCCCCCAGCCCCCACTTTCACATACATACAAAACCATGGTGATTGGTTTTCTACATTAATTAACTTGCATCTCTATGATAATGTTATTTATTTAATTAAACGAATTATAGTTACCACTTAGCAACCTATACAAACACAGAGAAGCCCATAAGCCGTACCATTTGGCACATCAAACTTGAAAGTCAGCTTTTAGCTATATTGTTAATCAATAAATAAGCATTATCATGCAAAATATAATAATCGGTGCAATCCAAAATGGAGATAGATTTAAATATTTGTGTGGCTGAAGAACGTTTCGCCAGTCGCCACCCGGGGAGGACGGCTCTCACTTCTTGCCCCCAAAGATATTTCTTTGCCTTCTCGTCAACTCTCTGTTTGTTTCATCACCACTATGGTAGACGAATATATTCGTTATAATAATAATAATAATAATTAACATTTCATAATGTTTAGGTGATGTAGACCAATGGGCTGTATCTTATTCTGGATGGATCAGGGCGGTTTGAGCGACTTCTCCGATCTTCTAAAGACAATTCTCTTTGGATGACACACTTTTAATTAATGACTTTTATACTCCCTCTATAATTTAACTTTTCCAAACTATAAAGATGCATGCGTTTCCATCTAAAATTTATATTACAGCTTGTATATTTGCGTCATCACTTATCTTCTCTGTCTTTTTTATTCTCTGTTTAGCTGACATGTACAATGTTAGATCTCAAGCCTCATGTTACCATTCAAATCTTTGACCTCACATATTTGTAGGCTTCCTTTTTCCAATGTTCGGTTTCTCCATCTCACAATAATTTAAAAAATTAGAGGTTTTTTTTCGTCCACGAGTATCTTTTGCTATAGACAATTCTGTTTGAAGCCTTATCAAACTCTAAATGTTAGGAGCGTTGAAAAATAAATTAAATCAACCAAACTGAATTGAATTAACCAAAATCCAAAAAAAAAAGTTCAACTCGATTTTCAAAATACCAATTTTAATTAATTCAGTTTGATTTGATACGATTGTCAATTAAAACCAAACCTAACTGATTAATCTCTAATATATATATATATATATATATATATATATATAGATTAGTGATGAGCATTATTAGGGAAAATTTCAAATTCTGACAGTGTTATATCTATACTTTTATGAATATATACATATAAAATATAAATTATATATTAGTGGTCTCTTCATTTAGTTGCCCATATTTAATTTGCCTATGACTAACCCAATTTAGATTTAGTTAAAAAAAGTAATATTTCTTAAGTCATGTATGGTTGGAGAATTTTAAAATTTAATAAAAAATGAAATGTGCAAATTAAAATTGAACTGATCAATGTAATTAATTTAATTTTTGTTATTTGAAAAGCCTCTTCTTTTAAACTATTAATTATTATAACATTACTTCGTGTTTTTACTTTAGAAGATGAGAATTGAGAAGTCATTTTGTACTACTTTGGAACCTTACCTTTAATTTAATAACATAATTTGACAAAAGCACACAAGACAACAAGATTCCTCCCCACAGAAAATTCAATAAAGAAGTGGAAGAAAAAGAAGATAAGGTTAAAATTAGCACACATATACATAGCTTACGAAGTAATTACTAAAATATTTCAAAAGGTGACCCTTTCTATGTTTATTGTTCAAGAATTTTATGGTAATTATTTTTTCTTCAAAATCGAACAAAATTATCTAACAAAAATCGAACTAAACAATTAAAAAAAATCAAATAGATTCACAATTTTGAAGAATCAATTAATTTAATATAGTTTGGTTTAAGCTCAAAATCAAATCGAATCAAGTTTTTAAACACCCCTGCTAAATGTGAACATTTCTTTCAGTGGAAATTTAAATTTTGATTTATTACTTTGTAAAAGACTAATTTTTTTTGCTAGACCAAACTTTCATAATTATTGGAAATTTGATATGCAAAAAAAAAGCATATTATTTTTTAAAAAAAAAAATGATGATATAGAAATGAATTATAGTAGCTTTTGTCATATTTTTAAATTAATAAAAAAATAAATAATTTTCCATTCTCTTACTCTCACATGGATTTTAATTTCTAAAGCAAAGTCATATAAAGATATTGATATTCTAATGGAAAGAAAATGTTGAATATAATGCATTAAATAATCAGGGCTTGTATTCGTATTTCCTTGCGCTCACAAAACTGTAGATGAAGGTGATTGATAATGACCGGTGGTTCCAAGTTAGTGGGCTCTTTTTTTTTTAAATAACTATCTAGTGTTCAGACATTAAATAACTGGTGTCAACTAATTCAAATTTGATTCTAATAAGATCCCAATATATGACAAGGTTTTCCCTGTTAAGTTGGTGTTCTTTGCAAACTATAGTTGTTGGAGCTGTGGTAGCGAGATATACTGCAGGTGTTAAATTAATTGGTAAGCTTTGTCAAAAATTTGGGAGAAGGATGCACAAGTACGCATCAATTTAGCAACGATTTTAATTGTTGTTAAAATTAGTTTTAGCAACAATTTTAATAACAGTTTTAATCGATTTAGTAACTGTTAAAATTATTATTAAATCGCTGCACATTTCTAAAGATGCACAGTAGATCATTTGGACATTGTTTCTGGCATTGTAATGGTATTCAAGAGAGATGAGGAGGTTGTTAGTAGATTACATATAAGTATTATATTTATTTTTAACATTACATGAATCCTTGAAAAAGAGCCCAAAAGAATTATATTTTAACAAACTCAGTTATGCGTAAACAAGTGCAATTCTCAAATTTTATTTATTTATTTCTTTCTTTCTTTCTTTTTTCCTTCTCTTTTCTTTTTCGGTTACTGGCGGCTGGCTGTGTAAGTTGGACGTGCAATAGTTGATTTGCATGGAAGCCGCAGGGAAAAATTAATATTTAAATTGGATTAATTTTCTTTTTATTATGGCCTGAAACAAAATTTCCTCCCAGACAAACTTATATAGAGTAAATTATAGTTTGGTGTCATCGTTTAGCTCATTTGCATTCTAGTATATTGTAAATTAAATATTTATAGTACTAATACCGTTTCATTTAAATTATTAACACAATGATATTTGTTCCATTGTTTTTTTTAGATGGAATCCTTTAGGATTTGGTTTTGAAACCTAATTTCTTTTGAAATTTTCAATTATATTAAATTTCTCTGTTAACCAATTGTAATTCCAAATTCGACGCACTCAAAACAATATCTTTCAAATTGTAATTATGTCCCTTTTTTGTTTTGGCCATCAGAGATAATACATCAAATAGGAATAGCAAAACCCAACAATAGAAACAAGAGTACTAAGTAAAGTCAAAGAAAAACATGACAAAACAGCCAAACAAAAGACAAAATAAACAGGAGCAAAGACGAGCCTCAATCTACCAGAAGACGAGCCTCCAAGATCATTCGCTAAACAGAGACGCCAGAGGGAGTGGGGGTTGAAATCATCCACCTGTAGGGCATACTCTCTTAATGGCGAAATTGACTAACCAATCTCAACCCAAATTCCCTTCACGGCTAGACCAACATAACTCCCCCACACACAAACCAACAACAAAAGAAATATGTCTTCAATGATCATTGAGTTGTTCCAAGGACTCCCCTTTGACGCCACTTAGGCACTAATCATATCTGGAAAGCTACTAAACCAAGTGGCTCCAACCCCCTCGCAAAAGAAAAGGTAGTGTTCAACTATTTCCACTTCTGTTTTGCAAATCAGGCATAAGAAAGAAGGTGAACATCTCCTAAAAAGATTTGCCTTAACTGCAAGAGTTTGAGCCTCCAAACGGACTGACAAATTTTAGGAGGTATATGCAGCAGCTAGATATCTCTCCAGAGAGGAGGAGAAGCAGAAACCAACGTAACTGGACCAGGAAAGTAGACCCGTTTCAAGATTTTTACCCACAGATCATCAGGATTGTTCAAAATCATCCAGCATTGCTTAGCAAGCATAGCAACTTTGAAACTTGATAATTCCTTAAAACTCATTCCCCCTTCTCCCTATAGCTTCACAAGTTTGTTCTATGATTGCTAGTGAATGCTATCTCCACTTTCTCCATTACCCCACCAAAAGTGGGCTATTGCTCTATCCAACGACTCGCAAGTCTTCTTAGGAAATATGAAACAAGCCATAAAGAAAGAAGAATCACATTCGCCACTACCTAGTACTTTAAAGTCCGCAGAAAGCGTACATCCTCTATATAATTGTTTCATAAATCAAATTATGCAACTTCAACGCATGTCGTGTTAAATTGAACTATTAGTTGATGTAAAGTGGAGCTCATAATTTGCCCAAAGCTATGGGTTAGAGCGTATCATCAATAACAATGAATAACTGCATGTCCAGACAACCAAATAATAACTAAAACATTTTGAAACCTGACACCAAAATGCGGTTTTATAATACTTGATCAGACAATCCTCATCAACTTTCCATACAGAAATAATACTATGTAAACACAAGGTGAAAATAACTAGCATAGTCGATTTAATCAAATTCGAACAGATTAGGACCGCCACTGCATGTAACTCCTACTGCTTCATCTATCTTGTAAAACTGCGATAACTCCCAATTAATGGATTGCGGTGAATATAGATATGCCTCAAGTATAGAAATGAGTCAGTACCCAGGAAAGGGGGGGGGGGGGGGGGAAATCAGTCTCCGGATACGTAGGTCTTATCCTCGTAATATCTTTTCTCACTCTCTCCCTTCTTTTTGTTACGTATCTGCAGAATAAAACAAAAAAACAGAGAATATTAAGAGCGTGGTAGAAAGACTTGGATAATTTGTAGATGTCATAAATCCAGTCTTCTTCTTGTCACACAAAAGTGAGAGAATAACAAACCTTCAAGCATGCACATGCCATGAGGAGGAGGGAAGAGAGAAATTCCCTCACAAGTGAACCTCAAAAATATAAATGCAAGCACATATTATAAACAACAAATTATGTCTGAAATAAAAAATGTCCCCTCGTCCATAGTTGTCTGAAGTTGTCTCGATAATAATGCATAAAGATAACCAAGTGGACTCAACCCAAGTAAACAAGGCAAAGCAAAAAACCACCAAGGATATGCTAGAAACTTTATGTCTCTGAATAATTTATCAGGGAAGGAAGAAAAGTATATAAACAATATAATTTTTACAATTTTTTTATATATTTACTCAATTTGAAATAAAAGAAAATTGTATTTTTTTAAAATAAAATGAAAAAGATATATTCACCTTACCTCATAATTTAGAGGAGAGTGAAATGTGTGGGTCTAAAAGGAAGGAGAATTCTTTCCCTCCCACCACTTCTTCCTTAAATTTTAGACAGATCACAACAACAACAACAACAACAAAGCCTTATTCCACTAGGTGGGGTTGGCTAAATGAATTGCACGACGCCATTGAGCTCTATCAATAATCCACTTTTTAGGTATCTCATTTATCAAAAGATCACGTTCAATGACTTCTCCAAGTGTCCTTCTTGGTCTTCTTCAGCCTTTCTTTATAGAGTTTCATACCATTTGCTCAACTCTCCTTACTGGCACTTCCAACTGCCTTCTTTGAACATGACCATACCACAAACAATTTTCTACCACTTTCGCCTCAATAAGTACCACTCCAACTCCACTCCGTATATAATCATTACGGATCATATCTCGTCTTACATAACCACACATCTATCTCAACATCCTCATCTCTGCTACCCCAATTTTGTGTTCATGCTCTCCTTTCATTGCCCAACATTCACTCCCATATAATATTGCCGGTCTTATAGCCGTATGATAAAAATTCCCTTTAAGCTTATTAGATACTTTCCAGTCACAAACAACTCCAGATGCTTTTCTCCATTTCACCCACCTAGCTTGCGTCCTATATGTAACATCCCCACTAATTTTACCGTCATCTTGTATAACTGATTCTAAATACCTGAATTTTGACACTTGTGGTATAACCTAGTCTCTAATTTTAACCTCCAACTCATTTCTATCTAGCTGCTTGTTAAACTTGCAATGCATATATTCTGTTTTACTCTTGCTCAGACAAAATCCCTTCGATTTTAGAGTACACCTTTTAATCTCTTCTTTTGACTCCGCCATGAGGATTATATCATCCGCAAAAAGTATGCATTTAGGGATTTCTTCTTGAATGTGTTCCATCAAAACGTCTAAAACCAGAGCAAACAAATAAGGGCTCAAAGATGATCCCTGATGCAGACTAATCTTAATGGGAAAGTCTCTAGTCTCCCCTTCATACGTTCTCACACTAGTTGTTGCCCCCTCATACATATCTTTTATCGCTCTAATATAAGCAACATGTACACATTTCTTTATATGCAAGTCTTTTTGTTTACTCCGATACTTTTCCATCAACCCCCTTTGTAGATAAATAACTTCCATAATAGATCGTCCTGACATAAAACCAAATTGACTCTCAAAGATACCGGTCTCAGTTCTTAGCCTACGTTCATCACTCTTTCCCATAATTTCATAGTGTGGCTCATAAGTTTAATCGCTCGATAGTTTGCGCAGTTCTGGATATCCCTTTTATTTTTATACAAATCAATCAATCCTACTTAATTCTAGGAAACAAATCAAAATAAAATATTACATATAATAAATAGGCTATAATGATGAAATCTCGTAATGACAGAATAACAACATAATCTCACATGTTTTACTCCTAAAACTAGCGTCTCTTTTGGGGAATTTCAGATATGACCTTTTAGGCTTTATATTGTAATTAGACAAGGGAGAATAAAAGGGACAGATAATGAATAATTTTATTTTATTTTTTCCCTTTTTGTGATCTGATTCCTGACAAGATCTACCTTCTTCCCTTTCATCAAAAAAAAAAAAATGCCAATCATAACTAATGTATGAACGGCACCCATTTTGAAGTTCCAATATCCAAGGAAATGAACTGGCTTATAATGCTTCCAAAAACAACAAATAACCTATTATCCAGTTAGACCAGTGTCTTAAGGGGTTAGTCTGTCCATCTCTGCTCAAATTTAAAACTTATTACACACTGCCATAGAGAATCATGCACCTAACCCTTGGTGTCCTTATTTCTCATTCATGATTTGAAAAAAAAGAAATGTGACATTAATTGTAAGATGTAATTTTCACTTTAAGATGATGTCCTTTTTTGTAAAGATGTACCCTCTTTATAGTTTATTCCACTGTCCTAAATTGCGAGGTATAACTGTTGCCTTTTGTGTTTGGATTCCTATATAAAGACTCTCCTATCTCAAGAAAATAAATGGCATATGGTTGTGGTATAATTCCTAAATTATTAACCTTCAATGATGATCTTTTTCTTTTCCTTGATTTCTCTTATTTCAATCTTATCAAACAATTATAACAATTATACTGTCATTTTCCAATCAAGATTCGACATATGTTTTTCACGATAAGTCTCAAACCTTGTATTTATAAAAACAATTTGGCTTCAGGATAAAAACAGGCACCAAAATTGTAGGTACACAAGATATATGTCATGAGCATAAACAGTTTGACAACATGAGCCCATGAATCTAACAATCAAGAAAAGGGGGAAAAACTGACAAAGGGAAACCTTAAGGTACCTGGTATGCTTCATGATTTGATAAAATCCTTTTAATTATTGTGGTAGTGGTGATATCTAAAGGACTCTGTAAAATCTTGAAGATGCCCATGCTGATGGGAACAGCATATGGATTGCATTTTTCCTGTACAAAAACTGATGTCAACTCTGCACACAGTTTGCAGAATGTTAACTGTACAATTTACCTGCTGAAAATCATTATTTTCTGCAATGGTTCCATGGACAACTAATGAGATGTTAAAAGTTGTGATCTGCACTAAAAAGTATCATGTGTCACAACTCACAAAGTCTACATATGAGTGAGATTATTTACTTAATATCATAGCAAAAACCAATATAGAAAGCATTGAAACTCCATAATGAAAAAGAGAATCATGAAACACGGTATAAAACTGAATTTTATTCAATTGAACAAAAAAAAAAATGAAACCCATTGGAAAACTATCCGGAGACTAGCTCCTACAGAAATCTTCCCAGAGGAATATTCTGTCCCTTACAAAAGCATAACTGATTTCCCAGACTGTCCTACTCCCTTCCCTCCACTTACTGATATCCTACTCTCCCCATAACAGACTTGCCAACTCAGCATTTCCCCCCCTACCACTTTCTTTCCCTCACTTTTCTTCTTTCTATGATAAACCTTCCATATCTTGGGCCTAGTCATCGGCCCACCTAATAACAGGTCCCTTTCCCCAACATTACTCTCATCAAGGCCCATTTTTCTATCAGAGAACTTCAAACAAACTAATTGTTTAATAAGAAAGAAAATTGTTCAACTGAGCCCACCAATGAATTAGATTAACTCCTCTTAGCATTTAGAAAACTTGTTTTTTGCTGCCTTTCTGACAATAATTAAATAATATATCTTCCATTGGGAAGATATCCCAAGAAATCTGCTAATCCACATAATTTTTATTTTAACAGAAAGTACTGATGAGTGGATTGAATACACCTATGAACAACAATAAGAAACCATCAGCAATAGATACAAGTAGGTTGAGATGCTAGGGCTGGGGTTGGATTGACAAGTACATGCACAGAACTAGTAAAATTATCAAGGAAGGATGATGACTATATACTTGGACACGGCGTCAAAGGAAAAGTAGAAAGGAGAGCCTCATGATTAGCAAAGATAATTGAAAAAAAAAAAAAAGATGTCCTGAAGAAGTTAACATCTGCTGACATGGAGTAGTGGTTGGTATCGAGGAGTTCTAGAGCTATTTTTATAAGAATCAATTAAAGGACTTACTCCTAAATGTCTCATCATGCAGTGAGATCATGAACAAAACATGCTCAACCAGAGACACCGGAAAAAATAATACAGAGGTCAGTTTTGAATTCGTGGGCAAGTCTCTGGATGTGCTGGAAGGAGTCAACAACAAAGCTCAACCTCTTCCTTAATTGGTGCTGCATGTGCCACTTTAATGCCTTAGATATAGCTTTTTGTTATTTCTGAATTGTAGGCATTTGGTCTTTGATTCGTAATTGCTTGGGTAATTAAGTATAACTACACCCTAGGATTAGTTTAAGGATTAACTTGAATTTTGAGTATTAGTATTTTCATTGAGGGAGATTTGTTCCATAAGGACACTGTTATTCAGGAATTATTCTGTTTTAGATCCTAGCACATTATTCTACCAGTCTTCTCCACTCACCCTTACTGTATTTGTAAAAGTACCAAAATTAAAGGATGTGGAAGCACTTTCAGGAGCAACCATGGTAGTTTGGATCAAAGGAAGCTTAGCAGAAGGCTAAGCAGTGTGAACAACATGGATACACACAAACAAAAAAGCAACCAAGAGGAAAGAAGGGCCCGGCTGGCTCCTCCATAGGCCACTGGCCTATTTTGAGGTGACAACAGCTGGAGAATATTGTCCATGCAACTCACATGCTAACACAAGAGACTGGACAAATCTCCACCATGGTAGGGCCTTGCGGTTGCTGAAGGAGTCCCAGAAGAGGAGGTAGGCCAATTGACCAGTCCCAGTAATTGGCAGGACATCACAACCTCTGAAGAGGAAGGAAAAAGGGCACCATTGACAGCCTCATTCCAGCAAGATCATAGAGTAAATCAGCATCGACATCACTTGAGTTTATTACTAGCAGAAAACGAAACTAAAGTTATACAAAATTCAAAAAAGATCAAATAGGTTATAACAAGACTAACCATATCTTTTGACACCTCCCATGGTGCTCCAATTATAACCTCATCCACATAGCGGCAGGCTAAAACACTCAAACTTCTTTCATGAAGATTCATGATAGGACGATGTGCTCCTCTAGTTGCACTATAGATCCATTATGTAATAAAAAACAAAATTGTTAAACATTAGAAAATAAACCTTCTATACATTGACAAGAACAGATGCTCAATAAAACTATACTAATTCCTAGCTTTACCTTTCAACTAAAGTCTAAACAACCACACAACAATAAAGCATAGTCCAGTGTTAATGATAACACAAGATCAAGATCGAAGGTGCACCTATCAAGGACATTACATTGACATTGAAGAGTGAGAGAGAGAGAGACAGAGAGAGATTAATTTTCTCTCTTCTCTTCAATAAATTCTGTTTTCTGTTTTCTTTTTTCTTTAAAAAAAAAAAGATTTACATAGAAGTAATCAGTAATTCTTAGATAAAAGTTAATGCTATCAAGATATCAAAGTTATTAAAATTATTGCTTAAGGATTTTTCTTTAGAAAAAAAAAGTGTATAATGATGGATGTAGAAAAGGATTTTTTTTTAAAAAAAAAAAAAGAATAGATGGCATCTCAAGAAATTCAAAGGAAGAGTCAGAATAAAAACCACAGAAAAAAGAAACAAAAGCTAAGATTGGCAATTCCATGGCATATCTAATGATCTACATATATTATATTTGACAGAGGTACCATTTTCAACAAATCATTAGCCTGAGCACCATATAGAATCCAAGAAGAAAGCTTTAAGGTTTTATACTACACTTGAATATTGTAATAGGAACTAGAGAATCAGCTATTGCAGCCTCAACTGTATCTCAGGCAACTAAACCTAGTACTGCGTTTTAGTTCAGCAAGCAATTTAAAGCTTCCCCAAAGGGTACATTAGTTGCATTTAATGTTGCAACAGAACAGTGCAAATCACTCTAAGGAAAATTAGATAAGCCACATTATAACAAGATGGGTGGAAAAGAAGAGAAAAAGAAAGGTAGGCAACCTGACTGTCTGATCTGTGTGTATTCCAACAAGAAGAAAATCTCCAAGCTCCCGAGCAAGCCTCAAGATCTGTATTACATAAATGTCATTCAAAAAGTACAACTTTTGCACCATTAAAACGGTACGTACAGCATCACAAGGGAAAAATAATTGGGAGAGTCTAAAAGCAACAACAGTTGAAAAGCATATAAGGAAGAAATATGTCGATGGAATGGAGGAAATTAACTGGGATGAATGAAGAACTTATCTAGCTTAAATGCAGTGCAATTATTTATGCAAAACCAGAAGGTAAAAAATGATAAAGAAAAGAAAAATCTTGTAGAAGACAAATAAACCAAGAGTATAATAAAAAATTTCCTATCAAACTTCAGAGGCAACCCCTCATACACTAAGAGCATACAAATAAAAGCCTAGTAAGAACAAAGAATAAAAAAGAAAAATTTTAAAACATGATTAAATAAGATGGAAATAAGGGATAATTAATTCCTGTTTGACTCAAATAGGAACAATCATAGGACCAAATCAGGGATAATTAATTCCTGACCGCCTCAAATAGGAACAATCTTAGGATCACATTTGTATCTCTAATTTATGAATGATTAGCCATAATTAGCCAAAGGTCAAACCTTCCTATAGTAGCAAGATCCTTCTCTACATATTCCTTGTATGCTCTTTGAAGTATGAGAATACTAGAATTCTTTTCATGGTTTCAAAACCTTAGGCTAGTTCTGCGACTAGGAAAACCACCCATGAGAAAGGCCTTAGTTGCCAAAACCGCACTGCAGTTTCTAACTGATGTATACTGAAATAACACACTGATATTAATGGCATTAACCAATCCCAATACCTTCCAGTAAGACTTACAAGGTGAATAAGAGGGATTACAACAGTCTCATACAAGCAAATACACAGAAACAGAACATGAAAACATGGAGACAATGAAAAACACACCACAAAACACAAAACAAACTCCCTAGCATTTGAGAGGCTAGGCTCTCCCAATCCGCACACTGATTTTCCACACATTCTCCCTCCCAAGGACACCCTCAATATACCTCCCATCTGATTCCACTCCTTCTCTCACTTCAGGACAGCAACATCCGTCACAAGGTGTTTACATAATTCAATTCCCATTCTGCTCCTCACTCTCATCTCTTCCTCCTAACATACGTCTTAAGCCCACTACCCTTATATCCCCAATTACATCAATAACCTTTGCTGTTTCGGCATTTTCCTGTAGCAGCTTACCCCCGTCTTCTGACCATTGTCGCTGATCAGGTTCTAAGCCTATCCATTACCCTTAAAAATGTGCTATGTGTTCCTAAACTATCCACAAAACTTGTCTCCACCTATCAACTTACAAAAATCTGAAATGTAGTGTGATAGTTTCTGATACATCTTGAGTTTTCAGGACCAAGTTATAAAGAGGACAATGGAACAAGGTAAGGTAAAAACAGCATTTACTTTCTTGAGTTACCTAGTAGCTAAGCAAACAGCAGGAACATACCACTTCTCTTGTTTCTATCTAGCAACTCCTATTCCAATAAAGACCAAACTTCATCGTCTTCTTCATTCCATATACTTATTTACATGTTTCTCTTATCATTTAGGGATGTTAATGCAAGTGATTTTCACTGTGAGGTGCTGTCTCAACACTTCTCTCATTGCAATATGTTAACTAAACTTGTCCCTAAAGTTTTTGGACATGTCCACTTTGTACATATTTACCCTCATGGTCGAAGTACACTTGATCCTCGAGCTGTGAAGTGTCTTCATAGGATATTCCCCTACTCAAAAAGGGTACGAGTGTTACAATCCTAGCACCCATAAGACTTAAGTTTCTGCTGATGCAAATTTTGTTGAACAAGAAAGCTATTTTTCTTACCCTTATCTTTAGGGGGAGGTTAGGGATTTGTTTTTGAGACAACAATCCATGTTAACCAATAAAATTCCATTGTTAAAATTGAGCATTCTCCTAACAATTCTGTAACTGAACCTCTGATCAAACCCACTATTGAACACAAAAGAAATTACTGACCCAAATACATTTCAAAAACCCAAGCTAGATATTCTGGTCAATAGTTCTAGATACTAGGAAAGGGAATTCTCTTTCAAGAATGGCACAGATATGGACACAGAAGCATACACAAATGCAAATTATGTTAAGTTGAATTCCTGACATAAGGTCAACATTCAGGTGTTGTACCTCAGTGAAAATCTGGTGAGTTGGTGGAGTTAGAAACAACCAGTTATAACAAGGTCAAGAACAAAAGCTGAATTCCAGAAAATGGTTCTAGGTACCTCTGAGCTATTATGGCTTAAAATTATCCTAGAAGATTTGAACATGAATGGGAGACACCAGTGAAGCTTTATAGCTCTTAATCAAGTACAGCATTAAAGAACTAAACCCACGGAAACTGATAGACACCTCATAAAGGAGAAGCTTGAAAGTGGATCAATTTGTGCTCCTTATATTCCTACAGGAGGTCAGATAGCAAATATTCTCACCAAGGGTCTGATGAGTGCAGCTTTTCAAAGGAATATGAGCAAGCTAGGTATGTAATCCCCAGCTTGAGGAGAAGTGACAGATCATGTATAATTTTTTTTTTTTTGGATAGAAAAAGAAGTATTATTAAGGAGAAGAGAAAGAGACAAAGAGAAAAAGATTACAATAGGTGGAGGACAAGAGATCCTCCTAAGAAAGATCTAAAACAAAATGTAAGCTAAAAACCTCAAAAACACCTCACAAGGCCCCTAACAAAAAATTAGTACAATAACGCCCTCCAATCCCTATAAACATCAGAAATAGACACCCCTTTGAACAGCCCATTGGCCGAAACCCACAAAGAAACCACATAACACGATCCCACAACAACTGAGGAAGCAGACACCAATCATTAAAGACTCTGGCATTTCTTTCCATCCAAATGCACCACACAGTTGCGAACAAAGCTGTATTCCAAAGAATTTTGTTCTCCTTCCTATGGCTAAAACCGGTAAATTTGGTCGCAAAGAGTGTGCCAAGTTCCTTTGGACAAACCCAATTCTCATAAAAAAAGACCAAATAACCTGTTACAAATACTCCAAGCCACGTCACAGTGCAATAACAGATGATTATTTGTCTCTGAATGTCTGAGGCACATCGCACAAACGTCAGGAAATAAAGCCTTAAGGGACCTTCTGATTTGACACAGACCGTTTGTATTAATTCTATAGAGCACTACAATCCACAAAAAGGCTTTAACCTTTAAAGGCGCCTTAACTTTCTGTCAGTTTTCCAAAGAGAAAAATATGCTCTTAATTATTCATATCTGTACAACCAGACTTCCTATATGTACATTGTGAAAGATTCTAAAGAGAAAGACATAATTATGTGACAGAAAAATATACACTCTATAGACAACAATAAAGAAGAAAAAGTTGCAGACAACACCATGCTGGATTAGGTGGGAGAACATGCTGGATTAGGTGGGAGAATATTGGAAAAGAATATTTCAACACTCCCCCTCAAGCTGGTAAATGGATGGTTTCCATACCCAGCTTGCATATAATATTCTGGAAGTTTGAGCTATTCAATCCTTTGGTTAGAATATCAGCAAGTTGGTCATGTGTAGAGACATATGGTGTACAAATCAGTCCACTTTCCAATTTTTCTTTGATGAAATGCCTATCCACTTCAATATGTTTTGTGCGGTCATGTTGTACTGGATTATGGGCTATGTTGATGGCTGATTTGTTGTCGCAATAGAGTCTCATAGGGCCATCCAACTTTATCTTTAAGTCTTGAAAAATAATCTTTAACCAGAGTAGTTCACATACACCGTGAGCCATTACCCTAAATTCAGCTTCTGCACTTGAACGGGCTATTACGCTTTGTTTTTTACTTTTCCATGTCACAAGATTCCCACCAAGGAACGTACAATACCCTGATGTTGATCTTCTGTCAATAATTGATCCAGCATAGTCAGCATCAGTATATGCTTCAAGTATTAAACCTCCATTTCTTCTAAACAAGATACCTTTTCCAAGCGTTCCTTTAAGATAATGTAATATTCTATGAGCAGCCTGTAGATGAGTTTCCCTTGGGTCATGCATGAATTGGCTGATCATACTCACAGCATATGCTATGTCTGGTCGAGTGTGAGAAAGGTAAATAAGCCTTCCTACCAAGCGTTGATATGACTCTCTGTCAACAGGGATGTCATCTTCAGCCTTTCCAAGTCTAAAGTTAGAATCTATTGGAGTGCTTGCTGGCTTGCATGCTGTTTTACCTGTTTCCTTGAGGAGATCTGTAGTATATTTTTGTTGACAGATAAAAATTCCTTTCTTAGAATGAGCTACTTCTATTCCAAGAAAGTACTTCAGTCTTCCCAACGCTTTGATCTCAAACTCCTTAGCTAGACATTGACCCACGGCCTGTTGTTCCTTTTTATCATTTCCAATTACTATTATATCATCAACATATACCAATAAGGCTGTAACTCCCCCTGAAGAAGAGTGTTTGATGAATAAAGTATGATCACCTTGGCTTTGTTTAAACCCCATAGTTATCATAACTTTTGTGAAACGTCCAAACCAAGCACGTGGAGATTGTTTAAGGCCATATAATGCCTTTTTCAATTTGCATACAGTATTTGTAGCCAAATTCTTTCCATATCCTGGTGGAATCTCCATGTAAATTTCTTCTTCTAGCTCTCCATGTAGAAAGGCATTCTTGACATCAAATTGCTGCAATTCCCAACCAAAATTAGCTGCAATTGATAATAATACTCTAACACTGTTCATTTTTGCTACTGGGGTGATAGTCAATTCCATAGGTTTGAGTATAACCTTTGGCTACCAACCTGGCCTTATATCTCTCAATTGATCCATCAGCTCTATACTTCACAGCATACACCCATTTGCATCCTACTGGTTTTTTTCCAGTAGGTAATTTTACTAATTCCCAAGTTTTATTCTTCTCCAAAGCTTCCATTTCTACATTCATAGCTTGTTTCCATTTTTTATTAGATAAAGTCTCGGATAAACTTTTAGGAATGGTGATAGCATTTAAGCTTGTCAGAAAAGCTTTGAAAGATGGTGAGTAGTTATCAAAGGATAAAAATTGTGCAAGGGGGTATAAAGGTTGTTTTGTACTTTTTCTGGTTCCTTTTCTAAGAGCAATGGGTAAATGAAGATCCTGATCACTATTCTCAAAAATCTCATTTTTATTTTGTAATTGATGGTTAGAGATCATTACCTCATTTGAAGGATTTGAGTTGGATTCTTGGACATGCATAGGTTCTGGAATGACCATTTTCTTCCTTGTATACACCTTGCCTTTGCCAAATCTTACTTCCTCAGGAGCAGGGTTCAAAATATCCTCTTCTTTAGGCCTAGATTCTTGGACATTGGACATGGGTTCAGTTACTGTTTCAGATTCAGTTTCATGGTTATCATCCTGTGTTTCAGATCTGAACATGGATTCAGCCACTGTTTCTACTGTTTTTGGGGGTAAAGGTTTAGACCCTGTCAAGGGAATTGATGAAAAATCAAGGAGGCACCCATTTTCTTCGCACCCATTATCTTCCTCAGGTGTATTCCCCCTTTGAAGATAAGGGGTAGCAAAATATGAATCTTGCTCATTAAAAGTGACATCAACTGAGACATAGATTTTCTTTGTGGGTGGATGATAGCATTTATACCCTTTTTGAGTTGATGAATACCCTACAAAAACACATTTTAGAGCCCTCGGGTCTAATTTTCCTCTATTTTGATGATGGATATGAACAAAAGACACACACCCAAAAATTCTAGGGATGAGATTGTTTGTAGTTTTCAGATTCGGGTAGAAAGTTGAAAGGATGTCCATTGGACTTTTGAGACCCAAAGCTCTAGAAGGTAAACGATTTACTAGGTATGTCGCTGTAAGAACAGCTTCTCACCAAAAAATTTTAGGCACATTCTTTTGAAATAACATTGACCGAGTTTGTTCAAGAAGATGACCATTTTTTCTTTCAGCCACTCCATTTTGTTGTGGCGTATAAACACATGAAGACTCGTGTATAATTCCTTCCTTTTCAAAAAACGAGTTAAGAATCTGATTGAAATAATCCCTAACATTATCAGACCTAAGTCTTTTGATATTAACCCCAAATTGATTTTTTATCATAGAATAAAATTTGGGAAAAACATAGCTGACATCAGATTTTTGTTTGAGCAAGTATATCCATGTAACTCGGGTGCAATCATCAATAAAAGTAACAAACCATTTTGCCCCTGAAACATTAGAAACAGTAGCTGGTCCCCAAATGTCACTATGAACAAGGTAGAATGGAACAAGGCTTCTTTTATTGCTAATTGGAAAAGGTACACGTTTATGTTTGGCAAATTCACACACTTCACAATGAAGATTTTCAACATCTAAATCCTTGAATAATGAAGGAAACAAAGTTTTAATAATTGAAAAAGATGGATGTCCAAGACGATAATGATGAAGAAAAATTCTTTCTTTATTGGATGTGGCAAACTATGAAACAAAAGTAAAAGGCATCTTGCTCTTAGCTGTATTTGACGTCTCAAGGTAGTAGAGGCCATTCCATTCCCTAGCATGTCCAATCATCTTCCCTTTGTCCTGAAATTCACAGTAATTTTTATGAAAAACCACATTACAATCTAAATCTTCAATGAGTTTTTTAATAGAGACCAGATTTGTGGTTAATTTAGGAACATGTATGACATTTTTTAAAATAATAGTTGGGCTAATTTTGATATCACCTTGTCCTGCCACAGTGGTCAAAGACCCATCAGCGATAGCTATTTTCTTGTTACTGGGACATGGGGAATAAGTTGAGAAAAGTTTAAATGAATGAGTCATATGGTTGGTTGCTCCTGAATCCATGATCCAAGAGTTGGAAAAAGTAATATCTGAGGCATTTAATCCAATAGAGAATGGAAACTTACCAGAATAAGCCATGGAGCATGTACCTGAGAGTCCCTCTTGTTTTTCCATGTTGTTGATAAAAGCCTTTATCCTCTCAATCTCTTCTTGATTAAGGTTGTTCTGCTCTTGTGGTGTTACAACAACATGTGCTTGGTTTCTATTTCGTTGTTGCCCTCCTTTTTGACCCCATTCTTTACTTGGTGGTTTTCCATGAAGTTTCCAGCATTTTTCTCGTGTATGACGAGACTTTTTGCAGTATGTACACCATAACTCATCCCGATTCTGATTTTTCTGTTGGCCACTTTTTTCCCTTTCGAGGTTTGTAACCCTCTCTTGATTTGTAGTTGATTTAGCCACCATAGCAGAGCTATCAGTGACTTTAGGTTCAAGCATCAGCCCTCTCCTGCTTTCTTCACTTCGAATCAGGGCAATTACTTCATTAAAACATGGAACTTCTGATTTCCCTAGAATTTGGACTCTAACTTGGTCAAATTCTGGGTTGAGTCCCACCAAAAAATCATACACTCTGTCTTGTTCAATATACTCTTTTAGAATAGCAGCATCCTCAGGACATTTAGTTTTTATGACTCTATAATGATCTAGTTCCTGCCATAAAGATTTTAATTGATTTGCATATTCAGTAACAGTCTTGTTACCTTGTTTTGCAGCCATAGTTTTCACTTTTACTTCATATACTTGGGCAGCATCTCTAGCTTTGGAATATGTTTGTTGAATTGCTTCCCATAAATCTTTGGCAGTAGCTAGAAACCATAGTTATCAAATCGAGATTTGAATCGTGAATCGTTTTGTTAAATTATGAATCGTGAATCGTGAATCGTATCGAATCGTAAGATTCACGACTATAATAAAAAATATCATAGATATGTTATATAACATGTATAACATACTTAATTCTATAGATTTAACTCATAAATAAGTCATAAAACAAATATAATTTATGACAAACAAATATCATAGCAAGCTATTTTTCTGATTTTCTCCCCCCTGGCGTTGTGCACTTGTTTTGATGGTCTGATACTCTAATGATATTGAACTGAATACTGATTGATACCCAATCAGATAATATCTTCTTTATTCTGATTTCTTTTGAAATTTGATTGATTGTGTTTTCAAAAAATTACTTGATTTATGAAACTTTCTTTTTTTCTTTTTCTGACTCACTAAAGAATGCTTCCCCTTTGTTGATTTAATTGGGAATCAAGGTCAATCTTCACTCAAGTCCACTGTCCTTCCTCCTTCGATGAGGCCCAGCCCAAAGAGGCCATAAGTGAGTGACTGACTCACTGAAGCCCAGCCAACCCAAGTAGCAAACTGTTCTTAAGAAAAAAAAAAAAAAAACAAAGACGCATTCATCGTCTTCTCAGTTGCGACGGGTCACGAAGAACCCGACTTCGTGACCCGTCACACATGTGATCACTGAATCGCCGGAACGCTGCGATTCGCCGATTCCGGCGCGAATCGCACGATTCCGGCGATTCACGATGCCAAACGATTCAATACATGATTCGTATCGCTGGCCTCCTGAATCGAGTCGAATCGCACGTCTTGAATCGTGAATCGTGCGATTTCTACAACCATGCTAGAAACATACAGGTGTCACTGATCTCAGGTGTCATAGAGCTCCATAACCATGCCATAATCATGGAGTCTTCCTCATCCCATGCTTCAAACTTAGGATCTTCAGGTTTAGGACCCATACCTGTGAGATGTTTGATTTTTCCTTTTCCTTTTAGTACTGTACGTATAAGTTGAGACCACTTGAGGTAATTCTTCCCATCCAATCTATAGGAAGCAAGAATATTTGGTAATTCCCCTATACGGGTAATCTCCTCAGGTTGAATTTTAACCTCAGTTTGTTCAACTCCAGACATAGCTAAAGGAAATAACTACAATGGGTATTTAAAAATTTGGTGAGATTAAAAGGAGATGGTAGTGAAGGCCACTCAAAGTTGACAATTAAGGTCAATAAATAAGCTGGCTCAGTAAAAAAGAATGGCAATTAAGGCCAAGGAGGAGCTAATTCAGTAATGGCAATGAAGTTCACTTAAAAATGGCAATTAAGGCCAAAGCACATTATTTCACAGGATTATCTGAGAGCCAACAGCAACAGAGACGTGATCTTGCAAATACCAGAAATGCAAAAATGCTCTAATAACCAAACTGACACAAGGGATGCGCCGGAAACAGGGAGTCGACACCGGAGGTACGAACACGAGCCTGAACGGCGGTCACACGCGCCGGCGCGTGAGATTCACGTGAAAGATGGAAGTGGCGCGTGAGGCTCACGCGCGCCGGAATGGGCTGCCGGACTTCAGGGATGGGCCGGAATTGAGGAGGTGAGACTTCCTAAGGGGGCGGTGAGATGCCAAACCCACTTTTACAGATCACTCAAGATTTAATGGATTCAATCTTAGGCTCTGATACCATGTCAGTTTTCCAGAGAGAAAAATATGCTCTTAATTATTCATATCTGTACAACCAGACTTCCTATATGTACATTGTGAAAGATTCTAAAGAGAAAGACATAATTATGTGACAGAAAAATATACACTCTGTAGACAACTATAAAGAAGAAAAAGTTGCAGACAAAACCATGCTGGATTAGGTGGGAGAACATGCTGGATTAGGTGGGAGAATATTGGAAAAGAATATTTCAACACTTTCCAATAAGACTTTTTAAAATGGGAAGAAACAATAAGGTTACGGATGAGAAAATTGAGAAAGGAAGCACAAGTGTAAGAGCCTGAGGAATCAAGCTTCCACATTCTCTTATCAGGAGAAGAAGAAAGGCGAATTGGATCTAGAATGTCTAGCATCACAGAAAGGTCAGGCAAAAGTCTATCATTAACATTCCTGGCAAAATGAAGGTTCCAACAAGGATGATCCCCTTGTAAGCAAAAGAAATCAGCAATGGGGCATCATGTAGAGAAGACAAAGAATAAAGGCGCGGGAATTTTTCTTTGATCATGTATAATTAATTTTGCCACAGAATTTCATTCTCCTTCCTCCTGAAACCTATACATTTGATGCTTAAGAAGGAATCAAGATCCACTTGGCACACCGATCTCTCGGCAAAATTACCAAACAAATTGTTCTGCTGGGTACATATGATTTTTAAGCTATAATTCAAGAAAGGGTGTTATAATTAAGTGTAAACAGCAGGCTAAGTTGTACACTCCTTAGTCCCACATTACTTGTTTTACATGTTGTCTTTTGACACTTTTCCTTATTATAAATATAGTAAAGCATAAACCAAACTCCTAATCCTTTTCAAAGTATTCCCTTTCTAGTTTCTTCATGAGTGTAAGACAAAAATAAATAGCTTAAGAAATGCTAAAAAGAATTACTTCTAAAATGATCCAGATTCTCAACATAGTAGTACAAGCAAGATTTCAAATATTCTACAATCCTTGTCATGGATGTTTTGAGTTGTATGTTGACTAGAGGTTCTAAGAGAGGGGTGGGACGAGGTCTAATGATTGGGATGGTGGAGTTAGAAGTCTCTCAGCTACAAACTTGCAAATGATACTACTCTGGTCCTTCTTGACCATAAGGAAATCTTCCAAGGCATACTTCCGTTGTTACAAATCTTTGATGTTGTGTATGGGCTTCGTATCAATCTTTCTAAGCATAAGTTGGTTGAGATTAATGATAAGATAGGTTAGTGGGTGATTTAGCTGAGCCAGTTAGTTGTAAAGTGTTATATTGGCCCTTAACCTACCTGGATGTTCCTTTAAGATCACTTGGTTAATTGGAAGATCTGTTGTAGGTAAAAGAAGGATGGTGGGTTAGGTCTAGGTAATCTAGTTCCTAAAAACATCCCCTTAATGGCTAAGTGACCCTAGCAGATTGCTTTGGAAACCAATTCTTTGAGGCATAGAGTGATCAAAAGCAAATATCATGTTTAACAAATTGGAAGGGTTGCTAATCCTGGGTTTGTTGGTACTCATACAAGTCTGCTGGAAGTTTATCTCTCAACTATATCCTTCCTTTTTCTTCAATGCTTTCTTGTTGCATTGGAAATGGGAGACGTTTTCAATTCTGGGAGGATCATTAGATTGGTGACTCTCCTTTCTTGAGCATTTTCCGTGTTTTTATGGTCATCATCTTTGCATAATGCTTGAATAAAGAAGTTTTTAACTTGACGAAGTAATCACCCATCCTAAAACTTTCACTTTTCTAGAAATCTTAATGCTAGACCTGCTTATGATCTTGCTTTAATTTTTTTTTTTTTTGGGATCAAAAAAGAAATAGTATTAAGGGGAAAGAAGGAGACAGAGACAAAGAAAACTGAAAAGACAAGGAAGACTAGGGGTCCTCCTAAAAAGAACAAAAAACAAACAAAAACATCCCAAGAAGCCCAAAGACAAGGCTAAAGCAACAAGGCCCTCCAATCCCGATGAACATCTACCAAAGGGACCCCCTTATAAAACCCATTAGCAGAAACCCAAAGAGAAGCTGCAAAGCAAATTCTATCCCACAGCAGATGAGGTGGCAAAAAACGATGCTTGAACACAGAGTTTCTTTCCATCCAAAGGCACGACACGGTTGAAAAAATAGCTACCTTCCACAAGGCCTTGTTTTACTTTCTCGAAACAAAGCCGAAGAAGTTTGTGGCCAAAAAATCACCAAGATCACCCGAACAGACCCAACTCTCCTCAGAGAGGCCATATAATCTATTCCAAATATCCCAAGCCACTTGACAATGTAAGAAAAGATGATTATTTGTTTCCGAATTCCTCCAACACATCATGCAAACATCACGAGATAAAGCTTTAAAAAGCCTCCTAATCTGGAGCAGATTGTTAGTATTAATTCTATGTCCTGTTTAATTATTTATTTACTTAATTTGATAGAAGACCTTGCTTTATTGTTGGAAACGCTTGTTTCACGTCGTGTTTCTCTGTTGCCTAATAAAATGACTAGTAACTTGGATTCTTCATGCTCTTATACTTGTTCATCTTTCTTTAATTCTTTGATTCAAAACCAAATCTCCTTCTAACGTAAAGGGTTTTGTCTAAGCTTTTAGGGAAAACCAAATCTCCTTCTAAGGTAAAGTGTTTTATCTATATAGTAGTACTTAATAGAATTATTACAAATGATCTAATCAAGATTCAAGATCCATATGGGGCATTATCAATTGTGTTTGCGTGATGTGTTTTAGGAGTTTGGAGACAAATAATCGTCTTCTTTTTTTCTTTATTTATTTATTTTTTTTTTAGACATTGTGAAGTGGCCTAGTATATTTGGAACTGGCCATTTAGTATCTTGGCTGAGAAGTGGGTTTGACCAAATGATATCTAGGGCTTTCTAGCCATCAAGTTTACTCGTTTTGGGAGGCAAAAGAAGCATAAAGCACTATGGTAGTGTGCAGTACTTTATAGTTTATTTGGTTAGAGCAAGCTTGAGTATTCAATCACCAATTTCTTCTACCACATCTTCTTTGGAGGAATATAGTTTTTTATGACCTCTTTGTAAGCTTCTGCGAATGGTCTTTTCAAGGGTGTGTCCCTTATGGATCTCCAAAGAGGTTGGAAAGCTCTCCTGAATTAAAGCATTGGTTGTTTTCTTTTATTTTAGTTCTTGTTTGGGGAGGACTCCTTATCCTCTCTAATTTGTTCTTCAATGTAATATTCTCTCTTCTCATTAACAAAAAACAAGTGGAATTATTATACAAACATTTTCGTAAATCAGTACACCACATGATAAGATGTAAAGTAAATCAAATCTACAAATCCTTTTCCAGAGGGCTTGGAACATGTGGAGAAATTTTAAAATCCAATTTAGGACCTTTATAACAATTTTTTAAATTAGAATATAAGATAGCGGCCTATGAAAAGACATCTAAAAGGGGCCAAAACTTGTATTTGCAGAGAGATTTGACAGCTCAGATGTAATTCTTAATCTCTTTGAGTTTCACCTTTTTCTTTAGGAAGTTATTCTTTATGGAGGATATCTCATTCTCCCCCTTTTTGTATCTCTCAAGTCTTATCTTTTCTAGTTAATTATATTTCTCCTTTCATTGAAAGAGAAGGAAAAAAAAAATGCACAAGATCATCTTTGCAACAAAGTCTGGCATATATCGTTCATTATTGAAACCACTGGTAGAGGATGGTGGGGGAATATGCAGTGTCATCATCATTCTTGTAGATTTCTTTCAGTAGACAACGATGACTATTTGTTTCAACCATAATAATTTGTTAAAACATCCTCAATCATCACAAGTTACCACTAACTCTAAGATGAAACTTTTTTTCTGGAAAAAAGACAAAAAGGTAAATCAGTTGGAACCAGAGATGTCACAGCAGAACAGTTATGCAGATGTAGTACAAAAAGGAAGAAACTCAGGTTGGAATTCCAGCATCTATTTATAGCAGTAGACATACATTACAGAATGATTCTATTATGCCAAAAACTTAAAATAATCAACATTACAGATTCATGGATCTTTTATTTTGATTTAGTATTGATAGTTATTCCATATTTAGGAGGTAAGGGGGGGGGGGGAACCATTCATTTACTGAATTACTTTTATGTTGCTTAGCAGTTAAGCTACAAACGAGAGAATTATCAACAATCAAGACTAGTTATGTTTCTCCCTCATTCCCTCTACTGAATTTTGCCTGACAATCCGCACTTCAGCATAAGTGGAAAAGAAAAAGCATTTGAAAAATTTTAAGGTGTACTTTTCTTGAATAGAAATTTAAGATATACTTTTAATGAAAAAGCAATATATATATATATGTAACAATACCTCCACATGTCCGGCATGAAAGAGATCAAAAGCACCATCTATATATACTATGCGAGCATTGGGTCCTGGCCCCTGGAACAATAGGCACAAAAGCAAATTACAAAGTGACACGTTACAAATCACTGAACCATGGCTTAAAGGATGCAGAGCTCCACATAAAATTAATTTTTTTTGTGGTTGTTTTTTGGGGGGGGGGGGGGGGAATGTCATAACCTCCTGACTAGCAAGAAAGATAATATATAGATACTTATGTTTGTATATAACATAATAACTAGGAAGTGACAAAATGGTTGTCAAACACTAAAGTATGCCATCGTTACTTACCACTTCATGTCATGACTTCAATTGAATAAAGAAACTTACAGCACGCACTAGGGGTGAGAAGAAGAAGAAGGGGGGGGGGGAGATTTTACAAGAATAAGAGGGAGTGAATAGGTGGAGGACATATTGCTAATAAAATAGCCAGATAGAGAGAACAGAAAAAAAAATCAAAAACACATCAATGAAAAGAGCTTGCCCAAAATTTATTTAAAAAAACACAACAAAAAGCTTCATTCTACATTGGACAAGTCTCCCCCTAAGAGGATGTGATGGCTAAAAAGTGAATTCATTTTTATAGGATCCAGGATTAAACTGCAGCTATGGACACCAAACACCAGCAAAAAGTACATAATTCCCAAAAGCCTTCTTTTCCTTACTCTCTTCAAATTCTTGAAAATTAGTAGTAAGAGAGTTTTCAAATGTAGCAAGGCAAATCAAAAGCTCCCCAAAACAGCATAGCTTCACTGCAAAAATCCAAATTTGCAGAGAGAAAAAGCAGGTGCTTGTTTCATTACATCAGAAATACGCCATACAAAATTCAGGAGCTATCCTACAAATGTGTTTGGGTCTTGGGATATTATTGGAGACGTTAGCTGAAAATATTAGTTGATAAATATTTTTATTTATTGTTTTTTAAATAATTCTGTTAGGATAAGTTTTTTATTATTAAGTCTGCTATTTTAATTAAAGATTAGGGGATGATCTAGTTTGTTAAGATAATTATCTTAGTTTTTCCCTTATCCTGTTACGTCTTGTGTGCCTTATAGGGATGTATTCTCTGAGAAATACCTGAATAAAGTATTATTATTATCAACAAATGGTTTCTATCTTTCTCCTAGTTATATGCTTATGGTACCAGAGGATTAAGAGCGTATAATCTTAGTTGAGGAAGATTCGGTCTCCATGGCCACCGTTCGGACGAGTAGAGGCAATGAGTATGAGGTATCCTCAGATAACTCTAAGTTCTGCCTCTACAATTGTCCCCACTACTTCATTGGAAAATTCCCTTTCCCGACAAGTCACTTCATTCAAACTGAATGGACGCAACTTCCTCCATTGGTCTCGTTCCATTGAAATCATTGTCCATGGGAAGGGAAAATTCGGCTACCTAGATAATTCTGTCACGCAACAGGCTCCTGAAGATCCCACCTTTGTCTCCTAGGTTATCAACAATTGCATGGTTATGTCCTGGTTGATTCATTCCATGGAACCTTCCATTGCAAAAATTTACCTTCTCTATCCTACTGCCAAGGCTATCTAGGATGCAAATCAGATTGCCTACTCGAATTATGAAGATGCTTCTCAAATGTTTTCTCTTCGGACACGTGCTCGAGAAATTCGTCAAGAGAATAATACTGTTACCCAGTATTTTAATTCTCTAAAGAAAGTGTGGCAAGAGTTGGATCTTTTTAATTGTCACCAATGGCGTGATCCGGCTGATGCTGAAATCTATCGAAACATGCTTGCTAAAGACAGGATTTATGATTTCTTGGCGGGCCTCAACGAGTCTCGTGATGATATTAAGGGACGTATCTTGAGCCTTACACCACTTCCTGCAATTGATGAAATATTTACAATGGTTTGACAAGAAGAAAATCGGAAACAAGTGATGCTGGGTTCATCTCGTTCTTTGCCCTCAGCTATTGAGTCATCAGCTATGGCCACTCGACAGGGCAATGGCCGAAAGAGCAATCTGTGGTGTGATCACTATCAAAAACCCAATCATACTAAAGCTACATGCTAGAAAATACATGGTAGACTAGCAGATTGGGTTCCACATCATCTCAACGACACAAGTGCAAAGAATAATCATACAACTGGTGACAAGAGTGTTCAAATAGCTACTGCACATGCTTCGGAATCCACTCTTGATCAAGTTTTTTCAAAGGCTCAACTTGAACAACTTAGCAAACTTCTTTCCCGCCCTCACACTCCGATACCTAACTCTTTGATGGCCACTGGTATTACACACTCCTCCCTTCTCACTGATTCACATCAAGTTGAGCACTGGATTATCGATTATGGTGCATCAGATCACATATGTGGTTCACATTCTCTTTTTTCTTCCTATTCTCCATGCTCTAAGAATAGGAAGATTCAAGAAGCGAATGGATTATTTACATCTGTTTTGGGAGTTGGCACTATGTGTCTTAACTCACAGATATCTCTCTCTAATGTCCTATATGCTCCAGATTTAACATATAATCTGCTATCTATCAATAGAGGTGTACAAAAGGTCGGTTCGGTTCAGTTTTGGGCATGAACCAAACCGAACCGACTAAGTCGGTTTACTTAAATTTGAGACCTATTCGATTATAATTTCAGGCAGTTCAATTCGATTTTTTGGGCAATTTGGTCTGGTTGTCATTGGGCGGTTCAGTTCGATTTTTGGGAGATTTTATTATATAGTTTTTAATTTTTTATGTTAAAAATTTTTTTAAAAAAATTAGATATTTATATGGGGAAAAAAAAAGATGCTCTCACTCTAATCTATTTTTTAAGAGATGTAGTTGTTATTAAGTGAACTAATAAGAATTTCAAACTTATTATATAATATTTAATATAAAAAATTTCAAACTTGCTAAACATGAGTAACTAATTTTATCTAACAATGCTTATTAAATGAACTAACTAATTTCGTCTAATTATTTTTTAGTGTTGAGAGATAAATCTGGAAAGGAGGTCAAGTTGTCAGTTTCCCCTAGGACATACCAAAGGAAGAAGAACAAACTTGATAATGAGTTAAAAAGATTGACTTCTTCAATTAATTATGGCACGTCCAAGAAAGGAAAGGGCAAGTCAGGTTCTCTATGAGGATTTTGAGTTGGAATGTGAACGGCCTTGGTAACTCCCTCAAAAGGCACAAGGTGAAAGAAGTTTTCAGGAGGGTGGATCCAGATATTGGGATGATACAGGAAACTAAACTAGGGGTTTTGGATAGATTTCTTATCAGAAGCATTTGGGATTTCAAATTCAAGGATTGGGAATACTTACCTTCCGTGGGTGCTTCAGGCGGTCTTTTGGTCATTTGGGATACTCGTGTCGCCACAAGAAGGGATGTTCTTCAAGGCGCTTTCTCTCTTTCGGTGCTTCTTGAGTTTAAGGACAAAGGGTGTTGGTGGTTTACCAATGTTTATGGTCCGATGAACCCTAGGTTGAGGGGCGAATTGTGGGAGGAGTTATCTTACATTCATGGTTTTTGTAACCCCCATTGGTGTGTTGGCGGTGACTTCAATGTGGTGAGGTCCCCTGATGAAAAGCTTGGAGGATCAAGGATCAATGCTAGCATGAGAGGTTTTAACTCCTTTATCAGGGATTGCGGCCTTAAGGATCTCCCACTTTCTAATGCTCAATTCACCTGGTCGGTTAACAGGGGCTCGATTTTCTCCTCTCGCCTTGATAGATTCCTGCTCACTCCCGAATGGGAGGATTCGTTTCCTGACCCCATTCAAGAAGTTGGCTCTCGCCTGGTGTCCGATCACTTCCCCGTTATCCTTGAGACTAGCAGAGTCAAATGGGGTCCTACCCCTTTCAGATTCGAGAATATGTGGCTTCTACACCGGTCTTTTTTTAGCAACGTAGAGAAGTGGTGGTCAGAATACACAAATCCAGGATGGGAGGGATTTAAGTTTATGAAGAAATTAAAATACGTGAAGGAGAAGTTAAAGACCTGGAACAAAGAAGTCTTTGGAGACATCAGAATCCAAAAGTCTAACATTCTTAAGGAATTGGATGCTCTTGACAAACTAGAGAGTGAGGGTGGCCTTGAGGAGAATCTCGCTGAGCGTAAAGTGATTCTCAGGAATGATTTGGATAACATTAGGAAAAAAGAAGACATAAAATGGCGCCAAAAGAGCAGAATTAAATGGGTTCGTGAGGGTGATGTGAATTCAAGATTCTTTCACAAGGTGGTGAATGGAAAGAGGAGAAGGAACTTCATTAAAGAGCTTGAGACGGAGGATGGTATTACGGTGAAGGACAATGAGGGGATCTCTGAAGAGTCGACTAGTTTCTTCAAGAAACTCTACAAGGAGGACATGCAAGAACGACCCACAATTGAGGGTTTGGATTGGATCCCTATCGATGATACCCAAAGGACTTGGATAGAAAGACCCTTTGAGGAGGAAGAAGTTAGAAATGCAATTTTCAAGATGTATAAGGATAAAGCTCCTGGGCCTGACGGTTTCAATATGGCTTTCTTCCAAGCCTGCTGGTCGATAGTGAAGGACGATTTGATGAAAGTCTTTGATGAATTCTTCCATACTGGCCGTATTCCTACTAGCATGAATTCTACCTTCATCACCCTTGTTCCCAAAAAAGACAGATCCATTAAGGTGGGGAATTTCAGACCTATAAGCCTGGTTACTAGTGTCTACAAGATCATCGCCAAGGTCCTCTCCGACAGATTGAGTACGGTTATTAGGTTTTCCATATCGGAGAACCAAAGCGCCTTCATCGCTGACCGTCAAATTCTTGATGCCAGCTTGATAGCTAATGAGCTAGTTGATGATGTCAAACGCAGAAAACAACAGGGCTTAGTATTTAAATTAGACTTTGAAAAGGCCTATGATATGGTCAATTGGGACTTCTTGGACTTGATTTTTCGTCGCAAGGGTTTCGGTGATAGATGGAGACGGTGGATGAATGGATGTCTTTCCTCTGTCGCCTTTTCGGTTATTATCAATGGACAGCCCAAAGACTGGTTCAAGGGGCAACGCGGGATCAGGCAAGGAGATCCGTTATCTCCATTCCTCTTTACCCTGGTGGCCGACGTTTTTAGCTGCATGTTGAGGCGGGGGTCCGAGAGAGGGATTCTCAAAGGACTATCAATAAAGGGAGATGGATGTATGGTTACTCATTTGCAGTTTGCTGACGACACAATCCTCTTCTTGCCCAAGGATAAGGATAACTTTCTTAGAGTGCTTACACTGATTCAGATTTTTGAGCTGGTCTCAGATCTCCGTGTTAACTTAGGCAAAAGTGGCCTAGCTGGCATTAACATTCAGGATGATTCTCTCGGGCAGATGGCGGAGCAAGCGGGTTGCGCGGTTCTCAACTGGCCTCTTAACTATCTAGGTGTCCTTCTTGGAGGTAATCCTAGAGCCAAATCTTTTTGGGATCCCATTATTCAAAGAATTTCTCGCAAGCTTGACAGTTGGAAAGGCCCTTACTTCTCCCTAGGAGGCAGATTGACCCTTATTCAGGCCTCCTTATCTAGTGTGCCCCTGTACTTTCTGTCCTTGTTCAAAATCCCTTCCGGAGTGGCTAAAACGATTGAGAGAATTATGAGGGACTTTCTCTGGAATGACAATGGGGGGGGGAAAAGAAGGGCCATTTGGTTAGTTGGGAGGTGTGTTGCAAACCTAAGGATGAAGGCGGCTTGGGTCTTGGAAATATTGTGTCTAAAAACATCTCTCTTTTGGCTAAATGGTTATGGAGATTTCCCTTAGAGCCTAACTCCCTTTGGCACAAGGTGATCAAAGCTAAGTATGGGCTTCACCGGAATGGATGGGACGCTGGTTTGGAGGATGTCGTTACGCACGCAAGTCCTTGGAAAGCGATTTCTCAAGTATATCACCTCTTCTCTCCTTCGATATCTCTTATTGTTGGTGATGGTTCCCGTTTTCGGTTTTGGGAGGACTGTTGGATTGATCCCACCCCCTTCAAAGAAAGATTCCCGCGCCTTTACTCCTTATCTTCCCTCCATGACGCCCCCATTTCTGAATTCTTTTGCTTACAAGGGGATCACCCTTGTTGGAATTTGCATTTTGCCAGGAATGTTAATGATAGACTTTTGCCTGACCTTTCCATATTGCTTAACATCCTTGATCCTATTCACCTTTCTCCTTTTCCTGATAGGAGAATGTGGAAGCTTGATTCCTCAGGCTCTTACACTTGTGCTTCCTTCCTCAATTATCTCGCTCGTAACCCTATCGTCTCCCCCTTTTTTAAAAAATCTTATTGGAAAGTTAAGGCTCCTTCAAAGGTTAAATCTTTTTTGTGGCTTGCAGTGCTCAATAAAATTAATACAAACGATCTGTGTCAAATCAGAAGGCCACTTAAGGCTTTATCTCCGGACGTTTGCATTATGTGCTTCAAACATTCAGAGACAAGTAATCATTTATTCCTGCACTGCGACGTGGCTTGGAGTATTTGGAATAGGTTATTTGATCTCTTTGACGAGAGTTGGATTTGCCCAAAGGACCTTGGTGATTTCCTTGCGACCAAATTTATTGGCTTTGGCCATAGGAAGGACAACAGAACTCTTTGGAATACGGCTTTGTTCGCAACTGTGTGGTGCATATGGCTGGAAAGAAATGCCAGAGTTTTTAATGATCGGTGTATGCCTACTCAGATGTTATGGGATCGAATTCGTTACGTGGCTTCACTGTGGGTTTCAGCCAATGGGCTGTTCAAGGGGATGCCTATATCTGATGTTTATAGGGACTGGAGGGCGTTATTGCATTAATACGTTGTTAGGGGCTATGTGGGGTGTCTGTGCTGTCTGTTAGTTTTTCTTACTTTATGTTCTTGTTTTTTTAGGAGGATCTCTTGTCCTCCACCTTTTGTAACCATTCCCTTTGTATCTCTCTTTTCTCCTTAATAATACTTCTTTTTCTATCAAAAAAAAAAAATTAATATAAGTATTGCCTAATTTTTTTAATATATATAAATACAAATATAATATAATATATAAATTTTTTTTAATTACATGTGGTTCCGTTCGGTCAGCTATAACAGAACCCAACCAAACCGACCAACCAAACCGAACCAGAAATTTCACATTTTTAAAAATCGATCTAGACCTCATTTTTTGGTTTTTGCTCGATTTAGTTTGGTTTGGTTCGATCCAGTCAGTTTTGATCGGTTTTGTACACCCCTATCTATCAACAAAATTACAAAAGATTTGCAATGCATTGTTAAGTTCTCATCAAACACCTGTGTTTTCCAGGACCAAACTTTGGGAAAGATGATTGGGAGTGCTAAAAAAATTGCTGGCTTATACTACTTTGTGAATCCTCCTGGTGCCATATGCAACATGATCACTAGTTCATCTCAGCCCTCAAAAAACCAACACATCATGCTTCTTCACTACCGTCTTGGACATCCTAGTTTTTCTTATATGAGACATTTGTTTCCTTTGCTATTTCATAGCAATGAGAGATTTTTTTGTGAAATATGTCAGTTGGCCAAACATACTCGTGTTTCTTTTCCTAATCATAATCATAATGAATCTAAACCCTTTGCTCTTATACATAGTGATCTTTGGGGACCTTCCCGTGTCAATTCTATTTCAAATAAAAATTGGTTTATCTCTTTTATCGATGATCATACAAGGGTTTGTTGGATCTATCTTTTAAGTGACAAATCTAAAACAGCCCAAACTTTTGAGAATTTTTATCACATGATTAAAACTCTATATAATTCTCAAATTCAGATTTTATGAACAGACAATGGAACAGAATATTTTAATTCTTCTAATTTTCTTCTTAGAAATGGCCTCCTTCACCAAAGTTCTTGTGTTAATACTCCGCAACAAAACAGAGTTTCTAAAAGAAAAAACCGTCATTTACTTGAAGTGGCCCGTTCCTTAATGTTCATGCACAATGTTCCCAAGTGTTTTTGGGGTGATGCTCTATTAACAACCTATTTTCTTATCAATCGGCTGCCCTCTAAAATCCTAGGGTTTCAAACTCCTCTTTCCACTCTCCAAAAGTCTTTTCCAGAATCTCGAACCTTCTCCACATTAGATCTACAAATTTTTGAATGTACTGCCTTAGTTCACAATCATGATATAGGTAAACTAGATCCAAGATCCCTTAAGTGTGTCTTCCTTGGTTACTCAACATCTCAAAAGGGCAAAAAAGAAAAAAAAAACGATATTTCATCTCTCGGGATGTCACTTTCTTTGAACAACAGCCATATTTCTCCAAAAATTTGTCTCGGGGGAAATCCAGACCGTGATCCTAATTTTTGGGACAATAATTTTCTTAATAAGAATTTTGGAAACCTTGAGTATTCCCCACCTATTCAAAATTGGAAAACTTTTTGGGTAATAAACCCCTGATGTCCAGAATCAGTCCAGCATTCCCTCAAATCTGTCTAGTATTCCTTCAGATGAGTCCAACATCCCTTCAAACCCATCTTAGTCACAATCTCCTAATGCAAACCAAACTATTCTGCCCTATCCTACTACAACTGAATCAGTAAAGTCTTTTCCTATCACCTACACAAGGAGGAAACATACTCACAAAGAGGATAACCAGGAAAAAACTTCATCTGATCCTAATATATGTAATGATGAGAATTTACTTGATATGCCTATTGCTTTGAGGAAGGGATCAAGAACCTACACTAAACACCCAATATCAAATTTCATTGGGTACTCACACTTGTCTCAGAATATCAAAGGGTTTGTCTCTCAACTATCAGAAGAAGAAATACCAAAAACAGTAAGTGAAGCCTTAAAGAAAGAAGAATGGAAGAAGGCAGTTCTTGAGGAGATGCGAGCTCTTGAGAACAACAAGACATGGGAAGTTGTTCAACAGCCCAAAAACAAAAGAACAGTCAGATGCAAATGGGCATTCACAGTGAAATGTAGGGCAAATGGCTCGATTGAAAGACATAAAGCTAGGTTAGTTGCAAAGGGATACACACAGTCTTATGGTATTGATTACCAAGAGACATTCGCTCCTGTGGCAAAAAACAATACTATCCGGGTGCTATTATCTTTGGCAGCCAAGTTAGATTGAAAACTAAAACAATTAGACATGAAGAATGCTTTTTTAAATGGAGATATCGAAGAAGAAGTATACATGGACCTACCACGGGGATTTGACTCAGAGAGCAAAAATGGCAAGGTATGTCATCTCAAGAAATCATTATATGGCTTAAAACAATCACCAAGAGCCTAGTTCGATCGTTTTACTAGAACTATTCAGCAACACGGGTTCAAACAAACTCATGCGGATCATACTTTGTTTTTTAAAACACAAGGGGGTAAGGTGACTATATTGATACTATACGTTGATGACATGATTCTCACTAGAGATGATGAAGCTGAAATAGAAAAAATTAAAAAGGAGTTATCAAAAGAATTTGAGATGAAGGACTTAGGAAACTTGAGGTATTTCTTGGGCATGGAAGTTGCTAGGAGTAAAATGGGAATTTCTGTATCACAAAGGAAATATACACTTCATTTATTGAAGGAAACATGTACGATGCGTTGCAAATCTACTGACACACCCGTGGATCCTAATCTTAAACTTGAGATTTGAGATGATGATGTACCAGTAGACAAAGGGCGTTATCAAAGGCTAATTGGAAGGTTAATTTATTTTTCCCATACCCAGCCAGACATCGCATTTGCTGTGAGTTGTGTTAGTCAATTTATGCACTCACCTTCTACCAGTCATATGGAGGCAGTATATCGGATCCTAAAGTATTCAAAAGGTACTCCAAGGAAAGGATTGTTTTTGAAGAAAACTGAAGAAAGGTATGTAGATGTTTTTGTTGATGCAAATCGGGCCGGATCAAAGGCTGATAGATGTTCCACCTCCAGTTATTGTTCCTACGTATAGGGAAATTTAGTCACCTGGAAGAGTAAGAAACAAACAGTAGTGGTGAGGAGTAGTGCAGAAGCAAAACTACGTTCAACAACTCATGGAATTTGTGAAGCATTATGGTTGAAACTACTCTTGGAAGAACTGGGGGTTAAAATACATGTTCCTATGCAGATTTTCTGTGATAATAAAGCTGCCATTGCTATCTCACATAATCCGGTACACCATGATCGAACCAAACATGTGGAAGTAGATCGACACTTTATCAAAGAAAAAATTAACAAGGGAATCATCACAATCACTTACACTCCTTCTCAAAAGACTGCGGATATCCTACCTAAAGCATTGTTCAAACCTCCACACGAAAAAATGGTAGACAAGCTAGGATTGTACAATCTGTACTATCCAACTTGAGGGGGGATATTGGAGACGTTAGCTGAAAATATTAGTTCATAATTTTTTTTTTTAAAAATAATTATGTTAGGATAAGTTTTTTATTATGAAGTCTGTTATTTTAATTAAAGATTAGGATGATCTAGTTTGTTAAGATAATTATCTTATTTTTTCCCTTATCCTGTTATGTCTTGTGTGCCTTATAAATAAGGCAGGGATGTATTCTCTAAGAAATATCTGAATAAAGAATCATTATTATCATCAAATGGTTTCTATCTTTCTCCTAGTTATATGCTTTTAGATATATCCCTTGTTTGAGATTCACCAATTCCTCATGGTAGAAAGAAATTCATTACTATATCAGGGGTTCAACTTAACCATAAGACCAAACGCAAAGATCAAACTTAGGACAAGCTTGTCAAAGATGGTTTGCTACCACTTAGAATCTTAGAATCCAAGTCAAGAGACTGACAACAATGATTTGAACTTCAAAAAGATATTATTGGAAATAATCCAATTAATTTTAACCAAAAAGAAAAGAACTTAACTTCAAAGGAAAACTTCACCTCCCAATGTCCAAAGAAAATTTAAGAACAATTGTTATGGTGTATTTGACTGGAGAGGAATAACTGAATTTTCAGTATGCTTCTATCCTGGAGATGTTATAGGAAAAGACAGTATTTACATCCTCAGTTTGGTGTTTTGCTCATGGTTTCTTTAAAAAGGCTGCCACCTCAGATTTGCAAAGAGACTACGGGGTCATTCGTTTTTTTAAGATTAAGATGCCTAAATATGAATACACATGATTTTTAAGATATTGTTTTTAAATCTGAATAAGGAATAATTAAGACTATTTTTTTTTCAACACCTGAATACATATAACTTATAGGGAAAAAAATTTATATTCAAATAATTTTCAAATAAATTACCAACTAAACATTTGTTATTAATTATTATCTTTAATTATATGGTATTATAAAATTTGTTTTTAATGTTTTTATTTTTTTTATAATTTAAAATCATTTTATACAAATAATAATATGATTTACATTTGTTATATTAAATATAAATTTTCACCATTATATAATAGTAATAAGATTTGGTTTACTTAATTGAAGCAATATCCTACATTCAACATAACATGTTTGAATCTTATCAAAAGCTCTTTCTAATATTCAAAAAAAGCAACACGGGATTCAAAATTAGATCTGAATAGTTTTTAAACTTGTCTTAAGATCTGATTTATTCAAATTAATTAAAATCTTAATTAAGAAAAAAAATGCACTTAATGATTTAAAATCTGAATGAATCAAATTCAAACCCCCATTAAATGCAAACAAATGCCCCCCTAAGCTGCTTTGCTGCATTTTTTCAATAAGTTTTTACTTTGTTTCTAGTGTTTCTCTTTTTTTCCCCCCTTTTAGGTTCCTCTTGGAGAATGTCTTATTCTCCTATCTTGTAACTCTCTTCTTCCTTATTAAAAATTCATTTTCCATTAAAAAAATTAAAAAAGAAAAAGAAAAATATTTGTTGGTCAGTGAACAAATGTTATAATCAAAACAGGTTTGCAAGAAAGGAAACCAGAACAAGTCCCACGCTGTTGTCAAAAGTGTCAGAAGCATGAAAGATGCCACTCAAGAATGAAAGCTTGAGACTTGTGAATGGTAAGGGAAAATATTAGAATGATGCATCTGAAACAGGACACCCAAGGAACCATCTTTCACTCCTCACAGCTACGACCAACTGGTCCAATTGCCAACCATTTTTGGCAATCCTTTCAAAACCAACTCCCCTTGACATACCCTAGTTAAACCCCATTAACAATAGCCAATTTGATCTATCCATTAACCATAGCCAATTGAAGTCTATATCATTGCTGCCATCTTAATTTCCAACAACCATTGTAACCTACACAGTTGAGTTTTTTGAGTCTCCACAGCAGCCCTGTGACAATTATTTTCATGAAAAATTAATCCATGGTCATCCAAATCCCATCTCTTTGTATACCTGGACAGCAAGATTAAAGATAAAATCCAAAATTCCCATTTCCCATTGAAATCCTCAAAGGTAACATAGCAGAGAATATTAAATAGAGGTAACTAAGGAAGTTAAAAGCGTGCTTCTATGCAGTCAAATGAGGTAGTTAACAAACTTACCCTCCCATTTGAGAACTGGACAATTCTGCGTGATGTTGGCAGAAAATGAGATATACGAGTTCCACTTGATGATCCACCATCTTCTAACTTCTGGCTATGACCATGGCTGAACTGCCTTTGCAAAGAAGAATGATTATGACTATCACTAACAGACCTTTCTCTAACGCAAAGAAGCATTCGACCTGGGCATGAAATTATTATAAAATATCAAATACCCATATCCACAAGTAGTACGAAGCAACCCTAGCCAAAGGAAACTTGTAACAAATAAACTAGACTGAATGTATATGAAAGGGTATTATCAAGGAGCAATATCGAACCAAAATACATAAACACCAGCAGGACGAACCAACAATCACCAAAGCTCATGAGAAAAATCCCACCAGATTCAAAATCAAGGTTGGATGGACAAAACCAAAACTCCAACACCCAACAGGAGATTAGTCTGAAGAGATAGGACCTTAAAAGTCCCTTAACAAACTTGTCAGTAGCTGGGTTGAAAAGTTTAAGTGTAACCATAAAATTATCTATCCAAAAACACAGAAGTTCTCCAATTCATCAAACTTCAAAATTAAGCTTACCCCAAAGGTAACCTGGGTTAAGTGTAGAAAAAATCTACACGGAGACTAAAAGATGAAATACTTCCAAATGCAAGTGTCAAGGGTTAAATTGAGATTATTAAATAATTTATGAGATCTATATCAAGTAATGAAATATGATCAAACATCCAAGGGTTCTTCCCTTCACAGCATAGACAAATGTTTGATCCTCTAAATATTGCCCCTGAAGGTCATAATATTGTTCATCATGCAACATAACCAAATCACATACCTAAATGTGCCCCTCCCAAGAATGAAAAGAAACTTATCACAATAAATCAGGTCTAGGCATGCATGCAGGATTCTAACCAACAATATCAGTGCTTGAAACTCCTTCTGTACGCTTTATCTGCTTATAACGACCAGCCTTTTTGGCAAGAGCGTAAGCATCAGTTCCATCCGGGAGAATACAAGGGTCATCTCCATGAATAATGTAATCTATATTGTACTCGTTAAAAAGCTTATTCATGAATTCCTCAGTAATTGCGTAGGGTGCATCGGTAATAACTTCATCAACCCACTTCACAGCGTTCACCATAATTAACCTACAAAATTAGAAGAGTGATAAAGATCATATGTATAAAGAAATTTAAAAAAAAAAAAAAAGCATCAAAATTAAGGGTTTTGAAACAATGCCAGAGTCCCCGGAGATGGAAGAGCAACTTATTTGAAGTGGAAAAAGTTATACTGAAAAAAGATCATATAAAATATCAGACAAATTCCACAATTTATACAAGAGATACATAACCTTTCATTAAGAGGGGTCACAGGAGGACCTTTATTGGCAATAATTTCAGCATCGCTGACAACTCCAACGACCAACTCATCACCAAGAGCACGAGCCTGACGCAAGGCGTTGCAATGGCCGTAATGCATCATGTCAAAACACCCATCCATATATACACGAATTGGTTTCTTTCTCTTCCTCCTCCTCCAAATTGCAAGCGCCGAAAGATTCTGCGTCGGCAATACCCCGCCTGAGTGTAACACAAAGAGTGACACCCCAACAACCACCCCGCCTATCAAGAATGTCGCCAAGAACTTCGCCGCCAGTTGCTTCTCAACCTTCTCAGGACCCATATCAACTGCGTTGCAGCACTTGACAGATGAAAGTTAAGGATCGGCGATAGCAAGCTGCAAATGAAAGTTAGCAACTTTGTTACCACGAGAAAAATTTTTCGATCGAACAAAGAGTTATGATTCTGTACAATCCTAGCATAATAGATTATATAACTGGGCCTAGCTAACCTTAATTGATTCGGAGAAAGAACAATTAGAGGGTTGCTTCTTTCTGTCGTTCGTGCCTGCTTTTTTATGCAGCATCTACTACCAGCGATCTGTCGGCCCACCCCATTTTTACTTTTCTTGTGTCATTTTAAATTAAGGCTCTCAGACCCCCAAAAAAAAAATTTGAAGGCTCTTGGAAATTTTTTAAAAAATGGAAAATATAGTTTTTTAGGTAAGGAAAAAAAATACAGTCTTGTTTTGAGAAATATATATATGTTTCAACAAATTATTTTTAAATACTAAAAATATTTTTTGTGTTTTTTGAAAAATATATATATATCTCAATTATTTGATCTATAAATCCTAAAATTATATAATTTAATTCTTAAAAATTGAAAGAGATGGAATAATGTAGTTTTAAAATTAATTAGTTAAAACATGTATTATGGATTAAGTTATATATTTTTAAAATTCAGAGATAAAATAATTAAATTATGTATCTTTTGAAAAAAAAAAAAGATAACATTTCTGAGGTTTGTTTCCTTAGGCCGACTCTAATTTGGATTAATATCATTCCCACAATATTCTTGAATATAATCATATAAACTGACATTTGTATCATAGACACGGGATTGCTCGGCCTTATTGCATGGTTCAGTTTTTCTTTAAAAAATATGAACTATTTGACACTATTTAAAATCAATTTTATACTTATTAAAAAATATGATTCTGTTTTTACTTTGTAAGGTTCAGTTTTTATTTTACATCCTCACTTCACTCTTATCACCTGACGACCCCAGGTGGCTTATTGCATGCTTTAATTTTTGTCCTAGTTACTTGATTGTATTAATAAATTTAAAATTAATTTTGTTCAGATGTCCTAAAATATTTTTTTTATGAAAAGTAAAATTTTCAATTAAATAAACAACTTTTACAATTACATAAAACTTTTAGACTAAAGAAAAAAATAATTTCGATTATACAAAAGTTGGTGTAGGCTAAAAGAATTTTCAATCTACCAAAAATTGTAGATGGAAAGATTAAATACTATTTAAATGTGCCAAGAAAGAAAACAAATTGAAATGTTTCTCTCAAATTTTTCATGAAAGACAAATTTTTAAAATTTGTATTTGCTAAAAATTAAAGGACTAATAAAAGGAGTGGCCAGTGAGAGCTATTGCCTATAATCACTAGCAGCAGTCCAAAAACTGGAGCTTTAGAATGTTAAAAGTATAATTTTGGTGTGCTTTAGATCATTTTAAAACAGTGTCCCAATTTCGACCATATTAAAAAAAAAAAAAGAAACAGTGTCCCAAAACGACATTAAAGTAATAAGTAAAATCTTTTAAGACATTGTTTTTGAAAACAAATTTTCAAAAGCAGTCTAAAGTTCAAATATTAATAATGAAAATTGGCTATCGGTTATTTGTTGTTAAAAAATGAATGTGAGCTCTACATTAAAATAAGGCAAATGGAATCAATTCTTTGTTTAAGTAAAATTTACAATTCTTCTAAATAGAAGATTCAAAAATCTAATGTATATGAATTTGATTCCCACCGCCTCTTCTTTTTCTTCTGGCCACTTTTGGTATATATTAAGATTTTTGAGAGAAAGATAATGCGAATAGGAAGAGCAGTGGGGACATAAATAGAAATTTTAAAATTATGTTTGATATAAAATGGGAATAACTAAAAAGAATTAGATTTATTTTGTTTAGTACGAAGTTTAAAATGAAGAAGATGAAAACATTTGTTATGATTTTATTAAATTACCTCTACAATAAAATATACTAAAACAAAAAATAAAGAAAAAGGTTCTTCTTAGATCTCATATCTCTATTTGCACTGTTTCCTTCTTCCTCTCTCTCTGATTTTTGGCCAACGACCAATGAAGCAGATGATAGTAGAAACAAAGGGCGTACCAATGGGGATAATGGAAGAAGCACGGATGAGTCCGGATTTGCTGTTTGTTGTGCAAGAAGCACGGATGAGTCCGGATTTGCTGTTTGTTGTGCAAAATGGTGTTTTTTGCTGCTTTTCACCTTTAGCAACTGTTTTTACCGTTGCTAAAAGTTATGGCGACAATTTTTTGTTGCCAAAACTTTCAGCAACGGTAAAACAGCTGAAAGTGAAAAGCAGCAAAAAGAATCATTTTGCACAGCAGCAAATCCTCGGGCGGCACAGATAGAGAGGACTGAGGGTTAAAATGCCTTTTCAAATAATGTTGCATCAATATTTTAATGAAAATAATCCGTACCTGGGAAAGAAATTTTTTTTTCAATGCAATCCCTATCATAAAAAAGACTACTAAACAAGTGAAAGAATGAGATTGAGAATCTCATTCATGTAATAAATACCAATCACTCCCTCAATGTTTTCCTCATTGAACTCATATTGCGTACCCATAGAAAAGCACAAATACACGTTAAGAATGGTGCTTCATACTTATTGGCTTCATAATTTAAATCTCTCGAATACAATCCATCATCATTAATTGCGCTAATATTACCTCTCAATATATAAAAAAATACAATTAAATCCTTTCAGTTGAATTCTAAATATGTGATAACAAAAATATAATAGTCAACCTACATATATGAATATAATTTGAATTACATAAAGCTAAACGACCAATAATTATATCAAATCATTCTTATTCTAAATCAAGTTTGTTACGGAATTAAAATATAATTTCCCTAAATTACTCTGGTATTTGACAATAGGCTTGCTTATCAAACTGTTCAAGAACGTTTCTATCAAGCCTGACTGAAATGGTGCCAGTGAATGTGATGAGACTCTTCTAAGCAGCACCGAGCGCAGAAGAATTGAACTCTCCATTAGAGATCTCGCAGCTCTGCTAACATGTTAAGCATAGAGCAATGAACTGAAATTCTTTTCTGTATATTATCCATGTACATTTCTGGTGTATTTATAGAGTCATGGGCATTTCGTAGTACCTTCGCTTCATTTGAAAAATATATTGGCCCCAGAACAGGCATACAAACCACGATCGTTGCTATTATGCGAAAATTTATAAACAGTTAAATCAAATATGAACATACTAAAAAAAAAAAAATGGTGGAACCACAAGTCAGGATAATTTTAATAGTTTCCTATCTTTCACACCAAGGAAATTACTCTTCCTTTATTCAAACTCCAAAGAAGGAAGCGCCCTCACAAAAATCGACCTAAGCTTCTGAATAAAACCCATGTTGCAACTATGACCATAAGATACATTAAAATAATTTCATTTTTCAACTTGTTGGTTAAACAAACCTGTCAATACTCTCCATGCTATAAATAACCTTGATACAAGGGTAACAAGCCGCATTATTAATAAAGGCCAGAGATCAAGTAAAATTAAGTATGCGTCTTGCAGCATCTAGAGTGTTATACAGTAGCATGGCAACTGTCATTGGCCCAACTCCACCAGGGACAGGAGTAATAACGGATGCCACTTCTACTGCTTCTTCATAGCGTACATCTCCTATGAGACGGTAACCATCCTCGCAGCTAAAGTCCTGCCAATATTCTTAACTTCGGTAAATACACGATGTGGTCCTTAAAAAATATACATGGCAATGCTTTAATACTTGAATTTATTCTTCTACACGAGTTAGTCCCTTAAAATTTCTATCTCGCTCCACATCCTTCTATTAGATCAAATTATATATTAACTTTGAGGAAAGTGTAATACATCATGAACTTTGAGAAACTAATTTTTGTATAAAGAATAACTCTAAATAAAGAATAAGGAGGTATATTTTTAAGGGGCCAAATTTTATATTTACCAGTTTTATTTTGTACTTGGGCCAAGTATCAAAAATTTACTAAACAGAACTTCCCTAACCAAATCACTGGTTCAAAATGTATGCACTAATTCAAATACGAAAAAGCTATTTCAAGTTGTAACTCACCTCAACTGGACTTGTGCCAACATCGATAACTGTTGCACCAGGCTTTATCCAGTTACCACGGACCATATTAGGTACTCCAGCAGCTGAAACTACAATATCAGCTTCAGAAGTGATCTGCTCAGGTTTGTCTGTAAATGCATGTACAACAGTGACTGTTGCATGGTGTCTCTGCCATCATAAAAAAAAAATATATATATATATATATATGTATATATTATACCTACTTAATGTATAGAAAGATAGCATAATTGATAAAAACATCACTTTGTCCATTTATCTAAGTTACATATCTACCTGCAATAACAAGGATGTTGGCAAACCGACAATATTACTTCTTCCAATCACGACAGCTTTCTTTCCCATGATCTCCACTCCAGATCTGATCAATAACTCAATGCAGCCCTTTGGAGTGCACGGAATAAATAGTGGTTCCCTTCCTCTTATGGCAAGATTCCCCATATTAAGAAGATGGAAGCCATCCACATCTTTTTCCAGGCATAGAACATCCAAAACTTTTCCCTCATCTAGATGCTGATCCAAATTTTTAAATAAGTAAACGACACAACGTCAGCAACTGCTGAATATTGAGTGTTAATTCTCAATTATTTAATCAAAATGCTATGAATGTACATCTAACAAGATGATGTATAAAATTACTTATTTAGGAAAAATAGTTCATTGCCTACCATATGTTCTAAAAGAATGTTTCGCCCCATCAACTGACTCCTCAAGACAACCAAATTCAGTTCAGTACAAGACTTAATATATCAAAACTAGAATAACAGGATAATTTTTCCCAGAGTAAATTCGTTTCTAATTGAACCAAAACAAACCATATTCTAAAAGATAAACCATGTACTATAATTTACTATGGTTTCATCTCCTTAGCAAAATATTATTATTCTTAAAGATAAACCATAGGACTTAATATATTATTGTTGGTCACTATGGTTTCATCTCCTAAGCAAATCAATCCCTGAACTATAATTTTATTATTGAGTATTAATAGTTACCAAACACTGTGATTGAGTCACTGACATGACAGCATGTGATAGGCTTGTTAACAGATCGAAGTAACTGGGGTCTATGGCAACAACTACGAGTGTGTGTCACAATTGACTCTTCAAATGACAACCATCTCACCCTATTATAGAATGCAACTAGATAAAAATACATTCCATACAGCTTCAATACACTGTTAGGTTAGATCTGGTTATGGTCTAGAGGAACTAGAAATGGTGAGGAAGATTGAGGAGGAAGAGAAATCAGAGTTTTTTTTTTTTTCTACCTATTGTTTCTACATAACTTTCAGTACAAGGAGTCAAGTTATTGAAGAAAGGTAGTCCACTAGCCAAGGGGTCTTCCCCGTTTAATAAAAAGGGAGTCTCTACACACCTCAAGTTGTTTAACAAACAAAGGGGTCCTTAACTCAGCAAGAGTGTCTTTAGGCATCTCAACGAGGGTCCCTGGCTTAATAGTAAAGAGCAAGCTCTCCTCACATAAAAGGAGCATCCTTTGCATCATCCAAGAAAGAGTACCCCCTGCCTTCATCCAAGCAGAAACACCCCCTAGTGTCATCTAAGGAGAAGTACCCTCTAGCATCATCCAAGGAGGAGCACCCCCTAGCATTCAAGAACAGAGAGGGGTCCTCCTCTCTTCAAGAACACCAAGTGAATTTGTCCACTGGATAATAAATATACATAAACGTTAGATGTTTAAGGTAAGCGTGCTAAGTGTACTAAGTCTTCCTAAAACCAAGTAACTTAGCATTAAAGCACCCTTGATACTTGACCTCCACCCTATGACATACTCTATTGAGCAAAGTCCTAAGAATCTTGGGGTAAAGGAGAGATGGATTGATATGAGGCAAAGGAGGGTGTGATGGGAATGCCCCCTCCCTTAGAGTCAACACAGTGTTTGATCTGAGGAGCACCACACTATGGCCACCCTGACTTCATGAGTAAACACGCTCTCAGAGTGGGTTTAGAGAAAGGATACACGTGGACTAAGAGGAAAAATAGAGAGTAGGAGAGAATAATATTCGTGTGTATTTACTGATACTAAAAAACAGTATTTATACACATAAACCCTCAATAGTCAAAATTAACCAACCTTCTCTATAAACTATCAACAGTAAGAAAACCAAGTAAAAACATACAGTGACACAGTAACAAAACACTTAAGCTACAAAAACAGAACAATACAGCAATAGCTGCTATTTAACTGCCCCCCTCAAACGAGAAGGAGCTTCAACCAACTGAGTTTGCTACAAAGAACACCAAATCTGGATCCAGCAATAGGCTTAGTAAAAATGTCAGCTGGTTGCTTTGAGCTAGGCACATAACCAATAGACAGCACCTTATCCCTAACAAAGTGAAGGTCAATTTCAACATGCTTTGTTCTAGCATGCAGAACCGGATTTGTTGCAATGGCCTTTGCACTTAAATTATCACACCACATCATAGGCACCCTAGAGATAGAACACCTTAACTCACCCAACAAAGACTTCAACCACACCACTTCACTAGTCAATGAAGCAACAAACCTTTACTCAGCTTCAACACTGGATCTTGAAACAACACCTTTATTCTTGCTAGACCAAGAAACCAAACACTCTCCCAAATACACACAATAACCTCATACAAACCTTCTATCAATGATGCCATTTGCCCAATCAGCATCCAAAAAACCAGTGAGAGAAAGATCAATTGATGGCTTGATGTGTAGGCATAAATCTATAGTACCCTTGAGATATCTCAGAGTACGTTTGGCTTTCATCAAATCAACAGTTGAAGGAGCACTCAAATGCTGACTCAGCTGATTTGCAATGAAGAATATATCTGATCTGGTACTAGTAAGGTACTGCAGACCTCCAATAAGGCTCCTATAAAGAGAAGGGTTCTCCATAAGCTCTTCTTTCACCTTAGTACAATGCTTCCCAAGTGTTAGAGGAGCAGGACAAGGTGTGGAACTCTTCATATTGAACTTCTCCACTAAATCATCAACATATCTCCTGACTCAGAAAAATGCCTCTGTCATCCCTCAAAACTTTAATGACCTAATAGAAGTGTACTTCACCTAAATCTTTAACAGAAAAAAACATTATTAAGACGTTTAATGAAAATATTAATTAGATCATTGTTATCACTAGTAACTAACATATCATCAACATAAACAAAGATGATTATAACATGATCAAAGTGACATACAAACAAGGAATGGTCACACCTTGTATGGTTGAAACCCCCCAAAATCAAAGTATTCCTCAACTTATCATACCAAGCCCTTGAGGCTTGTTTTAGCCCATACAAGGCTTTCTTTAATCTGCATATATGTTGTGGATATTTGGGATCCCCAAAACATTGAGGTTGCTTCATAAACACTGGCTCTGAGGTTCCCATTTAAAAAAGCATTGTCAATATCCACTTGCCTGATATTCCAGTTCAAAGAGACAGCAATTGCTAGAACAACTCTTACTGTTGCCAGCTTTGCAACTGGACTAAAATTCCCACCCCCATTCAAACTAGGATCCTGTTGGAACCCTTTAGCTACTAGTCTAGCTTTGTACTTTTGTAAACTCCCATCAGCTGCCATTTTTGTTTTGAAGACCCATTCACAATCCACCAATTTCTGCCCAACATAAGGAATTAATTCCTATGTTTTGTTCTTCTTCAAAGCTTCAAATTCCATCTCCATCGCCTTTCTCCAATGAGGGACCTTATCGGCTTTAAAAGGGTTGCATGGATCTGCAGTGTTGCTGTCCAATTTTACTGCACAAACATATGTTGAAGGTTGAGTGGCTCCACTCCTCAACCTGGTGACCATAGGATGTCTAGAAGTTAGTCCAGCACCACTGTTATTAGTAGGTAAACCACTCTGTACTTCAGCTTCATTACTCAACCGAGGTTCCTGGTCAACCATTGATGCCTCTAGAGGTTCTGTAGCAACAGAATCAATATTACTCCCTGCCACAACACTGTCAGTCCTCTCCACAGCACTGGAAAAATCATCACTGTCAGTTTTATTTTCACATAAAGAAGGAATAGGAACCATGTGAACAACCTCCTTTTTCTCCTCAGGTCTTTTAGTATTAAAGTATCCTCCTTTAAAAGGAAACTCTAATTCATTGAACATAACATGTCTAAAGATGTACAATCTACCAGTGGATGAAAGACACTTGAAGCCTTTATGACTCGTACTAGGAGCAAGGTAGACATTTAATAGAATGAACGCTTAACTTGTGCTGGTTGTAGGATCTTAAGTAAGGAAAACAAGCGCAGCCGAAAACCTTTGGTTCTTTAAAATCATGTTTTCTTTTAAATAAAACAGAATAAGGAATCTCCCCTTTAAGAGCAGTAGTGGGCAGCATATTAATCAACCTTGCTGCAATTTGAAAGGCATCTACTCATTGGTGCACCAGCTTGGGCAATCAAACTTAAGCTCATTTCAGTAACTTGATTGTGTTTTCTCTCCACCCTAACATTTTGCAAAGAACTGTAGGGACAAGAGTGTCTCATAATAATTCCACTGTTATTCACAATATCTGAAAAAGGCTTAAACTCAAATCCACTATCACACTGTACAACTTTAACCTTTCTTTCAAGTTGGTTTTCCACCATTTTCTTAAATTGTATGAAAGCTTGGACAGCCTCCCCTTTAGTTTTAAGTGGAAAAAGCCACAAGAATCTACTATTGTCATCAAGAAAAGAGATGTAGTACTTGAAGCCTGAGTTAGATTGAACAAGGGCAAGGCCCCATAGATTTGTATGAACAAGATCAAGAGGATTATAAGCTCTAGCTTCTAATTTCTTAAAAGGAAGGACATGCAACTTTCCAAATTGGCAAGCATCACAAAAAGGGTGATCTTATTTATTAAATTTTGCATATTACATTCTTTCAGTACATCATTTAAAATTTTCCCAGAAGGATGACCAAGTCTTCTTTGCCACAATTCCTACTCTAAACACTTCTCATCTTTTCCAGTCAGAAAACATCCAGCCTCCTTTTGTGCTTCTTTGACTTTATACAACCCTTCAGTTTGTATTGCTTGAATCAATGGCCCCGTTACTTTGTCATTCACCACACAGCCACGAGAGTCAAAAATAACATAAACATTATTGTCAGAAGTAACTGAGATACGCTAACTAAGTTCTTGTTAATCTTTGGAACTAACATAAGTTTATTTAGTTCAAGGGGTGTATCTTGAATGGTGGATTTCCCAACCTTCTGAATATCAACCTTTTCTCCATTCCTAACAAGGTATTTTTCTAAAGGAGAAACCATACCTTGTTCTACAACAGATGACTCATTAGTGACGTGATTCGAAGCTCCACTATCTATATACTAGTCTTGCCCATCAAGATTTTCTTGAGTGATGAGATATGCAGAGTGAGGGGTATTTGAATCCTTGCTACCTTCTGAATTTCCTTAAGACACACCAGTAAAACTAAGGTCAAACCTACAAAAGTAAGTTTGAACAATATGGCCTACCTTCCTACACAACTAACATGTAGGCTTGTTATTCTGTCCATTCTGTCTTCCACTCCTACCTTGACGACCAGACCTTCCTCTGCCACGTGACATCTGTCCTTTGCAATTCTGATTTGAATTGGTGGAAGTGGTGGTAGGCTTTTAATTTGACACGTAATTAGCACTTGGCATTACATACTAGCCCAACGTGGACCACTACTCCAGACAAGTTTCGAAGGTTATTAAAGAAGTTTGAAGCTCAACCCACATGATTCCCTCTTTTTGGCCAATTGTCCCACGATGGGCCCATATTCTGAGTCAAGATCAGCGAGAGTTTGGTTGATTAAATCGTCATTTGACAGTGGGCACCCAGCCATCAAGAGATTATCAGCCAGTTCCTTTATTTTTCACAAGTAATCATCCATCTTCATTCCTCCTTTCCTTAGACGCTAAAGCACACTCTTGTACAGAGTGATTCGTGCTTGTGTCTAGAGAACTCCTTACAGCAATTCATAGTTCTTGCGATGCCCTGAATCCAAGAACTTAAGAGATGACTTCGGGTGCCATGTTATTATACAGCCACCCCAGTAATAATTGGTCAAGAGTAACCCATTCCTCAAACTTCAGGTTGACCTTGCGTTCATCTCCTTCGAACATAAAGATGTCAGGACACCTCTTTATTCCAAGAATGATTCAGTCAAGCTTATTGCCACGGATCATAGGAAGGACTAATGAACTCCATATGAGGTAGTTCATTCGGTCAAGTTGATCGAACAAGCTTGATTGAGCATCGAATTCAAAGGGACCATCTTTGCTTGATACGCAAACTCAGGCTCTATCGCACCGTTTCCCGAACCAATGGTTGAAGATGAGTTGGACTAAGGTTTCATGTCAAGATCCCGAATCTTGAGACGCTCTGATACCAAGAGAAAGGATACACGTGGATGAAGAGGAAAAACAAAGAGTAGGAGAGAATAATATTCTTGTGTTTTTACTAATACTAAACAACAGTATTTATACACTTAAACCCTCAATGGTCAAAACTAACCAACCTCCCCTATAAACTATCAACAGTAATAAAACCAAGTAAAAACATTAAGTAACATAGTAACAAAACACTTGAGCTACAAAAACAAAACAATACAACAATAGCTACTATTTAACTGGTTTGGCTTAGGCTGAGTGCCATCCACGCCGCCAATCTAAACAAGGTTAGGGACGCCATGAAGAAGTGGTTTTTACCCTCCTTCCCAGGAACGACTTCAAGGAGTGGCCTGGTAGGATTGAAGTAGAGCGTCTTCGTGCCATACACGATCAGCCTACGTAAGTTAGGCAAAGATTTATTTCTTAACAAAATAAGTTTATTGTTTTTATTGAGTTCACTCTGATTTCTGACCTGTTGACCTACCTCACTTTCCCCCTCAATAGAGAAAATCTGGACAACAGCGTCGTAACAGTAACCAGAAGAGAAACAGAGCACGAGAAAAAGAAGATGAATAAGCACGATTCTATATTATTACTGACCCAATGCCTTAGGCATTTATAGACCTAGAGACAATGGTCATAACAGACTAGAAACCAACCAACAACTAACTAAAACAAAGCATATACAAAAGGGACGCTAAAACAGAGTACGAAACAAACAAAACAATAAAACCGTAAAAATACAATCCTGATACAAAACTAAATCATTTAACTGCCCCCCCAAACAAAAAGGGGCAACAGCCAACCCAAGTTTGCTGCACAGAAAATTAAATCTTGAACCAGCCACAGCCTTAGTAAAAACATCTGCTGGTTGTTCAGAACTAGGAACATAGCCAATAGAAATCTCTTTAGCCAACACCTTATCTCTTACAAAATGAAGATCAATCTCCACATGCTTTGTCCTAGCATGTAACACAGGGTTTGTTGCAATAGCTTTGGCACTTAGATTATCACACCAAAGTACAGGATTTCTTGAAGTAGAACACTTTAACTCACACAGTAAAGATTTCAGCCAAACTATTTCACTTGTCAAAGAGGCAACAACCCTATATTCAGCTTCAGCACTAGACCTTGAGACAACCCCTTGTTTTTTACTCGACCACGACACCAAAGTATCACCCAAGAAAACACAATATCCACCCACTGATCTCCTGTCAACCACATCAGTAGCCCAATCTGCATCTGAAAAACCAGTGAGTGAAAGATCAATAGATGGTTTAACATGTTGGCACATATCTGCAGACCCTTTGAGATATCTCAAGGTACACTTTGCTCTTATCCAATCCACTGTAGTGGGAGTGCTTAAATGCTGACTTAATGAATTTACAGCAAAAGAAATATCTGGTCTAGTGCTTGCCAAGTAATGCAGACCACCAACCAAACTTCTATAAAGAGAAGGATTAACAAGAGGCTCTTCTTTCACCTTAGGAGAGTGCTTGCCAAGAGTCAGTGGAGTTGGACAGGATGAAGAGTCCTTCATGTTGAACCTTTCCAACAAATCAGCCACATATTTTCTTTGACTGAGAAAAATTCCTTTATCACTCCTTATGACTTCAATTCCCAAAAAGAAATGCACATCACCTAGATCTTTAAGAGAAAACACATCATTCAACCTTTTAACAAAAACATCCACAAGTTCCTTATTATCACCAGTTACTAGCATGTCATCCACATAAACCAAAACAATTATAACATGCTTTTTGGTGTGTAAAACAAATAAAGAGTTATCACACCTGGTATGTTGGAAACCCCAAAGTGTCTCTCAACTTGTCATACCAAGCCCTTGGGGCTTGCTTGAGCCCATAAAGGGCTTTCTTCAATCTACATATATGTTTGGGATATTTGGCATCCTCAAAACAATGTGGCTGCTTCATGAAGACTAGTTCTTTAAGATTGCCATTTAAAAAAGCATTATCTATATCAATTTGCCTAATAGGCCAATTCAGAGATACAACAATAGTCAAAATTACCCTTACTGTTGCTAATTTAGCAACTGGACTGAATGTCTCCCCCACAGAAATCCTAGGGTCTTGTTGAAACCCTTTGGCACAAGCCTTGCCTTATACTTTTGTATACTGCCATCTGTTGCAATCTTAGTTTTAAAGACCCACTTGCAATCTACTGTATTTTGCCCATTATAGGGAACTAGTTCCCAGGTTTCATTTTTTCTGAAGGCTTCAAGTTCTGCTTCCATGGCTCTTCTCCAATGAGGCACTTTATAGGCTTCTGTAGCGTTAAGAGGCTCTTTATTGCTGCTGTTCAAGGTTGCTAAAGCTGCATATGGAGATTTGTGCTGAATGGTTCCACTTTTCAGCCTAGTGATCATAGGATGAGTTGACATAGGTCTGAGATTTCTTCTCTAAATATTTGGACTATTCTATCCTGGTTCTGCAATGCTTTCTTCTACTCTCTGATTTTCTAAAACAACCTCAGGACTTGCCGCCTGTTCTGAACCACCATCAGAACAGCTATTTTCTCCTATTTCCATATCCTGCACAGTACTAGAAGATATATCAGTATTACAATAAGTAGGCAAGGGAACCAAATGAATAATTTCTCTAGTCTCTTGAGGTCTTCTAGTGTTTAAGAAACCATTTTTAAAAGGAAAATCAAACTCAATGAAAGTTACATGTCTGGAGATATAGATTCTCCCGGTGGATGATAAACATTTGTAACCTTTATGATCCATGCTAGGGCCAAGATAAACACACTTGACTGAATGAAAACTTAATTTATGTTGGTTGAAAGGTCTCAGGTAAGGAAAGCAGGTACAGCCAAAGACTTTTAATTCCTTCAGGTCTGGTTTTCTTTGCCGGTGCTTTCTCTCTATACTTCCATTCTGGACAGAGGTGTAAGGACAAGAGTATCTCATAATTATTCCACTGTTGTTAGCAATAATAGAAAAAGGTTTGAATTCAATTCCACCATCAGTTTGAATCACCTTAATCTTTCTCTCTAACTGATTTTCTACTGTTTTCTTAAACTGGGCAAAAACTTGAACAGCATCTCCTTTGCTTTTCAGTGGATAAATCCATAAAAATCTGCTATAATCATCCAGAAAACTAATGTCATATCTATAGCCATACCTGGATTGTACTGGTGCTGGACCCCAAAGGTCTGTATGTACAAGGTCAAGGGGTTTTTCTGCTCTAGATTGAGATTTTTTTAAAGGGAAGAGCTTGCATCTTGCCAATCTTGCATGCATCACAAAAAATTTTCTTTATTGATCAGTTTTTTCATGTTACAATATTTGAATACATCATTCAAATTTTGTTCCGAGGGATGACCCAGTCTTCTGTGCCACAGCTCTTTCTCTTGACTTCTTCCATCTTTCTTTGTCAAGAAACACTTCATATCACAAGTTCCTTTTATTCTGTATAGTCCATCAGTTAGAACCCCTTGCATTAGAATCTTTCCCGTTGCTTTGTCCTTCACCACACAACCAGAGGAGTCAAAATTCACAGATACATTATTATCATTTGATAACTAAGATATGCTAATCAAGTTCTTGCTAATCTTTGGAACAAGTAGTAACTCATTCAATTTTAGAGGAGTATCTTCAATCCCAATATTTCCAATCTTTTCTATACAGACTTTTTCATCATTTCCAACAATAAGGTGAGTCTTTTGGGAAGATGATTTACCTTATTCAACCACTGTTGGATCATTTGTGACATGATTTGAAGCCCCACTGTCTAGATACCAATCTTGACCGTCAAGATTGTCCTGGGTTATAAGAAAAGCTGAATGGGAGGAATTTCCATCCTTGCTATTGTTTGTTCTGTGTGTTTGCTATTGACACACCAGAGAAACTTTGCTCAAAACGATAAAAGCAATTTATCACAACATGGCCTACCTTTCCACAAAGTTGACATGTGGGCCTATTGCCCTGTCTGCCACTTGCACCTTGTCTACCACCACCACGATTATTGAATCTGCCTTGTCTTCCACATCCTCTCCAATTCTGATTAAAATTGGAGGTGTTATTTCTTAGTTTATTAGTGACTACATTTGCACTAGGTGGTCCATAAGCGCCCAAAGAATACCATTGCTCCAGACGACTTTCATAAGTCATCAATGAAGTCTGGAGTTCGACCCAAGATAGAGAAGATTGTTCTGCTAACTGAACGACAATGGGTTCGTATTCAGAATCCAGCCCTGCTAGAGTTTGGGTGATCAAATCATCATTTGACAGCGAGAACCCAGCCATTTGGAGATTATCAGTTAATTCTTTCACCTTTAGAAGATACTCGTCCATTTTCAAGCCTCCTTTTCGAAGGCGTTGAAGTTCACTTTTATACAGAGAAACACGTGCTCAGTTCTGTGACCCAGAAAAATCTTTAACAGCATTCCATAGTTCTTCGGAAGTCTTGCACCCAAGAACTTGAGAGAAAACGTAGGGAGTCATGCTGTTGTACAGCCAGCCCAGTAACATTTGATCGTGTGTAACCCATTTTTGAAATTTTGGGTTTATGGTGCGTTCATTCCCTCCAAAGAGAAAGACCTCTGGACACGGGTTGGTGCCCAGAACGTATCCATCCATGTTGTTCCAGCGTATCATAGGAAGAACTAAGGAACTCCACATCAAGTAATTTGTTCTGTCAAGTTTAATGGAACAAACTTGATTGAAGGTTGTCATGTAGGGGCCGGGTCTATTCTGGTAGGTGACAGACGAGTTCGCAGAACCAGAAGTGGCAGAAGGGGACGATTGTTGATCCATAACATAGCCCTAAACCTGTCGCTCTGATACCAAGAGAAAATCTGGACAATAGCGTTGTAACAGTAACCAGACAAGAAACAGAGCACGAGAAAGAGAAGATGAATAAGCACGATTCTATATTATTACTGACCCAATGCCTTAGGCATTTATAGACCTAGAGACAACAATCATAACAGACTAGAAACCAACCAACAACTAACTGAAAGAAACCATATACAGAAGGGACACTAAAACAGAGTATGAAACAAACAAAACAATAAAACCGTAAAAATACAATCCTGATACAAAACTAAATCATTTAACTTTAATAAACTATAATACTCATGATTGCAACAGTCCCCGTTTTTAAGCCACTCAACACCATGATATCACAATCCCGTAAATTCGACCCCTTTTCAAGGACGTGGTCATATTTGCAGAATATGGTTTTCAATTGACAAGTCAGACCCTCTTCTATAAATACCTCCCCAAAATCATTTAAAAAGATATATGGACTCCAGCATAATGAAACTCTGACAAATTTTCTCTACAACTTATTTTCCCATAAAATTATGCTACTAAGAACAAGTTCTTTTTTTTATTAAGTTATGTTCTCTCTTATCTTGTTTAACACTTATCTAGTGTGCTCTACTTTTCCTCTATCAAGAATTCCCCAGAGATGAGTTCTATCCATATTACTCTTGTACCTCTTAAGCTCAAACCCCCATTCCCGGAACACCTATTTTGTTGTTTGTTGGCTCAGATTATAGAGAAGAGAACCAAAATCTCTAGTGGTCACACACAAGGTTGATCATAACTGAACTGATGTGATAATTCTCCATTAATTATTTGAAAGATTTAAATACAACCTAGTGGACCATAACTCCCCCAAAACTAGCATAACTTCCATAAAACATGGAAGTGTCAGAAACTATTTCTAGTTACTGACCACTTAAAACTAAAACACATTTAAGACATAATAAAGCATAAATAAGTCAAAAATTAAGAGAAACATAAAATTAAAAATAAAATAAATAATCTGCTGCACTGCATGTCCCACTTCCCATGTTGGTAAACAACAGTTTACTAATATACACATTTTTAGATCTCAAAATTCATGGCTAGTGAGTTAAAGATGCCCTATCATTCGGCAACTTGAAAGTTAGTCTTGCAAAGTCCTTAATATGTTTAACAGACTAGTGATGGATTGTCACAAGAGGATCACCACAAACTTTCAAAGTATTAGGATTAAATATAACATTAAAAATGAAAAAAAGATCATGCACTTTTATGATCCATTTGTAAGGATTATGCAATCAATGGTAACCACTCCCTCTCTTAGAGGTAAATTTAGCCCTAGGAGGTCCGTGCACCAGATATAGAACGCATTGAACCTATTGCTCATAGGGATGATCATAGATAGGGTAAGAATGGGGTGATATGGTATTTGAACCCCTGTAGAGAAATACTTTTTTTCATTAAAAAAAATTTATTGACTAGGAGAAAGAAAGATACAATTAAGTACATTACAGGGAAAATGGAGTCCTCCCCAAGCCAAAATACAAATGCAAAAAATACAACCCAGACTCTAAATCAAAAGAACTTTCCAATCCTTTTAAAGATCCATAAGAGACACACCTTTAAAACAGCCATTAGCAAAAACCCACAAAGACAGCATAAAAATGATACTCTATCAAAGATGTGCAGGAAGAAAATGCTGATTAAACACTAACATTTCTGATGCAAAACTAGTGGAGGGGAAATGAATGAAAGGATGTTGAAGGAAGAAAACTCTGATAGCTGCTAACAAACATAAAAAGAAACCTTTATATAAGGGGCCAAGATACCAAGAGAAAAAAAATACATAAAACAAGTTCCAAAATGAAACTAATAAGCTAATAGTTCCATGCTGCACTAGTGAAGCTAACTTTTTCAAAGAGACACACTAAAGAAGCTTTTATTTCCAAGATACAATAAAGTTATTAATTTCCCAGATCTTTCATCATTCCGATGATATTCATCACGCCTAAAATAAGTCCTCCTCAAAGCATGAAACATTGACCATATCACCCATAATACTCTTTTCCAATTCTTCATAATCTGCCCTAGTTGGAGAATACTCGACCTCGGCTTTGAAGTATGAAAGCAATATAAAAATCCTACTTGAAATATTAGGTAGGTAGTGATGGAAATGAGGACAACAAGAGTAACTTTAGATTTTCCAACTCATCCGACAAAACAAACTTGATATGGCATGGCATGTTAGTTGAACTTGAAGTTGAATATTTGCCGCTAGGGGTTTAAGTCTTTTAACCTCATCATATTTGAAAACAACTTCCAAATGTTCTTTTGAATCTTCACAGTCTTCATATTTTCCCAAATGCTCTTCAAAATTTACAGTGACAATACTACCATCATCATCAATGTCAATTAAGTAATCTAGGGATTCCACTAATATGACATGATTGTGCTCTTCTTCAACAACTGCATCTATTACTTCATAATCTTGCAAATACTGTTCTTGTTCATTTTTGCGAGGAAAATGAGCATTATCTTTATAGTTTGTGTAAGCATAATCAGGAAAGCCCTCCACATTTTTACCATTAATTTGTGTAGCTAATAAGCTAATTGTTATATCACTTCATATTTTTTTCTATCAACCTTACATCCTTTCACAGGATTGTCCAGGCTATTTTGGACATTTCGAAAATTATGTTCCATGGAAATAGGCAGCTAAAATAAATAGAAATTCACCCCAGTTATCCCTAATGTAGATGGTTGTGTAGAAAGGAATCAATCCTTATGTTTACAACAACAACAACAACAACAAGCTTTATCCCACTAGGTGGAGTCAACTACATAAATCGCACAACACTATTGAGCTCGATCAATAATGATCCTTATGTTTAAATTATTTATTTATTTTTAATTTGATAAATTAGGATATACTTTCCTAGTAGATAAGATAAGTTATTTACTAATTATTTGCTTTCCTAGTTTAGTAAGGATTTCTTATTTAAGAGGGATCCTCCAACTTATTTTTCCCTAGTTTAGTCAGGATTCCTTCGTATAAAAAATCACAAAAAAAAAAAAGTATCAAACAATCATTAATGTAATTCAACACACAATTGATAGAACTTGAAGTTATCTAATTTCAACAATATTATCCTTGAATTTAGAACACAAATAGAATGTGTTTTGGCCCTTGGGGTGGTAGTTTTTACTGTTCTATAATATTTTACACACACACACTACAAGTCTGGGATAGAGTGGGTTGTCAGTTGGGTCTAGGCAGTTTGCTTATCCCTAGTTGCCCCCTTCAACTTCAAATTTCTTTCTCAGCTTTGAACAATTTGGCACTGTTCCCCCTTTTCTTGAATTATAAATCAGCAGAGTAAAAGTTTATGCAAGTTATGTAACTCTATCATAGATTCAGAAAATTACTTGTGGTAGAGGAAGTTGCACAAGAATACCATGAATTGACGGATCCTTGTTAAATCTCAGCAAAGCATTCTGAACTTCTGCTTCTGTACATTCAGTTGGTAATTGAGTCACAATGGACTTGATTCCAGCTTCTTCACATGCCTTTATCTTGTTACGAACATAAATCTGAGAATCCCTTCTCTGGCCCACCACAATCACAGCTAACCCAGGAACTTTCCCGATGCATTTCTTCATTCGCCTCACTTCACCAGCTATGCTTGACCTGATTTCCATAGAAATCAATTTTCCATCAAGCACCATTGCCGTCTGCTCATTAACTGTGGCAAACATTCACTTTCAACACAGGACCTTAAGAAACAAAATGATAGAAGAAGCATATTTTGATTTTTGAATAATATTATAAGAAAGAGAACCAAAATTAAAATTTTCAACAGTACATATTTCACGGAATATCCACAATCTATGACTAATTAAGATTGAGATACAAAGATATACTGCCAATAGAAAGGGAGGAGCTGGGTAAAATATTTTTGGCTTCAGCACATTCCATTGAGAAATTGAATACCATTAATTGGAATTCTCCGTGAAGTTTGGTTTAGCATAGAGAAAGAGGAGCTGGGTGAAGTTTTTTTGGCTTCAGCACATCCTGCTAGGATATTGAGTATTATTCATCAGGATTCTCCATGAAGTTTAACAAAAGGAATAACTTTCCAAAGTCATTCATCCAGATTTTCTCTTTCAATTTTTTATACTCTCACCAATCAAACCACTCCTACATGCTGTCCACTTCAATCCCAAGACTTAACTGCTTTTCAATATTGCTTTATAATCAAATCTGTGTAACATTTCTGTCTAAACATTCTCCATTACACTCTTTTATCCCACCATATAATAGTTCCCAGCTGTAACAGAAGGAACTGGATGTGTTAAGTTAGGAGGGTCACTCCATATAGGCATATAGCTTTCTTTAGTGAGTAGCTTATTGAAGCTAAACAGAAGTATTCGACTTATAACTGGGAATTTCTTACTTATAGTGAGGTCCCTTGGGCACCCTCCTCCCTCAAGAACTTGTCTTGACTTCTGAGCATCAAGCTTTTTAAGTTTCTCCACTCATGGAAACATCTTAATGATGGGTGTCCTCAGTCAGAAGAGTTCGTTCAGAACTTTGATTTTGTTGCTTGCAATGGATCTGTAAAATAATGCACATGATGCTTGAAGCCCTGTCCTTTATGTCTTATGTTCTATGAGTATTAGGGAGATCAACAATGCTAATCATCATGAGTATGTTTGGAAGCTACTCCCGAGAATGAAATTTCTCCCTGCCCATGAGTATTATGAAATTTGCAAATATGATACTTATTACAACCATTGGACTCTACCCTAAGTCTGATAAATCCCTCTTTCTCCCGCCTTTCCTCTGTGCACACCCGAGCTTATAAAGCTAAAGTTAAAATATAGTAACTTCCTCTTACAATTACTGTCCAATGTAGTCAGCTCCTTTTTCTCTTTTTCTTTTTTTCTATTTTTTTCCTTTCATTTTTCTAGAATATTTTACTGCTGTATAGAGAGTGATGAGACTGCCAGTAGGTATGATAGTTTACTTAAGACTTGGGAAGTTAAGCAACTTATATATTTTTCACATTAGTAAAAGAAAGGAGAATGTCTTTCCAAACAGAGGGCGAGACCCAAGAATGCTTTTCGCATTAGTACCTTGAAGAGAGGGGGGGGTTATGTTTGGGCTTTCCTTTTCTTAGGAGGATCTCTTGTCCTCTCTTTCTCTTTTTGGTTTTCTCTTTCTTGGTATCTCTCTCTCCTCAGTAATAATATTTCTTTTTCTATCCAGGAAAAAAAAAAAAGAACTGAGAGTGCTTCTGTGATCTCTATGGCGGCATGAGGCCTAGAACCAACCAAAGGAGGAAGAAAGAAGTTTGAGGTGACGTGTAAGACAGCAATAGGGACATGAATTCTGACTATCTGACATCAAAAGGCATATTTATCCCTGTCGGATCTAGGTATGCAAGCTGTAATGTAGTTATGGATGGTGTTAAAAATTGGAACAAAAGGTGTACGCATCAGATAAAAATGGAACAACAAATACATTTGGGACAAAAGTGAAACCTTGGACAAACTTAAGAGACAAAAAGCCAAAAAATTTCAAGACCAACTTGATGGAGGAGATTGGACCAATAGAGGAAAACTTGTCTAATTCTCTGCTGACAATCCAAGACAAATATGGACCTCTGATCTGGAATATAGGATATTTTAATGAAGCAACCTGCTATAACATTCGATGTTGAAGTAATCAAATAGTTCATTTAGTGCATCTACACTGTCATTATATTTTTTATGTATAAAAAATAATAGCTTGCAAGGTGTCAAAAAGAGAAGCAGAGGGAAGCATATGTTATATCAAAGTATCTAAAAAGAGAACTTAGTAGGGACTGTTATATACAAACTTCAGGGTGTGAGCTGCTATATTGAAAATTACGCTTGCTTGTTAACTCATATTTCAGGTAAATCAAAGAAGGAAATAGAGGTTATTGTGCATCCTTCTTAAGCATGTGACATATCCAAACCCATAATGCAATTTTATGCTTCATAATCATCCATGCTTAGTTAAAATGTAGGACGTATGTTCCTATATACCCGTTATACTTGCATGCCTTACTACTTTCCTTAATTTTTTATCTTCATTTCTTATCTCCATCTTCTGAGCTGCTAATGTCTATCAAAAGCCAAGTCTTCTAACTTAAGATTGGAGAACTTATGCTGGCGAGCACAACTTCTTGCTACCTTGTTGCTTCAATGTCTATTTCTAGAAAGGTCTTCACACTGGAAGCAGACATATGGATTTGAGTAGCATCACAAAGATTGCTTTTAATTATTGACAATCATCAAAGAAATAATCAACAGACAATAATTTTATAAAATGACCAAGAAATCACATTGGATCTATCATGCCTTAACCTATAATTAACAGGTAGCAGATGAAAAAAAAAAAAATACACTAGATTGTCTAAAGTAATCTACAAACTACTACAAAAAACCAGCTTTTGTTCAATTAAATAAAATTGAACAGGTACAATTAACCTTGAGATAGTAACATATCATAAAAAAAGTCAAGAATCTAATAATCAAAAGAATGGCAATAAAACAATAATAGCATTGTTAGGATGAGGAAAGCTTCGATGGGGGATGAACAGATACTTACAGCTTTTATGTATTGATGAAGCACTAAAACGTGAGGAATCTGGAGTCCAGGTTTCAGGTAGGTCCAGAGAAACAAGAGGTGGAGACATTAAAATTTGGCTCCATGTGCCTTCTTCTGATGTATGAAAAAACCTCATTTTTAGTGGAAGCGTCTTTCTTAAACAACGCTGCCTTGTCACTGCCAATAAGCCCATCATACCTGACATCCACTTTCTCTGGCAAGCATATAAATTTCAACTGCCTTACTCCTACTCCCTCTCTTTCCCCTGTTCATACAACGCTTGTCCCTTAGGACATTAGTTATGGAACTAAAAGCAACAAGGCCTTGTGCGTTCGCTTGAGATGAAGAAACAGTTAATGGGAAGAAAAATGAAAAAGAAAAGAAAAGGACAGTATGTGACGATATTAATGAAGATTGTATAATTATCTGGTCGAGCCTTCAAAAAGTAAGTTTCACATCAAGTATACTTAAAAAAAACAAAAAAAAAGTCCCCAATTTAACACGTTACGTCCCCCAGTGATCATAATATACATACTGAACGGAAAACACCTCTGTTCGCATGGTAAACCCACAAATGACCATGGCAATCTCCAGTCGTGGGAACTTAAAAATTTCCAAAAAACCCTGAATTAGAAATTACTAAAACCGGATAATAACACCCCCAGCCTGTCACACTGGATAGATATTTTATGCCTAGAAAAATACAGCATGAACTACGAAATCTATGGTAAATCCTCCGCCAAAATTAACATGTTTCGAGGAATTTTTAACCCCCTCCCCAAAAAAAAAAAGAAAAAAAAAAGACGAGATATCTATTCCTAAAGATTCGATATCAACCTGAGTAGAAGGAAGCAGTAGCCAGAAGCCGATAGATTGGAAGAATCTTTTAGATTATTAATTTTTTTATGGCAACGAATGCACGACTCAGAATGCGCGGGATCCTGTGCGAACCAAGGACCAGTTTTTTTGTTGTCGCCATTTTCATTTTTCCAGGAAAGGTAATGGCTGATGGAACGGAGCGTATTTACAAAATTTCCGCAAGCCCCTGTGTATTTTAAAATATTAAAAATAATATATATATATATATATATATATAAATTATAAATTTAATTAAAAATAAAATTTAATATTTAATTATATACAATAATATTTACAATTAAAAAAGTTTATCGTAAAAAATAATTAAATAATAATAAAATATTATTATTTAATATACCATTTATTTATATCAAATTTATAAAAAAATTAATATATTGACATTTTTATTAAAATTGACCAATCTATAATATTAATTTTATCGTTATCTAATTATGGAATAAACAAAATTTAAAAAAGTAACAAAAAATTTTAAATTGATCGATTCAACCGGTTTATTTAATATCAGTTCTTATTCAATTTGACTGATTTTTCACTAATTCAATTACTCACTGATTTTAAAAGTTATTCTATACCAAACCACTAATCGGTTCCTAGTCTAAACCGTTGAGCGAGTCAGTCCAATCTAGTTCTAACAACATTGATATTTACTATTTATCTTTTTCCTCGAGGGAAAATTAAAGAGAAAAATATTTTAAAAAATTATTGTTTCATTGTTTATATTTTAATTTAGTTTGGATGTGAAATAATAAAATGTTTTGACATATAAAATTATAAAAAAAAACTATAATTTGATTTTGAATTGTGGATGGATTGATTCTATAAAAAAATGTGGAACTTAATAAAGAGTACAAATTTGTTTTTTTATTATTTTTAAGGTTAAATTATAATTGTAGTCTCTATTGTTTCAACAAAATTAAAAATTTGTCCATATATTTTATTTTTATGTAAAATTATCTCTATATTTTTTATCTATGTAAGTTAGTCTATGTCGTCAGTATAGTTAACTTTACTATTAAAATAGTCGTATATGATATTTAATGTGTACTTTTATTAACATATCATTATCTCCAGTTATTAAATTTTGTACAACTCAACCACCATGTCAACAAAATTCAATGTAAACTCTAGGTCAGGAAAATTGAGAATTAAGAACAAAATAATAATTTTGTTGATACAGCGATTAAGTTATGTAAAATTTAATAATTAGGCATACTAAAATGCTTACAAATGTACACATTTATTATCATGTATGATCATTTTAACAGCAAAATTAATTATGCTGATGTCAGAAACTAACTTACATTAATAAAAAAATGTATGGAACATTTTACATAAAAATAAAGTATATGAATTAATTGATAATTTTGATAAAATTATAAAGACTAAAATTATAATTAAACTTTTTTTAATTCAAAAGTATTATTTAAACATTTTATGTTTTCAAACTCAAGCATCAAAATTCTTTTTTCAAGCAATTCAATTTTTTTTAATAATAATTAGATTTAATTTTTTTTAACAATAATTAGATTCGTCACACCTATGAGTGTCAAATTGGCAGGCTGGATGGTATATCGTATATGGGCCATGTACCCATTTATAACTGATTTAAATTTTCTTGATGGGTTATTGGTTAAATATGACCCTTTTTTTAAGGTTAAATATAACCCAAGCATTCATCCATTTTTGAAAAAAAAATATAAAATTAATTGTAATTCTATTTAATAGATAAATACATTTTTATCATTTATATTTTGATAAATAAATAATACTTATTTGAAATTTAAAATTAAATTGAACCCTATGTTTAATTTGATTCAATTCGGTTGAATAATTTTAGTTCAAACCTCAACCAAAATAATTAAATTATATAAAAAATTATATTTACAATTTACTTCAGTAAATCATATAAAATTTTTTACCAAAATGATAAAATAATTTTTAAAAGTTTGGATAATCATGAATAAACTATTAAAGTCATGATGTTTAAATATATATATATATATACATATATTATTTATATATGTCTGTGTATGTATTTACATATATAATATCTTTAACTTTTTTTTTTGGGTTAAAATCAGCACTATTTGAAAACTTATTGGACTATAATTAATTTGGATCAAGTTAAATTAGACCACAAATATATAAAGCTCTTATAATGTTAATAATCTCTATATGCCTCATTTTTGTATTAGTAATCAAAAGTGTGTTCTATGGTGATCAAATCTAAAATTTTGTTTGAATTTGATCAAAATGAAGTTTTGATTAAATTATTTTGTTAATTTTAAAAGGTTCACTTAGTTTTTAATTTAATTTATATAGTTTTACTTATAATTAAGTATTTGTAATTTAAAAAATTTTCAATTTTGTCATTTATGATTGTATGTCTAATTGTCTATAGGGTAAATAGTGATGTGATGTAAGAGGAAGAGAGAAAGCTTTGAGTTAAATGAGTAAAATAGATACCTACAAATCAATCCATATAAACTGAGAAGATGTGAATTAAATTTTGACCTTATGAAAAAATGACCCAAACTAAATATAATTGAGTTAAATGCAGTGTTATATGACCCAAACTGTCACGTCCCAAAATCTGAGCACGTGACCGGCACGGAAAGTGAATTTCATTTCACCTCCATAAGCCTATTTTTCTCTTAAGCATCATATCATTCTTTTTCATGCAACCAAACCGAGTTCTCTATACGCACTACAATCATTCACATTACATCACTGAATGAACCTACCCGATTACAGATATTTCTAGATTTATACAACTTAGAATAAAACTTAACTATTATACCTTTATCCTGAACAAATGAAAAGGTAATCATGGACTAAGGATTCATAATTCCTTGTATCGATATTTACCTTCAGCTGTCAACTCTGAAAAAATGTTAATAAGAGGGGTATGAGCAAACCACATGCCTAGTGAACAGACAACACAACACTATGACAAAAAAATATCATTCACAATCCATCATATTACCTCAATTCATGAGAAAATAAGAAAATATAATTATATACATCACCAGGCAAGTTCCACAATTGTTTATGCCTCATTGTCCCACATCATCCACTTCAAACTTGGATATACAACATATTTTTACTATGATGCAAAAAGTCAATAACAAAGATATTTAATCATAGCAAGTATTAACCCACTCACCTGGATTTCACGCTCTCGCCACTCCCACCTTGCACTTTGACCATTCCTATTGTAACCAGATAAAAACCATCAGGGTTACGAAATAGAGAAATTTCCTACCACTACTCTCGACCTTCATCAACTTCTCAAATCATAACTCTTAACTGGTAATGAATATCCAGATGAAATTTATACCATTGGAAACTAGACTCAAAGATATTTTCAACGATATTAAAAAAAAATTGATGCTACAGTAACGGTCAACGGTCAACGCAGCTACAGTAACGTTGACCGAGTCAACGCTACAGTACGTGTAATATCCCAAGAATTTATATGAATATTTAAAGTCTAATTTGAAGTTTAGTGAAAAATTTAATTACGTGGAAAATTTGCTTTTTGAATTAGTGAAGAAAATGTGGGAATAGAAATTTTAATTTTTAATTTAGGAAATTTTTACAAATTCTCAAGAACTAAAGTGAAAAGAAAAGAAAGTATAGAGGACTTTTGAGAAATGACCAAGTAGGAACCCGAGAAGAAGAATAGAGCTTATGGGAATGAATTATGAGTCCGGTACCGAAAGGATGATAGATTTGGGGTTAAAGTAGAGTTTGAGATATTGAGAGGGACTAAAGTGAAATAAGGAAATCTGTGGGGCACCTAGGATTTAGAAACACATGAGGTGAGATTTTATGAATTTGCTTTTGCTAGTCTTGACTGAGGGTCAATTGCAGAGCAAGTGATAATTTCACCTCGGGGGAGTATATAGGTGGCCTCACCTATTTTTTATTCATTTTTCTCCTTTCCTCTCTCTCTCTTCACTTTCTCTCCTTTCTTTCTCTCTTCCTTCTTTCTAATTTCTCTCTCTACACTCCAACTCTACAACCGGGCTTTGGAGGGTAGATCTCGGGCTACAGGACGAGCCTCTAGGAGCCAAGCAACGTAGAGAAAGCAAGGAATCGAGGTAGAAATTTCTATTTCTTAAGTTTTTCCCTATTTTCTAGTTTTAAGAGTGTTTGAGGTAAAATCGAGATTCCGGCTTCGTTTCTCGATTAAAATTGGTGATTTTGGTGTCTAAATGCTCCTTAGACATTAAGGGTGAGATCCCATGGAAGAAATCATGAAAAACGGTGAAGATTTGGCCAAATTTAGGCCAAAACCGAGAGAAATCGCGAACGGGTCGCGATCGTGGCGCCCAGGCGCCAAGGTGAGATGGGAAGAAGAAGGAATTGGCGCCCAGGCACCACGTGTGGCGCCCAGGCGCCAGGTGTGCCGGGAAACCTTAGCTTATTTTAAATCGGTCATAACTTCTTCATCCGAACTCCGTTTTGGGCAAACTTTATATCGTTAGAAAGCTCTTTAAGTCTAGTTTCCAATGGTATAAGTTTCATTTAAATATTCATTACCGGTTAGGAGTTATGACTTAAGATGTGAGTAAAGGTCGAGAGTAGTGGTAGAAAATTTCTCTATTTCGTAACCCTGATGGTTTTTGTCTGGTTACAATAGGAATGGTCAAAGTGTAAAGTGGGAGTGCCGAGAGCATGAAATCCAGGTGAGTGGGTTAATATTTGCTATGATTAAATATCTGTTATTGACTTTTTGCATCATAGTGGAAATATGTTGTATATCCAAGTTTGAAGAGGATGATGTGGAACGATGAGGCATAAACAATTGTGGAACGTGTCTGGTAATGTATATAATTATATTTTCTTATTTTCCCATGAATGGAGGTTATATGATGGATTGTGAATGGTATGTGAATTGAGTTGAATAATTGTTCTATATTATGGGTTATGTTGTATACATGCTATGTTGCTGGAACCATATTGATTATGTTGTGACTTGAATTGTAAATGACTGAGTTGTGTATGTTGCTCAAGATTATGATTGAGGATGTTTTTATATGTGATTGTGATTGTGTTTGACTGGAAAGGAAAGGCATGGTGGTGCACCCCATGGAGAAATTTATGTGAAGTTATAAGGGTGGAGATTATAAACGGAGCGATAAGGGTGGATGCGACGGCGGCCGCGGGCAACGATCCAGAGGTATTCTGGACGACCCGGTTGGTACGGGAAATGTGTATGAAATTGATTTCACCGATTGCTGTTGTGAATTTTGAATTATGTTGAAATGTATTTGATTTACTTGGATATTGTTGTGAGGTATTATGAATAATATTATATTATATGATGATCGATTTACGTATGATTGCTGCATGTTATCATTATGATGCATGATATTTTTTTGTCATAGTGTTGTGTTATCTACTCACTGGGCACGTGGTTTGCTCATACCCCTCTTATTGATATTTTTTTTTTTCATAGTTGACAGCTGAAGGTAAATATCGGAATAAGGAATTATGGATCCTTAGTCCATGATTTCCTTTTCATTTGTTCAGGATAAAGGTATAATAGTTAAGTCTTATTCTAAGTTGTATAAATCTAGAAATCTCTGTAATCGGGTAGGTTCATTCAGTGATGTAATGTGAGTAATTGTAGTATGTATAGAGAACTCGTTTTGGTTGCATGAAAAATAATTGTATGATTTTTAAGAGAAAGATAGGCTTACGGAGGTGAAATGAAATTCACTTTCCGTGCCAGTCACGTGCTCAAATTTTGGGACGTGACAGTATGTTGACCGAGTCAACGCTACAGTAACGAGAAAATCTGGAAAAATTTTCTCGGTGAACAGTAATTTCTGGGGAAAATTTTCGATGTTGTTCGTGTTCTTCATCCAAAAATCCTAAAATCATATCTAAAACAACATTTCTTTTGATTTCTTCCATGGGTTTTCATCCTTAATGTCTAAGGAGTGTTTTAACACTAAAACCCCCAATTTCTACCAACAATCCAAGCTCAAATCTCAAATTTTCATCAAGAACACTAACTTTTTTCAAATATCCAAATTGTACGAATTTCTCCTAGTTTTCTCCAAATTTCTTGTTCTAATAACATCATAAACCACCTAGGAATGTTTTAGATTAACATCCACACTTAAATTCATCCATTAAAATATTCTACAAAAATTTTACAAAATGATAACCAAGGATTTGGTCTTGTAATAAGAGGAAGAAGAAGAAGAAAATCAACTTACCAATCATCCTAACTTTCATAGCTTCCTTCCCCGTGCAAAAATTGCATGAATGGTTGATGAAGAAATTCTCTTGGATGTAATCGAGAGAGAAAGTGAGAAGCTACGGGAGAAATGAGAGAAATGAGAGAAAGAAAAGAAAATGTATACTCGTGGGCCCCACCAATTTCTTTTTCGATAAAATCGCTCATAGCCACCTTAGCTTATAAGATTTGTTCACTTTAATCCCTCTCGATGTCTCAAATACCACTTTAACCTCGAATCCATCATCTTTTCGGTACCGGACTCATAATTCATTCTCATAAACTCTATTCTTCTTCTCGGGTTCCTACTTGGTCATTTCTCAAAAGTACTCCATATTTTCTTTTCTTTTCACTTTAGCCCTTGAGAATTTGTAAAAAAATTTTCAAATTAAAAATTAAAATTTCTATTTCTAAATTTCCTTCACTAAGTCAAAAGAACATTTCTCATGTAATTAAATTTTTCAATAAACTTCAAATAGATTTTAAATATTCATGTAAATTCTTGGGATATTACACAGACCGACCCGACCGAGTCGACCCCGAAACTGGCGACCCGGGGTATGACCCGGTCCGGGTCAATACTTTAGACCGGTCTGCGCGTGACCCGATCAAGACCCGGTCGACCCGATCAAGACTCGGTCAACCCGATCAAAACCCGGTGACCCGACGACCGATTGATCCGAATTTTTTTTTTAATTTTATGGCTAAAATTGATTAATAATCCTAAAAAAAAGTTTGTTTTATTTACTCTAAAAATTAATGCTTTCTTTTTCTCCATATCTGCACCTTTCCACTACAAACAAATTGAAACATAATATTCTCACTTTATTTCTCTAAAAATATTAGTTAAATTCCTCTTTCATTTTCATAAATTTTATTTAAAATTGAAGTTAACTCCTTAAGGTTAAAATATGCCAAAGTATTACGTTAGACAATAAACGTTTTCAAAGTAGTCTATAACAAATATTGGTTTCAAATAGTCCTTTAAATTTATAACAAGCCATTTAAAGGATTAATTTGAATTCTACAAGTGGTGGATTTTTTTTAATAAAATTAAAAATACTATAAAATAAAATATCAAAATTATTATTTTTAATTTAAAGAGGATATTTAATTTTTTTCTTAAAAATTACGTAATTTTTTGTAATTATTAATAACTTTATAAATTGTTATGGATGTTTAAGACTTTAAATGTATGAATTATTATATTTAGATGATTTTATTTATGACTTTTTATGAATTATTATGAATATTTATGACTTTATGTTTAAATTATTTTGGATGTTTATGACTTTAAATTGTGAAATTTACATGTAAATTATTTATTTTATTTATTTTTTAATTTATTTGTAACGATATATAGGTATATATAATTTTAATTTTTTTTTAATGCATTTATCCAGGTCAGCAATTGACCCGGTGACCCGGTGGTTGAACCAGTGATACGGTGACCCGAAGGCCTGTCAGGGTCAATAGCCGGACCGGCTCTGACAACATTGATCAAATGTGAGTCAAAAATAGATGCAGTTGAGTAAGATTGACCTCAAATAAAAAAAAAAAAGAGTTAAGTAAATGAGTTTGGGTCACTCTCACACCTTATTATTTTGCATTAAAGTTATAGTTTTTTCCAAGATATTTAGTTACATGTTAAACTTAAAATATTATATTCTTGAAACTACCTCTAATTTTGAATTTCGTGTAATTTATTCTTTCAATTAAAAATTAACAATCAACCTTCTAAATTTTCAGATTCAAATTCATGCAATATATCTGTTACGTTAGTAAAACCATTAAATTGACTACCAATATATATTAGAGCATATTTAAAGATAGTTTTTAAAGAGTTATTAAAAATAAGAATTTATTCTTAGTGAATTTTATTATTAGAGTGCGCTAGTATGGTTGTCACATGTAAAAATTGTTCTTATATAAGAATAAATTCTAGCAATAGAAGTAATGGAGAATTGTGGGACTAATTGTGAGAGTATAAAAAATGTAGGGTAATTTGTAAGACTCATTTGTGAATTTTTTAGAATTGTACTATTAAAATTGAGAATTACTTAAAGTAAAAAATAATCATGTGACATTGTAGGATCAACAATAAATAACTCATTAGAGTTACACCATTTAAGATACTCTTAAATGATAAACGACACATTATCACTTTGCATCTTACTCGAATCTTAAGCAGGAGTTCAAGGCTAACGAGGGTATTTTGGTCATTTTAATATCCTCTCCCAATTTTCCAAAGTCCCAACATATGGTAGCCGCAATGAAAAAATTAAGAAGGTTCTAATTTTATTTTAGCCGTTAATTTATAAGATTAACGATTTAAAAAAGTTTTTACCAAGAAAAAAAAGACATAAAAAAGAAAAAATTTAATAAAAATTAAAAAATGAAGAAAGCATGTAAATTCTGCATCGTTAATTTTAAAGACGAATGGTCTAAATTGAACATATTTTTCCTGTTCAGATGATGAAACCTCTCTAAGCACTTTGTCTCATCCTTCATAAAAAGTGCGGCCAGAGTAGGAGCATCCGTGGTGGGAAGCTCCAGAGCAAGAGTCTCAATGTACGGACACGGTGCAAAATGATAGAGAACTTTAGGACATTGACTGAACTCGGCAAATCCAGATATTGAATGAGTCATTATCGTCAGCAAGCTGGTGGCTTTTTATTTTTTTTTAAATAATAATAGAGCAAAGTTGTGAATTCATTTCTGGTTTAATTATCTACACTCCTCATCATTAATCCATTGCCTGATGACTTAGCAAGCTCAATGTTTGCAAATCCAACTCGTCAATAAAAGAAAGCCTGATAGCTCCAATCCCCGTTATCCTTGGCGACGTCGTGGTTCTCACGACGGTGTCCATTCTCCACTGCCACTTCAGTCTAAACTATTCCACCAAACTTAACTAGGTTTATAGTGAAATGTGGGTCTCTCCATAAGTGGGGCCCTAGGGACTAAATTACAATTTAACTAAAGTTGCAACCAAATTTTGTAATTTACTCCAAAGTCATAAAATAACAAAATTTGTGTTATTTTGTCTATTGTATTTTGGGAATTATCCTGGGTCTGTGGAATTATTTTGATTCTGCGCACACCGTCGTTTTTCCCAACAAGTGGTATCAGAGCTTCTGGTTGGAGTACCATTGAAGAATACCGCACGAGTATTATTTACAAATACTGTACGAAGACGTATGAGCACTATTTACGTAAATAGGTACTATTCATACATACTAGTATTTTTATACGTATTGGTACTATTTATATATACTAGTACTGTTCATATGTACAAAAATACTATTTATATATACGAAAGTATTATTCATATATACGGAGGTACTGTTTATACGTACAAAAGTACTGTTCATACATACGGAAGTACTGTTCATACGTACAGAGGTACTATTTACTGCCAGAAAAGTTTTAGGATCAGTTAAAACTTTGACTACTGATCTTAATGGAGATAAGAAACATCAAAATGATCAGCGTAAATGGCACAAATTATCACATGTGGAGAAGCAAGATGAATGATCTCCTATTTGTGATGAAAATGCATCTACCAGTGTTTACATCAGATAAACCTGAAGGCAAGACGGATGAGGAATGGGGGTTTGAGCATGAGCAGGTGTGTGGTTTCATCCGACAATATGTCGAAGACAATGTATACAACCACATCTGCAATGAGACTCATGCCCGGACGCTATGGAATAAGCTTAAACAGCTTTATGCGTCAAAAACTGGTAACAATAAATTATTTTATTTGACCAAATTGACGCAGTTGAAATACAGGGAAGGGACTTCTGTAGCAGATCATCTAAATGAGATGCAAGGGGTCGTAGATCAACTGTCCAGAATGGGCATAAATCTGGACGATGAAATATTTGCTCTGCTGGTATTGGGCTCTCTACCAGAGTCGTGGGAGACTCTGAAGATTTCCATCACAACACTGCACCTGATGGTGTAGTTAATATGGAGTCTGTTAAAAGCAGTATCTTAAATGAAGAAATGAGAAGAAGATCTCAAAACTCATCTTCTTCATCACAACCAGATGTTCTGGTTTCAGACTTCAGGGGGAGGAACCAGTCTAGGGATCAAAAACCTAGAGGAAGGAGCAGAGGCAAATCCAATAGATATGCCAATGTTGAATGCCATTACTGTAAAAAGAAAGGTCACATCAAAATACACTGCCGCAAGTTCAAAAAGGATCAAGAAAAGAACAAAGGCAGAGGACAGAAGAAAAACAACAGTAGTGATGATAAGCAAGCAGATGTTGCTGAGGAGTTCAACATTGTCTATGATGATGATGTAGTCAATCTTACAACCCATGAGACAAGCTGGGTGATTGACAGTGGTACCACCATTCATGCTACATCTCGGAAGGAATTTTTTTCATCTTACACACCAGGCAATTTTGGTGCTGTAAGAATGGGAAATAATAATCTTTCAATAATTGCAGGTAAGGGAGATGTTTGTTTAAAGACGGAGAATGGTACGCGATTAGTCCTGAAGGATGTGAAGCATATTCCATATATGCGCTTGAATCTGATTTCAACAAGCAAGCTAGATGATGAAGGTTTCTGCAATACCTTCTTTAATGGCCAATGGAAGCTCACCAAAGGATCATTGGTGGTAGCCAGAGGGAACAAAGACTCCAAATTGTACATTATGCAAGCAAAGCTCTCCAAGGATGTTGTGAACACAACAGAGAATGATAGTACAGTTGAGCTATGACACAAACGTCTTGGTCACATGAGCGAGAAGAGCATGATCCATTTAACTAGGAAAAATGCTCTACCTGGTTTGGATCAAGTCCACTTAAAGAAGTGTGATGATTGTCTGGCAGGAAAGCAGAATAGAGCTACGTTCAAAAGCCACCCTCCTTCTAGAATGGCGAACGTACTGGATTTGGTACACTCAGATTTATGTGGACCAATGTTAAAGTCACTTGGTGGTGCTCAATACTTTGTGACTTTCATTGATGACCATTCAAGGAAGATATGGGCATACACTTTAAAGACAAAGGATCAAGTGCTGAGTGTCTTTAAAGAGTTTCATGCCTCAGTTGAAAGAGAAACTAGGAAGAAGCTAAAATGCATCCGGACAGACAATGGTGGAGAATACATTAGGCCTTTTGATGCCTACTGTAAAGAGCATGGTATTCGGCATCAGACAACGCCTCCAAAAACACCGCAGCTGAATGGCCTGGCTGAGAGGATGAACAGAACTTTGATGGAGAGAGTCAGATGTTTACTCTCTCATGCAAAGTTACCAAAGAAATTTTGGGGTGAGGCTTTACTAGCAGCAGTACATGTGCTGAATCGCTCACCTTGTGTCCCTTTAAAGCTAGATGTTCCAGAAAAAGTATGGTCAGGAAAAGATGTTTCCTACAACCATCTGTGAGTGTTTGGATGCAAAGCCTTTATACATATTCCAAAGGATGAAAGGTCCAAACTTGAGAGTAAGACACGACAATGTGTGTTCATTGGATATGGTCAAGATCAGTTTGGCTACAGATTTTATGATCCAGTGGAGAAGAAACTAGTCAGGAGTCGTGATGCTGTGTTCATTGAAGATCAGACCATTGAAGATATTTCTAAAGCCAATGGTGATTCAACTGGTTCGGAAGTTATTCCTCCAACACTGGTGCCAAGACAAGTTGGAGATGAAATACAGAATGATCAGCCTGAAATAGGTGATCCAGATGCTCCCGTTGAGATTCCATCAGAAGATTCTGATGATGATGATGCTATTCATGATCAACCACCAGTTCCAATGGGTTCTCCAGAATTGAGAAGATCTACTAGAGTTCGACAACCCTCTACTAGATACCCTGCAAATCAGTATGTGTTATTAACTGACGGGAGAGAACCAGAAAGCTTCGAAGAAGTAATGGATGATGAACACAAGAAGAAGTGGATTGAGGCCATGCAAGATGAGATGAAATCATTGCATGAGAATAAAACTTTTGAACTGGTGAAGCTGCCAAAAGGCAAGAGGGCTTTGAAGAATAAATGGGTGTTCAGAATTAAGCATGAAGAGAACAGTTCCCACCCAAGATTCAAAGCCAGATTGGTCGTCAAGGGATTCAACCAAAGAAAAGGGGTTGACTTTGATGAGATATTTTCACCAGTGGTGAAAATGACATCCATTCGAACAGTGCTAGGGTTAGCAGTAAGTATTGACCTTGAGGTTGAGCAAATGGATGTCAAAACTGCATTTCTTCATGGTGATTTGGAGGAAGAAATATACATGGAGCAGCCAGAGGGTTTCAAGCAAAAAGAAAAAGAGGACTACGTTTGCAAGCTGAAGAAAAGCCTGTATGGCTTGAAGCAAGCACCAAGACAGTGGTATAAGAAGTTTGAGTATGTTATGGGGGAGCATGGTTACAAGAAGACTACTTCAGATCACTATGTGTTCGTGCAGAAATTCTCTGATGATGATTTCATTATTTTATTGCTCTATGTGGATGACATGTTGATTGTTGGCCAAAATATTTCTAGAATTGATGACTTGAAGAAGCAGTTGAGCAAGTCTTTTGCTATGAAAGACTTAGGGCCAGCAAAACACATTCTTGGCATGAAGATAACTAGAGATAAAAGCGTCAAGAAATTATGGTTGTCACAAGAGAAGTATATTGAGAAAGTACTTCAAAGGTTCAACATGGACAAAGCTAAAGCGGTTAGTTGTCCTCTTGCTAATCACTTTAAGCTAAGTTCTAAGCAGTGCCCTTCCACAGATGAAGAAAAGGAAGAGATGGACAAGGTTCCATATGCTTCAGCAGTTGGAAGTTTAATGTATGCCATGGTGTGCACACGGCCGGATATTGCTCATGCAGTTGGAGTAGTGAGTAGATTCCTTTCAAAACCTGGAAAGGAACATTGGGCTGCAGTAAAGTGGATATTCAGGTATCTTCGGGGTACTTCCAAAATATGTTTATGTTTTGGAGATACCAAACCTGTGTTAGTTGGATACACAGATGCAGATATGGCCGGCGACATAGATTCGAGAAAATCTACTTCGGGCTACCTGATCACTTTTGCAGGGGGAGCTGTGGCATGGCAGTCAAAATTACAGAAGTGTGTTGCACTGTCCACCACTGAAGCAGAGTTCATTGCAGTAACTGAAGCCAGTAAGGAGTTGCTATGGATGAAAAGGTTCTTAAATGAACTTACTTTCCACCAAGAAAAGTATGAGCTATTTTGTGACAATCAAAGTGCAATTCACCTTGGAAAGAATGCCTCCTTTCACTCAAGATCGAAGCACATTGATATGAGATATCATTGGATAAGAGGTGCATTGGAGAAGAAGCTACTACAGCTTGAAAAGATCCATACAAATGAAAATGGATCTGATATGTTAACTAAGACTGTTCCAAGAAGCAAGTTTGAATATTGTCGATCAGCTGTAGGATTGGTGGAACCTCCCACTTAGGTCGGGAGGGGGAGAATTGAAAGGTGGGTCCCTCCATAAGTGGGGCTCTAGGGACTAAATTACAATTTAACTAAAGTTACAACCAAATTTTCTAATTTACTCCAAAGTCATAAAATAACAAAATTTGTGGGTCCCACAAGAGGAAATTTTCTGCAAATGTTAGGCACCTCCTTTGAAACTGAAGGGGCTGCGCATGGAAATTTGCAGAGGGGTTAGGTGCAACGTGCAGGCTGTGCATATGTTTTGAAGGGGGTTGGTGGAGGAATGACTCTATAAATAGAGTCATTCCCTCCCTTCATAAAATGATCCCAGAAGAGAAGCCTCATTTTTTAGAGAAAAAGTGAGAAGAAAAAATAGAGAGAGTGCCTCAGAAAGTTTCTGAGAAGAAAAATAGTGAGTCCAATTTGTGAGGGTTATTGTTCACAAATTGAAGAAATACTATTGTAGTATTCTTCTATGAGTGAGAGGTCCACCTAAGGGTGAAGTTTGTATTCTCATTATTACTATAGTGAAAGATTTAAGCGGCCTACGAGTCTCGTGGTTTTTACCTAATTTGGGTTTTCCACGCTAAAATCTTTGGTGTTATTTTGTCTATTGTATTTTGAGAATTATCCTGGGTCTGTGGAATTATTTTGATTCTGCGCACACCGTCGTTTTTCCCAACATATAGATGATGGAGTCGTTAAGTGTCGCGGTGATAAGCTTCAAGATGCTCAAATTGAAGGATATAAAGGGAGTTTGAGCAACCCATGGAAATTAGGGGAAGGCCAAGGTATCTTAAAATTAATTTTGGTATATACATTTCAGAATGTATAAAATAGTCTTTGAACTTCTTTTTTTTTGTTTTCACTTGTATGCAAAAATTTATTAAAATTAAATAATTTTATTTAAGTTGAGTTAGACTATAAATATATATAAAAAAAATTAATACTAATTAAGTCAAATTCGAGATTAAGCATCAAAATATATATTTTTGATGAAAACACTCCCTGTAATACTCCAAATACGATGGATTACGTCAATATAGACGATATTTAATAGTTTACGTCAATATAGAAAATGGAGAAATTTAGTAGAGTAATGATAAAGATGTCAAAAGCGTGTCATGATATCTTTATATAGGTCAAGCTTCGTAGAAGTGAAGTAATATTTACGTGTAGCTATTAACAAACTCTGCGGATTTAGGCAAGAATTCTGTAAAGAATTAATGGATGACGCAACTAATTCTGTTATTGAGTTTAGGGTTTAGTAAATGCATATATTTGAAGGTTAGGGTGCATGGGTCTCGCTCGCATGATGGGGACAATGAGGCAGTCATTTGGTGAACTTGAGCGACACATCTTCAATTAACCACCACGATAACAGTAGTTGGAGTTGAGGACTGAGAAGTTCAGTTCAAGAGTTCAAGGCCCGGAGGTCGTGATTCATGAGAGATCATGAACCCTTTTATCTTAAGAAAATTAAAAAATAAAAAGAAAAAGCAAAGCAAACCCACCTTGATCAAAAGCAGCATCAATCAATCATGTCAGACGTAGAGTTCGAAAGAGAGAGGGGTTGATTAATGGATGGACAAGATACATGTTTTGTCTATGCTTTCAGACGAAAGCTAACTTGCTCACCGCAGGATTTTGGCTTTTGCGGGGAGCCGTTTCTACTTTTCTACTAACTCTTCCGTCCTTTTCCCATCTAATGCAGACCATTATTTATCGCTTCTTCATGAATATTTTTCTTTAGCATGTACCCTCTATTTTATTTTCTCTTTGACTATTAGTTGGTCTACACTGTAGACTAGCATGGGAAATGTGCCATGTCATCCCACTTGGACTTATATGTTTAAAATTAAATACCAAACATGATTTCGATCATTTTAATCTTCATTTTATGTTTAAAAATTAGTTTAATATTTTATGCAAACATTTAACTTTTAATTCAATGAAATGATTTACAAAATCCATCTTGATAATAACAATAATTTTTTTATTTATTCAAAAAATAATATTCAAATAAGTATACAAAATATTTTTAATAAATATTGTTATTTTATGTATATTTGTACATTTATATTTATATATATACATACATATTTTATTTATATATATAATTTTTGAGTTCATTTGATGTTTATTTCGAATTCATATAAAAATTATTTAAATTTTATTGATTAATTATACTTTATATATTTTATTTTAAAAATATCATCTAACTTTCTTAATATATAATTTATATTATAACTTTTTAAAATTTGTTTTGTGTCAATAAAATTATTTTTTTGCACAAAGTACATATTTAAAAAATATATATTAATGTTATTATTATATTAAAAAAATTACAATCTCATATTAAAATTTAACATTAACTTGATTGTTTTTAAATAGATACTTAGAGTTAAGTGATATATTTAAAATCAATTGTGTGATTTACTTAAACTTCATATAAATTCAGTGCTTTAATATATCATATTTTGGTGCTTATGAGAGAGAAAGAACGAACACTAGTAATGAAAATGTTCGGGATTTGACTTGCACTTACATTATGCTAAAATAGAATTTGAAAATTTTACTTTTGTTTGCTATGTTATTATATGAAATAATATTTCAATATTGTATTTCAAGTAAAAAAGATAATAACTTGATGATAGTTAAAACATTCTATCATATCATAATATACACAATAGAGTATAATAAACTTTTTCATTTGTTACCACCAGTTTTATTAATTTTATATGATAATTAATTTTACAGCATGCTTGACTTAAAAAGTAATTAGAAGGATGAAAAATAGGATATATAAATATTTTTTTAGCATGAATGAAGAGGAAACAAATAACACAAAATTTTAAAAATATTATTATCGCAAATAGTAAAAATAGTATAAATTTATAAAATATCATTCATTTAATTTAAAAAAAGTACTTAAAAATCACAATAGATGTTAGATATAATTGATCAACATATACAACAAAAATATTTGTATCTTACATTATTGGGATATAAGATATCATTAATTATTATATTAAACACAAGTGTTGTATATAGCATATAACACAGTCAAACGGGCCGACCTGTTATGAACTAAAGATTAAATAAATCGGTTCGTTTAGTCCTATTAGTTTATTTATTAAGATTAGGACTACCGTTGCTTTAATCCACAGTCTTAAACTGGCCGACTTATGGACTAATTTTTTAAAATATTTAAATGATATAATTTTTTAGTAAAAAACTAATTTTTTTTATTAAAATACAATTTATACATGTAAAAAATAATTTTTTTTAATATTTTAAAATAACCAACAACTTTAATTTTATATATTTTTTAAAATTACCTATATTATATTTAAATTTGAAAACTGTATATATATTTTTAAAAAATTACAATAGTTTTCATATCAAAAAATACTATATTTATTAAATATAAGATTATAAAATATAAAATTACGATAAAGTAAGATTGTTTATATTAAATAATACAATTTTTTGTACAAAAAAATTTAAAAATTAAATGAACCAGTCTATGGATTAAAGACACGAAAAGAATTGACTGCTAAGCCGTATGAGATAAAAAACTCTCAAGTACGGTTCTAAGGAAAGGAATTTACTCACCTATTCCAAATGCAAATAACAGGTCATTCGAGAGGAAGATTTTATAATTGTGAAGGCTTGGTTTAAACATATTTTTATGAACCCAAAATCATTTATTTAAAAGAACTTCAGATCTATCTGTGTTTTTAGAAAAATTAGAATTCATTATTAGTGAACATGTGCAAACACTTGTAGATATAATCTGAGGATAGATAGATGAAATCACTATTTTCAGAACCGGGCGGGACTGGCCGGTTCGACCGGTTGGACCAGTTCCTCCGGTTAGGCTTTAAGAATCGGTTAGCCTTTGAATCGGTCAAAAACTAGTTGAACCGGCTTTGAACTGGTTAAATCGGCCAAACCGGTCGGTTCAATGGTTTGACTGGTTCTCTTTTTTTTTTTGGTCAATTTGCTTTTTTTTTTGGTCACTTTGGTCACTTTGTTTTTCTTATTTTATTATTAGATGTTGAAAAAATTGAAAACTAACCAATTATAGAGTCAATTGATAAAGTAATGACTGATAAATGATAATTTTTTTTGATTAATTGGTTTATTTTTGTTGTTACTTGTAAATATTTATTTGACTATGTTATCTTGTTAAAATACTTTTTGTGTAATTGAATATTAATGATTATTTTTACTTAATTTTGCATTTGCATATATATGAATTATGATATGTGTAATTATAATTATATAGTTATTTGAAATAACTTATTTCATTATTTTTATGTATATATTTTATTTTTTTATTTTTTTAATTACTACTGGTTCGACCACTGTTTGACCGCAATCCGACTATTGAACCTTTAATTGGTGCCCTCTCCAATTTAATAACCGGTCCGGTTATAAAAACCTTGGATGAAATGACTCTAAGAGTTCTAATGGTATATTTTGATTTGTCTTCTTTGATTGGTAAGTTATTGTATATTTTTTCTCTAAATCCCTTGATAGATTTTAAAGTTCTTTCGAAGAATTATCTTCTTTTTTTTTATTTTTTTGTTTCAGTTTATAAGCACTCTTGTTATATTTGACTATTACAATCTTCTAATTTTTTTTACTATGATTTAATTTAGATCTTATTAATAATTATTTAAAAAAAAAAAGCTAACCCGCGAGCACCGTGCACAATTCACAATACTAATACGATAATATACACCTACTATGGTATACTCATGATTAGGTATACCAAAAGCTTCTTTAACAACAAATTATTGATTAATGTCAAAAGGAAGTTGTGTGTGTCATCGTTTGATAAAAAAAAATTATAATATTAAAAATTGCATATAGTTTTTAATTTGTTTATTTCTTTCAAACATAGTTTAAAAAATCTGTCTGAATCAACTTTAAATTTATTCTATAAATATTAAAAACAATTCTCTAAATTTTAAAAACATATTTATGATGTCTATATAATTGGGGGAACATTAGAAAATATGCAAAAAGATTTTAGAATTGGGTGGGCCCGTGGGTAGCGAAAACATGAGCTATAGGCAATTAATTTTCAACCACTCCGTCAAGTGCTCAACGGTAATTGACACGATGAATTAATAGTAATATGGGGTGGTAGATAATGACCAATTTGGACAATTTAATGAATGTCATAAGCATTGTATAAGTAATTAAGAATAGTGGGATTGGGGGAATTGGTAATTGAGCCCTAAAGAGGAGGAAAAGAAAGCGACGAGAGTAATTGGACAAGGACTCGATAAGAGGGTGTGAAGAAAAGTGCGGTGCCTGTCTCTCACGTGCTGTAACTTTCTCTGACTGACTGAGTCGCAGAGACAGAGGTGGGAGGGGGGACGTAGGATTCAAAAGACGTTTAGCTTTTAACTCGCTTAAAACAGTGGTGTATCCGAAAAGTAAAAATCACTGTAATTTCTGGTAAACTGCGCTGTTATCACCTGCCTTTTCGTCATTGATTTTGCTGCCAGCTTTTTGGTTTTGTGTTGACAAAATTTGTTAGTACCACCACAGCACCCCACCCCACCAAAACAACTTAAAATAAGATAATAAAAAAAACAAGCAACATATGAAGTCAAGAGGAAAAAGTTGTTAAGTGATGCTGCAGTTGAAAGCAAAATGTCAAACGCTAGGATTGAAATTTTTGGGAACTGGGGTTTGACAGCTCCTTCTCCTCGTTCCCAGCGTCACCACTGTCCTCCTTTTTTTTGTCTTCTTTTTTTGCGCATTCTCATCTAAATCTTTTTACCCTTCCCCTCCCCTCTCCACTAGTATCATTTCTAATTTCCCTTCTATGAAAATTTTAAATTTCACTTTATACTTTTAGTGACAAAATATTTGATATCAAACCCAGGCTGATCCACCATATTCCCTTTTTTACCAAAGGATTTGGTTTCCTCCACCATCCAACACACATTTTGTCAGTTTTAGAGAGATAAAAGTAATAGGTGCAACCGTGCAAGAGTTACTCGAGCAATTGACTTCTTAATGTGTAAATTCTATGTATATATAGTGCCTTTTTCTCTTAAGTGAATTAATGATTTATTTTTGTAAAAGATCCCTTTTTTAATTAAAACAAAAAGAGATAATTTTATCCTCTCATTTAATACTCGTTCTACTAAACACACTCTGCTCACTATTAATTCTCTCAGTTAGTTATCTTATTAATTAGGGGTGTGCATTTAACCTTCAATATAAGATTAAGATAAATACGATATTAAGGTTTCGCTTCCGATTTGGTTTCTTTCTCTATACTGTAGTCTCAAGCAGGAGTGTTCCCCGTGAGCTAGACAGTTTCAAATATTAAATCAAATTGAATTGTTGAATTTCATTTGAAGAAATATTAAATTGTTTGGTTTAATTTTATGTTTAAAATTAAATCAAACCAAATACGTTCAATTTAAGCCGTTCAAATCTATGTTTAAGTTTTTTTTGAAACAATTTATTTCTTTTTCTTTTTAATTTTATTTGATTTTCTATAATTGTTTATTCAAATAATTTTTTAACAAACTTTAACTTAATTTTAAAATCAAGCCGCTAGAAATAAAACATAAACTAATCAGTAAATAATTTTAAATCTATCTTCCAAATACAATTCTTGAACCTTCCTCCTTAGTGAATTATTAGAGTACTTATTCACGTATAATATATATATATATATATATCCATTTGATAGTTTGGTTTGATTTGATTGTTATCAAATTGCAAATCAAACCAAATTCAAAAAAATTGGAAATTTCAAACCGATTTAAACTGGATATTAATATAAGTTTTGGTCGATTTATTTGATTTCGTTTAATTTATTTCAGGATCATTGGTTTTTAATCAATTTTGAACACCCTTGCTCACAAGAATTGTACCTTTTTTATAACATAAAAAAAAGTCACCAATAAACTTAGATTTACTTGTATTTGATAAAAGGCTAAACAAATGAAAACAATCATAAATATTCTTTTGAAGTTTTTTTTGTTTGGTTTTTGGTGGTCGCCTTTTAAAAAATAATGTTAAAAAAGGACGAACTAAATTTAACAACTTTAAAAGATTTATGGGATCTTAAAAAGGCTATTACTATTGCTAGCATTTATTTTTATTAGTTTATTTCAGTTGGTCAATTTTATTATTTTGATTCTACTAACAAACATGTTAACCAAACAACTGCAATTCTATTTATATAAATTTAAATATAATTTACGTAGTAAACCACGTGTGAAATAAAATTATAGAAATGTTATTGTTTTAATCTGTAATAGCATATGAATATAAAAAAATTATAAAAGTTTATAATAATATATCTAAATCTTATATAAAAAGGTTATGGTGATATTAAACTAGTTTAAACATGTAAAAATAAAGTCAATGATACAAATATTAAACTTGTAATTCTAAGTGATAAATAAAGACTTTTTTGAAACAAAAATTTTAAGGAATAGACAAAACAGGAAGAATAGCTTTTGAGTTTTTCATTTAAAAAAAAAAGTGAAAGAGTTATATTGTATAACAATAAAAAATTTATAATTGAAAAAGATAAATAAAAAATATTTTAAATTGAAGGGATTCTATGTATTTTTACCTTAGTTGTTTTTTTTTTGAGTTATTAACTCAGAATTCATTTACTCAAACCCCCAAAAAAAAATGTCGAATAAAAACCATTTAGATTCATACATGATACATGCAAAATGGGGGCCGCCAAGCGCTGCTCACGGCCTTCCTAATTCGTTGGACGGGACGACCAATCCATAGATCACGAAGGTACCTCATCCCCAAATTCAGTCCTATCCAATGTGTTGAATTTTGCAACTTTGGAAGCGCAACTGCTCCCATCCACTGCCCTGCCATCGGCCTTGTCTCGTTTTTTTATTTTATTTTATTTTATGTGGATTGTGTAATGTGTTTAGTATTACGTTATATTTTTAATTCTTACAAATTATGATTTAAATTATATTGACATAATTTTAATATAAAATAATATGTTTCGAAGCTTGTAATAAATTTTTGTATTAATTAATTTTATTTTTAAATTATAATTTTTTTGAAAATTTTAAATTGTTAATTTTATAAATTATAGTTTATTTAAATTTAAAATTTTTTAAAATTAATTATATAAATCATAATTTATCTAAATTTATTTATTTTTTGACTATTTTTCAAACACAAACTTTTGATGGCATCCCTGCCCAACAGTGCTTTCTTTTAATATAATATTGTTTTGAACATTTCATTTCCCTATTGATTTGATATGCTTAATTAGTAAGATTTAAATAAATAAAATCAAATATACGAGGACGAACAGCTAACCGCCATCATCGGTGTCGCCTATCCTAACACTACGCCCGCCTTTTTCTTTCTTTCTTTCTTTCTTTTTTTTTCTCTCTCGTTTTGCGCCCCTGGATGGGAGAGATCAGAAGCATCCAAAAGGCATAGCTTCGGCGTACTTACATTATTAAAGGAAAAAGGCGTCATAGAAGGGCGTGTGAGTTAGAGATTTGAGCATGAGAGATAATATAGGAATCGTGTAGCCGCTGTCCCAGTCTTGACACCGTTTTCTGTTTGGATGCCCCCAAGTCCAATTTCAAAATAACACATGCATCTGTTTAATTGTTCCTTCGTCTTCTCCATGAACTCAGATTCCTCTTCATTCGCTCCCAAATGGCTGCCTGCGCCTTGCTCAGTAGTAGCAGTGATGGAGCTGATGTGGACGCCAACACCACCAATGTGAATGGAAGCCCTGAGTCTAGTAATATCAGCGGTGACCGCGGTGGCCCCACCTCTGAGAGAAAAATGGTGAGGAAGAGGATGGCCTCCGAAATGGAAGTTCACACCACAACACCCAACTCCTCCGGGGATTACCTCAGGTTTCCCCGGCGAAGTGTAGCCGCTGCCACATCATCAGCACCTGCGAGTAATTATAACTTTCATTATAACTCTTGTTCACGGGATAACGTTCCTATACCAAGCCCGAACCCCCCAGTGACGCTCCCCAACTACTCCACTGCGCTCATACCTTCTTCATCCATGACGTCACCCATCTACACTCACCGTCATTGCGGAGAAACCCTATCGCTTCATCCTCATTTTCAGCCCCAGGCTCAGAACCCGGCGCCTCCTGCAGTGTGTGGATTCTCGGGCTTGCCTTTGTTTCCATCCGAAAGAAATCGAGATAATATTAATACTATTGCAGACGTGGTGGTTTCTGCCGACATCGGCCGACCTTCTCCGATGGAAGATACCTCAGCCACGGCTTGGATCGACGGCATCTTGAAGGATCTCATCCATAGCTCCGCTGCGGTATCCATCCCTCAGCTCATCAACAACGTGAGGGAGATCATCTATCCTTGCAACCCCAACCTCGCTGTGGTTCTTGAATACAGGCTCCGCCTCCTCACCGATTCTATTCCAAACCCAAACTATGCAGAGAAGAAAAGGACGGAAGGGCCGGCGGTCGTCGGCTTGAACCAGAGGCCTTTCGCTCAGCAGGTGGGGCCCATAGTTCCCAGTTTGCATATCCCAAATTCAACTGCCGTCATGAATCAGGTGTACACGAATTGGGGAGCGCCTCCGGTCACTGCCCTAACCCACGACGGGGGAAACCCTCCGGTGGTTACTTTACCGCCGTCTCCACTATCATCGTCAAATCATCAGGGCTATTCGCCACCACAGGAGCAACAATTTCATCATGAGAAGCAGCAACACGAGAATCAGCAACGAGATGGAGTCTCTTCGTCTTCTCCTTGTGATAATCATGGAGCAGCCGATGCAGAAATAATACTAACGAAAAAGAAGAAAGAGGAGTTGCGGCAACAGAAGAGAGATGAAGAGGGGTTACACCTTCTCACTTTGCTGCTTCAGTGTGCGGAGGCTGTGGCGGCTGATAACTTTGAAGAAGCAAACAAGATGTTGCTGGAGATTTCGCAACTGTCCACGCCGTTCGGTACGTCGGCACAGCGGGTGGCGGCATATTTCTCAGAAGCCATATCGGCGAGGCTGGTGAGCTCGTGCTTGGGAATATACGCTACTCTACCAACGGTGCCACATAGCCAGAAGATGGTATCGGCATTCCAGGTCTTCAATGGGATTAGTCCTTTCGTCAAGTTCTCCCACTTCACGGCAAACCAAGCTATACAGGAAGCGTTCGAGAGGGAGGAGAGGGTGCACATCATAGATCTAGATATAATGCAGGGGTTGCAATGGCCTGGCCTCTTCCACATTCTCGCTTCCAGAGCAGGCGGACCGCCATATGTCAGACTCACGGGGCTTGGCACCTCCATGGAGGCTCTGGAGGCTACGGGCAAGCGGTTGTCTGATTTTGCAAATAAACTGGGACTTCCCTTTGAGTTCTTTCCGGTGGCTGACAAGGTGGGGAATCTGGACCCAGAGAGGCTAAGTGTAAGCAAGACGGAGGCCGTTGCCGTCCACTGGCTGCAACATTCCCTTTACGATGTCACTGGCTCCGATACAAACACACTCTGGCTTCTGCAGAGGTGGGTGCATCGATCTCTATCTACTGTTATGATTTCATTTTTCTCCCTTGTACTCTTCTCTCGTGTGTTGGAAGAAACGACACGACACACAAGGTTGAAAAATTTTGACACTCCTTGAAACATGCCTAGTATTCAAAGTCAACTTTCTGATTCTGCATTTGCATGGGCGGTTGGCTTTTATTATTAACATGCAGGCTGGCTCCCAAAGTGGTGACGGTGGTGGAGCAGGACCTGAGCCACGCGGGTTCATTCTTGGGAAGGTTCGTGGAAGCCATACACTACTACTCAGCGCTATTCGATTCGCTAGGATCTAGCTATGGGGAGGAAAGTGAGGAGAGACATGTGGTGGAGCAGCAGCTTCTGTCGAGGGAGATTCGAAATGTGCTGGCTGTTGGGGGTCCATCGAGGACCGGAGAGCTCAAGTTCCACAACTGGAGGGAAAAGCTTCAGCAGTGTGGATTCAGAGGCATATCTCTGGCTGGCAATGCCGCCACACAGGCTAGCCTACTTCTTGGCATGTTTCCATCCGACGGCTATACTTTGGTGGAGGACAATGGCGCCCTTAAACTTGGTTGGAAAGACCTTTGTTTGCTCACTGCTTCTGCTTGGAGACCGCCCTTCCACAATGCCGCCCCCATCATCCATCATAGCTAATCACTTCCCATCTTGTTTTGCAGTTTATAATTGCATCCTGCTCCCACACTCGAACTTTTCTTTGCTACTTTTTATTTCAATTTTCTATTTTTGCCAATGAACTTTTCTTTGCTACTTAAACAGTTAAACTTAGACACTTAGATCGGAGCAGAATTTGAACATGTCATCTGTGGTCTTCTCCACTTTCTCTTCCATTTTCGAGCAGAAACTCCTAAAAGCGATAGCCCGATGCTTAGTATCTAATGGTATAACAAACTATTGAGATTTTCTTATTGCATAAATTCTGCGTTGACGGTGACCACTCTGTATACCCTTGTACAAATACGATTGAGCCATACTCATTTGGGTATCTGGGAAGTAAGTAGGCCGGGTTAGAGCCAGGTAGTTGCCTCATCTATACGCCAGGTAAGTGTTGCCTGTAAGTACCCAAAATCGAATAACGAAATCAGACCTGCGCAATTTTTTTCTTACCATGTTGAAGCCAAATAGCGGGTGTCTCTGCCGCATGTATCAATGTAAAAAGTAACATTAGTTGATTGTATTTTTTTTTCGCATGCAAATTTAAGTAACCAGATGAAAACATATATTGTTTGGAAAATTATTAGTAACTATTAGAGTTTATGAATCGAAAGAACTGAATGTATTATTATTACGGGAAGATGTATTTATACAGTGCAATAAGAGAATAACAAAAACTGATTTTATGTCTTAATATCCTTCCTAAAATTAAACTGCTCCTTTATATCCTCCTTCAAGCTCAAGTCATCACAACCGACTACTTTAAGCTTGTCCCTGAACTCCTGAAACTTAGGACTAGATAAAGGCTTGGTGAAGCCATCAACAATTTGGAGATGAGAACTGATATGCTGAATGTCTAGCTCTTTTCTTTGCACTTTCTCAGGAACAAAAAACAAACCCAGTTTTAGGTGTTTTGTCCTTGCATGAAAGACAGAGTTTGCTGTTAACAAAATAGTATTGAGATTATCACATTGTACAAAGGGCTTTTTTGAACAAACCACTCGCAATTCCTGTAATAAAGATTGTATTCACTTGACCTCAGCTACAGTACTAGCAATGACCTGTATTCAGCTTATGCTGTCGAACTCGAAACGGTATGTTGCTTCTTTGAGCTCCAGGATACTAAGTTCGGGCCAAAAAACACACAATACCTCGAAATGGATCATTTATTTTCAAGGTTTGCCCCTCAATCAGCATCGCAAAAGGCCCAAATAGACAACGTGGATGAAGATGTAGGTTGCAACAGTAAACCATGTGACACAGTAGCATTTAGGTACCTGAATCCTCTTTACACATGTCCAATGTTCCTCAAGGGGATTGTGTATGAATTGGCACATCTTGTGCACTGAGAGCCAGCTCAGGTCTGGTCACTGTAACATATTGCAGGACCCCTACAATTGGCCTGTAACCAGTAGAATCAGATAAGGGACTGTTGCCAAAGTTTTGCAATTTTTGTCTAGGAGTCATGGGAGAGCTTACACCCTTAACAAAGTGCATCTTAGTCTTGGTCAACAAGTGCCTAATGTACTTAGCCTGTGACAAAAGAAGACCCCCAATCTATAGTTCTTTTGACTTCCACTCCTAGGAAATAACTAATTTGCCCCAAATTTCTAACAGAGAATTGCTGATTTAGAGCAACAATCAGCTGTGAGATAACCTCCTTCGAGCTCCTTGTAAGAAGAATATCGTCCATGTATACAAGAACAAAGGTTTTATGAACTTTGCTGCTACACACAAACAATGAACTTTTACACTTGCTTTTTATAAACTGAAGCAAGCTTCTCAAACCAAGCCCAAGGAGCTTGCTTGAGGTTGTACAATGCTTTCTCTAGTCTACAAAAAAAGTGTTTTGTTCGAATATTTGAATCTGGGTGGTTGCTGCATTAAGACTTCTTCCTCTAAATTGCCATTTAGAAACACATTATGAACATTAAGTTGATTAATTGGCCAATTGCATGTGAAGGCTAAGGTGAGAACAAGTCTAATGGTCACCGGTTTAACCACTAGACTAAAATTCTCAGTATAGTCAAATCCCTCATTTTGATTAAAACCCTTTGCTACAAGCTAGGCCTTGTACCTTTGAACAGAGCCATTCGCGTTTTCCTTCACTTTGAACACCCATTTGCACCCAATTGTTATTTTATTTGGTGGTTAGTGGACTAAGGTCCATGTTTTATTGTTCTAAAGAGCTTGAAACTCTTCCATCATAGCCCTCTTCCAGTTAATATCCTGCAATGCGTCTGACATAGAGGTTGGTTCTGAATGGGCCAAAAGAATTTTGGGCTTGAAGATCCTTGACTTAGCCTTGGTGACCATATTATACTGATGTCGACGCTGGAGGAATATTCTTTGCTATTGTATTCTGACCAGATGCCTCACATAATTTTGAAAGTCGATTTTAAGTACTCTTTTTTTTAAAAAGGAACGCCAGCCGGTCACATTTCAGGTGTGACAGTTTGGTGACTCCACTGGGGACTTTCGAGAGTTGATATTGATTTTCTAAGTGTGCAACCAAATTTTATATTTGCCTTAGTTACCATTTTGTTTCTTTATTTATTTTAGTTTCATTATCTATTTATTTATTGATCTTCGTCATTATACTTTTGTACATATTCACTTGTATATATATGGTTTATTTTCCCCTCTTGGTAGATTGGTTAATCCTTTCACACATTATGCATCAATACATCCCTTGCACACACTAGCCCTACACCCGGGCTGAGAGCAACCATAGGATAGAAGGAAGTCTAGTGATGTCGCAGAGGGTCTATCCCTTGTGGGGATCACGAAAGCTTCCGCTTAGACTGATCTCTTTTGTCAATACGGGATTCATAGAGAGTATAACTCTTGTGTTTTCAATATTGCCAATCGGAGATCCCCATGAGTTTCGACTATGGGGGCAGTCTAGGGACCTTTATATCCATAGGTTTGTAAATCCACCCTAAAACCTATGCACTTAGTTGGCCTAGAAGAACAAAGATCCTTAAGCAAGTCATATGGGAAACAGCTTTGGTCATTTCTTAACTTTTTTTTTCTTTCTACTTTCCATTTTGATTTTTTTTAAAAAAAGGAAAAATGATTTGTATTCTTAATTCCATTCTTCTCAACTCCAAATGAAAGAAAACCTTTCTGCTTCCTAAACATCATTATAATTCCTTTGTCTTTTCAGTTAATTGGTGAAGCACGAGTAAAAAAAAAAACAAAACCACACAAAAAATAAAAATGGCTTTTTCCGACAATCGTTCATCCCGAAAACTCATGAAAGAAATGAAGGCCCACCAAGAGCGAGACGGTGATGCATTATCTAAAGGCTATCAGAGCTCATTGCCAGTGGAAATCAAAGTGACAGTTAAAGTCAATTGTCTTCAAGAGCTCATATTCCATCACGAGTTAATGTCTCCAACCGAAAGAGATTCATTGTCAAAGAAATTTGGAAGGATTGCGAATCTACTGTATGTGAAGCCTCAAGAGATGGCAATTTTAGTGATGATGAATTATTGGGATCCATCATTGCGAGTTTTCACATTTGAAGATATGGACACAACCCCCACAATAGAAGAATATGGACTTATGCTTGATATGCATTTGAACGACCACCAGCCAATCTACATACCAGGACGTGTCAATTCATCCTTGAATAAGATAGCTGCACTGTTTGGGGTGTCGTATGTTCAGGTAGAGAAGTCAATGGTAAAAAGAGGAGAGACTATTGGATGGGAATTGAGCTACATCTTAAGAATTCTGAATGAGTCCAAAATGCGTCATAACAGAAAGGCATACGTTAATCTGTTTTCTCTAGCAATCTATGGGTCCGTACTTTTCCCTTCAGCAATGGGGATAGTGGACCAGAAAGCAATTGATGTATTCTTATCAGTACTACATAATGGAGTCAACCCCATCCCAGCGATTTTGGCAGACACATTCCTATCTTTAAGTCATAGTCGAAGAAGTGGAAAGGGAAATCTTCGGTGTTGCATACACATGTTGTATGTTTGGATGTGTAATCATGTCTTTAGGAAAAAGTACGGAGCTTATGGACCAATACCAAATCCTGTAGAAAGATTCTTACGTGCTCCTATTGAGCAAAAGAATAAACAAGAGTGGGTTAGAGTCTTTCGATCTATAAATTCATCGTCTTATACATGGAGCTTATCTGGGGCGGCAACAAGAGGTGTCTTATTATGGTGTAGTAATTTTCAATGTGTGCCGTTGATAGGGTCCAGAGGTTGTATAGCATACAACCCGGCCATGGTGCTAAGACAATATGGTCGGATGCAATACATCCCTAGGACACGGGTTTAAAAGAAGTTGAATTTGAATATCAAGATTCTTATAGCAAAGAATTATGGGAACAAATTCGAGTTGCGTGGGAAAACATAGAAATGAAAAGTTGCGAAGAAGTAGGGCTATTCGAAAGATGGACTACTCCTGAATACCCGCAATGGTTTAAAGAAAGGGGGAAAGATATGGTAATAACTCGAATGATCAATGCGGATCAACCACCAAGCATTACAACAGACCCTCGAGACTACACCGAAGAAGACAAGATGCGCAGCAAGCTCGACCATGCAAAAGTAACCGAAGAACTAAAGAAGATAGCTGGTGAGAAAAGGAAGAAAGAAGAAGAGTGTGAGTTGTTGATAAAGAAGATCCAGAAAATAGAAGAGGAAAGGGAAGCGCTTTGTGCTAACCTCATTCGTACTTCACAAGCCAAAATTGACATTTTAACGTCTGAGGTACGCCAATTGTCTGGGGCCATAGATGAACAACAAGGTCATATCGATATGTATCAGCAGAAAATAACATAACTTGAAGAGGATGCACAACGCTTGAGGGTAGAAAAGAGTCAGGCTTTAGACGAAGTTACAGAAAGAGACGAGACAATTGCAAGGCTAGAGAGTAAGAATAGTCGCTTAGAATCCGAGGCAAGGCGAATCAATCACCTGAGGTCCAATATAGAGCATATCATACAACAACATAAAAGGGCAATAGACAAATATGAGGAATTAATAAATGAGGCTGAATTAAATATGACAAAATTGGCTACACGAGTGAAGGCAATTGAAGATCAAACTACGCCGTTTAGGCTCCCGGAAAGAGAGTTGATAGAATTGTACAATGAAACAAAGGAACTCTTAGGGATGTGGAGTTGTAATTGAATAATAATGTAGTCTATGAGGCAAATGTCGATGTATTTCGAATTTGAATTAATTGTTCTCTTAAATAGAATGTCGGTGTCATCCGAATTTTATAAATATGCTTTTTCGTCTGGTTGGTATCGTTTGAATTCGCTTGAATACTCTTCTTCATCAAGAAATGTTGGTGTTATCCAAATTTCATTCAACTATATAAAACCATCAACAATCTCATCACAATTCGACAAAAGTCACAAACCTTCATGAGTTTTTGGGAAAACGCCCTCTTATTCTCAAAAAATAAAAATAAAAATAAAAGTAAAACACTCGTGCTTCAATAGGGAAATGTTTCAAAAAGAGCAGTGATAACATGATTTTAAAAAAATTTTTTTTTTGATCTTTTCAGAAAAAAAAAAACTTCATCATTGCGCCTCCTAAAGGAAAATCGTCTAATCAGACCCTACCATCGACTCGTGTATACAATACCCGCTCACGAAGTAGTATAATGGAAAGCCAATCTGAAGACAATCAAAGAACAGAAAATGACACCGCTGCACGCATTGGGGCATTGGAAGGACAACTTGCTCACATGACTGAAATGATCCTAGTATTGACAGAAGCAATGAAAGGAAAACAAATAGACCCACCCGTTATGCCTAGCACTATCGAAACACAGGCTGAGACAATTAACCCAACATCAGCACATGCCAATCCAAGAGAAAAAGTGAATGAGACAGTGGTTGTTCCTGCACTCAATAAAGGGATAGGTTCCCAAACCAGAATCACGAATGCACTTGGCCATACTGATCAAATCATAGGGGATAACGCCACGCAGGGATACTGTAATACCCGTTAATTTCAGAATATAATTCGCTTAAGAGTATTTTAGAATTCTACAACGTTACTTTAGTTATTTATTTTGGTCATTTTTAATTTTCATATTTAATTGTTCTCTTTGAATATTATTTATGAAAATTGAGTTAAATGACTGGACTAAATATTTGCACAATGAGGGATATATTCTAAGAATGGTGAAATTCATGGAAAAGTGGTTTCAGAATGGTCAATTAATCCATTTATTGTAAATTGACTGGATGGGTTTGGATGTTGAGTTATGGATACCCATGGGTTGTTGAATAACCCATTAGAAATATTTAATATAAAGTTTCAATAGTACCCCTCATTTTTCACTCAGCCGAAGGAAGCAGAAAAGCATTTCTCTCTCGGTTCTTCATTTTCTTCTCAAATCCTTTCCTTGATATTCAGAAGTTCGATTATTTGTTCGGTTCAAAAGCTTTGTAAGGATCAAAGGTAAGCTTTAATCCGATTATTTTCCTTAAATTTCAGTCTATGTAGAAGATCAGAGGAGGTTTTGTTCTTGAAGATTTTGATGATAATTCATGAATCTCAGTTGTTTTAGAAGTTATATTTGAGTTATAATCGGTTAAAAGAGTTGAAATTCTGGTTTTGAAACAAGAAAGGAAAGGATGAATTTGTGAGATATTTCTGCAAAAACTTCTGCAAAACTCGAGTTACTGTAGCGACCAGATTTCGGGAAATTTTCTTCGGGTTACTGTAGCAGTACTGTAGTGTCGGCAGTCAACGGTACTGTACCAGTCAATGTTACTGTAGCGAACCGGCACTGTAGCGAACCGACACTGTAGCAAACCGTTACTGTAGCAAACCGTACTGTAGCAAACAGTTACTGTAGCAGTCAGAAAATTTTACGTATTTTCGTGATTTTGTTTCCTTTCTTATGATTCCTTGTAATATATTTTACTAGGAAATTTTCCTACACAAATTCTAGTGTGGAACAAGGTAAACTTGGACAAACATCAAGGTGAGTGAATAACCTTGCTCAGCTAATTTGATATTACTAGTCAAAGTACAATATAAGTCCCATTTACAATATTATTTGGATAATAAGCAATTAATTTTTCATATGGGAGTATATGATGATCAATAGAAATAAGAGTATGTAGAAATTATTTATTTCATGACAATTGTACTATGTGATGAATTCTCACTATCTTATTAATGAGTAAAGATCTACGGGATCTAATACACGAGTGTGAAAGGGTTAAAGTCCCATACTACTCGGTGTATATCTAAGAAATCTTATACACGAGTTTGAAAGGGTTAAAGTCCTATACTACTCAGTGCATATCTATGAAATCTATACACGAGTTGAAAGGGTTAAAGTCCCATACTACTCGGTGTATACCGATGAGATCTTATTCACGAGTTTGAAAGGGTTAGAGTCCCATACTACTCGTTGTATATCTAAGAAATCTTATTCATGAGTTTGAAAGGGTTAGAGTCCCATACTACTCGATGTATAAGACAATTAATTATAGGAGTAAATGTGGTATTTGTACTTTTGATATTTTATATAGTACAGTTATTTACTTACTGAGTTTTTAAATAAACTCACACTCCCTATGATTATTTTTTTTCAGATACAGAAAATAAAGAACAGGAGTATCCGTTTGAAGATTAGAAGCCCCTTGAGATTATTCTCTATTTCTGTCTGGTGGGACACCAGTACTTATTAATGTGGATATTAGAAACGCTCTGTACTTTCTATAGGTCTCCTAGGCTTGCGATGAGATAGAAATATCAGACTATGTATGTCTATATTTGCTTATCAGATGAATATAATTCTGTAGTGTGGAATGAATGATTAAGGTTGAATGTAAAACCTTACAGAATATATGTATATAACGTATGTTTGAGAATTATATCAAATGAGTAGTATCTTTTCACATGCTCAATTTTTGGGATGTGACAGATACCCTGGTGACGATCCTGTATACACAGTCCAGATCCCAGCCTCAAGTGTCGATAAAGAGGACACAAGTCTTAAGGAGCAAATTGGAGAAGTCAAAGACCAACTGCGCGTCTTACGAGGGCCAGTATCTTGGGGATCATTAGAATTAGATGAATTATGCCTAACTCCTGAGATAACGATCCCAAAGGAATTTAAGATACCAGAATTCTCCAAGTACGATGGCACCGGAAATCCGGTTTACCATTTGAAGTCGTACTGCACTAAGATGTGTGTCTGGTCCCGTAATGAGAAGTTCTAAATTAACTTTTTCCCCGAGAGCTTAACTGGAGCCGCACTATTGTGGTTTATGCAACTAGACCACTCAAAGGTTCAAAAATGGAGGGACTTAGCAGACTCATTCATGAAGCAGTACAAGTTTAATTTGCAAATAGCTCCGACTAGAGAACAATTAAAAGCAATGACGAAGAAGAGTTCTGAAACCTTCAAGGAATATGCCCAAAGATGGAGGGTAACTGCATCACAAGTACAACCTTCGTTAATCCAGTCCGAATATTGTTCTTACTTTGTGCGCACCCTGCCAGACCCATTCTATAAGATTATGCTTGGGACACATGTCACAGACTTTGCAGACCTAATTGAGATTGGGGAAAGAATTGATGCCGATATTCGTGAAGGAAAACTCTCAAGCCTCCGTATAGAAAATAGCTTAAAGAAAGGATAATTCACAAAAAAGAAGGAATCAGATGTAAATTATGTTCAACCAGTAAAATCATACCCCCAACAGCAGTCTAATTTTTACCAAACAAGCAATCAAAATCAAGGTCAATTGGGGCCAAGTAGACGTACTCAATTAGGCACACAAAGAGCCCTACGACCCGTAGATAATCGCCCTTGGCCAAATTTTGGCACCACAAATGCTGAATTATACAAAAATCTATTAGCTGCCCAACTCTTGGGGCCTCGACCAGGTAGAGTAATGAATCCCCCATATCCAGTATGGTATGATCCAAATACCACATGCGATTTTCACATGGGTGCTATTGGGCATTCAATTGAAAATTGTATAGTGTTCAAGAGAAACGTACTATATTTGATTGATTCAAACCATATCCAATTAAAGTTAGGAGAGAACTCTACCATTGCGAAGAATCCAATGCCTAGTCATGAACATCAAGTGAATGCTGTCGAAGAAGAGACTAAGTCTCTAGAGGAATTGACTAACATGAAGATGTCGATGAAGTGGCTCTATGTGAACCTTAAACAAGCTGGGTACGAGTTAGAACCATTGATGATAAGAAAAGATGAAGTGGTGGTGGCTCAAGAGTTAAAACATTGTGAGTATCACCAAGCAAAAATGAGGCATGACATTGAAGAGTGCTTAGAGTTCAACTCTTTGGTTAAGAAAATGATTGCTTTTGGGATAATAGTCTCTGTGAAAGCATGTGAAGTGATTTGCACAATAACAGAAACACCAAGCCCAGTCAGCAAGAAATCAATCGAGTCAGCTTACTACACGATTAATTATACCCCTCAACCTAAAATGTCAATTCAAAAACAACCAACTATGGTTATAAACATGCCAGCACCATTTCCCTACCAAAGCAATCGTGCGGTGCCATGGAGGTATGGCAGCCGAATAGAGCTTCCTTCCAACAGCACGGAGACAGTTAAAGTACCTAAGGAAGAACTCGTGACAAACATAGCCAATACAAGAGGGGTGACGCGAAGCGGCAGAATATACCTTCCTACTGAAACAAAGAAGGTAGACAAAAAGGGACAAGTAATAGAAAAGAAACCTGAAGATGATGAGGAAGAGTTCTTGCGAATCATGAAACAAAGTGAATATGATATCGTGGAACAATTGAACAAGACTCCTGCCAAAATCTCAATATTTTCGCTAATCATAAATTCAGAGGCGCATCGCCAGGCTCTACTAAAGGTCTTAGGAAAAACATTTGTACGACCAGATGCGTCCCCAGAAAGGGTATTAGATGTAACGAACATCACCAAATCTATGACCGCAATCTCCTTTTCAGCAGAAGAAATCGATGGAACTGCTACTAGCAAACCAAAAGCTTTGCATATCACCCTTAAATGCCATGGGTTCATCCTAGCCAAAGTTCTAATTGATGGTGGCTCAGCTTTAAATGTCTTGCCACTGTCCACGTTCGAGAAATTAGAATTATTACGGATGGAGGATAGTGACATGACAGTAAGGGCATTCGATGGAACTCGAAGAGAGGTATTAGGTACAGTCGATTTACCCCTTGAAATTGGCCCGTGTACATTTATGGTAAACTTTCAAGTCATGGATGTAGATCCATCATATACCATGCTCTTAGGAAGGCCATGGATCCATAAGGCAGGTGCTGTACCATCTACCCTACACCGGAAAGTGAAGTTTATTGACGGAGGGAGAACCATCACTGTTAAAGGAGAAGAGGAGTTGATGGTAACAAAGCCAAGTTCTATCCCATATATTGAGGCCGCTGAGCAAGTAACCGAGATAGCTTTCCCAAGCTTGGAAGTTGAGGCAATTGAGGAACCCAACAAAGAAATAAATTATGTGACCACAACTATCATGAAAAAGAATGGGTTCGAGATAGGCAGAGGTTTAGGTACAAACCTATAAGGCATTAAAGAACCAATTGTCCTTCCATCAAATACAGACCGACGTGGGTTAGGATATGAGCCTACAATAGAGGATCAGATGAATGGAAAACTCAACATAAACAAACAACATGGTAAGCTAGAAGTCCCACATATAAGAGCTTCGTTTCTAATGCCATCCGAAGTGATCAACCAGCCTGAGAGTTCTATGGTGGCCGAGGATAAAAATGATATGCAAGGATCCAAGCCTCAGATTATGAACGATGATACTGGAGACTCATTGAAGAATTGGGAGATTGAAGATGTTCAAGATGTTTTTGATTTAAAGTAATTGTTTTTCAATTGCAATGTTGTTATTTTCATGAATAATGCTTTTATGGAACATAAATGGAAATTTGAAATGCTTCGTACTTGTGCTTCATTTGCTCTCCTTGTTTTCTTCCAATTCATTTCATATTCATTTCTTTACCCTCCAGGAATTTGCATTCCTCGGAACTCTTGTCCAACACGAGAATTCTTGAGACTCGGTTGAATGACTTATGTGTTACCATGGATACGCAAAATCATGAATCTAACGATGAAGAAATAGTCTAAACATTCGCTAAAATCCTCGAATCTACTGAAAAAAGGGATAAGTCCTCATGAAGAGGTGATCGAAATAATAAACATGGGGACTAAAGAAGATAGAAGAGAGTTAAAAATTGTCGATGGCCCAGAAAAAGAAGAAATGGTCAAGTTGTTCAAAGAATATCTTGATGTATTTGCATGGTCTTATCAAGACATGCCAGGGCTTGATCCAAGAATCGCGTCACACAGGATTCCGCTTTTCCCAGACGTGAAGCCTAAAAAGCAGAAGTTAAGAAGACTAAATGCAGAGATATCCCTAAAGATTAAGGAAGAAGTAACGAAATAACTCGACGCGGGTTTTCTCCAAGTCGCTCGATACCCTCAATGGGTGGCAAATATCGTGCCTGTGGTTAAGAAAGATGGTAAAGTCAGGATGTGCATAGACTATAGAGACTTAAATAGGGCTAGTCCAAAGGATGATTTCCCCCTCCCTCATATTGATATGCTGGTGGACAACACTGCATGCAACCATCGTTATTCATTTATGGATGGTTTCTCAGGCTATAATCAAATTCCTATGCATGAAGAGGACAAGGAGAAAATCACCTTTATCACTCAGTGGGGGACTTATTGCTACCAAGTAATGCCATTTGGGTTGAAAAATGCTGGGGCAACCTACCAACGAGCCATGGTTGCGCTTTTCCATGATATGATGCACAAGGAAATTGAGGTATACGTAGATGACATGGTGGCCAAGACTATTGAAGGAGAAAGTCATGTAGCAGTCCTTAGAAAATTATTCGAGAGGTTACGCGAGTATAAACTCAGATTAAATCTTAATAAATGTGTTTTCGGAGCCTTATCCGGGAAACTATTAGGATTTATTGTAAGTCAAAAGGGCATAGAAGTTGATCCTGACAAAATAAAAGCTATTCGTGAAATGCCACCTCCCCAAACAGAAAAAGAAGTTCGAGGCTTCTTGGGGCGACTGAATTACATTGCAAGGTTCATCTCTAATTTGACAGCAACTTGTGAGCCAATATTTAAATTGTTGAGGAAGAACCACACGGAGAAATGGGATGGTGATTGCCAAAAAGCTTTTGATAGAATTAAAGATTATTTACTAAGCCCCCCAATCCTTGTTCCTCCAACACCAGGCTGCCTTTAATCTTGTATTTGACAATCTTAACCGAATCAATGGGGGCAGTGCTAGGGCAACACAACGAATCAGGGAGGAAAGAACAGGCAATTTATTACTTGAGTAAGAAGTTCAATGATTGTGAAACATGCTATACAATGATTGAAAGAACATGTTGTGGATTAGTGTGGACAACAAGAAGGTTGAGACAGTATATGCTCTATTACACTACTTAGCTGATATCTAGAATGGACCCTTTGAAATTTATCTTTGAAAACCCACATGTAGCTGGAAGGGTTTCGAAATGGCAAGTGATACTATCTGAGTACGACGTCGTATATATGACGAGGAAGTCCATTAAAGGGAGTGTAATAGCAGATCATTTGGCAGAGCACCCACTTGATGAATACCAACCCTTGAAGTTCCATTTCCCAGATGAGGATATCGTTACTATCGATAAAGAGGAAGATAATATTGATGATGGAGCAGAAAGATGGAAAATGTATTTTGACGGGGCTGTTAACACACAAGGAAACGGTGTCGGAGCTGTAGTGGTATCTCCAGAAGGAAAGCAATTCCCGGTAGCCATCAAACTGGAATTTACTGCACGAACAATGTGGCAGAATATGAAGCATGCGTCAGTGGATTACAAGCAGCCATTACCTTAGGAGTAAAAAACTTAGAGGTATTTGGTGATTCGGCTCTAATCATTTACCAAGTAAATGGAAAATGGCAAACTAGAGATTCAAAATTAGTACCATATCAGAAATACCTGATCCAGCTAATCGATCAGTTTGAAGAAATCAATTTTCATCACATGACAAGAGATAAGAACCGGTTTGCAGATGCTTTGGCCACTTTAGCAGCGATGATTCAGCTTGACTGCGGAGTGCAAGTCCAACCAATCCAAATAAAATCAAGTGATACGCCAGCGCATTGCTTGAACATAGAGGAGGAATTTGATGAACATCCTTGGTACCATGACATCAAGACTTACATGAAAGATAGGGTCTACCCAAAAGGAGCTACGGAAAACCATAAGAAGACAATTCGACGCTTGGCCATGAATTTCTTTATCAATGATGGTGTCTTATATAAAAGGAGTCATGATGGCACACTTCTCCGATGTGTTGATTCAAAAGAAGCTCAAAGAATTATTACAGAACTTCATGAAGGAATATTGGGACTCATGCCAATGGCCACACCTTGGCCAAACAAATTCAAAGATGCGGGTACTTTTGGATGACTATGGAGAAAGATTGCATAGAATATGTCAGAAAGTGCCACAAGTGTCAGATTTACTCTGATAAAATCAATGCACCTCCACTTCCGCTACATAATTTAACAGCACCATGGCAGTTCTCAATGTGGGGCATCGATGTAATTGGCCCTATTAACCCAAAAGCATCGAATGGACATCGATTTATCTTGGTCGCCATCGACTATTTCACTAAATGGGTAGAGGCCAACTCATATGCTAATGTGACTCAGAAAATTTTCATCAGATTCATGAAGACTAATGTCGTATGTCGGTATGGCTTGCCTGAGAGGATTATCACAGATAATGCATGAAATTTGAATGGAACAGAAATTAAAAAGTTATGTGACCAATTCAAGATTAAACATCATAATTCAGCACCTTATCGACCACAGATGAATGGTGTAGTCGAAGCTGCAAATAAAAACATCAAGAAAATCATTGAGAAGATGACAGTAACATACAAAGATTGGCACGAGATGCTCCCCTATGCTTTACACGGCTACAGGACTACCGTACGTACTTCAACTGGGGTAACTCCTTACTCTTTGGTTTAAGGGATGGAGGCAGTGACACCTGTTGAAGTAGAAATCCCGTCTTTGAGGGTGCTCATCGAAGCTAATCTAAGGGAAGATGAATGGGTAAAAGCTAGATATGAGCAACTGAATATGATTGAAGAAAAACGACTGACTGCTATTTGTCATAGGCAGTTATACCAAAAGAGGATGGTCAAGGCTTTCAATCAAAAATTACGTCCCAGAGAGTTCAAAGCTGGTGATTTGGTACTTAAGAAAATATTACCAAATCAAGAGGATCCCAGGGGCAAGTGGGCGCCTTTGTATGAGGGGCCTTATGTGGTTAAATTTACCTTCTCAGGAGGTTCATTGATCCTAACAGATATGGATGGTCAGGAGTTGTCAAGGCCTATCAACTCTGATGCGGTCAAGAGATATTATGCTTAAAGAGGTTTTCTTTTTGTAAAAAAAAAAAGGAATAAGCTCGCTGAGTCGGAAACTTGAAAAAAGACTCAGGAAAAAATTAGAGCTCAAACATGAAAAGTGATCTTTTAAAAAGGGTACTCGCTAGACTGAAAACCTGAAAAGGCAGCCTAGGCAAAAGCTAGAGCAATGAAAAATCCTCAGAGTACTCAAAGTAATATAAGAAATGGGGAGTCAGACGTTTCAGCTTGGTTCCCTCAACATACAGAAGCACAAAGGGGGATATGCCAAAGTGAAATTGGGTTATGGCATCAGTTAGCATTCATGAGAACATATCTATTGTAACGCGTATTCATTCAGAGAGTCAACTCAAGAACAAAGGACATTCCATAGAAGAATCAATCTAGTTATGGTTTTTTTTTCAGACTCCAATTAATTTGAATTATTTCATTATCCTTGTTACCTCAGCTATATGCTTCTCGCTCATACTTTTTAATAGATGAGAATTATTCTTCTAATAATGTCTCATTTGCCTAGAAAGTAACTCCACATAGCCATGACAAGTATTCCTTTTGTTCCACATAAAGCAATTGAAAATAATAACATTCAATAAAGAATCACATCGAACGACTCGTTTAAGCTCCCTTTAATATGTGAGATCTCTAGTTTTTTCATTCAAAGAACAGGTTAAGTTGAGTTTCGATCCAATGGTATCACGAGGAAGCAATTTCAGCTCTTTAACGTCAAAGGTTAAATTCCATTACAAAACGGGGAAAATTCAAAACAACGACAAATTATATCCAGCAGCACAGTCAAGAACATGAGGGTCTGGATAGATGAAAGTCTCAAGGAAGGAGACAATGATGAACAAAGATACCAAATAATGTCCGGCTAAAAAATTATAAACAATGCGCTTTTGGGAGGCAACCTAATTTTTTTTTTTGGGCTTCTTTTATGATCTTAAGTCTGGTTTTATTGGTTCGAATGTTTGCTGAATCTAGATTGGTTTTGTCTGATTGTTTCTTTCTTTTAGTGTTCTTGAAATGCATCTTCCAAAAAAAAAAACCACTTGCATTAAAGAAAAAGGAGAAAGAAAGAGAGAGACTGAGGATTACATTATGCAAAAAGGGGGAAGAGAAATCAAAAAGCATAACATATGTAACCTATGGACAAGGCGGCTTCTTGGATGAAGAGGGAGCCTCGGGTTCGTTCTTAGGAGTAGTGGATTGTAGTGATATCTCTTGACCACTACCCTTCTTGAGAGCCTTTATGATTTCTTGGAGAAAAATATAAATCCTATTATGGGACTCAATGTTTTTCTGGTTTTGGCTACAGAAACACTGAGTCGACCAAAAATAATATTTGTCAATTTTTTCTCCCAAGCTGTTATACTGGTTTCTCGTCAGTCGCTCCAGACCCTTAATCTCCTGCTTCAGCCCTTCCACTTCCTTCTTCAAAAGAGCAATTTCATCTTCTGAAGTACGGCCTATGCCGTACCCCTCCAACTCCTCATCAAGCCTCTTTCTCTTGGTATCCCTTTCTGAAGACTCCTCAATGGGTTGCTTACCTTTGTCATCCTGTCCCAAACGTAGAATCAGGTCGATAAACTGCTTAGAAGCCATCGGGTGAACTTCTGAACTGGTGTATGTGCTTGAAAAAAAAAGAGAGAAGAGAAAAAGTATAGACTTCTTAGTTTGAACTCGTGATGGTTTCATATTTCTGATCGGGTTTTATAAAGAAACGTTAGGGTTGAGTTTTCCAGAAATAACGCATATCACCGCACCCCTACATGCCAACCCTACAGAGTCTACAAATTGGTAACCCAAAGCTGGAACAAGCGAGCATGCAAACAGCACGTCATTAATGCAAGTTACCATGGAAGTCAAAGATTTGTACTTATTGCGGCTGACTTGTTGTTCTACCCACCATATTTCTTCATTTGAGCTGCTATGCCTTCTAAAGATGTTTTGAAATCGAAGAAATACATTTTTTTTTATCTTCTTTGGATTCTTTTTTTAGGGTTTGCACCTCTTTGTTTTGGCTTTCGTGCTGACTTGTAGAGACTATTATTGATTATTTTAAATGTTTTTATACATTTTTCCTAGTTTACACGTTTTCATTTTGAATTTTTTTTCTTTTTTTTTTCCTGTAAATCTCCCTTATGCTCTGTTGTCTCTTCTTTTTGTGAAGCTACCCTCTTTCTGTCTCTGTCATGCTTGTGAAGAATACAACTCCGACCAGTGGATCCCGCCAGGACTGTGAGCCTTAAACGTTGTTGATCATCGGAGCAACCACTTGCACGCACAACATTACACATATTCGGGCTGAGCACCCAGAATACTCTATCTTCAGCCACTACTTAACTGTGACACACTTAGCTTCGGAGACGACCGACCCCCATCTTTTCAAAGCCCGGAGACGACCGGCCCCCTAGCATTTCAAAGTTCGGAGACGACCGGCCCCCCTTTCCTTTCAAAGCCAGGAGACGACCGGCCCCTACTCCTTCAAAGCCCGGAGACGACCGGCCCCTCCTTTCTTTTCAAAACCCGGCTACAACTGGCACCCATCCTTTCAAACATTACATGATTATGTAGCATATCGTTTTTGTATACGTCATTAGCATCTTGACAAAATTAAGTGTTTCTTATCTTTACTCATTTCTTAAACAAGAATATCTCAAATTTAATTTCTCATAATCTTGTTTAATAATGAGTAAAGAGGGGCAACTGTAACACCTAATTTTGTCCATGATATTATAATTTCTTTTTCTTTTTGTAAAAAATTAAAAATAAAAATACTTAAAACAAAAAGGCAAAAAAAAAATAACAAAAAGAAAATATTAAAAAAATGATAAAATAATAAAAGTCCAAAATGTCACATGTTTTTTTTTATCACACACACATGGTGGTATCCTTCCTTCACATGCATGGTTAGGAATCCCTAGCCAAGGTACTTCAATTATGTCCCTCCTTTCCTTTTTTTTCAAATGGCAATCACACTACTAGTCAAGAAAAGAACATGAGGACAAGGTAAGAGTTACATGACTTGGAAGTTTTTTTCCACTATTTTGCACCCCCATCTCCCACTATAAATAAAGGACTTTCTTCTTCCCTTGGGGAGGAGAAAAAGAGAGGAAAAAAAAAGGGAGGAGAAGAGAGAAGAGAGGGGAGAAAAGAAAGAGCAAAAAAAAAATACATGCTCTATTTTCTATGTAGAAATTGAGAAAGATTTTCCTTCTTTTGGAGTATTGTGGAAGTAGAAGGTCAGTTATAAATTATTCACAAACACTCTGGGCATTGGAGGAGCAAATGTGGTGATTGAAAGAGTGAAGTTCAGCTACGAACAAGCTCAAAACTGAGAGGAGTGCAGTAAATCCAAAAAAAGGCAACTGTGAAGGTAAGTTGATTTCTCTCACGTATTTATTCTATTTTATTTTTTGTGTTTTTTTTTGTGTTTTTTTTGTAGAGTTAGTTCTGCATGCCATAGTTTAAACTTTGGAACTTAAAAGAAGATCAAAATGCAAAAAAAAAAAAATCAGAAAAATCATGGAAAGAAGCAAAGTGACACGATGAACCGTAAAAACGTGAAAATTCCCAAGAACTTGGTTTTAATTCATTTTTTCCCGTGCTATGGACTGGAATGGACCTATAATGACCCAAAAACATCCTAGAAGAAGTTCTGGACAGATTTGGAAAGAAAAATTGAGACTTGGACATGATTCATGCAAAACAGGGACCAAACTGAAAAAATTCAGAAGTTCGCAGGGGTTAATTTAATTCAAAATTAAAACATTTTCTGGACCGAGGGACCTATATGAAGACAACTATGATATCAGATCAAGCAAAAGAATAAAGGAAAAATTTCGCATAGGGACCCAAATGAAAAGACAGAAAAATATGCATATACTAGCATGCATATTTCTTTCCTTTTATTTATTTATTTATTTTATTTTATTTTATTTTATTTTGCACTTTACATAAATATATATAGGTGTGCGTTATATATATATATAAAAGTGTGCGTACATGAGTTTATATATATATATATATGTAATTGTATTTGTGTAGATTTTATCTGTCCTCAAAATCAGAAATCCAAAAATATTTTCCTTTAACTTTGTTTTCAAATATATAAAAAAATTTTATTAATAAAATTATTATTTCTCTTGTTTTCATCCTCAAGATTAATTCAAAATTTCCAAAAAAAAAATGTTTCCTTTGTTTTCATTTCCATTCAAAAAGTCTTAAAAAAAAAGAAATGTTTCTTTGTTCCATTTACAAGATAAATTCCAAAACTCAAAAAAATATTTTTCCTTTAAATTTTATTCACGAGATTTTTTCTAAAAAAAAAACAACAAAATATTTTTTTATATAGTTTCATAAAACAATTTCACAAGATTAAAAACATTTTCTTTCAAATGATTTTATAATAATTTCAAACATGCAAGAAAGGTACTTCCTTTATTTTCATTCTCAAGACAATTTCAAAATCCAAAAAATATGCTTTTATTGAATTATTCTTTCAAACTCCCAAAAAAAATATTTAAAATTCAAAATCCAAAAATACTCATTTTGATTTCTTTCTAGATATCTCCAAAAAGAAAAATCCAAAGAATCAAAAGTCTTTAAAAAATGGGAAGAACCAAAGATCAAGATAATTTGTTATCATAAATTCAAACACAATCACAACTATTCAATCTCGTTTGATTTATGGAAATAATTAATTTTGAACCTCTTTAGTTCTTCTCGCAAAAATTTTTCCCCTGGCCCTTGCGGCATTTCAGATGACGAACTACGTGGACTTTGATCCCGATCGACGGGTACGTAGGACCTAGGCTTTGCCTAGCCAAGTCCACCCTTGTACATATCCATTTGTTTTGATGCTTTTCTTTATTATGTTCTTATATGACCAAGGAGGATAATTTAAGGCAAATACGAAATAATTGCTTACTTTCTAAATCAGACGTATAGGGTGCCTAACACCTTCCCTATACGGTTCAATTTCCGAACTCACTTTCTTCAAAATGCAGACCATCAAACTCAAAGGTTTTTCCCAACAAATTAAACTTTGGTGGCGGCTCCTAATAAAATTGGTTTTCAATTTTGAAAGTCGATTTTAAGTATTCTTTTTTTAAAAACGAACGCCAGCCGGTCACATTTCAGGTGTGACAACAAGTATTCAATACAAAGGACACAATTTAGGTACTAGAGTGTCCTAATCTTTGATGCCACTTATCAAAAGTACAAGAAGATTGCGGAGAAAAAAACATTATTTTTGAAGATACAGTTGACAATGTTAAAGTATTTCTATTGGAGTTTGGATCAGCAACAAGGTGTGTAAGATTAAGTTTGTCATATGTGTATAACCCATTAGGTTGAAACTCAAAGAATATTGAATTGTCTCTGCAAAATTTTGGCATACTTACAAGGTTCTTTGTAATTTTGGGGATATGTAAAAGGTTATGAAGAACAAGGGAATTTGAATGATGTGTTTTAACAAAGGAATGACTAGATAGTTGATTTTTAGACCTACACCCCTGCCAACACGAACCATTTTTTGCCCATTATACTTAGTTTTTTACATAAGATTCTGCTAGTCAGGAGTGATGTGGTTGGACGCTCCTGAATCCACATACTAGTTTAGATCATATGCTGCATGAGGGGAGGTAAACATTGCAGAAATCTCTCCTTGAGGCATTGGATTATTGGAAGATTGATTGTTGTACTGATAGGGTTGGAAATTGTAATCTAAACGTTGATAAGAATTCCCTGCTGAGTGCCTGACCTTTCCACATAGTTGATAGACCACCTACTGCTTCTGTGTCCCTGTCATGTTAGAATTAAATCCTTGAAAACTACCTTGAAAGAACTGCCTACCTCCCATGTTGCTAAAATTTCCAAAGGGTTTTTGTCCTCTTCCTCTAACATTCTGAAAGCTCCATTTGAGTTTCTGACACCATTCTTGGTTTGTACCATATTGGTTGTCACTGTGTTGCTTGCCTCTGTCTTGCTGCTATCCAAGATTTGAACTTGACACTTGTTTTCAAGCCTGCTCTCTTGTGCTATAAGTAAGGCCTTAATTTCATCCACAGTTTAAGACTCAATTTTAGAAATTACAGTGATAATTGTGACTCATATTCATCTGGCAGGCCATAAAAAATGGCCTCTATATAATCATTGATTGGTATAGGGCTTCCTCCTACAGCCAATGAATCGATGATACTTTTAACCTTTAACACATAGTTGCATCCTACCATTATGGTTAGCATCCCTTCCGTTATGGATGCAAGAAGCCAGGACATTAGGAACTGGTCTTGTCTTCTCCAATAAGCAAACTCAGGATTCAGTATCAATGCTACTTCTTCTTGAGCGTTCTTGAACATTAGAGGAACTTTGTCCTTTATTAAATGCTTCTCTAACCCATACTCGAATACTGCTGTAACTATCTATTGTTTCCACAACAGATAATTGTTTTCATATAATCTCACTAACAACATTATGAGAAAAGGAGATTATACCACTGGTTTTATTCGCGATTCTGAGTAATGGACCTTTGTTATTCATTTCTTGATTCTATGGCAAAATTCATATCTATGGATCTTTCTCACTGCATATGTTACCAGAGGATGAAGTTGAATTGATAGTCGTCATTGATCTTTAGACCAGAAGTGCTCTGATACCATATTAGAGTTTATGAATCAAAGGAACATAACGTATTATTATTACTAAGGGAAGATGTATTTATACATAGTAATAATAGAAGTAATAGTAATGAAAATAATAGAATAACATTAATTGATTTTGTGTCTTAATAGTAACCATATAGTTGACACCTCAAAGTATTTTAACGCAGAAATTTAACAAAAATTTACTAGTGTTAGTAGATTTGACTAGCTAAAACACTTTATTTAATTCTCATTAACTTATTATATAATTAGCGGGTATAAGAATTTCTTATTTTTCCATACCCAATTCTGAATTAGTTTTTCCACTGATGTTTCTAAATATGACTTTTTATATTTCTAGACTAATTTTTGAATAGAAAAAACCTAGTGTATCATCAATCAAACCATCGTCTTCAATAAATAACTAAATATTTTGTATAATTTAATAATGCATAATTTTTTTTTGTAAAAATAGAGAGAAAGAGAACAGAGAGAATAGGAGAAATGATCTCTGTGTATATTGTGTGTTTCAACACTAAACAAGGGAGTGATTTATATTATTAGGGCCATACATCATAACGGAAATAAAATGACTAAGATCCTATTTACATCCTGATATTAAGCTAATTAAATCCTTAAATATAAGCTACATATTTGGGCAAAAATGGTGCACAGATTAGGTTGACTTTAACAATTTCCCTCAAACTCAAGGTAATAATGAAGATGACAACTTGAGTTTGGAGACAAGATCCTGAAATCGACACAGGTGAGTGTGATTTGGTAAACATATATGTAATATGAGATTGTGAAGAGGTAGGAACAAGTTGTATTGTGCCTTGAAGAATATGACGTTGTACAAAGTGACAATCAATCTCGATGAGTTTGGTGCGTTCATGGAAGATATCATTATGAGAATATTGTCACAAAATAAGGGGATTGCAGAAGGTAAGGAGACACCTAAATCGTGAAGCAACCATCGTAACCAGAGGAGCTCAAATGTAGTGTCAACAAGAGCTTAGTATTATGCTTCAGTACTAGAGTGAGAGACTATTATTTGTTTCTTGCTGTACCGTGAGATGAAAGATGTGCCAAGAAAGAAATAATAGCCAGTAGTGTATTAGCGATCAGTAGGGTCTCCAGCCCAATCAATATCAAAATATCCTTGCATTTCCAATGGAGAGGAATGACATAAGTGAGGACGATGAAATAAGGTTCCTCTAATATACCGAACTATGTGAAGAACAAGAAAGAAATGAGTTGTACATGGAGTATTCATGAATTGGTTGACAATGTGAACATCATATACAATATCTGGACAGGAGATAGTGAGATAAATAAGACTACCAACTAATTGAGGATAAAGAGTACCATCACTCAGAGGAGTCCCATTAGTTATAGAAAGGTGAATATTGGTTTCAAGAGGAGTGCTGGCAGTTTTTGTATTGATGAGACTAGCATAGGAAATAAGATCAATGGCATATTTGGCTTGAGACAGAAAGTAGCCAAAATCATCAGATGAGACTTCAAGGCCTAAAAAATAGCTCAGAGTACCTAGGTCTTTCATTTTAAACTGTAGATAAAGATAAGATTTGAGAGTGGAGATACCTTGGATGTCATCACCCGTGATGATCATATCATCAACATAGAGAAGAAAAAGAGTATACCCTTGATCAATTTTGCGGAGGAATAATGCATGGTCATAAGAACTAGACTTGAACCCAAGTGAGCCAATAATTGAGCTGAATTTGGCAAATCAAGCTCGATGTGCTTGTTTAAGTCCATATAAAGCTTTTCGTAGGTGACAAACCATGTTGGGTGGATGATCATAACTAGGTGGAGGTTTCATGTACACTTTTTTTTTTTGTAAGATCTCCATTAAGAAAGACATTTTTTATAAGTAACTGCAATGAGAGTGCAGACAGAGGTTAGGCCTGCTACTAGAGCGAATGTTTCCTCGTAGTCAATGCCATACTCTTGGGTAAATCCCTTAGCAACAAGTCTAGCCTTATATCTCTCAACGAATCCATCAACATGGGTCTTGATTTTATAGACCCATTTACATCCCACAACATATTTATTTGGTGGTAGATCAACCAAGTCCCATGTATGGGTGCTTGTGAGGGCTTGTAGTTCTTCCATCATTTCTTTCTGTCATAAGGGGTCAGAGCTGGCCTCGTGATAGGTGCGAGGTTCATATAGAGAAACAATAGTGGAAAGAAGGATCTGGTGATGAGTATGGAAGTGAAGAAGTGGCAGGATCCATAACCAAGGGTGATGTAGCAGAGTCAGTAAGGGCTGGGTCAAACAGCCTGAACTAGTTAATGGATCTGCAAGTGAAATATCAGGAAGCAAAGAGACAGTTAGATCAGAGAAGAAAGGGTGAGGTGATTCATTGACTTTAAAAGTTGAAAGACTCGAGAACATTTTGTGTTCCCAAAAGGTTACATTGTCAGAGATATGAAACTGTTGAGATAGAGGATCCCAACACCTATACCCTTTATGTTCTATGCCATATCTAAGGAAGCAACATAAGTGAGTTTGTGGTTCAAGTTTGTTGTATTCATGAGGTTGGAGGAGAACAAAATAGGCACATCCAAAAATTATAAGAGTGTGATAATCAGGAGCACGATTAAACAAGCATTCACAAGGAGAGATGTTCCCCATGATAGGAAAAGGAAAGAGCAGCTTCTCCCCAGAGAGATTCTGGACAAGAGGAAGATATGAGGAGAGCCCGAACAATATTAAAAATATGGCTATGTTTCCTCTTAGTCCGACCATTTTGTTGAAAGGTGCTGGGATAAGATATTTGAACGATGGTACCTTGTTAGGCAAGAAGGTTAGTGAAAGATTTATCTTTGTAATTCATGAAAATGTTAGTGCAAATCTTGCAAAAGAACTATGTCTGAATCATATTAACAAAACGAATGTAAATAATGAATAGTTCAAACCTATGTCGCATAAGATAAATCCAAGTATAGCGAGAGAAATCATCAATAAAAATTACATAATAGAGTAAACCTCCCATGGTATAATGGGGAGTAGGACCCCAAATATCAGAATGAATTAAGTCAAAAGGTGCTAAAGAAGTTGAATCATTAATAGAAAAACGGTAAAGCATGTTCTTTAGAGAGTTGACAGGAAACACAATCAACACTTTTAGTTTTAACATTGCCTAAAGAACATCCAGAAATTAAAGATTCCAAGTGACCATGAGAATGATGGCCAAGGCGAGAATGCCAAATATGGGACGTGACAACTCCAACAAAGAATTTGGATCAAAGATGCAGAGATGTGAGCTGAAACATCCGTCCAACTTTATGCCCTATCCCAAGGATCTTACTCGTCTGTGGATCCTGCACAGTACAATCATAACTCGAAAAACATAAGTTTACACTAAGTTCACATAATTGACCAACAAAAATGAGGTTCAAAGATAGTTTGGGAATAAGACAAGTATCAGATAATGAAATTTTTGATGTCTAAATGGTGCCTATGCATTGGACATGCATAGTGAAATTATCAACAGTATGAACAATATGAGGGACAGTCGGTGTTTGTGAGGAAGAAAATAGGGAAGAGTCAGAAGTCATATGATTGCAACAAGCATAATCAAAAGTCTTATGTAATAACTTCTTTGATCATAGTATCCAGGATTGGTAGGGTGCCACAATGAAGGAGTGAGCTGCAGATGGATTCAAATTCATCTTGAAGAGTCATCAAGAAATGCTAGATATGCTGATGATCACAGAGATTGGCATAAATATTGGCTGCATCAGTGCTAGGCCATGTCAGATCTCCAAGTCATATTTGATCCCAAAGTTCTTGCAGCTCAGACACATAGTTATGGATTGTTTGGCCTGGTTATTGTCTCATGCGATGAAGCCTCCTATAGAGTTGAAATTGGTTGACATCATCAAACACTACATAACGATGCTTTAAAAAATCTCATACCTCTTGAGTGGAGTCAAAACGTTGAAAATAAAGCTTGATAGTTTTGGCACAAGTATCCCAAAACCATGTCAAAATCTAATGATTCATTACATCCCAAGAGACAAACCGGTCTGTGACAGTATCATCCTCATCTTCTTTCTTACGTACAGGTTTAAGTATTTCTCCAGTAACAATGCACCACAAGAGTCTCCTTTTAAGGAAGTTGCATATCTCATCAGCCTACAAATCATAATTAGATCCATCAAAGGTAATATTGATAGGATTGGGAATGTATTGAGGCATCCATTACGAAGAAAATGCAATAAAAAGAGAAAACCTGTAGATAGAACAAGAATTTGATAAATCTGACCCCAAAAATGAATTTAGGACATTGAAAAACCTTAGGAACTAGTCTGGTTTGCAAAAACAAATGAAGAGGAAGGCATTAAACCTGCTGGTCAAAGTGAGAGTTGATCGTTGACATGTGGCAAAATGAGTAGGCGACATGTGGAGCTGACATTAGCAAGAAGGAATCTACCTTGGTGACAGGTGGAACACCAGATATAACACGTGGTTACTGATGTGGTAGATGACATGGTAAACCTAGAAGTGACACATGGTTGCTAATGTGGCAAAGACACATGGCTAATGCCGTGGCACCTTGATGACGTGTTAGGTGACGTGAAAGACACATGGCAGTGGACAATGGTGATGTGTTGGTGGCGTGGCTGATGGCGCATTGATTGGACACTTAACCAAACGACTAGTCGTTTGAGAAAGATAACATTGGAATGACTTCGTTTGGTTGAAACGACGTGTTGTTCACATTGTCTTCAACCTCTCGCTGTCACAATCTGTAACTTTCTGGCAGCAACTTCTTTCGATGCATGAAGACGCATAGGAAGGCTTTTGGAGATGCGGTTTTCATCGTTGTTGTAGTTAACACAAGATGATCCTTCCGGTTGCAAGAGGAGGATGATTTAATAAGCAAGACGGGGACTGGAAGCTTGAGATGAGGAAAAACAATGAAAGGCAAGTAACCCTTTTTACAAAGGTAGCTCTGATATCATGTAAAAAAAGAGAGAAAGAGAATAGGAGAAATGATCTTTGTGTATATTGTGTTTCAACACTGTATAAGGGAGCTGTTTATACTAGTAGGGCCATACATCATAATGGAAATAAAATGAATGAGATCCTAATTACATTCCTAAATATAAGCTACAGATTTGGACAAAAATGGTGCACATAGTAGGTTGACTTCAACATTTTTTGAGAAAAAAACTTTGCACATGTTCTATTTTATGAAAAATTTGATAGCAAAAATATAAAAAAACACACAAGTTTCCTCTCATTCAAATTAGTTATTGTATTCTTGGTTCTATATTATATATTTATTACCTTGTTTTATTTTTCCATTTAAGTTTAGAATACTCATTTGTATTCATCAAACAACAGGCAAAATAACAGTTCACTCTGCACAATGCGTGGCTTCCTAACCCCTCGTCTACCCTCTCACTAGGCACATTTTTTTGTTGGACAAAATGCAAATCATTTCCATCAAAATGACACCAAGCCAGGAATACATAAGATTAACCAGGATCTAAAGATAGTCAAATACATTACAAATTTAAACTTATAAAAAAAGGTACATGATTTAGGACAACATACCTTAAAAATCAGTACCAAAAAAGAAGACAAAATAGAGGCAACACACCCCTGGACCCTAAAATAAGTAGACTAAAAAAAAGCAGCACACCCCTAATCCATAGATTAAAGCTAGTCTTCTAGCAACCTAAAACAAGCTAATATCCTTGGACAAGATCTGGGCGTTAACGAACGAAAACATCACAACATTTTCCCTACCAAACGCCATTGCTGTGGGGCTTTGCATCCACTCCTTTACTCACATGATACTTTCGTTTTTTTTTTTGGGTAAACGACAACCATATGTTTTTGCAAATGCCAAAGCTTCTCCCAGTCATTGTAAAAGACAAAATTCCATGGCGTTGGACAAGAAAAGAGCAAGGAAGAAGATGAAGGTAGACTAGATCGATAACAAAAAACCTCTTACAAAGAAGAAAGGAAAAGTTCTACAAAAAGAAAGAGAAAAAACTCTCACAGAGAAGAGAGGAAAGAAAAAGAACGAGAAAAGAATGAGAAGGAGAGGATGGGAAGTAGCCCCCTTCGGTGGCACTACACAGGTGAAGATGTAGAAGATGAAAAGGTGAAAAGTCGTTGCAACTGGAGCGTTGTTGAAGAAGAAGAAATTAGGTCTCTAAGATACTAGGCACATTTTTTTTTTGGGACAAATGAAACTATTTCCATTAAAATAGCATCAAGCTATATTATATAAGATTTAATAGGCATAAAGATCAGCTATCACAATACTAAGTTTAAACTTTTGGGAAAATGATACACAATTTAGGGCAATACACTCTAAAACAATATCAAAACCAAAACAACAATACGAGAAAAATAAAAGAGGCAACACACCTCCAAATTGATCTAAATAGAGACAACACACTCTAAACTTAGATCTAGGTCTTCTAGCAACACGCATATCACCTTTTTTTCTCTGGTCTCATGCGACACTATTGTTGCAAAGGCTTTGGGAATCAAAATAGATCTACTTTTGCAAAGATGTCAGCCTCTTCTACTAGAAACCATCAAAGAAGCCTTCTTCAGAGTAGCATCTTCTGTGAAAACAAAACCCCTTACATAGAAGAGGAGGAAAAATTTCAAAATAGAAGAAAAATTCATCTATTTTAGAAGAGAAAATACTCTTATAAAAAGAGATGAAAAAAGAACAAAAACAAGAAAAATAGAAACAAAAAGGTGGGTGGAAGGCTGTCTGAGGAAGGAAAACGGAAGCGTTACAATTTCTGTGCGTACCAAATTGGAAACATTTGGGACCTCTCGACGAGAATGCAAGTAATGCCATCACTCTTCTATACGAGAAATTAATGTGTATATTCAGTTAAATATATCGAAACAACCGCTTGGCAATATAAATATCTTATTACTAGTCAAACACCATTTAATTCAATGCAATACACAAAATATAAGCAAGAATTTCTCGTAGTCCTTTAAGCTTTTTGCTCACCATATCGTATACATGCTCCATGCCTCACTCGAGTCGCAACTCATGATACACCTTAATTGGGACTTGGTTAGCAGTACCCAAAAAAAAAAAATCAGGGCTTGGTTCAAGTGTTCAACGATACGCCACTGAACAGCAATGTTTTCTCCAGGACTAGAAAACAAATGACAAAAATCCTCAACCTCTACTTTCGTTCTTGATAAACCAAGAAAGTCAACTGCAGTAAACCTTAGATCATATTAAACTCATCCTAGATGAAACATTCTATAATCAATTAACAGTTTTAATGAAAATTACTCTGCAAGAAAATAGCTCACTCTAGTTGGCATAATGCTACTCTTAGATTGGAAAAATGTACATCTCTTTTCTCAGATGGGAAACATTTACATCTTGTAAAACAATAAAACTCCTTGGAACAAACAATCAATTGCAGCTTCTCTATATTCCAACTTATTTTCACCGACCACTGGCTTGCTTCATACTGTCCACCTGCATTACAACGGATTGGATAAGACTGCCGTTACGCTATCTTAAAACAGTAAGGGCACTCAGACGTCTTAGTACTTTTGCGAGAAATGCAGTAAATTTTCCAAGTTCCTTATTGACTGATAAAATGTAGGACCAGTGTGTTAACCTCTTTAAGACTATAACTTCTTCCACAACACCCCTTTGAAAGTTTGCTCGTAAAACTCTGAGCACCCAGAACACAGGCATCCCCTTCCTTGTTGAGAGGTCGTCCCTACAATTTCCAGAACATTCAAGCTCATACAGAACATATTAAGAATATACATTGCACTCACTCAAGAACTGATCTTCATTGTTAAGAAACTTCTTCCAATAACTCCTATACTTTGGAATACCCATATCAAGCCAAGGTTTCATATTCCCATTATAGTGCAGCACAGCAGCTCTCTTTATGGTTTGGGTATCAAACATATAGTCATGACCCAGTCCTGACAGGACCCACGAATCATCAAGTGGATATGTTTTAGCCTCAAAGGTAAGCAAGCTTGCACGCCATGAAATACCGTCTAAAGATCCTTCGCGCATGCTCAGCTACATTATAAATATGGACAAGAGTCAGAAAATGTGAATGTCTCAAAATATTCTTATATCATTAGGCATGATGATTAAAAATAATGGCTGACAAGAGAAAATGGTCCAGATTGATAAAAACAAGAAACAGCATACCAATTACTAATTAAAAAAATAATTTTGGCACTGTCATTGTTGCTATGGTGTTTGATCAAGCACAATATGACCATTTCGATGTAACCAACTTATTCTGCCCCCTCTGAAACTAAACCTCCAAATAGGAGAGAATAAAAAAGAAACAAATCCACATGAAGTGCGAGGGGCAATAACATTTTCAGAAAATATTGCAGTGCACTTCTGATGAACTTAGCTGCAGAGACCTCACCTGTTTCATCAGTGTCTCGTAGGTTTGAGTAAGACCAAGCTCTCTCCACTTGACCAGGTCAATTACGTTCAACCCAGACATCCAGGTACAGGAATTTGGATTGAAACCTTCCTCGCCCAGATAACGTTTCAGCTGACCCAGCCTTACTGAGCAAAATTGCAATGCACCATTAACTTTCCCCCCCATGCTTAGGGTCCACAGGGCTGACAAATCTCTCTGGACAATGACATCGTCATCCAGAACCACTATCTTCTCCAAATTGCTAAATATATCAGGAAGTAAATAGTGTGAATTAGAAAAAATGGAAATGTATTCTGTTCTAGTCTGACTCATAGAAGAATTATCAACACTCTGAATTGAAACACGGAACTCCTCAGGCAATGACAGATGCACTAAAGATTCCTTTCTGGGTTTGTCCAGATCCAGATTCTCAACATTTAAAACTTGTACAGCAGCTTCCTTATATTTGTTCCTCAAGAACCACAGCTTCATTGCATAATAATTTTGTCCATCTGTCAACACATGAAAAACCTGATTCCAACTTTCCTGAAATTTTGCATAACAATAAAATGAAATTATTACAACTGCATAAATTTAACTTCTACAACTAACAGGTGCATAAGAAGAATAATTACATACTTTTGCATGTGTTACAGTGGAGTTGATTACTACTGAAGCCGCAAGCACATTTTTAGAAAAAATAACATAGTGGCGTAATGAAGAATCCACAAACTTTTCTGCTTCAGCTTCCTGATCATGAGATGTTCTGAAATATTCTACAGTTAGTTTCAGTGAGACGCAGTGGAGACCCTTTGGCATGGTCTGAACAGTAAGTTTATAAAGGAATGCACTCTGTTTCATGTGGAAGTTAGCTTCATCCTCAGTCAAATCAAATATTTGTCTCAATTTCTTGTCAACATTATTGCAATCCACAGGGAATGATTTAGCTCTAGCTATTGTAACTTCCATCTTCTGTAACTTCTTCTCAATCCTGGTAACATATTTGTGACTACCATGTCAATTTTTTTTTTTTGGTAATCTTATAGCATTCCAAACAAGAGAAAACCAATAAAAATAAAGGAAAGGGGGAGGGGGGAAGGCTTTGTTTTTATACCCATTCGCCCAACATTACCCCAAGGAACCATTAATAATGATGAAAAGTAGTGTACCTTAGCAAAACATAAGTGATTAGACAAGCACAAGGTCGTCAAGATCAAGATTCTTACATAGGTTAGTTGAGGGGTAAACAAGGTAGAATTGTAAGATTGGATCTAAGATCATAAGATTATACCTCTTATGAATATATATATATATATATATAGTTAAAATTCTTACATAAGCACAAACCTATTGAAACTTCATATTTTAATAAAACAAGTTATGAGTTGCAAAAGTCATAGAATCTCTTACATAAACACAATCCCTTAGTCTCTAGAGTCATGTGAAGTGGGATCAGTTCATCCCTCCCACGCTACTATCTTAAATATTATGTTTTGATAAAGCCCAGCTAGAAAATTCAAGGAAATAGTGGTTTTATAGTTTAATAACTAAGAAAATTAGTAACAAGGAACAATTCTGATAAATGTGGAAAATGTTTCTCTCCACAGGGATTTGCAGACGAAGTGTAAATGGAGCAGCCATTGTGGTTCTTGCTCAGGGGAAATATGGTAAAGTCTATTGACTAAAGAAGTCTTTGTATGGTTTGAGATAGTCACCAAGATCATGGTTTGTGAGATTCATGAGGTGGTTGTTGCGTTTGGTTGACAAAGAAGTGGCAAGGATCATATAGTATACTTTTGGTGCACTGATGTAGGATGTATCCTGTTAGTTGTAAATGTTGATGACATAATTGTAGGAAGTGATGGGTATGGTGTTGTAGCACTAAAAAGATTCCTCCAAACCAAAGACATAAGTGAATTGGAAGTACTTTTTGAGCATTGAGGTTGACAAAAGGTACTTTTTTTTTTTGGACAGAAAGGTACTTTACTTTCACAGAGAATGAATGTGCTTGATTTACTAGATGAGATAGGCTTACTGGGAGCTAAACCTCTTCAGACAGTAATAGAACCTCAAGATTCTTGTATTAATCACAAAGAAAACAGCAAAATAATCCTACCCAATCATTGGTAAATAGGTAGAACTTCTAGCAACTAAGTAGCAAACAACAATGAAAAATACCATTGAACAACACCAGGAAAGAAATGCAAGAAATGACAACATAAGCTCCTAGCTTTCTGAGAAGCTAGAATCTCTTCCAGACTTCCCTTCAAAAATCCTTTCCCCCAATTACCCAGCCTCCAACATCCTTATAAACCCTCCTACCCAACTTCTTCTCTCCATTAACACAACATCTGCTGCTGCATCCCTTCTCACAGACTCCTTCCCTCCGCTAGCACCTTGCCTGCTGCTATCAGATTTGGTTAATCTGGCCTTTTTCCTTTTCTGCCCCTAAAGGCCCGTCTTGTTCAGAGGATGCCTTCATCTCCCTCTTCTAGAGTATACCTTCATCTCTGATGCTTTAGGCCCATTAGCGTTACTAGACCTAGGCACATCAGATGCCTATGAAGAGAAAAGTGAGATAGTCTGCTAGAGATGGGGAGGCATTTAATGATTTGGAAAAGCATAGAAGCTAGTTGGAAAATTGAATTATTTGACTATCACCTGACCAGATATTGGTTTCCTAGTGAGTGTAGCCAATCGGTTTATGTCTTCACCAACCACTACTTGCTTTCCTAGTGAGTGTAGCTTTGATTCTGTAGAATATTTTATTTGCTTTTTTTATTGTTACTGTTGCTGATTATCGGTTCAGAATAATTAGCTTTGATTGTACTTTATTTTCTATTCCAGCCGTTATTATTATCCTTTTTAAGAGGCTTTAATTAGTTTTTATTTCCTTATTAGATTAGGACTTTATTTCCTTGTTTAGCTAGGTCTCTTCATCTATATATTGTGTACTGGACCTTCATTCAAAATTAGAGGAAAAAAATTATCTCTCTTCCATATTTCCTCATCCTGTCTCTCCTATTTCCTCATGGTATCAGAGCCTAGTTTGGCCCAATTCTAATCCTCCAGCGTGGTCAATGCTCCCTTGCCTTCGGTCACTTATGAAAGTGACTGTTGCATCTCACCACCCACTCAAAGAGGCTCGTCTCCTCCAGTTTGGTCCCCGGTGGTGGTTTTCGGCGCTTGAGTCTCACGTGCCCGGCGCATGTGACGACTTTTCAGCACGGGTTTGCCTTCTCAGCGTCGTCTCTTTGTTTCTGGCTTGTTCCTAGTGTCATATTGGTGATTCGGGCTTGTTTGAATATGGTAAAATTTATTATGGCCACTGACAAAAGCAGTTCGTCCTCCACCATGCCCACACGATCACAAAAACAAGGTAACGCGGCTGTCAGAGAAGAAAAACCTGCATAGGCTGATTTCTACCTCTTTAGCACAAAACAGTTGGAAGCCTTAAACAAGTGATCAAACAATCTCAAACTGATGATTCTACAATCCGCACTGCCACCTCAGGTAATTTCGTTACTGCCTTGAATGTTAGGATTGATAAGATAAACTCTTGGATTGTAGACTTGGGGGCCTTAGACCATATGACTGGAGATAGAGGGATACTGACAAACTTCAGACCATGTAGTGTGAATATGACAGTCAATATAGCAGATAGATCATTCTCCAAAGTGATGAAGTTACAAAAAAATTAACTCTCGATTATCTTTTACTAGTGCCCCGACTAAGTTGCAATTTATTATTTGTAAGCAAACTTACCCGAGATCAGAATTGCATCACTAAATTTTCTCCAAATTCTTGTGAATTTCAGGTATTAGATTCAGGGAAGATGATTGGCAATGCCAAAATATGCTTGGGGCTTTATCTTCTTGAGGCAAATGGAGCTGCAGAGTTGAAAGGTTACAATACTAGAGGTTTGGTATCTGTTTCTGATTTTCAAAAGGACAATGCTATTATGTTGTGGCACTATAGGATGGGACATCCAAACTTCATGAACCTCAAAAAACTTTTCCCATCCCTTTTTATTAATAAAGATCCAAATGAATTTCAATGTGAAATTTGTCAACTTGCTAAACATGTTTAAAAATCATATCATAGCCTACCTTACAAAGAATCTCAACCTTTTTCTCTGTTCATAGTGATGTGTGGGGACCATATAGAGTTAAAAACATTACTGGATCCTGTTGCTTCATAACATTCATAGATGATCACACAAGGCTTACATGGGTTTTCTTAATGAAGGAAAAATATGAAGCTGGGATGATATTTCAAAAATTCAACGCCATGGTCCAAACTCAATTCCAAACCACAATAAAAGTTTTGAAAAATGACAATGCAAAAGAATATTATGCCTCAATTCTTAGTCATTACCTCACAAGTCAAGGAATTGTCCATTTGAGTTCTTGTATTGATACACCCCAACAAAACGGAGTGGCCGAAAGAAAAAATAGCCACCTCCTAGGGGTAGCTCGATCCCACATGATCTCCACTCGTGCCAAAACATTTTTGGCAGGAAGCAATCCTCACTGCAACTTATCTCATAAACCGAATGCCTTCTAGAATCCTAAAATTTCAAACTCTTTGCAAATCCTTCTTCAAACATATCCAACCACTCATTTAATATCCTCCCCTCCTCTCAAATTGTTTGGCTGCTCGACCTTTGTTCATATCCATACTCAACAGCGGGGAAAACTTGATCCTAGAGTCGTTAAATGTATTTTTCTAGTATACTCTACTAATCAGAAAGGATACAAGTGTGATTCTCCCATTACCAAAAAATTTTACAATTTCATAGATGTCACTTTCTTTGAGCATCAACCCTTTTTCTCCAAATCTGACATTTAGGGGGAGAACAGTGATACACAAGAATATCAGCTTTGGGACATGAATGATGAAGTCAGTGACAACCTAGATGTTCCCCACACCTCACAAAATGCCCATAAGGAAAATAAACCCATGATCCCCTACATTGACTCATCTCCTATGATACCTCAGTCAAACATCATGCCAAGCCTTTCTAGCCCATCTCTTCAGGACGATACTCAACTTACTGACAATGGCAACAAAGATCTTATCACCTTCAAGAAGGAAAAGAAACCACAGGGAGATAGAGCACCAACCATCTCCTGAGCACTTCCAAGAGTTGGAACTGGACTCAAGATTAAACGAACCTCAAGGTAACTCCAATTCTGAGTCTCTTGTTTTTAATGATCTCCATCTCCCTATTGCTGAAAGAAAGGGTCTTAGAGAATTCACAAAGCATCCTATCTATAACTGTGTCATATCAAGGATTATCTAACAAGTACAAGACTTTTATGGCAAGTCTGGATAAAACACAAATTCCAAAATCTATACATGAAGCTCTCACAATACTTGAATGGAAGACTGCGGTTGAAGAAGAAATTCGTGCACTCGAAAAGAACGGGACATGGAATATCACGGAGCTACCACTTGGGAAGCGTCCACTTGGGAAGCATCCCTTAGAATGCAAATGGGTATTTACAATCAAATACAGGGAAGATGGAAGTGTTGACAGATTCAAGGCCTGTCTAGTCACGAAAGGATTCACACAATTTTATGGGATTGATTATGACGAGACTTTTAACTCCGCCTATGTTTTATAGCCGGTCCCAAGCCCGGAGAAAGGAGGAGGGTTGTGTTAGGCCTTCGACAGCCAACGTAAAACTGTGTCGAATCTCTCATGAACATGGATCAACGACAATATTTTGCTAATGCTAGGACGTTGCCCGGAAGCAACGCACTGTATGGCTCGAGTACAGTGACAAGTGAGCTAGAGCCGCTGCATCGGCACCCGGATGTAGTGTTAAATGAGCAAGGGTCCACTAATACTAGGTCGTTGCCCGGAAGCAACGCGCTGTATGGCTCGAGTACAGTGTCAAATGAGCTAGAGCCACTGCATCGTCGATCGATTGTAGTGTCACAAGAACATGTTCCTGGAAGGTTGAGGGTAAAGAAGCTAGTCGAGGAGAACAAAATCAGGATTGCTACGTGGAATGTTGGAACCATGACAGGGAAATCCATGGAGGTTGTGGACACTATGAAGAGGAGGAAAATTAACATCTTGTGCCTTCAAGAGACTAAATGGGTTGGAGAAAAGGCTAAGAAATTTGACTGTTCAGGATTCAAGTTCTGGTACACTGGAAAAGTAAGGACAAAGAATGGCGTAGGTATTATGGTGGACAAGGAATGGACACCGAGTGTGGTGGAGGTAAAAAGGATTGGGGATAGGATTCTATGCTTAAAGATGATTATCGTAAGAGATACTATCCACATCATAAGTGCCTATGCACCACAGGTAGGGACAGATGCATATCTTAAAGAAAAGTTTTGGGAAGATTTGGAGGGATTGGTTAGAAACATACCTTTAGAAGAGAAGATTTTCATCGGGGGGGACCTTAATGGGCATGTCGGGAAAGAAGCAGGACAGTATGAGAGGGTCCATGGTGGCTTTGGTTTTGGGGAGCTTAACGAGGAAGGACAGTCTATATTGGATTTCTCTATGGCTTATAATTTCAGGGTTGTCAATACCTGCTTCAAGAAGCGAGAGGAACATTTAATCACATACAAGAGTGGAGCTTCAAGGTCACAGATTGACTTCTTTCTGGTAAGGAATCCAGATAGAAAAATCTGTCTAAATTGTAAAGTTATTCCTGGAGAACCCGTGGCAACTCAACATAGGGTTTTGGTCCTTGACGTGGTTATTAAGGGTCGGAAACAAAAGCATCGTCAGGCGATGAACCCTAGGATCAAGTGGTGGCAGCTAAAGGGGGAGAATCAACTGACTTTCAAGAGAAGATTGTTGGAGGAAGGATCTTGGGAGTTACGAGAAGATGCTAACACCATGTGGGAGGAGATGGCCAAGAAGGTTAGAAAAGTAGCTAAAGCATTTTTAGGAGAATCAAAAGGTTTTAGACAAAGAGATAAGGAATCTTGGTGGTGGAATGAGGCTGTTCAAGAAAAGATCAAATTTAAAAAAGAATGCTTTAAAGCTATCCATCTGTGCAATAACTCGGAAAATTGGGAAAGGTATCGGAAGGCTAATAAGGAGACAAAAAAAGCAGTAAGTGAAGCACGATCTAAAGCGTTTGAAGAGTTTTACAAGGATTTAGGAACGAAAAAAGGGGAACAAAAGATTTACAAGATTGCGAAGGCTAGAGAAAGGAAATCTAGAGATTTGGATCAAGTAAGATGTATTAAGGATGAAGAAGGAAAAGTTTTGGGTACAGACAAAGATATTAAAAATAGATGGCAGGGTTATTTTCATAAGCTCTTTAATGACGGAACGAAGTCGACTTGCGATATGGAAGATCTAACAACCTTGGAGAGAGAACAAAATTTAGCATATTATCGCAGGATCAAGGTTGATGAGGTCAAGGAAGCTCTTAGAAAAATGGATAATGGTAAAGCTGTTGGTCCCGATGGTATTCCTATAGAAGTTTGGAAGTGTTTGGGAGAGGAGGGTACTATCTGGCTAACTAAGCTCTTTAATGAAATTTTAAGGTCTAAGAAAATGCCTGAGGAATGGAGAAGAAGCACTTTAGTGCCTATTTACAAAAACAAAGGAGACATTCAGAATTGCGCAAACTATCGTGGGATTAAGCTTATGAGTCACACTCTAAAATTATGGGAAAGAGTGATTGAACGTAGGTTAAGAATCGAGACGAGTATTTCTGAAAATCAATTTGGATTCATGCCAGGACGGTCTACAATGGAAGCTATATATCTTCTAAGGGGGTTGATGGAAAGGTATCAGGGTAAACAAAGAGACCTTCATATAGCATTTATTGACTTGGAAAAAGCCTATGATCGAGTACCAAGAGAGGTGCTGTGGAAAGCCTTGGAACAGAAAGGTGTACGGGTTGCGTATATTAGAGCCATAAAAGATATGTACGAGGGGGCTACGACTAGTGTGAGAACGTCTGGAGGGGAGACTAGAGACTTTCCTATTAAAATTGGCCTACATCAGGGATCATCCTTAAGCCCTTATTTATTTGACTTGGTTTTAGATGTTCTGACGAAACACATCCAAGAAGATATTCCTAAGTGCATGCTTTTTGCAGATGACGTTGTTCTCATAGCAGAGACAAGGGAAGAGATTAATTCTAAACTTGAGTTATGGAGAGCTACTTTGGAATCGAAGGGTTTTCGTCTGAGCAGGAGTAAGACCGAATATATGCATTGTAAGTTTAACAAGCGACAAGCTAGGAACGAGCTGGAGGTTAAACTTGGTGATCAGGTCGTATCACAAGTGTCAACGTTTAGGTATTTGGGATCAATTATACAAGATGATGGCGAAGTTATTAGAGATGTGGAACATAGGATACAAGCTGGGTGGTTGAAGTGGAGAATGGCATCAGGGGTTGTTTGTGATCGAAAAGTACCTGATAAACTCAAAGGAAAGTTTTATCGTACTGCTATAAGACCAGCGATTTTATATGGGAGTGAATGTTGGGCAATGAAAGGACAACAAGAACATAAAATTGGAGTGGCGGAGATGAGGATGTTGCGTTGGATGTGTGGTCATACACGAAGAGATAAGATCCGTAATGATCATATACGAGGTAGAGTTGGGGTGGCACCTATTGAGGAAAAAATGGTTGAAAATCGTTTAAGATGGTTTGGGCATGTGCAAAGGAGACCGTTGGAAGCGCCAGTTAGGAGAGTTGAGCAGATAGTTTGGAGCCCTATGAAAAAAGGTCGAGGAAGACCAAAAAGGACACTTAGAGAAATTATTGAACGGGATCTTTTAGTAAATGAGATATCTAAAGAGTTGGTCATTGATAGAGCTCAATGGCGTCGTGCGATCCATGTAGCCGACCCCACTTAGTGGGATAAGGCTATGTTGTTGTTGTTGTTGTTGTTGATTATGACGAGACTTTTGCTTCCGTGACAAAATTAAATACTGTTTGCGTCCTTCTATCACTAGCAGGCAACTTGGATTGGCCCATAGTTATCGAAATCGTGCGACTCAATGATTTGAATCGCACGATCCACTTTGATTTAGAGCTGTGGTGATTCGAATCTTTAGGCTAATCATTTCTTGTCTTAAATTGGCTTCTGAATCATTGTAATCGAGCAATTCGTGCCAGAAACGGTGAATCGCACGGTTCCAGCGATTCAGAAGTGGGAAGAGACCCACAACGGCCGACGCAAGGAAGAAGATGAACCAGGGCTGATAGGACGCGAGGAAGAAGACGACACGAGGACAATGAACCAGGGGATGACGCGACGCGAGGAAGAAGAAAAGACGACGAGAGGAAGAAGATGAACTTACTAGAGCCATAGATGACTGAACCAGGAGCTGAGACACAGGAAGAAGATGAATTTACGCTGAATTAGGGGCTTTTTTAACTTGGTGAATTAATGTTGCGTTTTATTCACCTTGCATTTTATCCACCCAAAGGCCAAAACGCAACATTTAACTTTAGTGGTGTACTGTTATCTAATTGAAGGCTAAAGCATATTAGTATAACAGTAACATTGCCATTCTCCACTCCAACTTTGCGTCTATCTACTGTCTAGTGTTGCCGTTGAGCCCTATACACTAATTTCTTCTACTAATTTCTTTCTTTTATCAAAATTTTTCTAAAGCTCTGCTACATTTTCTTCTCTTTTTTGATTTATTGACTTGTTATGAATTGACATTTATTTTTATGGTTTAGTACTTTATTTATGATTTAAACTTATGGAATCTATTATGCTATTTATGTTATAGAACATATCTATAATATTTTCTATTGTAATCGTGAATTTTACGATTCAATACGATTCACGATTCATAATCTAGCAAAACGATTTGCTATTCGAATCTCGATTTGATAACTATGGATTGGCCTCTTCAACAATTAGACGTCAAGAACGCCTTTCTTAATGGAGACTTGGTGAGAGAGGTGTATATTAACATTCCTCCCGGCTTTGAATCACAAGCTACTCACAATAAAGTCTGTTGGTTAAAAAGATCTGTATACGGGACCAAGTAGTACCCTCGAGCCTGGTTTGATAGATTTACAAGAGTTATCAAGAAACATGGCTACACTCAATGTCAGGTAGATCATGCTCTCTTTGCTAAATGGTCACCTAAATTGCTATACTTATCGTTTATGTTGACGATATCATCCTGTCAGGTGATCACATACAAGAAATAAACTCTTTAAAGAAATTACTAGCAAAAGAATTCGAAATCAAGGATTTGGGAAGTGTCAAATGTTTCCTCAGAATGGAGATAGCTCGGTCAAAGGCCAAAATATCAGTCTCTCAAAGAAAATACGTTCTCGACTTCCTGAAAGAAATATGGATGTTTGGTTGCAAGCCAGCAGACACCCATGAATTCCACTGTCAAGATGGAATCTAAAAAGGATTGTGCACTAGTTGATAAAGGGAGATGTTAAAGACTCGTCGGCAAACTTATATATTTATCACACATGATACCTTACATTAGTCATTCAGTCAGTGTGGTGAGCCAATTTATGGATAATCCAAACAAGGAACATATGGAAGTCGTCTATAGAATCCTTAGGTATTTGAAACTCACACCTAGAAAGGGCTTTCCGTCTATAGAATCCTTAGGTTTTTGAAACTCACACCTAGAAGGGGCCTATTTTTCAGGAAATTCATTGAAAAAAGTATCAAGGTTTAAAGTGACGTTGACTGGGCAGGATCAATAGTAGATCGAAGGTCAACTTCTGGGTATTGCACGTATGTATGGGGAAATTTAGTTACGTGGCATAGCAAAAAGCAATCTGTTGTATCAAGAAACAGTGCAGAAGCTGAATTTAGGGCCCTAGCTCATGGTATATGTGAAGGGATGTGGCTATAAAGACTCTTGAAAGAGTTAAAAATCTTTTTTGAGGATCCTATGAGGGTTTATTGTGACAATCAGTCCACTATCAGCATAACAACAAATCCCATCCATCATGATAGAATTAAACTCATGGAAATTGATCGCTATTTTATAAAAGAAAAGATTAAAGAGGGAATAATCAAGCTACTGTACCTTCTAACTCAATCTCAGACAGCAGATATTTTTACTAAGGCCCTACCAAGTAAAAACTTTGAAGATCTGAACTCCAAGCTTGGCTTGATCAACATTTTCAGCCCAGCTTTTTTTTTTGGGGGGGGGGAGGAGTGTAGAATATTTTATTTCCATTTTTACTGTTACTGTTGTTGATTATCCATCCAGAATAAATAGCTTTGATTGTATTTTATTTTCTGTTTCAACCGTTGTTATTATCTTTTTTAAGAGGCTTTAATTAGTTTTTATTTCCTTATCAGATTAGGACTTTATTTCCTTGTTTAGCTAGGTCTCTTCATCTATATATAGTGTACTGGACCTTCATTCAAAATCAGAGGAATAAAATTATCTCTCTTCCATAATTCCTCATCCCGTCTCTCCTATTTTCTCAGATTCACATAGTGAAATATTTGAAAACATTTCCAAGGAGAGGAATACCTTATAGCTTATACTAACCATAGCTATACGGAAGTTAATGCCTTTATAGGCACTGCTTGGGTTGGATATCTAGGAAGTCAACAAAAAGGATACTACATATTCGTAGGTGGAAACACGTGAACTTGAGTGGGTACTGTCAGTTTTCCAGAGAAAAAAATATGCTCTTCATTAATTCATATCTGTACAACCAGACTTCCTATATGTACATTGTGAAAGATTCTAAAGAGAGAGACATAATTATGTGACAGAAAAATATACACTCTGTAGACAACTATAAAGAAGAAAAAGTTGCAGACAACACCATGCTGGATTAGGTGGGAGAACATGCTGGATTAGGTGGGAGAATATTGGAAAAGAATATTTCAACACTCCCCCTCAAGCTGGTAAATGGATGGTTTCCATACCCAGCTTGCATATAATATTCTGGAAGTTTGAGCTATTTAATCCTTTGGTTAGAATATCAGCAAGTTGGTCATGTGTAGAGACATATGGTGTACAAATCAGTCCACTTTCCAATTTTTCTTTGATGAAATGCCTATCCACTTCAATATGTTTTGTGCGGTCATGTTGTACTGGATTATGGGCTATGTTGATGGCTGATTTATTGTCGCAATAGAGTCTCATAGGGCCATCCAACTTTATCTTTAAGTCTTGAAGAATAATCTTTAACCAGAGTAGTTCACATACACCGTGAGCCATTGCCCTAAATTCAGCTTCTGCACTTGAACGGGCTACTACGCTTTGTTTTTTACTTTTCCATGTCACAAGATTCCCACCAAGGAACGTACAATACCCTGATGTTGATCTTCTGTCAATAATTGATCCAGCATAGTCAGCATCAGTATATGCTTCAAGTATTAAACCTCCATTTCTTCTAAACAAGATACCTTTTCCAAGCGTTCCTTTAAGATAATGTAATATTCTATGAGCAGCCTGTAGATGAGTTTCCCTTGGGTCATGCATGAATTGGCTGATCTTACTCACAGCATATGCTATGTCTGGTCGAGTGTGAGAAAGGTAAATAAGCCTTCCTACCAAGCGTTGATATGACTCTCTGTCAACAGGGATGTCATCCTCAGCCTTTCCAAGTCTAAAGTTAGAATCTATTGGAGTGCTTGCTGGCTTGCATGCTGTTTTACCTGTTTCCTTGAGGAGATCTGTAGTATATTTTTGTTGACAGATAAAAATTCCTTTCTTAGAATGAGCCACTTCTATTCCAAGAAAGTACTTCAATCTTCCCAACGCTTTGATCTCAAACTCCTTAGCTAGACATTGACCCACGGCCTGTTGCTCCTTTTTATCATTTCCAGTTACTATTATATCATCAACATATACCAATAAGGCTGTAACTCCCCCTGAAGAAGAGTGTTTGATGAATAAAGTATGATCACCTTGGCTTTGTTTAAACCCCATAGTTATCATAACTTTTGTGAAACGTCCAAACCAAGCACGTGGAGATTGTTTAAGGCCATATAATGCCTTTTTCAATTTGCATACAGTATTTGTAGCCAAATTCTTTCCATATCCTGGTGGAATCTCCATGTAAATTTCTTCTTCTAGCTCTCCATGTAGAAAGGCATTCTTGACATCAAATTGCTGCAATTCCCAACCAAAATTAGCTGCAATTGATAATAATACTCTAACACTGTTCATTTTTGCTACTGGGGCAAAAGTTTCTTGATAGTCAATTCCATAGGTTTGAGTATAACCTTTGGCTACCAACCTGGCCTTATATCTCTCAATTGATCCATCAGCTCTATACTTCACAGCATACACCCATTTGCATCCTACTGGTTTTTTTCCAGTAGGTAATTTTACTAATTCCCAAGTTTTATTCTTCTCCAAAGCTTCCATTTCTACATTCATAGCTTGTTTCCATTTTTTATTAGATAAAGCCTCGGATAAACTTTTAGGAATGGTGATAGCATTTAAGCTTGTCAGAAAAGCTTTGAAAGATGGTGAGTAGTTATCAAAGGATAAAAATTGTGCAAGGGGGTATAAAGGTTGTTTTGTACTTTTTCTGGTTCCTTTTCTAAGAGCAATGGGTAAATGAAGATCCTGGTCACTATTCTCAAAAATCTCATTTTTATTTTGTAATTGATGGTTAGAGATCATTACCTCATTTGAAGGATTTGAGTTGGATTCTTGGACATGCATAGGTTCTGGAATGACCATTTTCTTCCTTGTATACACCTTGCCTTTGCCAAATCTTACTTCCTCAGGAGCAGGGTTCAAAATATCCTCTTCTTTAGGCCTAGATTCTTGGACATTGGACATGGGTTCAGTTACTGTTTCAGATTCAGTTTCATGGTTATCATCCTGTGTTTCAGATCTGAACATGGATTCAGCCACTGTTTCTACTGTTTTTGGGGGTAAAGGTTTAGACCCTGTCAAGGGAATTGATGAAAAATCAAGGAGGCACCCATTTTCTTCGCACCCATTATCAAAGGGGTAGCAAAATATGAATCTTGCTCATTAAAAGTGACATCAACTGAGACATAGATTTTCTTTGTGGGTGGATGATAGCATTTATACCCTTTTTGAGTTGATGAATACCCTACAAAAACACATTTTAGAGCCCTCGGGTCTAATTTTCCTCTATTTTGATGATGGATATGAACAAAAGACACACACCCAAAAATTCTAGGGATGAGATTGTTTGTAGTTTTCAGATTCGGGTAGAAAGTTGAAAGGATGTCCATTGGACTTTTGAGACCCAAAGCTCTAGAAGGTAAACGATTTACTAGGTATGTCGCTGTAAGAACAGCTTCTCACCAAAAAATTTTAGGCACATTCTTTTGAAATAACATTGACCGAGTTTGTTCAAGAAGATGACCATTTTTTCTTTCAGCCACTCCATTTTGTTGTGGCGTATAAACACATGAAGACTCGTGTATAATTCCTTCCTTTTCAAAAAACGAGTTAAGAATCTGATTGAAATAATCCCTAGCATTATCAGACCTAAGTCTTTTGATATTAACCCCAAATTGATTTTTTATCATAGAATAAAATTTAGGAAAAACATAGCTGACATCAGATTTTTGTTTGAGCAAGTATATCCATGTAACTCGGGTGCAATCATCAATAAAAGTAACAAACCATTTTGCCCCTGAAACATTAGAAACAGTAGCTGGTCCCCAAATGTCACTATGAACAAGGTAGAATGGAACAAGGCTTCTTTTATTGCTAATTGGAAAAGGTACACGTTTATGTTTGGCAAATTCACACACTTCACAATGAAGATTTTCAACATCTAAATCCTTGAATAATGAAGGAAACAAAGTTTTAATAATTGAAAAAGATGGATGTCCAAGACGATAATGATGAAGAAAAATTCTTTCTTTATTGGATGTGGCAAACTGTGAAACAAAAGTAAAAGGCATCTTGCTCTTAGCTGTATTTGACGTAAGGTAGTAGAGGCCATTCCATTCCCTAGCATGTCCAATCATCTTCCCTTTGTCCTGAAATTCACAGTAATTTTTATGAAAAACCACATTACAATCTAAATCTTCAATGAGTTTTTTAATAGAGACCAGATTTGTGGTTAATTTAGGAACATGTAGGACATTTTTTAAAATAATAGTTGGGCTAATTTTGATATCACCTTGTCCTGCCACAGTGGTCAAAGACCCATCAGCGATAGCTATTTTCTTGTTACTGGGACATGGGGAATAAGTTGAGAAAAGTTTAAATGAATGAGTCATATGGTTGGTTGCTCCTGAATCCATGATCCAAGAGTTGGAAAAAGTAATATCTGAGGCATTTAATCCAATAGAGAATGGAAACTTACCAGAATAAGCCATGGAGCATGTACCTGAGAGTCCCTCTTGTTTTTCCATGTTGTTGATAAAAGCCTTTATCCTCTCAATCTCTTCTTGATTAAGGTTGTTCTGCTCTTGTGGTGTTACAACAACATGTGCTTGGTTTCTATTTCGTTGTTGCCCTCCTTTTTGACCCCATTCTTTACTTGGTGGTTTTCCATGAAGTTTCCAGCATTTTTCTCGTGTATGACGAGACTTTTTGCAGTATGTACACCATAACTCATCCCGATTCTGATTTTTCTGTTGGCCACTTTTTTCCCTTTCGAGGTTTGTAACCCTCTCTTGATTTGTAGTTGATTTAGCCACCATAGCAGAGCTATCAGTGACTTTAGGTTCAAGCATCAGCCCTCTCCTGCTTTCTTCACTTCGAATCAGGGCAATTACTTCATTAAAACATGGAACTTCTGATTTCCCTAGAATTTGGACTCTAACTTGGTCAAATTCTGGGTTGAGTCCCACCAAAAAATCATACACTCTGTCTTGTTCAATATACTCTTTTAGAACAGCAGCATCCTCAGGACATTTAGTTTTTATGACTCTATAATGATCTAGTTCCTGCCATAAAGATTTTAATTGATTTGCATATTCAGTAACAGTCTTGTTACCTTGTTTTGCAGCCATAGTTTTCACTTTTACTTCATATACTTGGGCAGCATCTCTAGCTTTGGAATATGTTTGTTGAATTGCTTCCCATATATCTTTGGCAGTAGCTAGAAACATACAGGTGTCACTGATCTCAGGTGTCATAGAGCTCCATAACCATGCCATAATCATGGAGTCTTCCTCATCCCATGCTTCAAACTTAGGATCTTCAGGTTTAGGACCCATACCTGTGAGATGTTTGATTTTTCCTTTTCCTTTTAGTACTGTACGTATAAGTTGAGACCACTTGAGGTAATTCTTCCCATCCAATCTATAGGAAGCAAGAATATTTGGTAATTCCCCTATACGGGTAATCTCCTCAGGTTGAATTTTAACCTCAGTTTGTTCAACTCCAGACATAGCTAAAGGAAATAACTACAATGGGTATTTAAAAATTTTGTGAGATTAAAAGGATATGGTAGTGAAGGCCACTCAAAGTTGACAATTAAGGTCAATAAATATGCTGGTTCAGTAAAAAAAATGGCAATTAAGGCCAAGGAGGAGCTAATTCAGTAATGGCAATGAAGTTCACTTACAAATGGCAATTAAGGCCAAAGCACATTATTTCACAGGATTATCTGAGAGCCAGCAGCAACAGAGACGTGATCTTGCAAATACCAGAAATGCAAAAATGCTCTAATAACCAAACTGACACCAGGGATGCGCCGGAAATAGGGAGTCGACGCCGGAGGTACGAACACGAGCCCACACGCGCCCACACGCGCCGGCGCGTGAGATTCACGTGAAAGATGGAAGTGGCGCGTGAAGCTCACGCGCGCCGGAATTGGTTGCCGGACTTCGGGGACGGGCCGGAATTGAGGAGGTGAGATGCCAAACCCACTTTTACAGATCACTCAAGATTTAATGGATTCAATCTTAGGCTCTGATACCATGTCAGTTTTCCAGAGAAAAAAATATGCTCTTCATTAATTCATATCTGTACAACCAGACTTCCTATATGTACATTGTGAAAGATTCTAAAGAGAGAGACATAATTATGTGACAGAAAAATATACACTCTGTAGACAACTATAAAGAAGAAAAAGTTACAGACAACACCATGCTGGATTAGGTGGGAGAACATGCTGGATTAGGTGGGAGAATATTGGAAAAGAATATTTCAACAGGTACTACTTTTTAAGGGAACTTTGGAATGGAGGTAGCTCTTTGAATAAAATTATGGTGTGAAAATGAGGTAGTCGTACATATATTGTCCAATTCAGTGACTCATGAAAGGCATATTGCAGTGGATTGTCATTTTATAAGAGAGAAGGCTCAACAAAATTTGGTTCACCTGTCCTATATTTGTAAAGGAGATCAAATACTAGATTGATTGACTCAATAAAACAAGAGTTGGAATTCTTTGTAACAAGTTTGGCATGATCAATATCCATGCTCCAAGTTGAGGGGAAGTGTTAAAATAGTATGGTGGGGAAAAGGATGTGTGTGCGCACTATAATAACATGTGGTTTGGGGCCTTTGCTAGTCCTGTAGCTCATGTGATGACTACACACACACACACACATAAGAGGACTAAAAATAATGGGTTAGGATCCCATTCAACACTTTCCTTTCCCTTTCTCCTCTTCTCACTGACCGCAACATTAAGAAACTAATTAAACTGCTTGATGGGCTCAAAATGTGAAAAATAGTTCGATTCAAGAAAACTATCCAAATCCTGGTCTGTAGGCAATTTTTTTTCAAAGGTAATCTATATATGTATATATAAGTATAACTATCTTACTTGACTGAATGTGGGAGATTCATTTTGAGTCATACTGATATATACAAATATCAGATTTCAAAAATCTGATCAAGCAGCATCTACTTTGCTAGTTTGCCTTGTGGAAAACAAAAAAGTAATGTTAAGGTTATCAGCTTACTGTGGTGGAAGATCAGCATCTGTAGTAGATTCACTGAGAACACGCTCCAGCTCTTGTATATTCTGTCTCAGTTGGCGAGATAATTTATCTTGTGTTGGAAGTTTTGCAATGCTAGGATAGTATGCTCTAGCCACAAATAATTGGTCTTTCAATTTTTTAATCATAACATCTTGCATTTCTTCTCTATGTTCTTGGCGCCATATGCAGTAACTCCCAAATGTGAGCTCACAAGACTTCCCACTTTCATCAGCGGAGCTTCTTTTATGGTGAGTGGCTTTATCAATGTGACCGACTCTAGATTTCTGTTGCAGAATTTACATTAACTCAAGCAGCTAGATGACAATAATGAATAAAATAGCATGTGAACAAGTTTTAGCAAATGGCTGTAAATGTATTAGTACATTTGGTGCGGGAACTAACTGCTGAGCACCATTAGGTGGCATCTTGAAACCTGAAATTTATTTAGAATTAGAAAGAGAAAGAGAAAGAAAAGGAAATAAGATCCAAGAAAGTATTATATCAGCACTGAATCCAAAAAGTTGAATCAATGGATCACCTTTTTCTTTATCAATCCTGGCAACCGTTTTGACAGTTTCATTCTTGGCAGCTCCTGCATAACTATTTAAAGCATCCTGGCATGCAATTAATAATAATAGTAATTAATATCTTGCAAATAACTTCTAGATACCTAAAATGCTTGGATACTGATAGAGCCCAAGACACGAGATTAAATATGCTCAATTATACTGATAGTTAGTCATAAAAAACAGCAGAAAAATGGGTGTTCACAAGCTATAAACACCAATTACAGAGGACACAAGACATCAACACAACATTACACTCACAAAAACAGAATATTAAATGCAGCAAACATAGAAAACCCAAATTCCCTAAACCCTAACCAAGCTAGACATTCAAGAGGCTAGCACTCTCCCTGACTATTCTCCATATTTTCCATGCCCTTAAACCACTCCTAGGCCTTTCTATTTATACCCCAAATTCCTCTAATCAAAATACACCAAGCTAGACTTTCAAGAGGCTAGCACTCTCCCTGACCATTCTCCATAGTTTCCATGCCCTTAAACCACTCCTAGGCCTTTCTATTTATACCCCAAATTCCTCTAACCAAAATACATTAGCCTTGCCTCTCTTCCCTCCATGTATCTTATGCTAGGAGTCACTATGTGGGTACACAACATTGAGCATGAACCATCTTCAACCCATATCCATCTAACATATATCGGGGGCCATAATTACCCTCCCCTCGAAGCTTCACCTTGCCCCTCAAGGTGAGAATTGGAAGTTGGAAATAGTGGCTGTTTTCCAATATGATCCTGAAGTTGGCAGAAAAAGAGACCAATATCAAGGAAGAGAAACAGAAATGGGAAAGGGTTGTTTGCTGAAATGTTATATTCCAACTTTACTTTCACCTGTAATCATGAAGATAATGGCATTTACTAGAGATGGAGGAGGATGGGAATAGAGTACAACGGATAATTTTCTTACGACGGACATAAGCCTGAACTATTATTCTTAACTAATAGCCCATTCCCAACATTTCGATTAGAAGATTCGAAGCTATAACACAAAAAATCCCAGAATTTTCCAGTAGAATACTCAGTTCAGCTCTCCTTAATTATCTTCCCAATCAGACACTGTAATAAATAGAAAATATTCTCATATGAATTTCCTATTAATCAACACCTCCCCAAGGCGGAGCATAGATATCTTCCACCCCCATCTTGCAATATTTGACCTGCACTCAACTTGAGATATAAATGAAAATAGAAAATTACACAAGCTTTCCAAAAATTTTAGGAAACTAGAACTCCCTGAGGAAGACAGCTCCTAGAAGTCCTCAACTATAGGGATCCCTTTGATATGCCCCTGCCTCCTGGTTGTTCTCCTCTAGACAGGTTTTAAACGTCTCCAATCTACTACAATCTAATGACATTTCTGATCTGCTCGAATGAATCTAATGACGGACCTCGAGGTCTTCAACATACAACTCTTTAGTGGCCCCTTCGACCTTATCCCAACTTGTTTTGGCTCTCTTATTTTGTAGTGACACAATTCTTGCTAGAGTGATGTTTTCAAGCAGATCTCCATTAAGAGAAAACAAACACCAAAACAACACAAAAATATGATAAACATAACCTCCCAAAAAGTCAATCACATTCAGAGACTAAAGCCAAATAAAACTACATTTAATGCCCGTGATCAGTTATACAGAGCCCCCATCTTCATTGTCCATAAGCAGCCACAAGTACATTCTGTTCAAATCAGGGGACATATCCGAACCAAATGTGAGCCATGAAGCAAGATTGAAATTATCCCAGACAAGGTCATCCTTGAATGTCATAATCCGCTTGCCAAACCATGACCACAGAAAGGAGCGATCCAACTCAACCAACAGTTCAGTTACAAGGTACCAAGTTGTCTATTGCTTGCTGTCAAAGCTAAAGAACCAATCAACCCATATTCAAGCGCCAATCTCCAAAAAGGCCCATATTCATTGCCCAGAAGCAGCAACATGCAATTTGTTCAAATCAAGGGAATGTAGCTAAACCAAATGTTAGCCACAAAGCAGGAGTGGGATTATCTTAGACAAATGGTTTAGCCTCTTCAGTGTCAAAATCCACTTGCCAAACCATGATCACAAAAAGAAGGGACTCAACAGTCCAGTTACAAGGCACCATGCAGAGTACCAATGTTTGATGTCAATGCTAAAGGACCAACCCACGCAACTTGTCTCACACTGCAAAAGTACTGTTCATGTCTTAATTTTGAACCATATTTTAATTATAATCCAAAACTTTATTTCATGTCAATCATATCCTATATGTTTCGAATTAGCTTTAATTATAACCTTAACTAACGCCAACTAAATATTTGATGGCAAATTCTCTTGCACCTGTTAGCGCTAAATCATCTAGCCTAGATTTGTCACATCAGATGCGGACTTAAAATGACCAAATTGCCTCTAATTCTTTCATTAATAACAAAATACCCCTTTTCTTCCTCATCCTCCTTCCTTCTTCTTCCCCCCCCCCCCCTCTCTCTCTCACGAATTTTTTCAAATCCAAAAACTCATTTTCTACTTATATCTACATCATTTATTTTTTTTTTGCTTTTTAGCGGAAACCATTACTTTTCTTCTCTTTCCTTCAAATTCAAGTTTCATCTTTTTCATAAGCAGAAATGAACAAACAAATTGTACGCTTTAGATTTCAAAACTCACAAGTTGGAGTGGGTGAGTAGGAATGAAGTGGGATAGCTTTATGTTTATATGGGACAAAGAAGATGACATCATAGAAAGCCACAAATGAATAAGTCTTGATCCATTTATAATTGTTCAAGTCCTCTTCCCTTCCTTCATACTCGATTCCCTTCTTTGCAAGAGCTATTCAAACCCTCATCCCAAATGAGCTCCCCTAGACATCTAGCAACACCACTTCACCCCCAATGGCTGAATCCTCAACCTCAAGCTCTGCTACAATTTATTTGCTGTCAAGTTTGGAACAGAAGACTGTTTTGTTACTATTTTTCTGAAGCTCCTTTGGTGGGGTTTTGTGTTAACTTCCTTTCTATATATATATATATACAAGGAAATGGGGAGGGAAGGTGGTTTACTCTTCTAGCTAGGTGCTTTCAGGTTATGCTTCTTGAATTTGAAGGAAAGAGAAGAAAAATGGTGATTTTTGCTAAAAAGCAACATAAAAATAAATGACGCAAATACAAGTAGAAATTAGTTGTTTGGATATGAAATTATTTGTGAGAGAGAGAGAGAGGTGGGAAGAAGAAGGAAAAAGGAGGAGGAGGAGGAACAAGAATCGGTATTTTGTCATTAATGAAAGAATTGGAGGCATTTTGGTCATTTTAAGTTCGCATCTGACATAGCACATTTGGGGTGGATAATTTGGCTCAATGTATGCAAGATGGGATGCCATATTAGCATCTATCGTTAAATATTTGAACGACATTACTCTCAGGATAATAATCGAAACTAATGGAAAATTAGGGTTATAATCGAAATGAGTCAAAGTTCAAGGGCCATGAATAGTACTTTTTCCTGTCTCACACCTCTTGGTATATGTGATGCCTAAGACAACAACCTTTACCTATGTTACTGGAAACATATTGAGAACCATAGTCACACACTCAATTTTGCACTTGGTTTGATCATAACCCCTTCACTCAAAGTTACAGCCGAACCCTTCACAGTCCTGCAACACTTTGCTATATAATTTTGTGTTGATGTGTATCAGGCTCTCAAACAAATTTCCAATGCGAGGACCTAGCTCACACTCACACTTGTTACCTTAGGAGATAATCTAATAAGTAATCCACATGAAATAATTGGCATGTGGACAAGCAGAAAGCAAGGAGGTGTCTGACTTTGATAACCAACCCATGCTTGGTAATCCCTAATAGCAGAGTACAATGTTCTCAACCATGTGATCATAGTGGTAGCATAGTGATGGATGAACTTGTCTCCATTTGTCTCTATCTTTCATTATCCCTCTCTATTTCTACCAACTTGCTCTACTATCATGTAAAACACAAAAGAAAAAAATAAGAGGAGAAAAAGGTGCTAAGAGTTGGTAGAAATAGAGAGGGATAATGAAAGATTGAGACAAATCGGGACAGGTTGTTGGCTTATGCTAAAGTGTATGTTCTGCCTTACGTTGCCTATACTTAAATAAGAAGAATATGTGTATATGTTGTTCTCCTTTCTTGGAACCCTTTCCATTCTCTAATGATAAAAAGTGACACCCCATGAGAACAATACAAGAAGAAAGATTTTGGCTACCTATGTTAATATCCGCCACAACAATCTTGGCTAGATCTTCAGACCAGAAACAACCTCAGAATCTAAGGAAGCAGAGTACATGTATGAAACTTTCTCTATTATCTTGTAGGACATTTATCATCTGCGAACTGCAAGTGGAAAAAACATGATTTCTCAGAACCAGTTATAAGATCCTTGATTAAAACTCTATCTAGGTTTGGACAGCATCCGATTCAAGATGTCCAGCACTAAAATAAATGAAAAAAGGCGAGGAAGGATCTCTTTGCATAACACTTCTCCAACCTCTAAAACAAGAATTAGGTTTACCATTAACAATAACAAGAAAAATGATAGTAGAAAGACAACATGAAGTCCATCTACACCATTTACCACAAAAACCTTTTCTAGCAAGAATCTTATCTAGAGAGCCCCAACTCATCTGATCATATGCTTCTTCAAAGTCCACTTTAAAACTATACTCTGGTCTCTCCATTTCTTCACATCATCCACAACCTCATTTACCACCAAGCAACATCCAAAAATTTTAACATAGCTGTAGCAGAAAACCATCGGAGAAAATCTGCCCATTCCTGAAATTACATTCTAAATTAGCCAGCTTAATTGATTCCTTATAATTTTTTGATGATTCAAACATTGACAATTAAATAGAAAGTGCTGTGATTGCATTGCTGACAATCCAAATCATGCAAAACCTTTCACCCACAGGTATTCTCATCGCTGGCAAAGGGAAAGCTTGCTGTTCTTCGCTATTGCATAAAGAGGTGAGTGTAGGACTGAGAGAGATAGAAATTTAGGAAGAAGCCTGTTAAATGATGAACATTTTCAGCTTCTATCCCACAACTCGGTTTATACTATCTGCTTAGGAAGAACAATATGATTGTACATCAGGATATTTAATCAATCAACTCATAATTGTTCTTTGATTCTAGCATTCTTCAGTCAAGGCTGGGAACAATCTCCTTGCTTTGGCTTGATTCATTTATTTTTTCCCTTTTCTAATATAATTGAGGACTTGGACCTGTGATTCATTTGTTATATCTACTGATAATTTTTTTCCCTACTTACATATTCTTCTAAGGACAAAGAATGGTGTAGGTATTATTGTTGACAAGGAATGGACACCGAGTATAGTGGAGGTAAAAAGGATTGGAGATAGGATTCTATGCTTAAAAATGATTGTTGTAAGAGATACTATCCATATCATAAGTGCCTATGCACCCCAAGTAGGGACGGATGCATATCTTAAAGAAAAGTTTTGGGAAGATTTGGAGGGGTTGGTCAGAAGCATATCTTTAGAAGAGAAGATTTTCATCAGGGGACCTTAATGGCTACGTTGGGAAAGAAGCAGGACAGTATGAGAGGGTTCAAGGTGGCTTTGGTTTTGGAGAGCTTAACGAGGAAGGACAGTCTACACTTGATTTCTCAATGGCTTATAATTTCAAGGTTGTCAACACATGTTTCAAGAAGCGAGAGGAGCATTTAATCACATACAAGAGTGGAGCTTTAAGGTCACAGATTGACTTCTTTTTGATAAGGAATTCAAATAGAAAAATCTGTCAAAATTGTAAAATTATTCTTGAGGAACCCGTGGCAACTCAACATAGGGTTTTGGTCCTTGATGTGATTATTAAGGGTCGGAAACAAAAGCATCGACAGGTGATGAACCTTAGGATCAAGTGGTGGCAGCTAAAGGGGGAGAATCAACAGACTTTCAAGAGAAGACTGTTGGAAGAAGGGTCTTGAGAGTTACGAGAAAATGCTAGCATCATGTGGGAGAAGATGGCCAAGAGGGTTAGAAAGATAGCTAAAGCACTTTTAGGAGAATCAAAAGGTTTTGGACAAAAAGATAAGGAATCTTGGTGGTAGAATGAAACCGTTCAAGAGAAGATCAAATTTAAAAGAGAATGCTTTAAAGCTATCCATTTGTGCAATAGCTCAAAAAATTGAGAAAGGTATCGGAAGGCTAATAAGGAGACTAAAAAAGCAGTAAGTGAAGCATGATCTAAAGCGTTCGAAGAGTTTTACAAGGACTTAGGAACGAAAAAGGAGGAACAAAAGATTTACAAGATTACGAAAACTAGAGAAAGGAAATCTAGAGATTTGGATCAAGTAAGATGTGTTAAGGATGAAGAAGGAAAGGTTTTGATTACAGATGGAGATAGTAAAAATAGATGGCAGGGTTACTTTCACAAGCTCTTTAATGACAGAGCAAGGTCGACTAGTGTTATGAAAGATTTAACAACCCTGGAGAGAGAACAAAATTTGGCATATTATGACAGGATTAAGATTGCTGAAGTCAAAGAAGCTCTTAGAAGAATGGATAATGGTAAAGCCGTTGGTCTTAATGGTATTCCTATTGAAGTTTGAAAGTGTTTAGGGGAAGAGGGTACTATCTGGCTAACTAAACTCTTTAATAAGATTTTAATGTCCAAGAAAATGCTTGAGAAATGGTGAAGAAGCACTTTAGTGCCTTTATACAAAAGCAAAGGAGACATCCATAATTGCGCAAACTACCGAGGGATTAAGCTTGAGTCTCACTCTAAAATTATGGGAAAAAGTGATTGAACGCAGGTTAAGAATTGAGACGAGTATTTCTGAAAATCAATTTGGATTCATGCCAGGGCAGTCTACTATGGAAGCTATTTATCTTCTAAGAGAGTTGATGGAAAGATATCGGAGTAAACAAAAAGACTTGCATATAGCATTTATTGATTTGGAAAAAACTTATGATCGAGTATCAAGAGAGGTGCTGTAGAAAGCCTTGGAACAGAAAGGCATACGAGTTTCGTATATTAGAGCTATAAAATATATGTATGAGGGGGTTATAACTAGTGTGAGAATGTCTAGAGGGAAGATAAGAGACTTCTCTATTAAGATTGGTCTACATCAGGGATCATCTTTAAGCCTTTATTTGTTTGACTTGGTTTCAGATATTCTGACGAAACACATCCAAGAAGAAATCCCCAAATGCATGCTTTTTGCAGATGATACTGTTCTCATAGCAGAGTCAAGGGAAGAGATTAATTTTAAACTCAAGTTATGGAGAGCTACTTTGGAATCGAAGGGTTTTCGTCTGAGTAGGAGTAAGACAAAATATATGCATTGTAGGTTTAACTAACGACAAGCGAGAAACGAGTTGGAGGTTAAAATTGGATATCAAGTTATATCACAAGTGTCAAAATTTAGGTATTTGGGATCAGTTATATAAGATGACGGCGAAATTATTGGAGATGTGGCACATAGGATACAAGCTGGGTGGTTGAAGTGAAGAATGGCATAGGAGTTATTTGTGATCGGAAAGTACCTGATAAGCTTAAAGAAAAGTTTTATCGTATTGCTATAAGACCAGCAATTTTATATGCGAGTGAATATTGGGCGATGAAAGGACGACAAGAACAAAAAATTAGAGTAGAGGAGATGATAATATTGCTTTGGATGTGTGGTCATACAAGAAGAGATATGATCGGTAATGATTGTATACAAGGTAAAGTTGGAGTGGCACCTATTGAGGAAAAAATAGTTGAAAACCGTTTTAGGTAGTTTGGGTATGTTCAAATAAGACCATTGAAAGCGCCAGTAAGGAGAGTTGAGCATATAGTTTGGAGTCATGTGAAAAAAGGTCGAGGAAGACCAAGAAGGATACTTAGAGAAGTTATTATACAAGATCTTTTGGTAAATGAGATACCTAAAGAGTTGGTCATTGATAGAGTTTCATGATGTCGTGCAATCTATGTAGCCAACCACACCTAGTGGAATAAGGCTTTGTTGTTGTTGTTGTTATATATTCTTCTAAGAAAGAAATATCAGTCTTGAAAAGTTCCTTTGAAAGTCAAAAGTTTCCTCTAAGGTAGAATCCTTTATTTTGACTGTAGTACTAAATAGGATTAATGCTAATGATTTGTTAAAAAATTTGCAAGCTTGACGAAGCATTGTCTCCTGATATGTGTGTCAAGTATTGGATTTAACTAGGAATAGAAGCATGCTAAACAACTAGGTACATCCTGATAGGTACCTAAATAGCCTAGAGAACCCGCCCCCAAAAGCAAACTGTTAATATGGGAGAGTCAAGCCATTTAAGTACTCCATCAGGTAGCCCATACTACCCGTTGATATGGGAGAGCCAAGCTATTTAAGTACCCCATCAAATAGCCCATACTACCTAATATGGGACTTAGACATCCCATACTATTCAATCCATAACATAGCACTGCCCCTGAGAATCGACATCCCGACGACTACACAATACGATGCTTTACACCATAGGTCAACCCCTCTACAGGTAGCCCTCTCCGTGACGTCAACAACCAGTTCTGATACTAATGATAAGCACCCAAGCAATTTGGGAAACTCTCCCTTAAAAGCTAACTATTAAAAGGAGAGAATCAAGCTACTTAAGTACTTCATCAAGTAGTACTCTTTACCCAATGTGAGACTTAGACTCTCACATGTCCAAGTTCCTATCACATCCACAGTAGAATATTGTGTGCTTGGTGAATCTTCAGCATGTCCACAACATCTGGAGCAATGTTTTTGATCAATCTCAAAGGTTATGGCAGTAGTAACAAGGGCAAAGTTTTCAAAGAAAATCCTGTCCTTGTTATTGCTGAGACAGCATTGTTTTATGACGTCTCTTTAGCATTATCACATGAAAGTTTATAAAAACTTTCATTAGTCTGCATTCATTCCTCTTATAAATAGTTCTTTTTTCTTTTCATGTTAGATTACAAAAATTCAAACAGAAGAACAAACTTTGCATCTACAGAAGCTCAAAGGGATCCATTCATGTTGAAATAAGAGGTTGATATCTATGTTTTACTTTAAGCTTGCTCTTCAATAACACTGAGCAAATATTAGCAATACATTTAGTTCATCTATTAGAAATGCAAGAGCAGAAGTAACATACAAAGATATAAATAAAAAATTAACCACCAGAGTATTATGCAGAGAACCTTTGGAAGAGTCGGTTCAAATTTTTTCATCAGCTCCTGGACATGGGTTGACTCTTCTCCCTGCAGAAGATATTTACAAATACCCATTGATTTGATATTTTTGGGGGGATAACATAAGCATTATGGAGATTCGAGCTAAATTATGAGGTTCATGCACGGGAAATGCATTACTTTTGCACTTCATTGCTGCTCTAATAAAAAGATTGATTTGAGGGCCACATTATTCTTCAATTTGAGAAAGATCTTACTTATGCTTCTGCATAGCGCCTACTAATTGAAAAAATGAATAGTATTGAACTATTTGAAAAGCCATAATACATGCAAAGATGCATTTTGGAAACAAAATGTAAGTTGAAAACGTCACCGGTCATCACAGTTCAAGGAGTGGGGTTGCCAAGACCTAAGTAGAAGAGATCAAGGGCTTATGAAAAAAATCACCTCAGACTGATTCAGAATATCCTTGACATTGGATCTATCGTATCCTCCAAGGCCATCATGATTCTGATTTGAAAAGGTACAGAAGAGAAGGAAAAATAGCAGCGATATCAATAGATAAGCTCACTGAACGGAAAATTGTAAGAGATTCTTAGATATGCTCGAATGCTTACTGACGGAGAACTTTGTCGTTCATAAATATATCCTGCAAGAATGAAATTATAATCTTGTGAGTGGAGAATATTTAGTATAACAAGGCTTCATCAATGCCCATACCGTCGTATTACTAACGGGAAAAAAAAGGAACAAGCACGAGACAAAATTTCATAGTGTGAAAGTTGATTTCTGCCGCAGGTACATGAATATATAAGGAATCGTTCGATCTAAATTATATCGCTTTCCTAATAAAGTGCAGTGTGAGTGCATAGAAAGAAAGAAACGGGCAAACAGCTTTGAAGCAGATCAGAGCTTATATCCACTATTTCTTCATCATGATTTCATACAAATCGAAAATGTGGGCAAAAGATTAAACACAATACAGAAGAGCAATGCAATTAAAAGAAAGCATTCTCTGCTTGGGTGGAACAACAGAAAGAGACGCAGAGGCAAGAATAAACAAGAACAACAAGCAGATCTAAAAGATATCAAGACCTACAAAAACAAGTAAAACGAGTACATCGGCATAGTACCTGCAGAGTGAAAACCGTTGTGAAGGCCAAGCAAAAAGACGAGAGGAACAAGCATGGAAAGGATGACAAGGCCGAGTACCCCAATTACAAGCCCTTTCCATCGTCTTTTCGCTGGGAAAGCATACGAAGGAACCCCACCCATACCACCAGTACTAGCCCCAGAAGCGCTCTTCATCGTTGTCTCTCTGGCTCTCTCCTTGATTGTCTGAGCTTAGCTTTCTATGTAGTTTGATAACTTCTTTCTGCCTTGTTTTTCCTTATTCAGTTTTTTTTAATATGTTTATTATTTTTTTTTCACATGTTGGTCTTCAATCAACCAGCCACCCGAAGGTCATCATTATATCCAGCGTTCACCATCTGTTCTCTCTAACGAACTTGCTTCAATTTTTCACAGATCACTTCAAAAGGCTCCCGCACATCTGAACGAAGGATTCCTAGCGAGATCCACCGCTATGCATTGTCATTTGAGCATAATTTTAATTAAAATAATAAATTATTTTTTTCAAAGAGTGACTCAAGGACTTATAAATGATAAGTTTTATCTTTAACATGAATCATATAACTTTCTAATTACCGACTAATTTGTCATATGAGTATAATTTTTCAAAAATTAATGTAATCAATTATTTTTTATTTTCAAGTATTAAAAGTGTTAAACTAAATAAATTAAATTCATATGTAGATTAAGTATTATATAATTTGAATTTTTTATGCTTAATAAACACTTAATTCTTATAGACCAAAAAAGTTTAATTCCTGTAGTTTTTCATATTTGTAAATAGGTTGGTATATAATGGGCTTTTTTCAATAAACAAAAAAATAATTATTTTTTATAAGACATTTTATTGTAGAGCTCTTTTTAAAAGTACAAACTATTTTATATTTGAATAGAATAATAAAATGTACTTTGGAAAGAAAAATTTGTTTTGGATATGAAATCTTAAAAGCACTTATTTACTATTAAAATTACTAAATAAATATTTTTAGATAATTTAGTTGCTGCTCCTTTAGATTCTATTGAATTAGTAAAGTCAATGGTGTGAGACAAACCAGAGTTTGAAAAGGAGAGTAGGGATGAAGACTCTATTTGTGACATTCTGATAGAGTTTGAATTGTTGAACGCTTAACTTAAGCTTCAATTATGAGATTGAAAAAGCTAACCCAATAGATTAGACTTATATTGACAACCCTACGTGAATTCAGCCAAATAGAAAAATGGGAGAGAAGTGGAAGAGGGAGGGCGGGACCTAAGGGGCCATAGCCACCCCACGTATAAGATTGTTAATATATGTCTTTCCAAAAAAAAAACAATTTTTTAATAAAAAATATATGAACTTAAGAATTATGATAATATAATTAATAATTGTAGATAAAAATGAATGATAAATTATATTTTATATCGTGCTTTAAATGATAAAATATTATTAAATTGAACAAAAATTTATTTTAATAATGTCAAGTCTTTAAAATTTTATGAAATTAAAAATTACTAGAACTTATGAGACAAGTATCTTATATTATAGTTCTTTGTTTGCATTTCTTTTTAAGAAAAAAGAGTGAGGATCACTGTTATTTTTGAAATTTTAAATTATATATTTTTCAAATATTAATTTTTTAATTTTTTTTAAAAGATTCTTCTCCTCTTTTTGTTGTTTAATGATTTTTATTTTCCCCTTACATTTTCCCAATTTTTGAAACTATAATCTTTTATTACGTACAGGTTTGATAAATTACTTCACTTTACTATCATTATCAAATTATAATTGAATTTTGTTTACTTAAAATTAGTCATCAAAGTTAAAAAAAAAAAAGTTAACCAATGATGAAATGAATCACATTATTTAGAAATTATGCTCATGTCATGTCATAAAATTATACAAGTAATTGTAACAATAAATATCATGGCAGCTACTGGTTTCTTTAATCTTAATACAATATATTTTTTCTTATATGATGTAAATAATTTAAAAAATCGTAATTTTTTAAAAGAATTATTTAATATTATATTATATTAGCACCCTGCAAAAATATTTGTCCCTCCACCCCTGGGAGAGAGTGTGGAGGTCTTAGATAAAACGACTACCCCCAAATACTTGTGTGATTATGCTTTTTTTTTAAAAAAAAAATTCTATTTTTATAACCCAAAAAAAATACTATTTGAAACTATTTGAAAATAGTGTTTTGTTTTATGTTTGTAAAAACAAAAAATAGAATAAGTGTTAAAAATAATAAAATAAAATTAATTTGAAGGAGGTTTTGAGTTGCTGTTTTTTGTTTTCAATACTAACAGATTTATAATTCTATAATTTGTGATTTATGACACTATAGTTGCCGAATTATCTAAAATTAAACTTAAGGTTAAATCTGTAGTATAATGATTCCTAAGTCATTTTCTCACGTGGAACCTATACTTTTATTACTAATTAATTGTTTAAGATACACAAACACTAACTACAATGATTACAAATAAGGGGGGCTGTTGACAGGGATTAAAAAGCATGTAAAACAGAAATGCAATAAAATAGTAAAACAATATCAGAACAAGATGTATAATTAGTTTTGAATGTGTATCTATCCTCATTCTCATTTTGAAATTAAGTTCAGCTCTGCTATCACTTGGTTATCAAAAATATTGTATAAAAAATCTTCTAGAGCTAGATATCATCATAGTCATGGTTCGAAAAACTTCTACTAACTAGTAACTAAGTGAAATCTCACATGGTTTTAACCAATATCATGTATGACAATCGTCTACACGAGTCATTTTCATCTTGCTTACTTATCATGCCCCAAAATCAAGTACGTGATTGACACGATGTATGAATTCATACATTCATTACCGTAAGCCTAAATTTAACCCCAAACAAAACATCATACGCTAACACAACATCAACATGCATTACGAATACCAGGAACATAACTCTAAAAGATTGATATTCAAATCTCCAATTAAAATCGTAGTCTCAAACTCAATTCCCTTGGATAAAACTCAAGGTAATTGCTCAAGAGGAATATGTATGTATATATGTTTAAATGTATATAAGGGCCCAAAATAAATCCTCGGACCAATCACAGCATTAGAACATAAACATTAACAATCAACGTAGGTTCTTAACATTTGACATAAATTCTCAAAATTTTATCATTTCCTAAACCCACTACCCTGTTACAGAGCACTCTAGAGTGTGGAAGAAGATAAGTGTGATACCCCGACAGATGGGGGGCTACTCAGTGGAATAATCCTCGTTTACCACCTGCGAATCTGAAGGAGAGAAAGGGTGAGTATACCACTACCCAGTGAGAAAAAAACATCCCACATTACTATTCAACACAATATTCAAATAAATTCTCGGACAAACAAGAATCAAGTAAGAGCGTTAATCTAGTAATAATAATAATAATAATAATAATAATCAAATTTAATATGTTGGTCTCATGCCAACATCAACCAATGATAACACATCATAGCAACTTCGACCCACCCTTATTAACTCCGCCCATGGGTCAATTCATATAGAAGGCATCAAATGCATTCACAAGCCAATCAAGAAACATATAGTAAAATACAAGATAAAATTTACATAAAAACATAACGTAATTTACAGTGGGCAGACATATTCTCCAAGATTACAATATCTAATTAATTCGCATAATATAAATGTTCAGAATAAACCTGTTATTAGCTCATTCAGTGGCGGAGTCACGTTAGAGCCAGGGGGTGCAGCTGCACCCCCTGAAATTTAAAAAGTCCCATGCAAAAAAATTTTTTTTTTCATTTTGACCCCCCTCCTTTTTTTTTGAACCCCCTTAATATTTTTCGAACATCTTCAGTGACTCAATCCCACTCTGCTGCTCACAGTCACAAGACCCCCACTCGCTAGAATCACAAATTTTTTTTTTGAAGATGGTTAATTTCTCATTTCATTGTTAAGGACCTCTTTGTAAAAGTTTGAAATTTAGAGTTTTTGTACATAGGTCTATTTCTATTAAATTAGTTAATTGATTATGTAATTAGGATCATGAGTAACATATTTGTAAAGTCAATTTCATGAAATTTTTTCTTGATGATCGTTAATTCTCATTTCTTTGTAGGGACCTCTTTGTAAAAGTTTAAAATTTGGGGATTTTGTATGTAAGTCTAATTCTATCACATTGGTTGATTGATTATACAATTAGGATCACGAGTAACATATTTGTGAAGTCAATTTCATGAAATTTTTTCTTGATAATGGTTAATTTATCATTTCCTTATTAGGGACCTCTTTGTAAAAACTTGAAATTTGAAGTTTTTGTACATAAGTTTAATTCTATCAAATTGGTTGATTGATTATACAATTATGATCATGAGTAACATATTTGTAAAGTCAATTTTATGAAATTTTTTTTGATAATGGTTAATTTATCATTTCATTATTAAAGACCTCTTCGTAAAAGTTTGAAATTTGTGATTTTTGTACGTAGATCTAATTATATCAAATTAGTTAATTGATTATACTATTAAGATTCAAAAGAAGAACTTTTTTTTGTAATAAAAATATTTTTTAAAAGGAAATTACTATCAAATGAGTAATAAATTAAAATTAATTTAGAAAAATTGCTATCAGATTCAAAAAAAAAAAGAATAAAATTTTTGCCCCCTGACCGAGGGGTCTTGGATACGCCACTGAGCTCATTAACAAGTAAAATATAATGTGTTTAAGAATATGAGTAAGAGTCTTCCCTCACCTTAATTCAAATAATAAGTTACCTTAACTCGGTTGTTTGCGATGGAAAATATGGTGGAAAGGTCCAGGGGTGTATCCTAATGATTTTGGAATGAAAATTAATGAGTAAGAAAGCAAAAAGAAGTGAAACAAAATTTTTCTATGTTGTAATGGTAAAAAAAAAAAAAACGTCCCCTGCATCAGCGAAATCTTAAGCAACACAATCCATGGGTTCCCAGGGTTATTCCCAACCATTTCTCCATGAATCTTCGCATGAGAATTTACCCTTTCAACTAATATTTCAGTCCTAACAATCACAACATTGAACCTAAGCAATATCGGGATGTTCTCTCCTCTTTTTCCCCTCAGACCGATACTCATAACAGCAGCAAACAGAACCTATTTCCTTTGTAAATTCCATAAATTCTTTTGAGATAAAAGCATCCTTCGGTCATGGAGAAATATTGGAAACACAACTCAATCTAACTCGAAATTTTCGGACCCCAAAACACACCTTATGCAGTCCGGACGGAGACGCAGAACGAAAGAAAAGAAGGGAAGAAAATGGGATTTACCTTGTCCGAAATCACAGTATGGGAGACGCCACAAGAGTCCAGCGTAAGAGAAAAGAAGAAATTGTGGGTGAAGGTGATTTAATGGAGACCCTCGGTGAAGCAGGAAAGAAAACGCTGAGGTAGAAGGGAGTCCGGCGCCCTGCTTTTCGGAGTAGGTGCTTTTCTCTTTAGCAACGGTTGTAACAGTTGCTAAAGTAAATAAAACCGTTGTTAAAATATCAATGTAGCTAATTTTAACAACGATTTTTATGTTTCGCGACACTTTAATTTTAGCAACAGTTTTGGAATTATAGCAACGGTTATAACCGTTGCTAAAAAGAAAAGCACCATGCTTTTCTAATATAGAAAAACAGGGGCGTCGGACTCGGTAGAAGGAGGGTCCAGGGCCTCGGGAGGGGGTTCACCCTCCGGGACTCAAAATATTTATGGGAAAAAAATAAAAAAAATTAACCAAGTATTCTTTTTACCTATTGGATTATTAAATTTAATGAGCTTTTTAATATTCTAAGTGCTAGAAAGGATTCCATTCCTAGGACTTCTACCTTATAGCAAAAGTGCCTGGATTTTTACTATTAGTCCAGGCTGAGAATTTGGACCCGACAATAAACAGTAACCAACATGAGAAGGGGGCAGGTGACGATGAGAAACGTGAGGGTGAATGATTGCAAGGTTTTCGTTTAGGATAAAATTGCCTTTAACCTAAGGGGGTTTAGTGTTAAGCAAAATAATAAAAGAAAAATAAAAAAGATGGATAAATAAAATAAATAATTAATTAAAGAAAAATAAAAATCTCTTAGTGCAGGAATTTTACATTCTAAACCATGCAAACCTACATCATTTCATGTGAATTCATGCTAACTTCACATATTTATTTTATTTTCCTTTTGTGTCAATTTGTTTCATTTTATCCTATTCTTATGCTAAATCAAATCCCTCCGTGTAAATTGCAAGCATTCAAACACAAATTAAGTTTACAATATGGTCCCTCAAGGTTTCAACCTAACATCCATATTCCTCATCACATCATAGTTGCCAGAACCACAATTTCATAAGAGAAAATTACATGTTCAAACCATAAGGCAATATGCACTCTTCAAGGACCAAGCAGATAGTCATTCATCATAGAATACGTATCACTGGTAAATATACACATGCATCAAGTGAATATGCAAGAGCTTACCTGCCCAAAGATCATGAGTATAACATTCTTTCCCCTTTTAAAGAATTCGTTCCTCCAAATTCCAAGACAGCTCTAACACTCAAATAGATTGGGTGTTTTGATCGCATCTCTTCCTCTACTTCCCAAGTTGCTTCCTCTTGAGAGTGATGCCTCCACAACACCTTCACTGAAGGTATATCCTTAGTTCACAACCTTTTTACTTGAGATCCAAAATAGCTACCGGATCTTCCTTGTACAAGAGAGTCATCCAGGTGAACTTCTTGCGATTCAATAACATAGGATGGGCTGGGAAGCTACTTCCTCAATATTGACACATGAAAAACAGGGTGAACTCCCCCAAGTTCCATCGGCAAGGCGATTCTATAAGCTACGTTTTCCATTCTTTCCAATACCTCATACGCCTCGATGTACCTCAGACTCAGTTTTCCCTTCCTCTCAAACCTTATGCACCCTTTCATAGGTGAGACCTTCAAGAACATCATATCTCCCACAATGAACTCTAAGCCTCTCTGTCGGTTATCCGCATAGGCTTTTTGCCTATCTTAGGCTGCCAATAGTTTCTCCTAAATTTAGTTTTACATTGTCTAAGGCATTTTGAGTCAAATCTAGTCCCAACACCTTAGACTCTCCCATCTCGAACCATCCTATGGGAGATCGGCACAGCTGCCACTGATGATGATAAATGTGTGAGAATTATAGTATTGATGATGACAAATATGTGAGGATTAAATATCATATGCTACAAGTAATTAAGCATGATTATAATATTTAATATGTAATGTTTTATACTTGAATCATGCTCTTTATTATGAATTAGACTAATTATTTGGCTTGCAAGTTAAAATATTCTTTTGTGAAAGTTGGTTCAAAACAAGAAGAGTGAGCATTGTATTGAAGAAAATAGAATATCAATATCATCTTTACTCAAATGAACAACAAACAAGAAAGATGCTCAAGAAATGAAGAATTAGAATATTTGAAATTTGGTTGCATCAAGATTGTCACAACCCCGATTCAGGGCTAAAAGTTTTACCACTCCCGAAACCAAAATTGTGATCGGCACAGACAGTGTCTTACCAACTTCGTTACAAGCCTAGATCTTTCTCTCATCTAACCTAGGTGGCGTTTTTTATCACAGAGCATACTAGAGAAATAATATAAATATAAATTACCTTACCGAGGACAATGGAGAGGTATTCTCGATTCGCAAGACTTCGATCTGACCGTCCTTTCATACATATAATTGTGAGAGGGTGAGTCTAAACTACAAACTCACATATACTAGCCTTACTCTACATAGATATGCAATATATGTATATGTATATATATATATATATATATATGTAAACACCCTCGGAAAACTCATCCTGCGTGATACCAAGCTGCTTGAAGGATTGCACGTGATATCATGTCCCCGGCTTTCATAGAGCATACTCTAGATGCCACCACGCATCACATCCCGTCATATACTCTATGCATATCATACACACATATGCTAACACACATTAAATGCACACATCTCTCATTATGGGTCTACATTCCTATGAAGCCATAACTCAAGAGCTTCATCAACCTAGGTCTACGTTCCCACAAATTATCACTCAAGAAATCCTGTCACGTGGGTCTACATTCTCACAGACTAAATATTAAATAGGGATTTCACTATATGGGTATGAATCCCCATATTTTTGTTTTCAAGGCTTTATCGACATGGATCTACATCTCCATGAACCATCCTGTGGATGCCACATCCACTATCTCTATGGTATGACTCCCATTCCGAGCTCTGGCTTATGCCACACCACGACAACCACCATCTTGGCCTCAGGAGTGTACCATGAAACCTCATTCCCTATAGGTCTGCATTCTCATGGGAAATCCAACCATTTGTCTGGTCTCTTGAGTTATATCCATAACCATGACTGTGTTTAGCCTCTTAGGTCATGCTCTCAGCCATAATATGTATCCGGTCTCTCGGGTTATGCCTTCGATCATAACATATATCACACACACAAACAATACAAGCAAGCACAACCCCTTTTGTGCTAGATCCCACTACGTCCCTTGCCTGAGTACATATTATAATATGTATCGGTATTTTTCCTGGGACACTATATGAAAAATGGTAGCATCTAAACCATTTCCATTTATGCTCTAAAACTTGCCTCCGTTTATAATATGTATGCCAGACATATTATAAACCAAGATAAAGATGTATACATATAGGTAAATAGAATGACGAGATGTATACATTCCCTAAAATTTATAGTTGGCATATAAATGAAGTGGTAATGACCATCATCCCCAATTATGCCAATTAGATCCCAAACAACCCCACTATGTACATCACGCATAATACATTTAATAATTAAATGTATATAAACAATTTAAGAAAATAAATCCTAAATATAAATATATACACATATATGTACATATTCACACAGAGGAGATCTAGATCCCTTACTTGGAGTCCACGCTCGCTATTGCATCCCAAAGGCATGAAAGATGCATCAAAGAAGTCATCCATCGATTCCTTGATTTCTTGGTATTGGTTGGCCAACGGTGACTTACCTTGCCACAGGAGAATCGTGCGTAGGAGCTTAGGTAGTGGTTTTGGGTGGAGAAGCTAAAGAGAGGAAGGAGAGAAAATAGTGAGGAGAGTGGGAGGAAGTGAGAAAATGAGGAAAGAGGGTGGGGCCATCTATATATATCTACATATGGTGAAATTACTACTTTGCCCCCAAGTTAACCCCTAGTCAACCTTAATAGTGGCAAATCTATAATTTCTCCAATTTGAGAATTTCCCATACTTTGGTGCCACCCTTGTTCCTTATTTCATTTTAGTTCATCTTTGAACTCTGTAGATACGCCTTATGACTACTTTCTCTCAATTCCCCGTCTCCTAATACCATTTTCACTTCCCTAGGTGCTTCCTCTAACCTACTTTCCTTAACACAACCAGAAAAATTTACCCTATACTCTCATTATTCTTTTAAAATTAAAAAAGCCAACACCTGAAAATCACGGGTATTACAAAGATAGCCAATGAGTTTAATTAGGTATATTTACAATAAGCTAAGAAATTTTATATGAAATTCAATAATTTAGATTTGTATTTATTGGCTCAATGCATTTTGGACAAACACATATGTTTTAAAGAAAGGAGATAGTGAGATATAAATTTTTACAAAACTTTGATTCTGACCTTTAGTCACATTTTTTTATATCTCCTAAACTACAATGAATATTTGAATGAAACTTATCTCATTAGAAAATAGACTCAAAGAGCTTTTCAATGATATGTTATTTGCTTAAAGTAGAGTCCAAATGAGAGAGTTACAAATGTTGAAAATAAATATAAAAACTGCAAGTTGACTGGTAGCACCACTGCACCAGTAAGTTTGCTACTTCTAAACTTTCGTCAGTTTTTTTAGTCATATCTCTCAAAACAAAGACATATTTTTGAATGAAACTTGTTGAATCTAAAACTAGACTTGATTAGCTTTCCAAGGGTATATTGTTTGCTTAAAACCAACTTCAAATGTGAATGTTATGAATTTTTAAAGTGAAACTAAAATCTGCAAGTCAACTGCTTTAGACTGCTTCAGACCTTTGGTTAGTGTTTTGGTCATATCTCTTAAGCAACCAAGAATTTTTGAATTGAACTTATCTTATTAGAAACTAGATTCAAAGAGTTTTCCAGTGATATATCATTTGCATAAAACAAACTTCAAATGTGAACGTTGTGAATTTTTAAAGTGGACCTAAGTTTGAAAAATATTGTATAACGATCACATAACTCTTTTCTCCAATGGCTATATTCCAAGAAAATATCTATATATGACCTCAAATACAAGATTTTAGTGAAGAACCAAGTGCCACAATGTGATATTAAACTTGTTTAATCATATTTATTAGAGATACAAGCATCACTGAACTAACATTTACTTATACTCTATCATTTAAATTATTAGAGTTTCACCTTGTATTCCTACTCTAAAAAAAAGTTTACCTTGTGTTCTCTTATTTGTTCTAAGTTGTATTCTCAAGTAGTTTGATTCCTTGAAAGAGTGTTTGTGGTATAACACTATTAGGGTTGAGAGAACCCAAATTGAAAAAAATTCTTTGTTGTAGTGGCTCACAAGTGCCTAGTTCAAACTTGTGGAGATAATGAAAAATCTCAAGGGAAAGTCTTGAGAACTAGATGTAGGCTTGGGTTGAAGCCAAATCAAGATAAATCTCTGAATTTTCTTTCTCTATCCCTACACTCTTTATATTTCAAGTTATTTATTCAATGCTCTATCTTTTAATTTGAATCTTGAACCCTAATATAAATATTTTATAGCTTGTTTCACTTTTTTTAATCTACTTCAAGTGAACAAATTATTCTTTACACTATCTTTGTTTAAACTTGCTGCCATTAGAAGTATTCTTGAAAAGAAATTTTGAAAATAACTCAAATTTTTTGTAACATCCAATTCACCCCCTCTTGGGTGTGGTTGCCTTGTCTAACAAGTGGTATAAAAGGCAAGGGCTCTTGGTTAAAGGACTTAATCGTCTCAAGAGTTTTTATGGCAACTATAGAAAATATTACATTGATGGAAGGCCATGATATTACTAACCTCTTTTTCTTAAAAATGTTAATTTTATATATTGGAAAGAAATGGTGAAATTATATATACAATCTCTTGATTTAGATTTATGGGATGTAATACAAGATGATTTTGTCCCCATATTCTCTCATTTTCCACATACAATGCATTCACACAATCACGATAAACCTCATAACGCACTGCAACAATCCACAACTATTTCACTATTCCCAAACACACTACACATATTAACCTCTTAATTCACAACCATTACACTACACAATATAACCACTAATTCCCTATTCCCAAGCAACCTTGTTATGTTTCACATAACATCATAAGAAAATTCTATAATATATTTAGTATTACTAACTAGGGAACCTTAATAATTAAAATTCAATTATGGTATGAATGAAATTTATATTGTACTTGAAAAATTTTAAATAAAACTCAGTTACCAAGGTCACCCACTTATCTTAATGCTGACAAGGTTTACCGTAAAAGAATTCTAGAGAAGTGAAGCTAATCAAGCTCTCAAGTCACCTAGAACCAACTAAAATCAATAAATAAATAAACCAAGAAAATTTTCATCACTAATTCTGATCTTTACTCACTTATTTGGTTATAACTCTTAACTGGTAAAGAATTTCCAAATGAAACTTATAACATTGGAAACTAGACTCAAAAAACTTTCCAATGATATAAAGTTTGCTAAAATGGAGTTCGGATGAAAGAATTATGGTTATTTGAAAAAAAGCCCAACTAAATACTATAGCCTGATGTCACATAATGTCAACACACTTGGCGCCTGGGCGCTACAGTCCTCTTCCCCAATTCCCTTTGAAGCTTGGTGCCTAGGCGTCATGATCACGACCCACGTGATTTAGCCTCGATTTTGGATTAGATCTGGCCAAATCTTCATTGTTTCTCATGATTTCTTTCATGGGTTTTCATCTTTAGTGTCTATGGAGTATTTGACACCAAAACCTCCAAATTTAACGAAAAAACCAAGCCTGAATCCTTAAATCTATCCAAAATGCCCTAAAATTAAAAAAAAATATATGAAAAAGTTCAAGAAATCAGAATTCCTATCTCAATTCCTTGCTTTCCTTGTGTTGGTTGGTCATTAGAGACTTGTCCCATCGCCGGAGAACCACATACCAGAGCTTGGCTGAAGGATTTGAATGGAGAGGGGTAGAGAGAAAGAAGAGAAAAAGAGAGAAGAGAGAGTGAGGAGAAAGGAAAGTGAGAAAATGAGAAAAAAAGGATGGGATTGCCTTTATATACCAGCACATGGTGAAATTATTACTTTGCCGCTAGGTCATCCCCCAGTTAACCTTAGTAGTGACAAATTCGTAATTTTTCTAATTTAGGTTTTTTCCATATTTTAGGTGCAACCTTAGTTTCTTATTTCATTTTAGTCCCTCTCTAAACCTTATAGACATCTGGCTCCTTCTATATCTCATTATCGCTCTCTCTCAGTTCCCTATCTCCTAATACTATTTCTATGAAATTTTCTCTTCCTCTTGTTTTTTCCCTAAATCTCAAAAATATCATCCACAATAAAATACCTAGTCTAGTCATTTATCCCAAATCCCATAAACAATTATTTAAAATGAACAAATTAAATGCAAAGAGTAAAATGACTAATTAAATTTAAATTATTTTACATGGTAAAATACTGTAATACCCCAAAACACATGACCCTAATTTTTGGCGGGTATTACAGTTTGCAACATACCTACACATAATTATACCCATGATATATGCATATGCTTCATGCTAACTTGGCACTTCTTTGAAGTGATAACTGTCACATACCAAGAACTGGGCCTGTGACCGACATAGAGGAGGATTCATCACCACCTCTGAAAGCCTTACCTCTAGCCAAAACCCACAACAACATCCAACAATCTTATCATAATTAATTTCATGGTCATCTTGTCAAGTTTTCTTTTAAACATTCAAACCAAGGGAACAGAACAATTATTTCCTAAATTGAGATAGACTTCATAATCTTATCCAACACACACGACCTAGTTAACCCACTCGATTACAAAGCTGTCTATAAAAAAGAAGAAAAGAAAGCGCAGGACTGTACCATTACTCCAAACAAGGGGTGCCTGACATCAACACTTGTTACCACCGCTATACTTCCTTTATACTGAAAATGTTAAGGCATGAGTCATACTGACCCAGTGATGAAAGTCTATCTACCTCAGCATATAAATATAAAGCATATATATATATATGTAGGAAAATATATGTATAATCGAACATACAGTTGGGAATATACTTACAAAATCGTACCATAATACCATTGCCAATTCTAAAAACAATACCATACACCACTGCAATGCATAAGCCAAAGTATTCTAGCATAACCACTAGTATTATCAAGCATTGGGATTTACCATATAAGTCCTACTCATAGCCTTATTACACAACCAAGACCATACATAAGTAATTTATACACTCAGTGATCAAACAACATTATCAAATATGCGCATTCAAGAATAATAAACATCTCCAAAAAAGCTTCCTTATTCTCAACCATATATATAGCCAACCAATCCATAATGTAAAAGAAGAAACCAAATCAGAATTTAAATTAACTATATTTGAGTATATATATATGTGTGTGTGTGTGTGTGTGTGTGTGTGTGTGTTTGTTTGTTTAATCCCCGACCTTATATCACCAAGTGTTTTAAGCCATAAATTAACTGCAACCTTATGTCTCCTCTTGGCTTAAATACCAAAGATATATATATCCCATATGTATACTTAGCCCCAACCTCATGCCTCCGGATTCGCCCAAGTGCCAACACCACGACACAATATAACCACAAGTGCCACACCACGACACAATGTAATCTACCACAATATGCCAAGGAATAATGAATGCAACCAAAATACCATATTTAACAATGAATCAATAATCCATGAACAAACATTTCTATTGAGAAGCATAATTCCACCATTTCAATTTAAAGAACATAATGGTTTAACAAGTATTTAATACACCCTTGGATTTTAATAGAAGTATTGTTCACCAAATACTTGAAAATAAGACTTTAATAAGAAAATCTAGAAGATAAGGTTGTTCCACTCACAGTAATACATTAGTTCAACCGCAATGGTATTTATCCATTATTCGTTCAACAATCATATTTTATGAATGACAACATCCACACACTCACCAAGCCATTACAGGATTTCTCTCAAGTGTCATCAACGATAAATTTACATAAATGAGAGCTCATGAATTTATATATATATATATATTCTACATCTCAACTCATCCCTAACAAAATCAACAATTAGATCAAGAATTCAACACAATAAGATATCATTAAAGCTAATTTATTGTTTCATAGAATCAAGTGTATTCACTTGAAACATCATTGGGTGGGCTTGCTTAGGATTAAAATCCTACGAGAATAATTATTTATGTGTTATATATTATTTTCTACTCAACTTAGAGGTAAGACCCTCTTAATACCATTTCAGTTTCTCAAAAGATCACATATGTTCTATTTAGGACAAAAATTTGGACTCTAAACTTTACAAATTTTTTGAGCAACAATCACAACTCCAAAAGTTATGAATTTTGGTAGGTAACATCCATAACATGTCTAGAATCTTAGATAAAAATTTCAGAAAGAAATAATATAATTTACCCCTTCAAAACCTTGCTTTTACAACCACTATCTAGATTGTCTCTACAGTCTCAGGGTCTCCGTTTTGCAAGCTTTTGACATGCTATTTCAACTCCAATTCCCATGAAACTTGGTAGAATTATACTTTAGTGTTATGAAATCCTTTTAGAGAAATTTCAAAGAATAATATGATCAATTAACTAGTCTAACATAGCATAAAGTAAAACTAGTCAGATTATTCCGAATTCCAAGATAAGTCCCATTTCTCTAATATTTGACCTAGAAATAATTTTCCAAACAATATGAAACCATCCAATTCATGTATACACCTGTCAAGGAATACCTCAAAAATTTCAAGCTAAAAGGACTTGATTTAATTATGTTTTTATTTTAGAAAGTATACCAACAATAAAGCTATCTTATTTGGTCAACAAGGCTAATTAAGTGAGATTAGGATGTCTAATGAAGTTAGATTCTTATAAATTTTTTTTGTAAGCATTTTCTATGATTTCAATACAAGTGACATACCAAATTTCAAATCAGTTGGAGCTTATGTAATGCCTTAAACAGACCCAAAACTTCAGTAGTAGCAACATGACATCAAACACATTGAGCAAATTCAATTCCATACTTCATAACTTTGCATAACTTCTTAGTTTTGGTGACTACATCAAAATAGCACTCTTTTGGGCTTATTCAATACTCTTTCTATGTTTATTCAACCTCTCTCTTCCACCACTACTGTCATATATGCCAATATCTCGTTTAAGTACATAGATCAATTTTTTCCAATTTTATTTCCACATGTTCTTCAACCTTGATGACCCAAATCATAAATCTCACACTTAAACATATAAATCTTGGGTAGCAGTTCAGACAACATATATATATATATATATATATATATATATATATATATATATATATATATATATATATATCATTAACTCTCTCTTCCTATCCACCACCCAACACAAAATGAACAATATCGGGTAGATCTTATATCAGAAAAACTTACAGAAAGAGATTATAAGGTGGTCCCCTTACCTTACGGCCTATCTCCCATTCATGAGGTACAGCTTGCCATCCATATTCCTCTTCGTCATTCATTGACGGATGCCTCAGCACAAAGAAAGGGAGATGGTTTTGAGGGAATCTAATCAATTTGTTTAATCTCTTCCAGTCAATTAGGAATTTCATAAAAGAGGAAGAAAAGATGGAATAAATGATACTCACGATGGTTCAAAGTGGGACACATCTTGTTCAATTGGTTTCTGCCTTGTCATTTCCTCTATACCATGTACCTTTGTTTCACGGCAGAGTAGTAAGGAAAATCGAAGGAAAAGGAAGAAGAAAGAGGAAGGTTTCTAGTGAAGGTCACGATGGTTAGCGGTGCCACTCTCCCATGTTCGTCCACTGTGTTGCTTCCCTTTCTTGGTCTCTATCCCTCTTTTCTTTTCCTCCTTGCAAGACAAAAAATGAAGCTCCCTTAAGAAGCTTCAACTCTAATCTAACGGCGATAAAGTATACATGTGTCCCTCTCCACTCTAACTTGCAAGATTAATTCACTTGGGTCCCTCTTAACTTAATTAAATTTTCTTTTCTCTAAAAAAAACTAAATTTATTTATTACACCTTGACTTACCCTTTTTTTACTTTCATATCCCACACATAACTTATAGAATTTACAAATAAATCCCTAAAATTATGTTGTCGTAAAATTTCCAATTGCATCAAATTCCTTGATGTTTCCAAAATTTTAATTTAAATCCCATAATTACATGTTGGGTTCAATTAAAGTAGCAACCCAAGGTACCGGGATGTTACACTAACTTGAATTACTAAGAAGGAGTTTACTCCCTCTTTCACAAGGTCTCATATGTTCTCATGTATCATGCATATAGTGTGATACATTAAATAATTTAACTCTTATCTTAAGTAGGGTTAGCTACTTACCTCAAGGGAAAAAATGATCAAAAGGTCTCGGGGGCAACTCCTAATAATAATACCATGAAAGTAGGTAAAAAAGGTATCAAATTATAAGAAGGAAGCAGTCACGAGCTGCTACAACACTCAAAAGCAATAACAGAGTATTACATTCTATGAGCTATTGTTACAGTGTCCAAACCTAGTGTTGTAGTGCCAGCTCACAGACTTGAGATATAGGGATGATCGTTGATGTTCTCAGTGGTGGCCCTACAGTGCCAGCCCACAATACCTCGAAAGCTATGAAAAACACTTCAATTCAACTTCAATATTCCTTCCTTTGATCCCAAAGTAACCCATAACAAAATCTCAAGTTAGGGAACTCCAAAGACATGTTTTTAGCACTCAAAAACATATAAAAGCATCAACATTACATTTGGATTTAAGATCTTTCTCATTCATTACTAAATTTTTTGTCATGAACCGAAGCCCTCAAATTTGCTTCAATCCTTTCTAAGTTTTGAAATTTCCTTCCCAAAACCTTACCCAAAGCTTAAGAATCATGGAAGTAGAAATTTGAAAGCTTAAATATTCTCAAACACTAAAGATTTCAACAACATTCTACTCTAGGGTTTTGCCATGCGAAAATGAGAAAGGAGAAGAGGAATTTTAACTCACTTCAGGCCTTGAAGCTTGTCAATGAGATTAGAAGTCATGGGTGGCCGAAATTTAACTGGATACGATGGTGGAACCACCCTTGAAGCTCTTTTTAGCCATGGATGATGGAGAGAATATGTGAAAGGCTTGAGAGGGATGAATTGAGGAAGATAGGCATGATTGAAGTGTGGGAAATGAGATAGGTTAAGTGTGGGGAAGGGTATTATGACTTTTCCTTGACCATTTTGCCCTTCTAAACTTAAGAAAGCATCTTTTAAGTCTTAGGTCATGATGGTAATTCATTTAAAATTTAGTCGAATTCCTCAACCTGACACACTTAGGCCTCTTCGTTTACTCATGGCTTAACATCCCAAATAAACCTTAAACTTTTAGTTCCATCCTTTTTCTATTAGAAACATCATTTCTTAAATTAATTCATTCTAGTCTTTCTCAAGGACCTATTTGCAACAATAGTACTCTACCACTAACCTCATGGCATTGACCATGATATTTAACCTCACACCAGCCTAATCCACTTCATGGATCCTTTCTTACCCCATTGCATGGGGATTCTCAACACTTTACCTTTTTTTACTTTGTTCCTTTGCTTGGATCCACACATTGTTCCCTCTTATCGCTTATTGTATAATCACTACCTGTGGCACCTTATGCCTTTGCCTGGCACAGACTCATTTGACAACCTGTATATTTCGAACATGCTTAACCTTTATGATTCCCTAAATTTTCTCGAGTATGTATCTTTCCAATAAAATTTTCCACTTGTGCTAACACTTTCTCATAGTCCTCGTAATACTTGGGGTATTATAGAAGAGCAATCTGAGTATGAGATTGACTCAGAAGAGGAACTAGCATGAATTGCAATGGTGAAGCCTGTATTTGTTCCTAAATTTGATAGAGATACTATTGTTGAGTGTGAACATCTTGAAGCTAAATAGAGGGCGCTTGAGGAAGCAAGGATTATGAGCTTGGAGGAAAGGAAAACTAAGACCAAAAAGTTTGTTGTTGAGGAGATCGAGAAGGATGAAGAGATCCAAAATAATTTGGAATTGGAAGTAAATGTTGCTGATGTAGATATCGATGATGAAGTTAATGAGGCAGAGGAGTATGAAGCTTTGAAAGTGAGAGAGATTGGTATGATCAAGAGGGATAGAGACAACCATGAGGCAATGTTAAAGGAGAATGAAGAGATTGAGAAGGTGAGAGAGATGATAAAGGAAGAGAGGAGAGAATGGGAAAGGAAGAATCCAAAACTAGTTTCACTGCTAAAACAAAAGTGGAGATTCATGCAAAAATACTACTACAAGGGTGCTTTCTTTCAATCCAATCCTGATGATCGATTTGCGACTGTTGGAAGTGATGATATTTATAGTCGTGATTTCTTCGCCCCAACTGGTGAAGATAAAATGGACAAGACAATTTTACCCAAGATTATGCAAGTCAAGCACTTTGGTCGCAGTGGAAGAGCTAAGTGGACCCATTTAGTTAATGAGGATACTATTGATTGGAATAACCCATATGTACACTTTCTCTTTAATCGTTCTGTTTTTTCAAGAATAATGGCATACTGCAAGGATATCATTTTTCATTTGTGAATAACGTTTTCCTTTTTGTTTTGACTTTTAATATTAATTTCCCATGATACTGAACTGTTCTAGTCTGCTATGTATATATTTTAAATGAATGTATACAGTTGAGTAAACCTAGATCCATAATTGAGGTGTTAGTTTAAGATATTTTTTCCCTTCAATCTTTTATATCTTTGTATGAACATTGAACTAATAATAGTAGTAAGCCAAATAATAAGAAAAATTTTCATAATGAATGGATTCATTATATGTGAATTTAATTCATTGAGCTTGTATCTTCACATAGATTGTTAGAAGACAGTCCATCAGATACGTTATTTTTATAAGGATGGGATATAAACACGTTACAAGTCTTTGTTTTTTGTTTTAATTTAATGTAGTATCGATCACCCTGCCTATTGGTTGCCAACTTTCCTAGTTTTTTGAATTCTCTCAATCTCTATTTTTGTTGTGTTCCCTCAGGTGAAATAATTCATTGTTGTAATTTTGATTGGGGCAACATGAAAAGTTTCGGTTAAAAGGCACTTTCCAAATAATTGATTATTGGCATATCTTTATTTAATATGTTTGTTACATTCTTTGAAATCCTGATCATTAAGTACTTTGATGATTCATGAGCTTGTATTGCCTTTGATGATTCACAAAATGATTTTTTCCCCTTGCATTGAATATAGTACTTTGTCTAAAAACTGTTATTTCTAAATTGCTTTGTACTTTTATTTCAAGTACGGTAGATATTGCTACAAAATTTTGACACACTCACAAGATTTTTTTTGTAATTTTGGGAACATGTAAGAGATTATGAAGGAAAGAGATTTTGAATGAGGGGTTTTAACAAATGAATGACCTATGGAATTAATTTTCACACTTGTACCATTTCCCACATGAACTAGTTCTTGTCCCTTGTACTCATTCTTTGACATGAGATTCTGTGAGTCATGCTTGATGTGGTTGGATGCTCTTAAGTCAACATACCAACTGGGATCATACACTGATTCAAGAGAGGCAAACATAGCAGAGACCTGTCCCTCAAGTTTGAGTTGTTGAATGATTGATAATTATACTGGAAAGGCTAAATATTATAGTCAAATCTGTGATAATAGCTCCATACCGAATGCCCACCTTTACCACAAAGCTGACAAACCACCTGTTGTTGTTTTTGCATTCCTGAAAAATTTGGATTAAACTGTGCTCCATGAAATCCTCCTTGAAAGCCTTGAAAATACCTACCACCTTTGTTACCAAAAGCACTAAAGGTTCTTTGTCCTCTTCTTCTTCCATTTTTAAAACCTCCATTAGTGCCTCTGCCACCACTTTTGTGCCACATTAGCTATTATACTGTTGCTTGCTTATATCTTGCTAGTTTCCAAGATTTGCAACTATAGTTTCTTTTCGAGTCTGTTCTCTTGTGCTAACAAAAAAGCCTCTATTTCATCTATTGTATAGGCCTTATTCTTGGAAAATGATCGTAGTGATGACAGATTCATACTCATCGAGCAACCCATCAAATATTGCCTTAACATAATCATTGACTGGTATAAGATTACTTACTGCTACCAAAGAATTAACTATGCTTTTAAATTTCAATAGATATTCATACATCTTGAGTGACCCTTTTTTCACAGTCCTCAATTGAGTTTTAAACTGCTTTATCTTTGCTTGGGTTTGAAAAGCAAAGTGAGTTCTAACTTTTTCCCAAATTTAGAAAGCAAAATTGCAACCTATCACTCTTGTGAGCATCCCTTCTGACATTGATGCAAGAAGCCATGATAATAAGAGTTGATAATGTCTTCTCCAGCCTGTAAATTCAAGATTGAGGATTGCTGTCACTTCATCTTGAGCATTGTTGAACATTAGAGGAACTTGATCCTCTGTCAAGTGTTTCTCCAATCCATATCCATAAATTGTTGTGATAATCTGTTGTTTCCATAACAGGAAATTGTTCTCATTGAGCGTTACTGAAATGTTGTGAGAGAAGGATATTAAATTGATGTTCCTATTTGCAATCCCAAGCAAAGGACCTCGTTATTCATTCCTTGATTTTGTATTCCTCTATTTTGCACTTGATTTTGCACATCTCCATTTTGTGTGCTTTCAGTGTTACCAGAAGACAAGGACGAATTGTTATTTTCCATCGTTCTTGGATCAGATCTTTGGAGATAGCTCAGTGTTAAGAATAAATAGAGTCAGTAGGGTACTTTAGTCTTTTTACATGAGTTAGTAAGGGCAGATTGGTCCTTTCATTGTCACTGTAGTTCGTTAATGATGTGTCTTTTATATTTTCTAAGAGTGTCCAAAACGGCTGTGTTGCGTATTGTCCCTGAACTTCATTTCTTTCTCGATCTTAATACACTTTTTGATTTCTTTCTCAACTTTCTTCTCTGTACGATTCTTGTTACTTCCATTTTGAATTTCAATTCCTTTCTCAGCTTAATTCCTATTTTGTGAAATTATATATATCATTGGTATCAGAGCCGACGATTCTCAGCTTCAGACCCACGATCTCTATAGTACACCATGGCAGAAGCTACTCGATTGCAGATTATGATACGCGAGGTTAAAGGGTTTGTGGAAGAATTATAGAATCTTGGAGAACGACAGCATGAGGAAATGAAAAGGGACATAACCCACCTCCAAGATTTGGTGACCAATTTCTCATGGCAGATGGTAGAAGTTTTACATAATACTACAAATAACTAGAGGGATAATTACCAGGTGCCTACTAGATTTACGAAGATGGACTTACCTAAGTTCATGAAAGAGGATGTGGTGGGTTGGTTGTCTAAATGTGAAAGCTATTTTGGTTTAGAGAGAACACCAGAAGAAAATAAAGTAACAATGGCCATTTTAGCATTGGATGAAGTTGCTTATCAGTGGTATGATGGGTTGAAGAGTAATTCCGAAGAATCCATTTCTTGGAGAACTTTGGTAGAGGGCATTAGTATTCGCTTTCATGCAACCATTCAAAGACTACTAGAGGAGTTGGTTCAATTGAAATAGAAGGGAGTTTAGCTGAATATTATTAAAAATTCGAAAAGATCTCATGCTGGAGTAATCTAACTGAAGAGCAGAAGTTGGTCTGTTATCTTGGTGGAGTTAAAGATGAGTTAGCATGGGATGTACGACTGTTCAATCCAAGTACAGTCCTTGAAGCCATTTGCCTAGCCAAAATTAAGGAAATGAGTCTGAGAAGCTGTGCTAAAACAGGAGTATTGGGGTCGGATGTGAAAAAGGAAATATCGAATTTAGCTCGTTCCCAAGATTCCCAGAAGGATCAAAGGGGGGGGGTCTTAGGGAAACCATCGTATAAGTTCCAAACAAAAATGTCACTTGTAGAATTGGAAGAACACCAGGTCAAGAACCTTTACTTTTGGTGCCATGAAAAATTTACCCAAGTCACAACAGCCCGCAAAGACAAAAGGAACAGGTGTTCTATGGAAATAAGGGATACAATGATGCTTCAAGAAGATGAACTAGTGAAAGCTGCAGGGGGTGAAGTAAAGGATGAAGAACCTTAGGCCACAGTGTCTCTTAATGCTATTTTAGGGGACATTGAGGAAGGGAAAGACATAATGAGGGTAAAAGGGGTTTTGGGAAATAAGGTATTGCATATTCTATTAGATATAGAAGTTCACATAACTTTATCATCGAGAAATATAGTAAGATAACAACCACAGGAGTTACTGAAATGCAACCCTTAAAAATTATAGTGGCCAATGGAGAAAAGATGCAGGGGACAAAGATGATTAAAGGGTTTTTGTGGACCATGGAAGGCCTTGCTTTTGAAACAGATGTTATCTTATTCCCTTTAATATGGTGTGATATGATCCTTGGAATGCAATGGCTCAAAACATTGGGCCTTACCATTTGGGATTGTTCGAAGTTAATTATGGAATTTATGAAAGATGATCGGGTGGTTAAGCTGTCAACATTCAAAGGAGCTACGAACCATTTGCCAGTGGATGATAAGGAACCTCAATGCGAGGACTACAACTTACTTCATTCAGGTATCACCTTACAAAAGGGAAACTAATTGCTTCGCACTTAATTCGAAAAAAGAGACTGATATCAGTGGTAAAGCTTTAAAGCTATTAGAAGGGTACCCGAAATTGATTCAAGAAATTGAAGGCTTGCCACCGGAAAGGAGGGTTTGATCATTCGATACCTCTGCAGGAAAGAGCCAATCCCTTTATCATTCGTCCCTATAGATATCTTGCTATGCAAAAGTTAGTAATCGAGATGCTGCAAAAAGGTATAATTCAAACCAGTTCTTCTCCCTTTGCATCCCCTGTAGTTCTTGTGAAGAAAAAAGATGGGGGATGGAGGCTTTGTATTGATTATAGGAAGCTGAATAAACCAACTGTTAAGAACAGATACCCAATTCCACTGACGGAGGACTTGTTCGATGAGTTGGGTAAGGCAAGGATATTCTCCAAATTAGATCTCAAACCCGATTATCACTAGATTCGAGTAAAGGATGAGGATAGATGCAAAACAACATTTCAAACCCATGCAGGTCATTATGAATTTCTGGTTATGCCCTTTGGGCTATCAAATGCACCTGTAACTTTTCAAAATATCATGAACCATGTGTTTCAAGATTACTTGAGGAAGTTTGTCATTGTATTCTTCGATGACATCCTCATATATGGTAACAGCAGTTCTGAGCATTTGGAACATCTGAAGAAGGTATTTGAAGTCCTTAAAATGCATCAATTCGTGGTGAACAAAGGGAAGTGCACTTTAGCAGCAGCTAAAATAGAATACCTGGGCCACTACATTTCGGCCAAGGGAGTTTACACAGACCCCAGGAAGATTAAGGTTGTGGTTGAGTGGCCAGTACCTAAGACTACAAAATAGTTACATAGTTTCCTCGGCATGATAGCTTACTATAGAAGGTTTGTAAAAAGGTATGGAGGCATAGCACGTTCCTTCACTAATTTACTTCAGAAGGGGAATTTCCCATGGAACTAAGAAGCCGAGAATGCCTTTGTTAAGTTGAAAGAAGCTTTGACATCAACCCCAGTTTTTATTCTGCTTCATTTGACCAGGCCATTCACGGTGGAGATTGATGCATCTCAGCATGGAATTGGTGCCGTGTTGATGCAAGATTATCTTCTAATTACCTACATCAATAAAGCATTATCTCCTAAGAATTAGTTGCTGTCAGTTTAGGACAAGGAACTCCTAGCCCTGATGTACGATGTTGAAAAGTGGCATCCGTATTTAGAAATCTAGCTATTCGTGATTCGAACATATAAAAAAAGTCTTCGCTAGTTTGGATGGTTATCTAAGTTACTGGATATGTCATATGAAATCCAGTACAAAGGGGTAAAGAAAATTCTGTTGCAGATGCCTTTTCCAGAGCTATACATGAGGAACTACTACAATTGGTAGTCGAATGTTTCCTCGGAATTATTGAGTCTTATTAAACTAGAATGGGAAAAAGATGAGAAGCTAGAGGAAATTATAGATCAGATTAAATGGGATCTTGACAAACATCCTAAGTATAAGTGGAATGATGGCTTACTGACTCGAAAGGGAAAATTAGTTGTGGGTTAGGCTTTACAGACCAAGAATGTAATTTTGGAATGGTTACATACCTTGCCTATAGGGGGTCATTCGGGTGTCAGGGCGACTGAGAAAAGAATAAAATCGTTATTCCACTAGAAAGGCATGCAACGAGATATTAAGATGTTTATCTTTAAGTGTGAACCCTGTGCATGTTGCAGGAATGAAAACGTGGCATCTCCAGGACTGCTCCAGCCATTACCAATTCCAGAAGAGGTATGGGATAGTGTGGCTATGTGTTAGGTTACTCAAATGCAATTAATCAAGGAGAAGGATAGAGAATAACACACAAAGAAATTACGTGGTTCGGTCAATGCGACCTACGTCCACGGACAGAGAGAATATCTGTATTATTTTCTGAAGGAGGCTATACAGAGAGAAATTACATCAATCACTCTTCTAATGAATTCCCTCACACTCATATATATAGAGATAAATGGGTCATGGGTCGTGGGTCGGGTTACAAACCGGGTTACCCATAAAATTCAAGTCAAACACAACAATTTCCCTCCTTGACTTGAATTCTCTCAAATCACTAGAACTAAATACAAATTCATCTCTGTCATTCAAGCCCTGTAGGGCTTCATGGAATGCGAACATTCACCAAGTCCAAGCTATGCTTGAACTTCTCTGAAGGTAGAGCCTTTGTCAACATATCTGCTGGATTATCTGCTGTGGCTATCTTCTCGATGGATAATTTCTTGTCTTCTATCACATCTCGAATAAAATTCAATCTGATATCAATATGCTTAGACCTCTCATGGTAGACTGGATTCTTGGCCAAACTTAATGCACTCTGACTATCACAATAAATGATAGGTCTCTGAATATTTAACCCCAGACTATCAATCAAACCATGTAACCACATACCTTCCTTAACTCCTTCTGCCAATGACATGTATTCTGCTTCAGTGGTAGACAAGGCAACTGTAGATTGAAGTGTTGCCTTCCAACTGACAGCACATCCATTCAGAGTCAAGACATAGCATGTTAAGGATCTCCTCCTCAAAAGATCTCCAGCATAATCTAAATCTGTATAGCCAACCAAGCCACTATCAGATTTATCAGCACCATAAACCAAGCAAATATTACTCGTACCTTTCAGATACCGCATAATCCATTTAACTGCACTCCAGTGAGCTCTCCCAGGATTACTCATAAACCTACTTACCACACTGACTGCATGAGCCAGATCAGGCCTAGTACACACCATTGCATACATCAAGCTTCCAACAGCATTACAGTAGGGCACTGAACTCATGTACCCTTTTTCCTCAGCTGTAATAGGTATTGTACTAGCATCAAGTTTAAAATGTGCCGCCAACGGAGTACTAACCGGCTTAGAATTATTCATTTGGAAAGACTGCAACAATTTTTCTATGTATTTCTGTTGAGATACATACAGTAAACCTGCACTTCTATCTCTCCAAATCTCCATGCCCAATATCTTTTTGGCTGCACCCAAATCCTTCATCTCAAACTCACTGCTCAACAAGGCTTTCAAACTATCAATTTCAACCTTGTTCTTTGCAGCAATCAACATATCATCAACATATAGCAACAAATAAATATAAGAATCATCTGCAAGTTTCTTAGAATAGACACAGTTATCAAACTGATTACGCAGAAAACCATGGGAAGTCATGAATGCATCAAATTTCTTGTACCACTGTCTAGGAGACTGCTTCAAACCATACAAGGACTTTTTCAGCAAACATACATGATCTTTCTTCCCAGAATCAAGAAATCCTTCTGGCTGTGACATATAAATCTGCTCCTCTAAATTTCCATGTAAGAAAGCAGTTTTCACATCCAGTTGTTCCAACTCCAAGTCAAAAACACTTACCATGGACAAAAGGACACGAATGGTTTTATGCTTCACAACCGGGGAGAAAACTTCATGATAATCAATTCCCTCCTTTTGTGAAAAACCCTTTGCCACAAGTCGTGCTTTGAACCTTGCTGGTTCAACTCCAGGAATACCTTCTTTCTTCTTGAAGACCCATTTGCATCCTACCGGTTTCACTCCCTTTGGTAACGGTACAAGATCCCATGTTTCATTCTTCTCAAGAGATTGCATCTCTTCATTCATTGCAACCAGCCATTCTGATGCTTCTCTACTCTCAACTGCTTCTTTATATGATCTCGGGTCATCAGAATCAATACTTTCACCTACTGCCAAGGCATAAGCAACTGAATTAACATCAACTATATCAACACAATCTGCATACCTCATAGGTTTTCTGATTTCCCTTCTTTCCCTCCTTGTTGCTATAGGTTGTGATTCTTCTTCTTCCCTGGGCTGCTGTACAGGGTCTGTTATAACCCTTTTTGAAGTTTGAACTTCAATTTCCACCTTCTGGTTGGCACCTTGATCATTATTACCTGCATGACTACCAAGCTCCTCCTTCTGACCAAACATAGCAGACTCATCAAAAGTTACATCTCTGCTAATAATAAATTTTGGAGTTCTATCCTTTTCAGTACACCACAGTCTGTACCCTTTAACTCCAGGTGCATACCCTAGAAATATGCATTTCATTGCCCTAGGCTCTAGTTTACCATCATTCACATGAGCATAAGCAGGACAACCAAATATACGCAGGCCAGAATAATCAGAAGGTTTACCGGACCATACCTCTTGAGGAGTCTTAAAATCAATTGCAGTAGATGGCGATCTGTTCACCAGATAACAAGCAGTGTTAACTGCTTCAGCCCAGAATTGTTTTGGCAAGCCAGCGTTTAATCGCATGTATCTCGCACGCTGCAACAGTGTTTGATTCATACGTTCTGCAACTCCATTTTGCTGTGGTGTATGACGTACAGTGCGATGCCTCACTATACCTTCTTTCCTGCAAAACTCATCAAATGGAGCGTTACAGAACTCCAACCCATTATCAGTTCTGAGTGTTTTGACCTGTTTTCCAGTCCGTTTCTCAACCATGGTCTTCCACTCCTTGAACTTTCCAAACACTTCATCTTTGGATTTCAGAAAATATACCCAAACCCTTCTAGAGTAGTCATCAATGAAAGTAACAAAGTACTTGCATTTGCCCTGAGATTCAACTGGAGAAGGACCCCATAAGTCTGAGTGAACATATTGCAGAACATCTGTAGAAGTATGCTTCCCAGAACTGAACTTAACTATGCGTTGTTTACCCATAACACAAACTTCACAGAATTTTAGTTTCCCAGTTTCTGCTCCTTCTAACAATCCTTGTTTACTTAGAATTGACAGCCCTTTCTCACTCATGTGTCCCAATCGACAATGCCACAACTCTGTATAATCATCATTCTTCCCTAAAGATTTAGATACAGCCACTGTCCCCATCACAGAACTACCAATCAGAAAGTAAATGCCATGCTGCAATTTACCCTTCATTATAACCAGAGCACCTTTGGAAATTCTCAACTGTCCATTCTCTCCAGAGTACTTGTACCCTTGTTTGTCTAGAGTACCAAGAGAAATCAAGTTCTTCCGTAGACCAGGAACATACCAAGCATCAAGCGTCCTGACTATTCCATCATACATCTGAATCTGCACAGAACCACTGCCCTTAACACTGAGCTGCTCATCATCACCCAACCTCACAACACCATTCCACTCCTTGAAAGAAGTAAACAGTTCACGTGAGAAAGTCATATGATAAGATGCACCTGTGTCCAAGACCCAAGTATTTGCAGAACCAGAGGTGCTGACTGTGAGAACATCAATGTCTTCTTCTCCGTCAGAACTATCTTGCACCACCGAAGCACTACCACTGGTATTCGGTTCCTTCTCGTCATTTCCCTTCTTCCTCTGTGGACAATTCTTCCTGATGTGCCCCTTCTGTTTACAGTGATAACATCGAGGTCCTCCTTTGTTCCTCGACTTAGACCGTGACTTGCTTCTTTTTCCATCATCCCTTTTAGTGTCTCTGCCTCTGCCAACATACAAACCTGCTTCTGCACCATCCTCATTAGAACTAGAGACTCTTCTCTTCAGCTCTTTAGACTGCAAAGCATCTTTGACATCATTAATAGAGATACTATCTCTACCATACAACATAGTGTCAACAAAGTTCTCATATGAATTTGGTAGAGAACACAAAAGAATGATAGCTTGATCTTCATCATCTATCTTAACCCCAACACCCTGTAAATCCAGGATAATTCGGTTAAAATTATCAAGATGATCTTTTACCTGCATATTTTCTGTCATCCGCAGGGTATACAAACGCTGCTTCTGATATAACCGGTTTGTGAGAGACTTTTTCTGGTATTTATCATCCAATTTCTTCCACAAACCTGCAGCAGTTGATTCATCAACTACTTCTCTCAACACCTCATCTGTCAGACTCAATAGTAATGCACTATGAGCCTTTGCCAAAATTTCCTTCTTCTCCTCTTCTTTCAACGTGTTAGGTAGACTACTTTCTCCTTCTAATGCCACTGCACATCCCTGCTGAACCAGAAGTGCCCTCATTTTTACCTTCCACAAAGTGAAATCATTCGATCCATTGAACTTCTCAATATCGAATTTATGAGTCGACATCTTCTCAAATAACAGCAGATAAATTACTAGCAAATTTCGCAATCAGAAATTGAATTTCACAAAACTGTTCAGAACCTTGCAAACTGACTAGAACTTCACTAACAGAAATTCAACACAGCAGTCCAACAAAATTCACAGCAGTAAACCAGAAATTCAATCCAGCACAATCCAGTAAATTCACACAGAAATTCAGAATTCTTTTCTGAATTAAACATAAATTTACCGGAACTGTGTCGAGGAAACAATAACGATCGCAACAGAAAACTTGGTCCAAACAACAACAATGACCAAACAGCAGCTTTGACCAAACAGCAATTTTTGACCAAACAGCAGCTTTAACCAAACAGCAGCTTTGACCAAACAACAGCTTTGACCAAACAGCAACTTTGACCAAACAGCAACTTTGACCAAATAGTACCGTTGACCGTTGACCGTGCTACAGTGCCTCGCCGTAGAAGACGATGAACAGTGCTTCCGATGAAGATTCCGGTAATGAACAGTACTTCCGATGAAGATTCCGGCGATGAACAGTACTCGCAACCGTAAAAACTCACCGAAACAACTGAAAAACGATCTCCAATGCACTAGAAATGCAATAAACGGTCTCTTTTTCTCAAAAAACAAGCGAATCAAGCTAGATCTGAGATTTAAAACTAGATCTGAAAATTTTCTTACCACCAAAAATTGGTCTCCAACGTTCTTTAACGCACCAAAGATGCAGAGAATGGTCTCCTATGCTCCAAATCAACCAAATCGGGGCAAGATCTGAAATTTTGGAGCCGGATCTGAAAATTTTCGGACGTGCTACAGTAACCGACGAACCAAAAATGAACCAAACCTCTGATACCACTTGTTAGGTTACTCAAATGCAATTAATCAAGGAGAAGGATAGAGAATAACACACAAAGAAATTACGTGGTTCGGTCAATGCGACCTACGTCCACGGACAGAGAGAATATCTGTATTATTTTCTGAAGGAGGCTATACAGAGAGAAATTACATCAATCACTCTTCTAATGAATTCCCTCACACTCATATATATAGAGATAAATGGGTCATGGGTCGTGGGTCGGGTTACAAACCGGGTTACCCATAAAATTCAAGTCAAACACAACACTATGGATTTTATAGAGGGTCTGCCGAAATTACATGGGAAGGATATGATTTGAGTGGTAGTGGATAGACTGAGCAAATATGCTCATTTCACTGCTATGTAACATCCAATCATGACAACAACTCTAGCACAAGCATTCATGGACCATATATATCGACTTCATGGGGCCCTTGCAAATATTGCGAGTGACAGGGACCCATTGTTCATTAGTATCTTTTGGAAAGAATTTATGGGTCAACTTGGGGTGGAGCAGAATTTGTCATCATCTTATCACCCTCAGAGTGATGGTCAAAGTGAGGTTGTGAATCGGTGTCTTGAGAATTATCTGCGAGCTTTCACATGGCAGTACCCTCAAAACTGGAGTCGGTGGCTTTCTATGGCTGAATGGTGGTACAATACAATCGTTCCATTCATCAATTAACACTACGCCATTTGAGGTTATGTATGGACAAGCACCCCCTTTGCACTTGCCATATTTGCCTCAGGATTATTGTGTAGATGCTATTGATCGTAGTTTCACGGCGAGGGAGGAGATGATGAAGGATCTGAAAGGTATTATTCAAAAGGCAGTCAATCGCATGAAGCAGCAGGTGGACAAGGGTCGCAGTGAGAGAGAATTTAGTGTTGGCGGTTGGGTGCTGTTGAAGCTCTATTCATATCGGCAAAGGTCAGTGGAAAACAGGCCCTCAGATAAATTGGCCCCTCGCTACTTTGGACCTTATGAAATATTGGCAAAGGTTAGGCTTCGAATTCATCCCACTTTTCATGTGTCATTGCTTAAGAAGTGCCCAGATCAAGCTATGGTGCCGGTTCATCCTCCAGAAGATCTGTCGGACCAATATAGGGAGAAAGAACCTTTGTCCATATTAGACAGAAGGTTGGTGCAACAGAAAGGCTGGGCTTGTACGGAGGTTTTGGTTCGCTGCAAGGGTGAGAATGTAGAAGAAGCATCATAGGAGGATTGGCTTAATTTCCAGTCCAAGTTTCCTACGTTCGTGACAGATTCACCCTTGAGGAGAAGGGTGAAGGGGCGGCAGTGTTATGAATAAATGGCGTCAGCAAGTACTTTAGTCTTTTTACATGAGTTAGTAAGGGCAGATTGGTCCTTTCAGGTGAGGTGGAATTCTAAGTAGTTAATTTATTATTTTCCCTTTTAAAGGAAAATAGGGCATTATGTGTTTTCGTGCGTAGATTATTTATATTTTATATTTGCATTAGTTCGCTGTTTTTCATTGTAGTAGTGCCAATGGATATTTTTATATTAAGTGAAAGTCTAAACAATTAGTCGCTAAATGTGATTTACTAAGAGTTCTGTTATTCCATGAATTTAAGTTCAAATCTAATTATTTAAAAACAATTTTTTCAATATTCGACTTAATATGTGTTTATTACAAATTTTCTAGAAAAACAATACGGCCACAATTTAGAACAGATTTGGATAATCCAAGGAGGTTTGTTTGGTTCAAGACAGAACAGTACAATGATACAGGCAAAAGGCACAAAGCATGAAGAATGACATCTTAATTGTTGCGAAACTTTAGTTTTAAAGTAAAACTTCAATTTTAAAACTTCCCACTAGTTTTCCAAACATGTACTTAGTAAAATTGCGAGTATCTTAATACCAAAGGATTTAAAGATGACATGACTTGTGCAAAGATGCAAGGGGAAAAAGGTCACCAAATGCAATGGCTGATAGCCCCAAAAAAAAAAACATCACACAAAAATACTCTTACAGAAACAACAATGGTGAGTAAATTAAACTTGAGATTCCATTCCGATCACATATGAAAAGAACATCCAAATGCAATGGCTGATAGCCCCAGAAAAGAACATCCCACAAAAATACTCTTACAGAAACAACAATGGTGATTAAATTAAACTCGAGATTCCATTTCGATCCCAATATTTAGACTTTCATATAGAAAGAGCCATCCATAGAGTTCACCTTTTTCAGAAGGTTATTTATTTCACCCTCCAATTTGTCTCTTGTTAGTGGCGAAATATTATCCCCGGACTTCTCCAGAGTTGAAGCCATCATCTGCAAATTTTGCCTAATGAAGTCAAGTGAAGGTCTCTCAAAATATGGTGGCTTGGACCCAGAAGGGCCAGTAATAGTGACAAGTGGATCTACTCGTGGGATGGTTGCAGAAAGATGATGGAGCTTGTAATCAATAAGGGTTGCCCCAAATGGTTTGTCCTGCTCTATACTATGAAATGCTTTCCCTGCATCTGCACTCCTCACAAAAACAATCTGAGCATGACCATCATTCAAGATCTTTGTTTCAGATACCATCAAGGGACCAAATTGACAAAATGTAGTCAGCAAATCTGCTTTTGAAGGCAGAGAAACTCCGGGGTCAAACTGTAGGAGAAGAGAAGTTCCAAGTGCATCTCCATTGGCCTCCATTCTATTGTAATTAATAGTTTGAGTCAGTCCGATACTGGCAAATATGCTTTTTGACACATCTGTTCTAGGTTCTTCTGGGTCCATATTCTGGATATGTATGTATTTCAGCTCAGGAGTAAAGCCATTGACATCCTCAAGTTCCTTTCTGGTTGAATCATACTCAGTGCTACTGCCATTTAAATCCGCTATCACTGAGGCAAGTTTAGTCTTTTGATGCTCTTCTGGTACTTTCTCTTTTCTCTTTTGCCTCCTCTGCCTACTCTTCTTATTCACAGAGGCAACAGTAGCCTCCGATATAGTACTCACAGACAAGCTATTATTAGCAATGTTTCCAACAAGAACTGGTAGGGAGATTGAACCTATCAAATCTAGTTCTTCCTTACTTTCGCCTTTAGTTTTCTCAGCAGTGCCATTTGTAGAAGGGGACACCATTTGCAGATCTATCACCAATGAACTGCATTTATTGCTTTTCTCACCCACTTCCAGCAAGCTCGAAAAAATTTCAGAACTCTTACTTTCTTGAGCAGCTACTGTCTTCTTTCTCCTTTTAGGCACCCCTGCACCTTCAGAAGCAAGACAACTATGAACCTGCGGATCTTTAGGTGAACTGCTTTTTGCTCTGCTCCCTTCAAAGGTTGTTGTCCCAACATTTTGCAGGTGGATCAATGGGATTACTTCTTCCACATTGCCCCCAGTATTTGTTTCTATAGAACATTTTGCGAGGAATTCACTTGTGGCAATACCTATGTTCATGTCTGATTGGCTAGAAAGGGATTTAGTTCTATGCCTTGGTGCATATTTCAATTTCTTTCTCTTTAGTTTCTCTTGCTCAGTATTGACATTTAGTGAATCATTTCTGATAGGTGTCCCTGAATTTCCTCCTTTCAGATTAATCAGGGGAGCAGCAAGGTCAGCCTCATCATGAAATGCTGATAATCTGTATGTGCAAAAGAAGCATTCAACTAAATCAGGTCTTCTATTCTCATCTGGAAAATTACAACCTACAGCTTTAGAATAAAGACCAGAAAGCAATTCAGCTGAAGATGCATTTATGAAATCTCGAATGCTGGATGTAGTTTGCCAGCGAATGAATTTTCTGCACCAGTTACTTCGGAACTTCTTGTTACTAGATTTAGCAGTTGAAAGAGATCCATTGAATTGATTAGTAGCTACACTTGAACCTTCGCCTTTATGAGAAAAATTATGAGTTTGGGAGCCTTCTATACTAGCTGGCAACCTTTTATGTCCTGGTTCTAAGTTTATGTAGGGATAGGACAAGTATTTGCTTCTTTTCCGTTCTCTGGAATCAAATGTCACTGAAGAAAAAAAAGAAATGCCCAATAAGTAACTAGTAGACAACAAAGCAATTTTTGTGGATCACAAATAAGGGGGAAAAGAAAAATCAATTCACAAAAATTTAGTGCATAAATGTAAAGAGGCACAAGTGACTTTGGACTGCATAATAATGAACTAACCTAGATAATGCAAAACCAGAAAAATACCATATTAGTTTAGCTAAGCTTATGGAGCTCTCTCACACTGCTCGACATGGATCAATACATGGGGGAATAAAGGCACATAGATAAACATATATCAAAATCCTCTGCATAAATATATGTGAAAAAAAATTGTTATAAGAGTTTTAGACTATTTAGGGTCAGCTGGATACTGTTTTCTAAATGATTTTTTTGTTTTTAAAAGTAGGAAAAACATGAATGTTTGGCAATAGTCTTTTTCAGGGTACATTAAAAACAATTTTCTGAATCGTTTTAAATAGAAAAATAAAAACAACTCTATCATGTTTTCAAAAACACTATTTTAAATATTCTTTTAAGGTGGCAATATTTAATTTGGTCAATTCACTAATGACATTAAAGAAAATACCATACTATGAAAAATTAAAAGAAAAATTAATTAGAAAAGGATTATCTCCTTCCCATAAAAGAATGCAGAAAGTTCTCTCCTTTACCCCACAAGCCTCACTGAACTGGACGCAATTGAATTATTCATCTTCATTGCTTCATCTTCCCCCACTCTGCAACTGCATTCTCATGCTTCCCTTCATAAACATTGAAATTGGGATTACAAGTCTCTTAGTCTGTCTCAACTTGAGGGTGACTTGTCCTAAGTGAAGAGAGTACCCTCATACGATATTTACAGCAAATGGAGTTGCCTTGAAAAGAGGACCATCATCAACAATCAAGGCATAGACTATTTGGTTCATCAAAAGAAGGTGCAGTCATCTCGAAGTGCAGACAAGATAAAGCAATATTTGCGGACACCAATTTCCCAGTCTAGATTGGATCCTCCAATAGCCCCAACTACTTTGTAAGCACAGTAAGTATGCTCCGAATGGAATTGCCCCATCAGCAATGTTGTCAACGGCATGTGGCCAGCAAGCCCCAAGAACAAAATAGATGATGACCACCACAGCAAAAGCTGGAGCCCTGCCATGGGCGTTTTATAATGGGAAGCCTCAAAATCATCACACCATTCCGCCATGGCAGCCACTATTGACAACACTGCCCATCAGATGTTAATACAACTGATAGAGGCAATGAGCTCAAGTTTGAAGTGGAATTGTCAAAACATTTTTTTTTTCTTTTAAACTGTTTCTAGAACAAATTAACTAAAACAATTTATCAAAATTAATTTTTCAAATTATTTTACAGTACCACTTCAAAAAACAATTAAAAAAACAGGCCCTTAAAAGCCAAGAATAGGATCAACTTTCTCAGAAGACCGAATTTAAAAAGGGGAATAGGCTGATATATCACAAAGAGATCTTCCTATAAGATGTCTAATCTCCATAAATTAACCAAAAGCAATCAAATTGGGGTAACTATCATTTACTAGAGAGAGAGAGAGAGAGAGATGAATCTACAGAAAACCAAAAGTTTGTCAAGGATAAAAACGTAGGTGGATAACTTTACAATCACTAAGCTTTAACAGTGCATAAAATGAGATAATAAGAGCAATGTAAATATCATACAGGCTTTGATTTTCTCTAAGGTTTCAGTCATGTCGGCTTTCTCAGTCATTTAGTCATAGGCTTCGGCTGCTTCCCAAACCAATCCCGTAGCTGCCTACTATATTCTCTCATGACACGTAAATAAATCAGAGAGAAAACCAAAGTTAGTGAAATACTTAAAAGGAATGAAACAAAAGATTGGTGGAGACATAAAGATACTTGGTTTTGAGTATTAAAAAAGAAACAAGGAAAAGCTGCAATATGTAAATAGTCAAAAGAACGCAAAGAAGATAATAATAACATGTCTTAGTGGTGTTTCAGCTTAGAAATATCCTTCAATTAAGCAAGTGAATTAGGTTGCCTACGGACCCGTGAAGAATGCATAAACAACTCCCACTAAAATTTAAAAGCAAAAGAAAAAAGATTCTCAACCACACAATAATAATCCAAGATTATTAGTTCTTTTAAAATAAGGAACCCATAAACTCAAATTACAAGGAGTAACCAATATTGGTTTGAAAATTAGACTCTCCACATGCTTCGAAATTGCATGCAAATACAATGGATGCGAAGGAGAAAGAGAGCATAATATCATCATCGAATCACAGTGCAAATGCAACTATCGTCATTTATCTAAACAAACCGGCGACAGATATTTGAAACCAGTCATAAAGGTTTGCAAATTTCCTGTGCAATTCATGGTAAATGAAAGAGCAAGAATTTGTCATTTATTCTGTAAAAGTTATTGCCAAAAACCGTGCATATTTATAACAGAAAAGTGAGAATAAGAGCTATTTGCAAAGAGATACCACATCAGATCATTAGTGTCGCCGAATGGGTGAGGCCTCCGCGCTTGAAGAGTTTAGGTGCCCGAAATGCTCAACTACCTCACACTAGTCTCAAATGAACTGAAAGCCCAGTGCCCGAGTAACTAACCACCCACATTGGCAACATAAGACTGCTTACAGATCACATACCTGAGAGGATAGCAGGGAGTTGTTTGAAGCTTCTGTGAAGCAAAAAGACAATCGAGAACTTGATAATTTTCTTTCTGAGATCACATACCTGGGAAGAAGCATTCGTGAAGCTATCCACAGATGGATCCCAAGGAAAGTGAATGCAGTTGCTCACAAGGCAGCGAAAACTTGCAGGAATTGGGGCCTTTGAGAAATAGTTAGTTCCTGAATCCTCCTGGTATTCTCAGGAAATTAATTGAAGATAAGGGTGCTTTTGGGTTAGTCACATAGTTGCAATTTTTGCAGCGAAGTGAGTTGCCTCGGCCAAGGGTGCCCTCCTCGTACCGTTTGTTATTCTGATGTGATGGGGCTTTTTTGCATTTTGGACATTGATGTAGCGGGGCTTACAGCCTTTAGCTTTTGGGCCTATGGTGCCCTTTCGCTGTGTTGCTTTCTTGCAGCCTTTTGGTTAGTCCTGGCCCAAAAAACTAAAAAAAAAGAGAACAATGACACGAGTCTTTTTTACTTTTTCCCAAAAAAAGACTGTTGTGCGGGACAAATGCTTGTAGGCAGCTGCAGGAGACAACGACGCTAAGATAATATCATGATTTAAGTTTAAAGTTATCGATATTGTCTTTTATTTTTTATTTTTTTCTTTTTGGGTGAAAATAGAAATACGTTAAATAAAAAACAGGGTTACATAAGTCCACAAAGACTAATTCATGCAGAGCCGAGAAAGAGTAACCTAAAGAAAAGGAGAAGACTAAACAGAAAGGATATGTAAATGGAAACGAAAGCTAAAATAGAACGCTATCAACCATTCTATTGCTCGTCAGTACAAAAAAATATAGTACCTAGAAGGTCAAACACAAAAGTTTGAAACAGCAGCGAAGACCGCGTGTTGCAGCTTGAAGATTTTTCCATGCTTGGCCATCATACTTGCACAAAAAATTTGACTGCATGGATAAATAGTTGTTTATTAAATTTTTTGTTCATTTTATACAATTAAGTCCAAATTTCAAATTCAATAAACTTAAATAAGATACTGTTGGTGCAAAACATAACAGATATAAAATGCATAAATAAAAAGATAGGGTTCAGAAAATCACATAACTGATATATCATACTTTGACTAGATTATCTATATCCGGTCTTCTTGTATAACAAGAGATTTTCTCCCACTATATAAATAAATTAAGGATTACAACAGATGGTTTTCAAGCTCACCACTCACTGCTAGAAAAAAAAAATAGTGATGAATTTCATTCCGCCACTAAATTTCGTAATTAAATCATTAAAATTTTCATAGCAATATTAGTGTGTGTGTGTGTGTGTGTGTGTATATATATATATATATATATATATTAATTTGCTAATAAAATTTGAGGATTTTAATTAGATCAGATGACAAGGAGTTTTGAATACTAACATAAAAATAAATATCGCCTGCTACCAGCTACCCGCTGGCCGCAGTTTGTATATGATATTGAAATCTAAGTTAGTGACAAAAATGTCATTTTCATCACAAACTAAAATTTATTGATTGTGTTTTTAGTGACGTACTTGTGATGAAAACTAAACATATTTAATGAAAAATTTGTCGTAACTAAAACTATTTTGTATACTTGTGACTAACTAGAGTTTTCACTCATTTACGCAAAACTAACTATGATTCCCTAACTCACCAAAAACTATTGGGTTTGAACAAGTCACCCACAACCAAGATAGAGGGAAGAGATAAAATATTATGTTTGACACCTTCATACACAAGGGACTTCTGTTTTAGCTTACTGAAAACTTATAGTTCCAAAAGCGTGATATTCTAAGATAATTACCTCAATAAAAAATAACAGGATAATATGATTTTTTACTAAAAAGATAAATAAGCTAATAATAATAATAAATAAATAAATAAACAAGTAAATAAATGAATAAATAAAATAAAACACAAGTGAAGGAAATAAGTTTTTGGATAAAAGTGGAATTTCATTTACGGGACTATGGACTTCACTGCCAATAAAAGTTGAGGAGCACTTTCCCATTATTTTAGCTAGAATAAGCTTGGTGGACGTTTAACATGTGGAATCCACGCTCGTCTTCTTAACTTAGCCGTGAAGGACTAAACCAGAAAAGAAGGAAAGCCTCTGTTTTGCATCTTGCTTCCCACAGAACCTTTCCTTCATCTTCGTGAGGGAGCTGAGAGAGAGAAAGTGAGACTTCGAAACTGCTCTGTTCTACTTGTTGAAAGTAAGGAACCCGCCTAGGTTATATTAAGTGCAGCTCGAAGGAAGAATCTTAGCAGAAGAGTTTCTAGTTTTTGGGTATTTTGGTAGCAACCCCTCCAGCGGAAATTCAGACAAGAATTTGAGGAACTTGGCCGAGGTTGAAGCTTGAAAACAAGAAAAAGAAGGGTGGAACCTAGAGATAGAGTAGCGAATGAAAGAGGTGAGTAGATTTTGGGGATGCTCTATTTTTTTGAAATTAATATCTCGTCCGTCTTCCATAAGTATAAAGTTGATTTAGTGTGTTATAATCTGATTAAATTCGGTAGATTTTGGGGATGCTCTGGTTTTTCGAAATTAATATCCCTTCCGTCTTCCATGAGGATAAAGCTAATTTAGTGTGTTATAATCTGATTAAATTCAAATTTTGGGGCTGGATAGGAAGGCAAAACCGAGAAGAAACATAGTGTTACGATCTTAAGAAGAAATTAAAAAATAAAATGAATAAGACAGAGATGAGCAAGTGAATGAATTCTGTATCAACTCCAATAGAATGAAATTACACAGAAACGAAGCCACTTTTGAGCAGTGGGAAACTCCAATACACACAAGTGCATTTACAAGTTTGATACCCTCCTCACTCGAAGACCATCCATATTTATTTGGCCTTACGAAAATATGCAGAACAAACTCATAATAGAAAATGTATCACATGTCCTGTGGTCCCAACATCATATTGCACGTGCCTCAATGCATTGCTTAATTCATGAAGTAATCGTGAGTCCAGCGTGGCGCTTTCTTCTCTCTTGGAATTCTGCCCATGTCATCCTTCATAAATTTCACGCCACTCTTCTTTCTAGCATTCATATCACATAGAGTGCAGAAACAGAGTGGATGACACGTGAGGTAAGCAATTCCCTATGGTTACTCTGTTTTCCTGATAGAGGTCCCTTCTCGTCTTGTATAATGTGGGTAGGACTGATTAATTATGTTATAATATAGGATTTAATCATATTTTTATAGAAGATTATAAGGAAGATTAACTAAATATTGGATGAATATATATATATATATATATATATATATGCTTAATTTTCTGCAAAACTGAGAATAAAGTGTAGTAAATGGTGGTGTTGCCCGTGGGTTATCACCTTTGAAATTTAATGAGATTTAGGAATTAAAATGAAGGCTTAAATGTTAGGAATTGAGGTTTAACATTATGTTAATTTGATTATTATAGCTCAAAGGATTTTAGTTAGATATGGTAGGTTATATACTTTTGGTTTGGACAAAGTAATAACAGAAATAAAAAGGGATTTGAAATTAAGCGAAACTTACGGGTTGGTGTAACTGGGTAAATGAGGACAACATTTTAAGGTCCTTTATTATAATTTATGATTTTTGTAACATTTTAGATTTTGAGTAGCACGTGTAAGGGGTTTTACACTTGTACATGTGGAAAATTTTTCTTGCCTAAGGGAGGAAGCCAATGAGGATAGACATGCATACAAGTCTCGAGAGGGACTATAGTGAAAAGAAAGAAATGGTGAAGTATTTTTGTGTAAAATAGGTACACAAGGATTTTTTTTAAAGGATGATTGGGCTTTGAGAGGTTAAATGGTGTGGTTATCCTGAGTGTAATACCCAAGAAAAATAAAATATAAATATTTTTTTACAAACTACTGTTACTATTTCAGTATACGGTACTATTCACCCGTATAATACTATTTACGTATACGATACTGTTCATTTATGCAATCGAAATGTCAAGTACTAGATGTGGTTTGGTCATAAGAGAAAACTAGAAAGAAGTTTGTAGGAGAAAATGACGTTTTATGTGTAAAAATACCCTCAGGGACTAAATTAAAAGGACTGATTTGAAAAGAAACTTAAAGGTTTAAGGTGAAAGGATAGTTTTTCCTTTAAGTTTTCAATAGTAATAACAGAAAAAATTTTCACGTTGCGCTATTTACACAGTAACTACATTATTAGAAATGTCATTTTCATAAATAGTAAATTGAATATTTTATTAACGCATAGTATCAAATAGTACCCTTGACTTTTCCTATAAATAGGCGCTTTCATTTCACTTCTAAACTCACACCTTCAACTTCTCTTCTTCTCTCCTTAAGTTTCTCTTACTTCAATGCTAGGCCTTTGAGATTGTGGGCCTTTCCTTTTCAGCTTAGGTAAGGATACTATGCCCTTTCTATGTCTTTCAAATTTTAGAAGTTATTTTCTTAAGTATGCTCTGTGGTTGCGGCATTGGCTGATCTTCCACATCAGAAAAACTGTCCTTAGCTGTTTATATGTTATTTTGATTCTCTGATTACCGAAATAGAATGTAAACTGTGAAGAATACATGTCTAGGAAAGTTCTGGCTAAGAAAAGACCTGGTTTTTAAGTGTGTCCAGTGTGACCCTCCACTCTTTCCTGGGAACTTACCTGGTGTACTCTTTTACAGATTGTATTCTCTATTTCTGGTATGAATAGTAACCATACGTATGAATAGTGACCGTACGTATAAATAGTAACCATATGAATAGTGACCGTATATATGAACAGTAACCGTACGTATGAACAGTATCTGTATGAAAACAATCCTAACGTATTTTCTCTAATCTTTCATGAAAATCTCTGTAGCGGTATACTGAAATTTATCTGTGTACTCTTGTCCGTAACGACTTAGAGAAGTGATACTCGTATGGAATCGAGGTGAGAGATCCTACCTTACCTTGTTTGCTTATTTAATGTATATATTAAAAGTATACTCTATATATATATGTGACATAAAATTCATGCATTCATGTTATACATTGAAATGTGTAAATATGATTCTGTTGTGAACTTTTCCTGAAATGAGATGCATATGGTTGCCTATGATTGTGTAATGTGGTTGTGTTTGATCTTGATAGAAACGGAAATAAAGTTTATGGGATCCCATAGGATGAAATAAGGGTGGAATGAAATCACTATAGCCACGTGATATTGAATATGATATTAGTCCTTTTAAGGACGGGGTGAAATAAGGTTAGACTACAGATTTGTCCCTTTGAGGACAGGGGTGAAATAAGGGAGGATACGGCAGGGGCCGTGGGGCAACGGCCACTTATTGTGGACGGGACCCGAAAAATGTCTGGGAACTTGATTTAGAATTGTATGAATTGTTTGAATTGTTTGAAATGTGATTTGGTTTAATCTTAAATATGTTGTTAATAATTGCGAGGTCGATTTGCTCACTGAGTTTAAAAGCTCACATTGTTTGTACAACCTTTTTGTTCAGATCAGGTTGCCAGTGAAGAATATCCGCTAGAAGAGTAAATCACTTTGCACCTTCCCGCTATCGGGTAGGCCCCTCTATTGTTGTAGATTATGTTGCTCTGTAATCATCTAGGACATCTAGGTCAGGGGTTTGGCATTTGGTTTGTATGTCAGCATAATAATGTATTTTATGTTGAGGATCTATTATTATGTGCAAATCATCTCTATGAATTTCAAATAAAGAAAATTTGATATATTTTCTTCAGGAATGGTTATTTTGATAATATAGAGATAATGACTAAACTCATGGGTAGAATTTATCGAAAGGCTTACAGTGATGAGAGATTCATCATTGTGCCGGTCATGTGCCCAGAAAACAGGTCGTGACACTGAGATTGGTGGAAGAGGACCATCATTGCATATAGGTCCTTGATAGCATGGTTGTAGATATCGCATGATTCGTGATTCAGGACATGCGTGTCAACTCAATTCAGCAGGTCACTGATACAACCTGAAGCTTGAATCGTTTGTAGCCTGAATCGCCAGAAGAATTGTCGGAATCATGCGATACATGTCAAAACTGGCGAATTGCAGCGTTCCGACGATTCAAGCTTCTCCTATGCGACAGGTCATGAAGTCAGGTTCTTTGTGACTCGTTGCACCCAAGAAGACGATGTACGTGTCTAGCTTTTTTTTTTTAAAGAACAATTTGTTACTTGGCTGGGCTTTAGTGACTCAGTCATTCACTTTTGGCCTTTTTAGCCTGGGTTTTGTCGAAGCATCAATGCGAGTAGACAGTGGATCCTTGAGTGAAGACTTTGATTCAAATTCAATGAGCAAAGAAGAAGCCATGCTTTAGTGAATCAAAAAAAAAAGAGCAAAAGAAATTTACACAAATCAAATAATTTTTTGAAAATCTAATCAATCATATTTCAAAAGAAATTAGAAATTTAGAATAAAGAAGATATGATACTGATTGAGCATCATTAGACCATTAGCCCAAGTGCACAATGCCTGGTCAGGAGGGAGAAATCAGAAAAAAGAGCTCACTTCTTCAATCTTCAACCTATCTTTTACCTTCCGCTAGCCACACAGCCACACTATATTTTCTTTCAACTTTCAACCTCTTTCAAATTAGAAGAAAGAGCTTACTTCTTCAACCTTCAACCTCTTTGAAATTTTTTTACACAATATTTCTAGTCCTTTTTGTCCCAATCGCTCCAAAAAGACAAATGAAAAAAGATGTTACCATTATATAGTTTGTAATATTGAGTAGAATTAAAAGTCCTGCATTGGATAAAATATGATATTTAAAAAAAGAATTTAATTGTTGTTCCTTTTATTTGAAAATGTGTATTTTTTATTTGAAAAGATGCATATTTTAAAATTGAAAGGTTGCATCTTTTTTTTTTTTTTAAAAGATGTGTCTATTTATTTAAAAAAAAATGTATCTTTTTATTTGAATAGAGGTGTCTCTAAATTGAAGAAATGTCTCTTTTAATTGGAGAGATATATCTTTTTATTTGAAAAAGATGTGTCTTTTAAATTGAATAGATATATTTTTTATTTTAAAGGATGTATCTTTCATTTGAAAATTGAATTTTAAATTTATTTTTAAAATAAATTCAATAAGATATAAATTAAATAGACACATCTATTCAAAATAGAATAGACATGACTTTTAAAAATTGAACATATATGATTATTCAAAATAAAATAGACATGATTGTTGGAAATAGAAAGATATACATGTTCAAATTGAACAAATATAACTGTTCAAACTCTATATATATCATATTAGAATTCTACGGTGGAATTTTGGTTCCAAGAAGACTTTGTTGTATCATGGAAGGATTTGCCTTTGATTTCCCAATACACAGACATAAAATCTTTAAAGAAAGTGATTTATCACACCCCATAGCCTTTATTGCTTTCTATTTTTCTAACAGTTACATAGGACCATTGCAAGTCTCTTGAAACAAGGTTATATGTTAAATGTAACTATTGTCCTAAAGTGATGTAGGGCAGAGCTTATAGGATGAAGTATCATCTTGTCGGAACACATAAAGAAGTTGCTCTGTGTCAACAAGTGTTGGAAGAGGTAAATAGTTTATTTAAAAAATTGTGTGCTGATATGAATAAAGGAGATGATATTGATTAGTGCTTTGATGATAGAGCATGATGAGTCACACAAAAAAAGGTCTATGGATGCCTTTGTAACAAAAAGGAAAAAGGGGAAGTGGCTCTAATATGAAACAAAAAACTATGAATGCAATGATTAAGGATAGGGACTTGGTTGTTAGGGATATTTGTAAATGCATATATGACAATGCATTGCCATTTTATTTGGTCAAGAGTCCCCACTTTATTAATATGATTAAATTTATTAGTGAATATTATAGAGGATTGAAGCTTCCAACTTATCATGAAGTGAGGATGTCTGTCACGACCCATTTTCTAGGCACATGACCGGCACAATGATGAATATCCCATCACTGTAAGCCTTTCGATAAATTCTTCCCACAAGTAAAATCGTTAGTCATTATCTCTATATTCTCAAAATACCATTCCTTAATAAATACAAAGAAAATACATCAGATTTTCTTAATTAAAAATAATAGATCCTTAGTACGAAATACATTATCATACTGAAATACAAGCCAAATACCAAACCCCTGACCTAGATGTCCTAGACGGTTACAGAGCAACATACTGTATAACAAAAGAAGGGCCTACCCGACAGCGGGAAGGTCCAACGTGATCTACTCCTCTAGCGGATGTACTTCGGCGGCAACCTGATCTGAACAAAAAGTTTGTACAAACAGTGTGAGCTTTTAAACTCAGTGAGCAAATCGGCCTTGCATTAATAAAATTCAAATACATCACCAGTCATGCAAGCATATCCGAAGGCTCAAGCTCAACCAATAGACATAGTTAGAAATTACATACAAGAAAAATTCATCCAATTCAACAAACGATACTAGTACTCGTCAATGGCAATATATCCCGGAGAGCGCACACAGGCCGGCTCACCAATTTTGTATTTTTCCGCCATGACGCACAACCTCATCCTCTTAGCTAGGGCGCCTCACGGATTTATCACCAATCCGGGCTATATCCCTACTGAGGGAATCGTTGTCTCCACACTCATTGGTCAAGACACCCTTTAACCCGGGTTTTCTGCCTTGCCGTGAGAGGGGGTACTGTACCGCTCAATCACAATCAATAGTACAACAGTTCATATCATAATCAGAAGCACAATATAATACTCATCCATATAACAGGTATAGTATATAACTATATGATTCAAATTTCATATCATCATGAGATACTTGCTTTGTCTTATCCATACTTCTGGATTAATTATCTCATTATATTCGTCATTCTGAATCCAATTTCCCTCTATGAATCTTGGGAGTGTCATACGACATACTTTTTATCACCAGTAATGCTAAAACTCTATTAAAACAGGGTCGTTTCACTCACCTGGATTCCGTACGAGTATCACTTCTCTAAATCGTTACGGACAAGAGTACGCAGGTGAATTTCAGTGTTCCGCTACAGAGATTTTCATGAAAGATTACAGAAAGTACGTTAAGATCATTTTCGTACAGATACTGTTCATACGTACGGGTACTATTCATACAGTCACTATTCATACGTACGGTACTATTCATACGGTCACTATTCATACGTACGGGTACTATTCATACCGGAAATACAGAATACAATCTGTAAAAGAGTACACCAGGTAAGTTCCCAGGAAAGAGTGGAGGGTCACACTGGACACACTTAAAAACCAGGTCTTTCCTTAGCCAGAACTTTCCTAGACATGTATTCTCCACAGATTATATTCTATTTCGGTAATCAGAGAATCAAAATAACAGCTAACGACAGTTTTTCTGATGTGGAAGATCGGCCAAAGCCGCAACCACAGAGCATACTTAAGAAAATAACTTCTAAAATTTGAAAGACATAGAAAGGGCATAGTATCCTTACCTAAGCAAAAACGGAAAGGCCCAAAATCTCAGAAGCCTAGCGTCGGAGCAAGAGAAACTTAAGGAGGGAAGAAGAGAAGTTGAAGGTGTGAGTTTAGAAGTGAAATGGAAGGGCCTATTTATAGCAAAAGTCAAGGGTACTATTTGACACTATGCGCTAATAAAATATTCAATTTACTATTCATGAAAATGACATTTCTAATAATGCAGTTACTGTGCACCTTACGCGTACGATGGAAAATTTTCGTTTATTTACTATTAGAAACTTTAAAGGGAAAACTATCCTTTCACCTTAAACCTTTAAGTTTCTTTTCAATTCAGTCCTTTCAATTTAGTCCCTGAGGGTATTTTTACACATAAAACGTCATTTTCTCCTACAAACTTCTTTCTAGTTTTCTCTTATAACCAAACCACATCTAGTATTTGACATTTTGATTGTATAAATGAACAGTACCATATACGTAAATAGTAACAGTAGTTTGAAAACACGCATTTATATTTTATTTTTCATGGGTATTACATTATCACCCCCTTTAAGAAATTCGGTCCTCCGAATTTAAATTACCTCAAGTCATAAAAAGATGGGGATATCTAGAACGCATGTCGGCCTCGGCTTCCCATGTGGCTTCTTCGTGAGTTTGATTCCTCCACAAAACCTTGACGGATGGAATCTCCTTAGATCGGAGTTTCTTTACTTGACTATCGAGGATAGCTACCGGTATCTCCTCGTATGACAAGTTTTCATCTACTAGGATAGAATCATTCTGAGAAGGGTGAAGTATGTGAGAAGGGTCATGAAGGTACTTCCTTAACATGGATACGTGAAAAACAGGGTGAATCCCTTCCAGATCCATAGGTAGGGCAAGCCGATAAGCCACTTTTCCCACTCGTTCTAGAATCTCATAAGGCCCGATGTATCTAGGACTCAACTTTCCTTTCCTTCCAAATCTCAACACACCTTTCATTGGAGAGACCTTAAGGAATACCATATCGCCGACTGAGAACTCCAAATCACGTCGTCTGTGGTCAGCGTATGCCTTTTGTCTACTTTGAGCTGCTCGCATCCTATCTTGTATTGTCTTAACCTTGGTTAGGGCATCCTGGGCCAAGTCAGGTCCTAATGCTTTCGCTTCACCTACCTCGAACCAACCGATCGGAGATCTGCAACGTCTCCCATACAAGGCCTCAAAGGGTGCCATCCCAATAGTGGCCTGGTAGCTGTTATTATATGCGAACTCTACAAGATACAAATGCTTTTCCCAGCTACCACTGAAATCTAGAATACAAGCTCGTAACATATCCTCTAGCGTCTGAATCGTCCGCTCTGACTGTCCGTCTGTCTGTGGGTGAAAAGCGGTACTAAGGTCCACTCGAGTACCTAATGCCTCCTGAAAACTTCTCCAGAAACGAGAGGTAAATTGAGGACCTCTATCAGAAATGATAGATATAGGTACTCCATGCAACTTTACTATTTCTTTAATATACAATTGTGCCAACGTTACTACACCATAAGTGGTTTTGACTGGAATGAAGTGTGCTGATTTGGTTAGTCGGTCAACAATGACCCAAACTGAGTCATAACCTCCTGTGGAGCGAGGTAGACCAACAACAAAGTCCATCGTCACTCGTTCCCATTTCCATTCAGGAATCTCTAATCGTTGTAACGAGCCTCCTGGCTTTAGATGCTCAGCCTTAACCTGTTGACAGGTTAAACAACGAGACACAAATTCTGCTATGTCTTGTTTCATTCCTTTCCACCAGTAGATCTGTTTCAGATCCTGATACATCTTGGTGGCTCCTGGATGTACAGCATATGCAGCACGATGGCCTTCTTCCATGATGTCTCGTCTAAGAGTTCCAACATGTGGTACACACAACCGTTGTTCAAAATGTAAGACTCCTGTATCGTCGAGTGTGAAACTATTCACTTCACCAATCTTCACCTTTTCCATAATTTGGACAAGCTCAGGATCCTCCATTTGAGATATCCGTATCTGGTCAACAAGGGAAGATCTAGCCCTGATATGGGCTAAGAATGATCCTGTCCTTGTAACCTCAAGAGTAGCACCTTTTGCTCTCAGCTCTTGTAGTTCTTGGATCAAGGGTCTTTTTGTTACTGCTATATGGGCCAGACTACCCATAGATTTTCGACTCAAGGCATCTGCTACCACGTTCGCTTTGCCTGGGTGGTAAAGAATATTGCAATCATAATCTTTTAGTAATTCTACCCATCTCCTCTGCCTCAAGTTTAAGTCCTTTTGGTCGAAAATATATTTTAGACTTTTATGGTCAGTGTAGATTTCGCAAGTTTCTCCGTATAGATAATGTCGCCATATCTTTAAAGCGAAAACTACTACTGCCATTTCCAGATCGTGGGTGGGGTAGTTTTGTTCATGTTTCTTAAGTTGTCTTGATGCATATGCCACTACCTGGCCATGCTGCATGAGAACACATCCCAACCCTACTCTTGATGCATCGCAGTATACTGTAAAACCTCCTGGTCCTGAGGGTAAGACCAATACAGGTGCGGAGATTAACCTTTTCTTGAGTTCTTGGAAGCTTTCTTCACAAGCGTCATCCCATTGGTACTTTACCCCTTTCCTAGTCAGTCGTGTGAGAGGGGCGGTTAACTGGGAAAAATTTTGGATGAAACGACGATAATATCCTGCCAATCCCAAGAAGCTGCGAATCTCCGTGACGGAGGTAGGTCTAGGCCACATTTTGACCGCTTCTACTTTGCTTGGGTCTGCTTGGATGCCATCTTTGGAGATCACATGTCCCAAGAAAGTTACACGATCAATCCAAAACTCGCATTTAGAGAATTTGGCGTACAATTGATGATCCCTCAATGTCTGCAACACAACACGAAGGTGTTGTTCGTGCTCTTCTGAAGTCTTTGAGTACACCAGAATGTCGTCTATGAAGACAATGACGAATTTGTCTAAAAAGGATTTAAAAATCCTATTCATTAAATCCATGAAAGCAGCTGGTGCATTCGTTAATCCAAATGACATCACCAAGAACTCGTAGTGCCCATATCTGGTACGGAAGGCTGTTTTAGACACATCCTCCTCCTTGATCTTGAGTTGGTGATAACCAGACCTCAAGTCAATCTTTGAAAAACACTTGGCTCCTTGAAGTTGATCGAAAAGGTCGTCGATGCGAGGCAACGGGTATTTATTTTTGATAGTTACCTTATTCAGTTGCCTGTAATCTATGCATAGTCTCATCGATCCGTCCTTCTTTTTCACGAACAGAACAGGAGCTCCCCAAGGTGAATAACTTGGCCTTATAAAGCCTTTGTCTAGCAAGTCCTGTAACTGAGTTTTTAACTCTTTTAATTCTGTTGGTGCCATTCTATAAGGGGGTATGGAGATTGGGCGAGTATCTGGTGCTAACTCTATCTGGAACTCAATCTCTCGATCTGGGGGTATACCTGGTAGATCATCTGGGAAGACATCTACAAACTCCTGGACTACTGGAACGTCTTCTACTTTTAGTTCTTCTTTCTTAATATCTTTAACGAATGCCAAGTATCCTTTACAGCCCTTTCGCAATAAACGTTGGGCACACATTAAAGATATAAGATTCCCAGAAATTTCACTCCGTTCACCATGAAATACGAAAGAAGGCTCCCCCGGAATATTAAATTTAACTATCTTATTATAGCAATCCAGGGTGGCATGACAAGATGCCAGCCAATCCATGCCCAAGATGACATCAAAGTCTGTCATATCTAACAGCATTAGGTCTACTGTTGTATTTATTTCTCCGACTCTTACCTTGCAAGCTCGATAGCCTCGTTCTATTAGTAAGGTGCCTCCAGTAGGCGTAGTTACTAAAAACGGACATTCTAATATAACAACTTTTTGCTTAAAGTTCTTAGCAAAGAATGGTGACACATAGGAATGCGTAGAGCCAGAGTCAAACAAAACATGTGCAAAATTTGATTCAATCAGAAGAGTACCTGCTACCACCGTATTAGACGCCTGAGCATCTTGACGGGTTAAAGCGAATACTCGAGCGTTCCCTCGGCCTGCTGAAGCCTGCCCTCGACCACCTTGTCCTCTGCCAGCACCTCTTCCGATTCCATTGCCTCCTACAGTTACAGGGGATCTGTTGGCAACAGTAGCCTCTGATTGATTAGGGCGTACTGACCCTTGGCCAGATCTCGTGTAGAGTTGGGGGCAATCTCTTTTGATGTGGCCCTGTTGACCACATTGGTAACAGACCCTAGTGTTGTTGTTGACAAAACAAGCTCCGAAGTGATTTCTTTCACATTTAGAGCACCAGGGCCTTTGTTGACCCCCTGTACCACTTTGTTGACGCTGTGGTGCACTAGCAGTAGAGGCTGCACGTCCAGAACTCTCTCCGTGGTAGCGTGATTTCTCATCTTGCTTCCTCTTTCTTTTGTTATTCCATTTTTCTTTTTGCATATCTCTTTCTTCCATCATACGGGCGATGTCGACGGCTTCTGTGTAAAATGAAAAATCTCGTATTTTCGATCCCACCCTGTCAAATAAAGACTCTCGAAGGCCTTTAATAAACCGTCGGATCTTTTCTTTCTCAGTTAGGACCATGTGAGTAGCATATTCAGACAACTCTATAAACAGATTGTCGTATTCATCGACGGTTCGTGATCCTTGCCGGAGTGCCTCAAACTCATTCATCTTTGCTTCTCGTATACTCTCCGGAATAAATTGTTCTCGAAAAATTCTTTTAAAGTCATTCCATTTAATGGGTGGGGCATTTCTGGCCATGCCCTTCTTCCATGTTCGCCACCAGCGGTCGGCCTTACCTCTTAACTGAAAGGTAACAAGGGTTACTTTTCGAGGTTCAGGGCATTCTAACGTGTCAAGGATTTTCTCACAGTCATCTAGAAAACGTTGTGGGTCTTCATTAACATCTCCTGCAAAGGTTGGCGGATTCAGCTTCATAAATTCCGAGATTTTGACCTCTGTACCTACCCAATCCTGAGGAGGGGGTGGAGGTGGCATCTGGTCTGTCTCTTGTACTTTTGCAGCATGTACTGATGCCTGTGAGCCATCTTCAGATGATTGTCCCATCAAAAGTTCCTTTAGCCCATTCACCTCGTTCTGCATTGCAGCTAATGCTTCCATCACTACAGTCGCGTCAATTTGTGATGGTTCTCCAGCATTTCTTCCAGGGTTTTCAGTGGATATTTCTCTGTTTTGTGCATGGTTATCTTCTGCACGATTAGGCATCTCCAGTCTTGCATTTGCTGACTGAGCAGCTGGAGGGACCAAGGCCCTGCCAGATCTTGTGCGGATTCCAGAAGTGTTTGATTTTCTTGGTGCCATCTAAACTTATTCTACAATTAAGAATAATATATATCGTCACTATTATACTTCAAGTAAAGACACGAAAGAAATGGATTTTAATCTCTACAGGGCTTTTGGTGGATCTTCATCCTATGGTCGTGCTGCAGTCACGACAATAGGGGAAGGCCCACTAAAGACACCTTGCTCTGTAATCACTAGGAGACCTAACAACCTATGCTTTGATACCAACTTTGTCACGACCCATTTTCTAGGCACATGACCGGCACAATGATGAATATCCCATCACTGTAAGCCTTTCGATAAATTCTTCCCACAAGTAAAATCGTTAGTCATTATCTCTATATTCTCAAAATACCATTCCTTAATAAATACAAAGAAAATACATCAGATTTTCTTAATTAAAAATAATAGATCCTTAGTACGAAATACATTATCATACTGAAATACAAGCCAAATACCAAACCCCTGACCTAGATGTCCTAGACGGTTACAGAGCAACATACTGTATAACAAAAGAAGGGCCTACCCGACAGCGGGAAGGTCCAACGTGATCTACTCCTCTAGCGGATGTACTTCGGCGGCAACCTGATCTGAACAAAAAGTTTGTACAAACAGTGTGAGCTTTTAAACTCAGTGAGCAAATCGGCCTTGCATTAATAAAATTCAAATACATCACCAGTCATGCAAGCATATCCGAAGGCTCAAGCTCAACCAATAGACATAGTTAGAAATTACATACAAGAAAAATTCATCCAATTCAACAAACGATACTAGTACTCGTCAATGGCAATATATCCCGGAGAGCGCACACAGGCCGGCTCACCAATTTTGTATTTTTCCGCCATGACGCACAACCTCATCCTCTTAGCTAGGGCGCCTCACGGATTTATCACCAATCCGGGCTATATCCCTACTGAGGGAATCGTTGTCTCCACACTCATTGGTCAAGACACCCTTTAACCCGGGTTTTCTGCCTTGCCGTGAGAGGGGGTACTGTACCGCTCAATCACAATCAATAGTACAACAGTTCATATCATAATCAGAAGCACAATATAATACTCATCCATATAACAGGTATAGTATATAACTATATGATTCAAATTTCATATCATCATGAGATACTTGCTTTGTCTTATCCATACTTCTGGATTAATTATCTCATTATATTCGTCATTCTGAATCCAATTTCCCTCTATGAATCTTGGGAGTGTCATACGACATACTTTTTATCACCAGTAATGCTAAAACTCTATTAAAACAGGGTCGTTTCACTCACCTGGATTCCGTACGAGTATCACTTCTCTAAATCGTTACGGACAAGAGTACGCAGGTGAATTTCAGTGTTCCGCTACAGAGATTTTCATGAAAGATTACAGAAAGTACGTTAAGATCATTTTCGTACAGATACTGTTCATACGTACGGGTACTATTCATACAGTCACTATTCATACGTACGGTACTATTCATACGGTCACTATTCATACGTACGGGTACTATTCATACCGGAAATACAGAATACAATCTGTAAAAGAGTACACCAGGTAAGTTCCCAGGAAAGAGTGGAGGGTCACACTGGACACACTTAAAAACCAGGTCTTTCCTTAGCCAGAACTTTCCTAGACATGTATTCTCCACAGATTATATTCTATTTCGGTAATCAGAGAATCAAAATAACAGCTAACGACAGTTTTTCTGATGTGGAAGATCGGCCAAAGCCGCAACCACAGAGCATACTTAAGAAAATAACTTCTAAAATTTGAAAGACATAGAAAGGGCATAGTATCCTTACCTAAGCAAAAACGGAAAGGCCCAAAATCTCAGAAGCCTAGCGTCGGAGCAAGAGAAACTTAAGGAGGGAAGAAGAGAAGTTGAAGGTGTGAGTTTAGAAGTGAAATGGAAGGGCCTATTTATAGCAAAAGTCAAGGGTACTATTTGACACTATGCGCTAATAAAATATTCAATTTACTATTCATGAAAATGACATTTCTAATAATGCAGTTACTGTGCACCTTACGCGTACGATGGAAAATTTTCGTTTATTTACTATTAGAAACTTTAAAGGGAAAACTATCCTTTCACCTTAAACCTTTAAGTTTCTTTTCAATTCAGTCCTTTCAATTTAGTCCCTGAGGGTATTTTTACACATAAAACGTCATTTTCTCCTACAAACTTCTTTCTAGTTTTCTCTTATAACCAAACCACATCTAGTATTTGACATTTTGATTGTATAAATGAACAGTACCATATACGTAAATAGTAACAGTAGTTTGAAAACACGCATTTATATTTTATTTTTCATGGGTATTACATTATCACCCCCTTTAAGAAATTCGGTCCTCCGAATTTAAATTACCTCAAGTCATAAAAAGATGGGGATATCTAGAACGCATGTCGGCCTCGGCTTCCCATGTGGCTTCTTCGTGAGTTTGATTCCTCCACAAAACCTTGACGGATGGAATCTCCTTAGATCGGAGTTTCTTTACTTGACTATCGAGGATAGCTACCGGTATCTCCTCGTATGACAAGTTTTCATCTACTAGGATAGAATCATTCTGAGAAGGGTGAAGTATGTGAGAAGGGTCATGAAGGTACTTCCTTAACATGGATACGTGAAAAACAGGGTGAATCCCTTCCAGATCCATAGGTAGGGCAAGCCGATAAGCCACTTTTCCCACTCGTTCTAGAATCTCATAAGGCCCGATGTATCTAGGACTCAACTTTCCTTTCCTTCCAAATCTCAACACACCTTTCATTGGAGAGACCTTAAGGAATACCATATCGCCGACTGAGAACTCCAAATCACGTCGTCTGTGGTCAGCGTATGCCTTTTGTCTACTTTGAGCTGCTCGCATCCTATCTTGTATTGTCTTAACCTTGGTTAGGGCATCCTGGGCCAAGTCAGGTCCTAATGCTTTCGCTTCACCTACCTCGAACCAACCGATCGGAGATCTGCAACGTCTCCCATACAAGGCCTCAAAGGGTGCCATCCCAATAGTGGCCTGGTAGCTGTTATTATATGCGAACTCTACAAGATACAAATGCTTTTCCCAGCTACCACTGAAATCTAGAATACAAGCTCGTAACATATCCTCTAGCGTCTGAATCGTCCGCTCTGACTGTCCGTCTGTCTGTGGGTGAAAAGCGGTACTAAGGTCCACTCGAGTACCTAATGCCTCCTGAAAACTTCTCCAGAAACGAGAGGTAAATTGAGGACCTCTATCAGAAATGATAGATATAGGTACTCCATGCAACTTTACTATTTCTTTAATATACAATTGTGCCAACGTTACTACACCATAAGTGGTTTTGACTGGAATGAAGTGTGCTGATTTGGTTAGTCGGTCAACAATGACCCAAACTGAGTCATAACCTCCTGTGGAGCGAGGTAGACCAACAACAAAGTCCATCGTCACTCGTTCCCATTTCCATTCAGGAATCTCTAATCGTTGTAACGAGCCTCCTGGCTTTAGATGCTCAGCCTTAACCTGTTGACAGGTTAAACAACGAGACACAAATTCTGCTATGTCTTGTTTCATTCCTTTCCACCAGTAGATCTGTTTCAGATCCTGATACATCTTGGTGGCTCCTGGATGTACAGCATATGCAGCACGATGGCCTTCTTCCATGATGTCTCGTCTAAGAGTTCCAACATGTGGTACACACAACCGTTGTTCAAAATGTAAGACTCCTGTATCGTCGAGTGTGAAACTATTCACTTCACCAATCTTCACCTTTTCCATAATTTGGACAAGCTCAGGATCCTCCATTTGAGATATCCGTATCTGGTCAACAAGGGAAGATCTAGCCCTGATATGGGCTAAGAATGATCCTGTCCTTGTAACCTCAAGAGTAGCACCTTTTGCTCTCAGCTCTTGTAGTTCTTGGATCAAGGGTCTTTTTGTTACTGCTATATGGGCCAGACTACCCATAGATTTTCGACTCAAGGCATCTGCTACCACGTTCGCTTTGCCTGGGTGGTAAAGAATATTGCAATCATAATCTTTTAGTAATTCTACCCATCTCCTCTGCCTCAAGTTTAAGTCCTTTTGGTCGAAAATATATTTTAGACTTTTATGGTCAGTGTAGATTTCGCAAGTTTCTCCGTATAGATAATGTCGCCATATCTTTAAAGCGAAAACTACTACTGCCATTTCCAGATCGTGGGTGGGGTAGTTTTGTTCATGTTTCTTAAGTTGTCTTGATGCATATGCCACTACCTGGCCATGCTGCATGAGAACACATCCCAACCCTACTCTTGATGCATCGCAGTATACTGTAAAACCTCCTGGTCCTGAGGGTAAGACCAATACAGGTGCGGAGATTAACCTTTTCTTGAGTTCTTGGAAGCTTTCTTCACAAGCGTCATCCCATTGGTACTTTACCCCTTTCCTAGTCAGTCGTGTGAGAGGGGCGGTTAACTGGGAAAAATTTTGGATGAAACGACGATAATATCCTGCCAATCCCAAGAAGCTGCGAATCTCCGTGACGGAGGTAGGTCTAGGCCACATTTTGACCGCTTCTACTTTGCTTGGGTCTGCTTGGATGCCATCTTTGGAGATCACATGTCCCAAGAAAGTTACACGATCAATCCAAAACTCGCATTTAGAGAATTTGGCGTACAATTGATGATCCCTCAATGTCTGCAACACAACACGAAGGTGTTGTTCGTGCTCTTCTGAAGTCTTTGAGTACACCAGAATGTCGTCTATGAAGACAATGACGAATTTGTCTAAAAAGGATTTAAAAATCCTATTCATTAAATCCATGAAAGCAGCTGGTGCATTCGTTAATCCAAATGACATCACCAAGAACTCGTAGTGCCCATATCTGGTACGGAAGGCTGTTTTAGACACATCCTCCTCCTTGATCTTGAGTTGGTGATAACCAGACCTCAAGTCAATCTTTGAAAAACACTTGGCTCCTTGAAGTTGATCGAAAAGGTCGTCGATGCGAGGCAACGGGTATTTATTTTTGATAGTTACCTTATTCAGTTGCCTGTAATCTATGCATAGTCTCATCGATCCGTCCTTCTTTTTCACGAACAGAACAGGAGCTCCCCAAGGTGAATAACTTGGCCTTATAAAGCCTTTGTCTAGCAAGTCCTGTAACTGAGTTTTTAACTCTTTTAATTCTGTTGGTGCCATTCTATAAGGGGGTATGGAGATTGGGCGAGTATCTGGTGCTAACTCTATCTGGAACTCAATCTCTCGATCTGGGGGTATACCTGGTAGATCATCTGGGAAGACATCTACAAACTCCTGGACTACTGGAACGTCTTCTACTTTTAGTTCTTCTTTCTTAATATCTTTAACGAATGCCAAGTATCCTTTACAGCCCTTTCGCAATAAACGTTGGGCACACATTAAAGATATAAGATTCCCAGAAATTTCACTCCGTTCACCATGAAATACGAAAGAAGGCTCCCCCGGAATATTAAATTTAACTATCTTATTATAGCAATCCAGGGTGGCATGACAAGATGCCAGCCAATCCATGCCCAAGATGACATCAAAGTCTGTCATATCTAACAGCATTAGGTCTACTGTTGTATTTATTTCTCCGACTCTTACCTTGCAAGCTCGATAGCCTCGTTCTATTAGTAAGGTGCCTCCAGTAGGCGTAGTTACTAAAAACGGACATTCTAATATAACAACTTTTTGCTTAAAGTTCTTAGCAAAGAATGGTGACACATAGGAATGCGTAGAGCCAGAGTCAAACAAAACATGTGCAAAATTTGATTCAATCAGAAGAGTACCTGCTACCACCGTATTAGACGCCTGAGCATCTTGACGGGTTAAAGCGAATACTCGAGCGTTCCCTCGGCCTGCTGAAGCCTGCCCTCGACCACCTTGTCCTCTGCCAGCACCTCTTCCGATTCCATTGCCTCCTACAGTTACAGGGGATCTGTTGGCAACAGTAGCCTCTGATTGATTAGGGCGTACTGACCCTTGGCCAGATCTCGTGTAGAGTTGGGGGCAATCTCTTTTGATGTGGCCCTGTTGACCACATTGGTAACAGACCCTAGTGTTGTTGTTGACAAAACAAGCTCCGAAGTGATTTCTTTCACATTTAGAGCACCAGGGCCTTTGTTGACCCCCTGTACCACTTTGTTGACGCTGTGGTGCACTAGCAGTAGAGGCTGCACGTCCAGAACTCTCTCCGTGGTAGCGTGATTTCTCATCTTGCTTCCTCTTTCTTTTGTTATTCCATTTTTCTTTTTGCATATCTCTTTCTTCCATCATACGGGCGATGTCGACGGCTTCTGTGTAAAATGAAAAATCTCGTATTTTCGATCCCACCCTGTCAAATAAAGACTCTCGAAGGCCTTTAATAAACCGTCGGATCTTTTCTTTCTCAGTTAGGACCATGTGAGTAGCATATTCAGACAACTCTATAAACAGATTGTCGTATTCATCGACGGTTCGTGATCCTTGCCGGAGTGCCTCAAACTCATTCATCTTTGCTTCTCGTATACTCTCCGGAATAAATTGTTCTCGAAAAATTCTTTTAAAGTCATTCCATTTAATGGGTGGGGCATTTCTGGCCATGCCCTTCTTCCATGTTCGCCACCAGCGGTCGGCCTTACCTCTTAACTGAAAGGTAACAAGGGTTACTTTTCGAGGTTCAGGGCATTCTAACGTGTCAAGGATTTTCTCACAGTCATCTAGAAAACGTTGTGGGTCTTCATTAACATCTCCTGCAAAGGTTGGCGGATTCAGCTTCATAAATTCCGAGATTTTGACCTCTGTACCTACCCAATCCTGAGGAGGGGGTGGAGGTGGCATCTGGTCTGTCTCTTGTACTTTTGCAGCATGTACTGATGCCTGTGAGCCATCTTCAGATGATTGTCCCATCAAAAGTTCCTTTAGCCCATTCACCTCGTTCTGCATTGCAGCTAATGCTTCCATCACTACAGTCGCGTCAATTTGTGATGGTTCTCCAGCATTTCTTCCAGGGTTTTCAGTGGATATTTCTCTGTTTTGTGCATGGTTATCTTCTGCACGATTAGGCATCTCCAGTCTTGCATTTGCTGACTGAGCAGCTGGAGGGACCAAGGCCCTGCCAGATCTTGTGCGGATTCCAGAAGTGTTTGATTTTCTTGGTGCCATCTAAACTTATTCTACAATTAAGAATAATATATATCGTCACTATTATACTTCAAGTAAAGACACGAAAGAAATGGATTTTAATCTCTACAGGGCTTTTGGTGGATCTTCATCCTATGGTCGTGCTGCAGTCACGACAATAGGGGAAGGCCCACTAAAGACACCTTGCTCTGTAATCACTAGGAGACCTAACAACCTATGCTTTGATACCAACTTTGTCACGACCCATTTTCTAGGCACATGACCGGCACAATGATGAATATCCCATCACTGTAAGCCTTTCGATAAATTCTTCCCACAAGTAAAATCGTTAGTCATTATCTCTATATTCTCAAAATACCATTCCTTAATAAATACAAAGAAAATACATCAGATTTTCTTAATTAAAAATAATAGATCCTTAGTACGAAATACATTATCATACTGAAATACAAGCCAAATACCAAACCCCTGACCTAGATGTCCTAGACGGTTACAGAGCAACATACTGTATAACAAAAGAAGGGCCTACCCGACAGCGGGAAGGTCCAACGTGATCTACTCCTCTAGCGGATGTACTTCGGCGGCAACCTGATCTGAACAAAAAGTTTGTACAAACAGTGTGAGCTTTTAAACTCAGTGAGCAAATCGGCCTTGCATTAATAAAATTCAAATACATCACCAGTCATGCAAGCATATCCGAAGGCTCAAGCTCAACCAATAGACATAGTTAGAAATTACATACAAGAAAAATTCATCCAATTCAACAAACGATACTAGTACTCGTCAATGGCAATATATCCCGGAGAGCGCACACAGGCCGGCTCACCAATTTTGTATTTTTCCGCCATGACGCACAACCTCATCCTCTTAGCTAGGGCGCCTCACGGATTTATCACCAATCCGGGCTATATCCCTACTGAGGGAATCGTTGTCTCCACACTCATTGGTCAAGACACCCTTTAACCCGGGTTTTCTGCCTTGCCGTGAGAGGGGGTACTGTACCGCTCAATCACAATCAATAGTACAACAGTTCATATCATAATCAGAAGCACAATATAATACTCATCCATATAACAGGTATAGTATATAACTATATGATTCAAATTTCATATCATCATGAGATACTTGCTTTGTCTTATCCATACTTCTGGATTAATTATCTCATTATATTCGTCATTCTGAATCCAATTTCCCTCTATGAATCTTGGGAGTGTCATACGACATACTTTTTATCACCAGTAATGCTAAAACTCTATTAAAACAGGGTCGTTTCACTCACCTGGATTCCGTACGAGTATCACTTCTCTAAATCGTTACGGACAAGAGTACGCAGGTGAATTTCAGTGTTCCGCTACAGAGATTTTCATGAAAGATTACAGAAAGTACGTTAAGATCATTTTCGTACAGATACTGTTCATACGTACGGGTACTATTCATACGGTCACTATTCATACATACGGTACTATTCATACGGTCACTATTCATACGTACGGGTACTATTCATACCGGAAATACAAAATATAATCTGTAAAAGAGTACACCAGGTAAGTTCCCAGGAAAGAGTGGAGGGTCACACTGGACACACTTAAAAACCAGGTCTTTCCTTAGCCAGAACTTTCCTAGACATGTATTCTCCACAGATTATATTCTATTTCGGTAATCAGAGAATCAAAATAACAGCTAACGACAGTTTTTCTGATGTGGAAGATCGGCCAAAGCCGCAACCACAGAGCATACTTAAGAAAATAACTTCTAAAATTTGAAAGACATAGAAAGGGCATAGTATCCTTACCTAAGCAAAAACGGAAAGGCCCAAAATCTCAGAAGCCTAGCGTCGGAGCAAGAGAAACTTAAGGAGGGAAGAAGAGAAGTTGAAGGTGTGAGTTTAGAAGTGAAATGGAAGGGCCTATTTATAGCAAAAGTCAAGGGTACTATTTGACACTATGCGCTAATAAAATATTCAATTTACTATTCATGAAAATGACATTTCTAATAATGCAGTTACTGTGCACCTTACGCGTACGATGGAAAATTTTCGTTTATTTACTATTAGAAACTTTAAAGGGAAAACTATCCTTTCACCTTAAACCTTTAAGTTTCTTTTCAATTCAGTCCTTTCAATTTAGTCCCTGAGGGTATTTTTACACATAAAACGTCATTTTCTCCTACAAACTTCTTTCTAGTTTTCTCTTATAACCAAACCACATCTAGTATTTGACATTTTGATTGTATAAATGAACAGTACCATATACGTAAATAGTAACAGTAGTTTGAAAACACGCATTTATATTTTATTTTTCATGGGTATTACAATGTCATATTTGAAAGTAGTTGATCAAGTGAATACTAATTTGGAAAAATATAAAATTGAATTAAAAAAATGGTTGTACATTGATGTTGGATGGATGGACCGATGGAAAAAGTAGAATCTTTACTAATTTTCTAGTTAATAGTCCTAGAGGGACCATCTTTATAAAATCTATTAATACTAGCAATTTGATTAAAGATGGGTGGAAGATGTTTGAAATAATAGATGAAATTGGGGAGGAAAATGTTGTTCAAGTAGTGACTGATAGTGCCTCAATTTTAATATTTGCCAATACCAAATTGATGGAAAAAAAGAAAACAACTTTTTTGGTCACCTTGTGCAGCCTATTGTCTTGATTTGATTCTTGAAGGCTTTGGGGCTTAACGATATTCTATAATACTATTGGAAAGGCAAAATGCATTACTACTTACATTTATAGGCATACTTGGGTACTTAACTTGTATAAAACCTATTCTAATGGTATGAAATTAGCCAGGCCAACAATAACAAGATTTCCTACATCATATTTGACAATGAAGTCTATTTTAGACCAAAAGATTACCCTTTGATCCATGTTTGCATAAAAAAAAAGGCTAAGAGTGCCTGTGTTTCTAAGGATGAAGTCAAAATTGTAAAAGATATTATTTTAACCGATTCAAGATTTTGGAAATCTATAAAGTATTACTTGAATTGTGTATCTCTTCTTGTAAAAGTTCTTAGAGTTATGGATGGGGATTCAAAACTAGAAATGGGATGTATCTATGAAGTTATGGATAGAACAAAAGAACAAATTACAAAAAATTTCAATCATGTGGAAAGTAGATATAAGAAAGTATGAGAGATCAATAACAAATTTTGGGACTATTAACTCTATAGGCCTCTTTATGCGGCAGCATATTTCCTTAATTCTAAGTAAGTTTTCTTTTGAAAAATGATCAACTATATTTCTATGTGGCATATTAGTTTTTTTCTTAAATTTAATGACAATTCTTATCTTTCTTTATAACCCTATAGGTTTCATTATGATGCAAACTTTAATGCAGATCTTGAGGTGAAAGTTGGATTATAAAGTGTTGGACAAGATGTGTCTTGATATTAAGATAAGAGTTAAGATTGATTTTCAAATTGAAAAATTTGACAAGGTAGAAGGACCTTTTGGACATAGCTGAGTGGTTGCAACTAGAGATAAAAGCAACATGGTAATGAATAATAATTACTTCATTTCATTTATAAACATGTATTTGAATGAGAAATTAACACATGTTTATTTTAATTCTATTGCTAGCTTTGTGGTTGAATAGTTATGGAGAAGAGTCCAAAAGCTGCAATCACTTGCCATTCATATACTAAGTCTTACTTGTAGTGCTACGGCATGTGAAAGGAATTAGAGTGTCTTTGATCATATTCACTCCAAAAGAAGGAATCAGCTAGAGCAACCAAGATTGAATGCTCTTGTATTTGTCAAATACAATTTGCAATTAGAGACTAGACAAAAGCAAAGGGAGGCTAAGGGAGAGACATATGATCTTATTTATTTATCAGATCTTGAATCTGATGATGAATGGATCACTGAACAGGAAGAGCCTTGTCTTATGGAAGGGAACTCTTGGATGGATGTCCAAGAGTGTTTTGGTTTAATGAAGGTGGTTCATCATCTAAAAAGAGAAAGAGAGGTAAAATTTATTTACAAATTACAATATATAAACTTTCTTAAAATTCTTAATTTGTTTTCATTTACTCACATTATACTATATTAAAAATTTAGGTCCTTGGAATCTTAATGTGGAAAAGAAGGATAAAGGAAAAAGCATCTAAATACAAGATGATAATGTTGAGCAAGACCTTAGAGATGATGGTGATACTCAAGAGGAAGAGGAGGAAAGGATGGTTATGTTGGATGATGACAAAAATATTGATAATAATGATATTGAGTCTCTTGATGAATATAATAGAAAGACCACTAGTCTTTGAGTTCTTTTAAACTTGGTTTGATTACTTTTATAGTTGTGTTAGGACTTATGCTATGTATGACTTATGATAAGTCTTTCGTTTTATTTGTTTGTTATAAATCTTATTTGTTTTATGACTTATTATGATTTAAACCTATGGAATTAAGTATGTTATATATGTTATATAACATATCTATGATATTTTTTTATTATAATCGTGAATCTTACAATTTGATATGATTCATGATTCATAATCTAGCAAAACGATTCATGATTCATAATCTAGCAAAATGATTCACAATTCCAATCTTGATTTGATAACTATGCTTGAGAGGGACTAAAATGAACAAATTTGTAAAACTATGTTCAAAAGTGATAAAATGTGAAAAATGGGTGTTTTGAAATAAATATGGATTAATGAGATGGATTTGGGATAAGTTCTTGGGTGAGAAGAGAGGGAGAGCCATAGGTTGTGTTTTATGGATGTAACACCTAAGGTTCTCAGGTATTACTATGGTTGAAATAGTATTATATATGTGAATATATAGGAGAAATTTTTTGTTTAAATGGAAAAAATAGCATGAAGGGGTATAATACCTTGTGAAAATCTATGTGTGGTAAGGGACGAGGAAGTAGTCGTGGCATGGGGTAAATGAGGGAGCCATACATCTGTGGAGGGACTAAATTGAAATATAGTTATTTCATGGTACCCTTTGGTGAAGAAGGGAGATATTTAGAAATTTGAAAACTTTATTCATAAAAATAAGAAATGAATGGTGGATTTGTGTGGCGCTTTGAAAAAGTGAAAAAATATCTGAGTTCGAGAAATTACAACTTTACCCTCAAGTTTAACCTCAAATTGACTTAAGGGCATTTTTGTAATCTCACCCCCTTTGGTATATATGTTCTCACGCCTTTCAGCTCCTCCTTTGGTATATATCTGTTACTATTAAGCAACATCACATCTAAGCAACAACTAGCCAACAATCTAATTGCACACATTCAGATTTAGTTAGTCGTCCACTTTACCCATGGACATAACTCAATTTCACGAGGTATGTATTCCAAATTATTTACTCTGTTAAGATGCCACAGTGCCCATGGTGGTTATCCTCATTCCTGGGATATAAAAATCAAGGTTCCTTACTCATGTCGGGTTGTCCACAATTCCTGTGATCGCTTCCCTCAATTATAGATCATACTCTTAAAGGTTCCTTGTTAATCTCGAATTTTCCACTATACCCATGGTTGTTGCTCGCAACCAACCCACGTATCACTTCATTGGTCAAGCATAAACAATTGTACCAACAATATAAGCCACAAGAACACACAACTATAATAGTTTCATTAATTATAGTCTCATGCTCTCCCATACTCGTGGCATAGCACAATCCAATTTCAAACCAAACATTCAAGCAAACATAGTACCCATGTTATCGATTACCATTCCTCAAGTTCCTAATTGCCATGTTTGTCATGGTTTAAAACCCATATACATTTTTCTAAGTTGTATTTCTTTTACATATACATATAATTCCATATGAGATATGTTCCCAATAACAATATAAGCATGCATCTGATGTGATTGAGAAGAATTTTTTACAAAACAATCATTGAGTAGGGTTAGCTACTCACCTCACTTCCAAGCTACCAATTAAGTCATTTTCTTACTTGTTGTATGAGGAAATGATGATTTATTGTAGTTAGGAAGAAAATCCTATTGATTTAACATAAGAAAATAGGAGAAAAAAAGGTTAATTTCCTTGGATTTGCATGTTTGTAGCCAACCAGTTGAATGGCCCCTATAGTAGTCGAATGGCTAGCTTCTGCCAGACACTCCAGAAGGCTACCAATCGATTGGCTTCTTGTACTAGCCTATTAGCTTGCCTAAGCTAGACATTCTAGAGGGCTTCCAGTTGACTAGCTTCCTATATTGGTTGACTCGCTCACTTTGGACAGCTCAAGATAGGGAACCCGTAAGACAAAAACCAGTCGATTGGTGGACCTTTTCCTCACCTAGAAATTGACTCCAAGCACTAATCCTAGCCTTCCAAAGCCATTAGTTTCAACCCTTCTCAACCCAAAACATGATTCAAGTGCACCAGTTCACTATAATGGAATTGAAAACATGACCCAAACATGAATGACAAGATTTTTACCAAAAACTTTGCAAGGGCTTGCAATATTTTAAAAATCACAAAATCTTTGGGAAAGTTTCAAAACTCACCTTGAACTTGGTATTCTCGAACAAGGAAGTGACTTACTGCCAAGGTAGACCCACTAGAAGCTTGTGGGAGCAAGGAGTGTGCAAATTTGAAGAAGAGAAAGGTGAGAAAGGCATGGGAGAGTGAAGACTGAGAGAGATAAAGTGAACACAGCGTAAGGGACCAAGAAATCTGATAAGTGTGTTTTAGGGTGAGTGTGGGTGTCCTTTTTACCATTTTCCCCCTCAGTGTTTAACAAAGAAATTCATAAGTCCAAGGTCAATATCAAAAATATTTCAAGAACAATTAATATGAACACTCAAAGCACACCACACTAAAACTACTACATCATAGATAGGTATACAAGATAATTACACAATGAATCCTCAGTTCACTATGTATTACCACTGGAACATAAAATACATGTTTATTCACTTTAGTCCTTCTTAAAGATCCATATGCACAAACTTGATTCCCTAAACATTCCAAGGCAACATCCCAACATCCATGTATATCACAAAGTCCATCCATCACGTGAATGCATTCATCACATTTCACAAAGATTTGCAATACACATATTTAATTCACTTTGGTCTGCAGCTATGCAATACACACTTTTAATTCACTTTGGCCCCTTGCACAGACCTATTTTCAATAGGAAACATCTTACAAAGATTTTACAACAATGATTCACAATTATATATGCACATACCCAGCATAAACATGTACATAGTACAAGCATACAATTGTTACATTTATAACTTCCAACATTCCCATATACCTACCTGCATCAATAAGATTACACATATGAAAAAGTAAGGCCCATACATGAGCTACCCAAAACATGAAGTATTAAATTAAGGTTCGAGGTTCGAGGTTCAAGGCTTAGGGTTTGGGATTGAGGGTTTTAGGGTTTTGGATTTAGGATTTCAAGTTTGGGGTTTAGTGTTTGAGGCTTAGGGCTTAGGGCTTTAAGGCTTAAGGCTTAGAGCTCCAATATATGCATCTTATTTCTCACATTTCAATAAAGCACAAAATTGTAATACAACTTGATTAATCTTGTATTTATATCATTTGTATTCTAAACCAATCATACCACTGAAGTACAAATCGTAGGACTTGTATCCATACTTTATACTCTTTTTTTTCGAACAATTAGCCCCCAAGGTTTATGTCACTATCTAGACTCAAGAGTAGTTTATACTTTCATTGTATATTTATATCTTTTGTATTCTAAACTAGTCATATCACTAAAGTACAAACCATAGGACATGTATCCACACTTTCTACACTATTTTTCCACACAATAAGCCCCAAGGTTTACGTCACTATCAATCAATGCTCAAATGTAGTTTATAACTTTCTAGCTCAACATTCAAGATAAAGTTTATAGTAACATAATCTATAAAACACTAGCATAATTTCTGTTATGCCAACCAGAAACCCCAACTCATACCATGCATCTCAACTTTAAAAAATGTGGTTATGAAACAACATGCTCAAGTTCTAATGCATAGTCTCTATATTTACAATGTTCTAATTAAGTTCCATGCATGTTCAATCATCTGATTATTTATTTCACAATCATATTCCCAAGTTCACTTTAAAAACATATGGTCATCAATTGGCTTATGCAAGCAAGTTTTCATGTCACAATTTTCGTGTTCACACAGCTTGTACCCTCATCCATTCCACATACAACATTCATTAATTACTTATTCACCTTTTTCACATTTTATCCCAGGCTTAACATCATCTATCAACTCATACATACATATAACATCGTGATGCAATAGAAGGATTTGCATAAAACATTTAAGAGTAGGGTTAGCTACTCACCTCAAATATATGTTACGATTACACACTAAATCTTGAAGGAGAAACATGGAAGGGACTCATTGTCGCCTATGGAACAAGCCAAACAAAGAATCATTTCAATCTTTAAAGCTTTAAGAGACTTCTAGGCTGTGGTGCCACAAGCTTCATTTCACCAAGCAAGGTTGAGCATATGGCGCATTGGGCGACAAAGGCTGAGCTTTCGACTAGCCCAACTCCCTGGGTGCTTGAGGCCGGGCAGGCCATCCAACCCATGAAAAACATACCCTAAAAACTCACTCTTTGATCCTAACTCTTGACTGTTGATCTTGTCACTTATTTTGGGCATCAAAACACCTATGTTTTAGCAATAAAAAATCTTTCAAAAACTCAAAGATAAAGTTGACTCAAGATTCCACAACCTTTTCTCAAATTTATCCTTTGAAAACCTCATCATACATGAGCCTCAATGAAAACCAACTATTCTACACATTCTTAACCCAAAACAAGTTTCAAAATGCACAAATTATCAAAAGAGAGTTCTGGAGTTAAGACCCAACCACCACAACAAGATTTCCACCAATAATCACACTAGGGTTTACTTTTTATGGAAATCATAAAGTTTGGGGAAATTCTATGAAACATATATAATGTGGATAATGCAATTGTGCTATTATTGTGATGATGTAAAATCCTGATATGGATTGAGACTTTTAAATAAATGATTTTGAAATTTATGAAATTTATGTGAATTCCTTTATCCTTGTGTTAAATCGTGTGTGCAAATGATTTCAGGCATGAATAATGCATTTGGTGGGTGACTAATTTCCTTGTGATGATAAATTATAGCTTAAGGGCCCTTGTGTAGGGACTTAAGTGAAGGGTTTAGGGTTCAGGGTTTGGGTTTGGGGTTTTGGGTTTAGAGTTAGGGGCTTGGGGTTTTAGGGTTTAGGGTTTAGGGTTTGAGGGTTTAGGGTTTAGGGTTTGGGGTCTGGGGTCTGGGGTCTAGCGTCTGGGGTCTAGGGTCTAGAGTCTAGGGTCTAGGGTCTAGGGTTTTAGGGTTTAGGGTTCAAGGTTCATGGTTTAGGGTTTGCTTCAGACAAACGTTTTTCAAATAGTTTAATGTAAACGTAATACTATATTTGTTTGGTTCATTTGCAGATGTATTTGTTCTATCGTCACAAACTTGTTCTTGCGTCTAAGATTCTCCAAGCTTTTCTTTTGTTTTTTTTTAAGGGTTTGGGGTTTAGGGTTTGGGGTTTGAGGTTTGGGGTTTAGGGTTTAGGGTTTAGGGTTTAGGGTTTAAGGGTTTAGGGTTTAAGGGTTTAAGGGTTTAGGGTTTAGGGTTTAGGGTTTAAGGGTTTAAGGGTTTAGGGTTTAAGGGTTAAGGGTTTAGGGTTCAAGGTTCAGGGTTTAGGGTTTGCTTCAGACAAACGTTTTTCAAATAGTTTAATGTAAACGTAATACTATATTTGTTTGGTTCATTTGCAGATGTATTTGTTCTATCGTCACAAACTTGTTCTTGCGTCTAAGATTCTCCAAGCTTTTCTTTTGTTTTTTTTAAGGGTTTGGGGTTTAGGGTTTGGGGTTTGCGGTTTGGGGTTTAGGGTTTAGGGTTTGGGGTTTGGGGTTTGGGGTTTGGGGTTTGGGGTTTGGGGTTTGGGGTTTAGGGTCTAGGGTGTAGGGTTTAGGGTTTAGGGTTTAGGGTTTAGGGTTTAGGGTTTAGGGCTTAGGGTTTGGGATTGAGGGTTTTAGGGTTTTGGATTTAGGATTTCAAGTTTGGGGTTTAGTGTTTGAGGCTTAGGGCTTAGGGCTTTAAGGCTTAAGGCTTAGAGCTCCAATATATGCATCTTATTTCTCACATTTCAATAAAGCACAAAATTGTAATACAACTTGATTAATCTTGTATTTATATCATTTGTATTCTAAACCAATCATACCACTGAAGTACAAATCGTAGGACTTGTATCCATACTTTATACTCTTTTTTTTCGAACAATTAGCCCCCAAGGTTTATGTCACTATCTAGACTCAAGAGTAGTTTATACTTTCATTGTATATTTATATCTTTTGTATTCTAAACTAGTCATATCACTAAAGTACAAACCATAGGACATGTATCCACACTTTCTACACTATTTTTCCACACAATAAGCCCCAAGGTTTACGTCACTATCAATCAATGCTCAAATGTAGTTTATAACTTTCTAGCTCAACATTCAAGATAAAGTTTATAGTAACATAATCTATAAAACACTAGCATAATTTCTGTTATGCCAACCAGAAACCCCAACTCATACCATGCATCTCAACTTTAAAAAATGTGGTTATGAAACAACATGCTCAAGTTCTAATGCATAGTCTCTATATTTACAATGTTCTAATTAAGTTCCATGCATGTTCAATCATCTGATTATTTATTTCACAATCATATTCCCAAGTTCACTTTAAAAACATATGGTCATCAATTGGCTTATGCAAGCAAGTTTTCATGTCACAATTTTCGTGTTCACACAGCTTGTACCCTCATCCATTCCACATACAACATTCATTAATTACTTATTCACCTTTTTCACATTTTATCCCAGGCTTAACATCATCTATCAACTCATACATACATATAACATCGTGATGCAATAGAAGGATTTGCATAAAACATTTAAGAGTAGGGTTAGCTACTCACCTCAAATATATGTTACGATTACACACTAAATCTTGAAGGAGAAACATGGAAGGGACTCATTGTCGCCTATGGAACAAGCCAAACAAAGAATCATTTCAATCTTTAAAGCTTTAAGAGACTTCTAGGCTGTGGTGCCACAAGCTTCATTTCACCAAGCAAGGTTGAGCATATGGCGCATTGGGCGACAAAGGCTGAGCTTTCGACTAGCCCAACTCCCTGGGTGCTTGAGGCCGGGCAGGCCATCCAACCCATGAAAAACATACCCTAAAAACTCACTCTTTGATCCTAACTCTTGACTGTTGATCTTGTCACTTATTTTGGGCATCAAAACACCTATGTTTTAGCAATAAAAAATCTTTCAAAAACTCAAAGATAAAGTTGACTCAAGATTCCACAACCTTTTCTCAAATTTATCCTTTGAAAACCTCATCATACATGAGCCTCAATGAAAACCAACTATTCTACACATTCTTAACCCAAAACAAGTTTCAAAATGCACAAATTATCAAAAGAGAGTTCTGGAGTTAAGACCCAACCACCACAACAAGATTTCCACCAATAATCACACTAGGGTTTACTTTTTATGGAAATCATAAAGTTTGGGGAAATTCTATGAAACATATATAATGTGGATAATGCAATTGTGCTATTATTGTGATGATGTAAAATCCTGATATGGATTGAGACTTTTAAATAAATGATTTTGAAATTTATGAAATTTATGTGAATTCCTTTATCCTTGTGTTAAATCGTGTGTGCAAATGATTTCAGGCATGAATAATGCATTTGGTGGGTGACTAATTTCCTTGTGATGATAAATTATAGCTTAAGGGCCCTTGTGTAGGGACTTAAGTGAAGGGTTTAGGGTTCAGGGTTTGGGTTTGGGGTTTTGGGTTTAGAGTTAGGGGCTTGGGGTTTTAGGGTTTAGGGTTTAGGGTTTGAGGGTTTAGGGTTTAGGGTTTGGGGTCTGGGGTCTGGGGTCTAGCGTCTGGGGTCTAGGGTCTAGAGTCTAGGGTCTAGGGTCTAGGGTTTTAGGGTTTAGGGTTCAAGGTTCAGGGTTTAGGGTTTGCTTCAGACAAACGTTTTTCAAATAGTTTAATGTAAACGTAATACTATATTTGTTTGGTTCATTTGCAGATGTATTTGTTCTATCGTCACAAACTTGTTCTTGCGTCTAAGATTCTCCAAGCTTTTCTTTTGTTTTTTTTTAAGGGTTTGGGGTTTAGGGTTTGGGGTTTGGGGTTTGGGGTTTAGGGTTTAGGGTTTAGGGTTTAGGGTTTAAGGGTTTAGGGTTTAAGGGTTTAAGGGTTTAGGGTTTAGGGTTTAGGGTTTAAGGGTTTAAGGGTTTAGGGTTTAAGGGTTAAGGGTTTAGGGTTCAAGGTTCAGGGTTTAGGGTTTGCTTCAGACAAACGTTTTTCAAATAGTTTAATGTAAACGTAATACTATATTTGTTTGGTTCATTTGCAGATGTATTTGTTCTATCGTCACAAACTTGTTCTTGCGTCTAAGATTCTCCAAGCTTTTCTTTTGTTTTTTTTAAGGGTTTGGGGTTTAGGGTTTGGGGTTTGCGGTTTGGGGTTTAGGGTTTAGGGTTTAGGGTTTGGGGTTTGGGGTTTGGGGTTTGGGGTTTCGGGTTTGGGGTTTGGGGTTTGGGGTTTGGGGTTTAGGGTCTAGGGTGTAGGGTTTAGGGTTTAGGGTTTAGGGTTTAGGGTTTAGGGTTTAGGGCTTAGGGTTTGGGATTGAGGGTTTTAGGGTTTTGGATTTAGGATTTCAAGTTTGGGGTTTAGGGTTTAGGGTTTAGGGTTTAGGGTTTAGGGTTTAGGGTTTAGGGTTTAGGGTTTAGGGTTTAGGGTTTAGGGTTTAGGGTTTAGGGTTTAGGGTTTAGGGTTTAGGGTTTAGGGTTTAGGGTTTAGGGTTTAGGGTTTAGGGTTTAGGGTTTAGGGTTTAGGGTTTAGGGTTTAGGGTTTAGGGTTTAGGGTTTAGGGTTTAGGGTTTAGGGTTTAGGGTTTAGGGTTTAGGGTTTAGGGTTTAGGGTTTAGGGTTTAGGGTTTAGGGTTTAGGGTTTAGGGTTTAGGGTTTAGGGTTTAGGGTTTAGGGTTTAGGGTTTAGGGTTTAGGGTTTAGGGTTTAGGGTTTAGGGTTTAGGGTTTAGGGTTTAGGGTTTAGGGTTTAGGGTTTAGGGTTTAGGGTTTAGGGTTTAGGGTTTAGGGTTTAGGGTTTAGGGTTTAGGGTTTAGGGTTTAGGGTTTAGGGTTTAGGGTTTAGGGTTTAGGGTTTAGGGTTTAGGGTTTAGGGTTTAGGGTTTAGGGTTTAGGGTTTAGGGTTTAGGGTTTAGGGTTTAGGGTTTAGGGTTTAGGGTTTAGGGTTTAGGGTTTAGGGTTTAGGGTTTAGGGTTTAGGGTTTAGGGTTTAGGGTTTAGGGTTTAGGGTTTAGGGTTTAGGGTTTAGGGTTTAGGGTTTAGGGTTTAGGGTTTAGGGTTTAGGGTTTAGGGTTTAGGGTTTAGGGTTTAGGGTTTAGGGTTTAGGGTTTAGGGTTTAGGGTTTAGGGTTTAGGGTTTAGGGTTTAGGGTTTAGGGTTTAGGGTTTAGGGTTTAGGGTTTAGGGTTTAGGGTTTAGGGTTTAGGGTTTAGGGTTTAGGGTTTAGGGTTTAGGGTTTAGGGTTTAGGGTTTAGGGTTTAGGGTTTAGGGTTTAGGGTTTAGGGTTTAGGGTTTAGGGTTTAGGGTTTAGGGTTTAGGGTTTAGGGTTTAGGGTTTAGGGTTTAGGGTTTAGGGTTTAGGGTTTAGGGTTTAGGGTTTAGGGTTTAGGGTTTAGGGTTTAGGGTTTAGGGTTTAGGGTTTAGGGTTTAGGGTTTAGGGTTTAGGGTTTAGGGTTTAGGGTTTAGGGTTTAGGGTTTAGGGTTTAGGGTTTAGGGTTTAGGGTTTAGGGTTTAGGGTTTAGGGTTTAGGGTTTAGGGTTTAGGGTTTAGGGTTTAGGGTTTAGGGTTTAGGGTTTAGGGTTTAGGGTTTAGGGTTTAGGGTTTAGGGTTTAGGGTTTAGGGTTTAGGGTTTAGGGTTTAGGGTTTAGGGTTTAGGGTTTAGGGTTTAGGGTTTAGGGTTTAGGGTTTAGGGTTTAGGGTTTAGGGTTTAGGGTTTAGGGTTTAGGGTTTAGGGTTTAGGGTTTAGGGTTTAGGGTTTAGGGTTTAGGGTTTAGGGTTTAGGGTTTAGGGTTTAGGGTTTAGGGTTTAGGGTTTAGGGTTTAGGGTTTAGGGTTTAGGGTTTAGGGTTTAGGGTTTAGGGTTTAGGGTTTAGGGTTTAGGGTTTAGGGTTTAGGGTTTAGGGTTTAGGGTTTAGGGTTTAGGGTTTAGGGTTTAGGGTTTAGGGTTTAGGGTTTAGGGTTTAGGGTTTAGGGTTTAGGGTTTAGGGTTTAGGGTTTAGGGTTTAGGGTTTAGGGTTTAGGGTTTAGGGTTTAGGGTTTAGGGTTTAGGGTTTAGGGTTTAGGGTTTAGGGTTTAGGGTTTAGGGTTTAGGGTTTAGGGTTTAGGGTTTAGGGTTTAGGGTTTAGGGTTTAGGGTTTAGGGTTTAGGGTTTAGGGTTTAGGGTTTAGGGTTTAGGGTTTAGGGTTTAGGGTTTAGGGTTTAGGGTTTAGGGTTTAGGGTTTAGGGTTTAGGGTTTAGGGTTTAGGGTTTAGGGTTTAGGGTTTAGGGTTTAGGGTTTAGGGTTTAGGGTTTAGGGTTTAGGGTTTAGGGTTTAGGGTTTAGGGTTTAGGGTTTAGGGTTTAGGGTTTAGGGTTTAGGGTTTAGGGTTTAGGGTTTAGGGTTTAGGGTTTAGGGTTTAGGGTTTAGGGTTTAGGGTTTAGGGTTTAGGGTTTAGGGTTTAGGGTTTAGGGTTTAGGGTTTAGGGTTTAGGGTTTAGGGTTTAGGGTTTAGGGTTTAGGGTTTAGGGTTTAGGGTTTAGGGTTTAGGGTTTAGGGTTTAGGGTTTAGGGTTTAGGGTTTAGGGTTTAGGGTTTAGGGTTTAGGGTTTAGGGTTTAGGGTTTAGGGTTTAGGGTTTAGGGTTTAGGGTTTAGGGTTTAGGGTTTAGGGTTTAGGGTTTAGGGTTTAGGGTTTAGGGTTTAGGGTTTAGGGTTTAGGGTTTAGGGTTTAGGGTTTAGGGTTTAGGGTTTAGGGTTTAGGGTTTAGGGTTTAGGGTTTAGGGTTTAGGGTTTAGGGTTTAGGGTTTAGGGTTTAGGGTTTAGGGTTTAGGGTTTAGGGTTTAGGGTTTAGGGTTTAGGGTTTAGGGTTTAGGGTTTAGGGTTTAGGGTTTAGGGTTTAGGGTTTAGGGTTTAGGGTTTAGGGTTTAGGGTTTAGGGTTTAGGGTTTAGGGTTTAGGGTTTAGGGTTTAGGGTTTAGGGTTTAGGGTTTAGGGTTTAGGGTTTAGGGTTTAGGGTTTAGGGTTTAGGGTTTAGGGTTTAGGGTTTAGGGTTTAGGGTTTAGGGTTTAGGGTTTAGGGTTTAGGGTTTAGGGTTTAGGGTTTAGGGTTTAGGGTTTAGGGTTTAGGGTTTAGGGTTTAGGGTTTAGGGTTTAGGGTTTAGGGTTTAGGGTTTAGGGTTTAGGGTTTAGGGTTTAGGGTTTAGGGTTTAGGGTTTAGGGTTTAGGGTTTAGGGTTTAGGGTTTAGGGTTTAGGGTTTAGGGTTTAGGGTTTAGGGTTTAGGGTTTAGGGTTTAGGGTTTAGGGTTTAGGGTTTAGGGTTTAGGGTTTAGGGTTTAGGGTTTAGGGTTTAGGGTTTAGGGTTTAGGGTTTAGGGTTTAGGGTTTAGGGTTTAGGGTTTAGGGTTTAGGGTTTAGGGTTTAGGGTTTAGGGTTTAGGGTTTAGGGTTTAGGGTTTAGGGTTTAGGGTTTAGGGTTTAGGGTTTAGGGTTTAGGGTTTAGGGTTTAGGGTTTAGGGTTTAGGGTTTAGGGTTTAGGGTTTAGGGTTTAGGGTTTAGGGTTTAGGGTTTAGGGTTTAGGGTTTAGGGTTTAGGGTTTAGGGTTTAGGGTTTAGGGTTTAGGGTTTAGGGTTTAGGGTTTAGGGTTTAGGGTTTAGGGTTTAGGGTTTAGGGTTTAGGGTTTAGGGTTTAGGGTTTAGGGTTTAGGGTTTAGGGTTTAGGGTTTAGGGTTTAGGGTTTAGGGTTTAGGGTTTAGGGTTTAGGGTTTAGGGTTTAGGGTTTAGGGTTTAGGGTTTAGGGTTTAGGGTTTAGGGTTTAGGGTTTAGGGTTTAGGGTTTAGGGTTTAGGGTTTAGGGTTTAGGGTTTAGGGTTTAGGGTTTAGGGTTTAGGGTTTAGGGTTTAGGGTTTAGGGTTTAGGGTTTAGGGTTTAGGGTTTAGGGTTTAGGGTTTAGGGTTTAGGGTTTAGGGTTTAGGGTTTAGGGTTTAGGGTTTAGGGTTTAGGGTTTAGGGTTTAGGGTTTAGGGTTTAGGGTTTAGGGTTTAGGGTTTAGGGTTTAGGGTTTAGGGTTTAGGGTTTAGGGTTTAGGGTTTAGGGTTTAGGGTTTAGGGTTTAGGGTTTAGGGTTTAGGGTTTAGGGTTTAGGGTTTAGGGTTTAGGGTTTAGGGTTTAGGGTTTAGGGTTTAGGGTTTAGGGTTTAGGGTTTAGGGTTTAGGGTTTAGGGTTTAGGGTTTAGGGTTTAGGGTTTAGGGTTTAGGGTTTAGGGTTTAGGGTTTAGGGTTTAGGGTTTAGGGTTTAGGGTTTAGGGTTTAGGGTTTAGGGTTTAGGGTTTAGGGTTTAGGGTTTAGGGTTTAGGGTTTAGGGTTTAGGGTTTAGGGTTTAGGGTTTAGGGTTTAGGGTTTAGGGTTTAGGGTTTAGGGTTTAGGGTTTAGGGTTTAGGGTTTAGGGTTTAGGGTTTAGGGTTTAGGGTTTAGGGTTTAGGGTTTAGGGTTTAGGGTTTAGGGTTTAGGGTTTAGGGTTTAGGGTTTAGGGTTTAGGGTTTAGGGTTTAGGGTTTAGGGTTTAGGGTTTAGGGTTTAGGGTTTAGGGTTTAGGGTTTAGGGTTTAGGGTTTAGGGTTTAGGGTTTAGGGTTTAGGGTTTAGGGTTTAGGGTTTAGGGTTTAGGGTTTAGGGTTTAGGGTTTAGGGTTTAGGGTTTAGGGTTTAGGGTTTAGGGTTTAGGGTTTAGGGTTTAGGGTTTAGGGTTTAGGGTTTAGGGTTTAGGGTTTAGGGTTTAGGGTTTAGGGTTTAGGGTTTAGGGTTTAGGGTTTAGGGTTTAGGGTTTAGGGTTTAGGGTTTAGGGTTTAGGGTTTAGGGTTTAGGGTTTAGGGTTTAGGGTTTAGGGTTTAGGGTTTAGGGTTTAGGGTTTAGGGTTTAGGGTTTAGGGTTTAGGGTTTAGGGTTTAGGGTTTAGGGTTTAGGGTTTAGGGTTTAGGGTTTAGGGTTTAGGGTTTAGGGTTTAGGGTTTAGGGTTTAGGGTTTAGGGTTTAGGGTTTAGGGTTTAGGGTTTAGGGTTTAGGGTTTAGGGTTTAGGGTTTAGGGTTTAGGGTTTAGGGTTTAGGGTTTAGGGTTTAGGGTTTAGGGTTTAGGGTTTAGGGTTTAGGGTTTAGGGTTTAGGGTTTAGGGTTTAGGGTTTAGGGTTTAGGGTTTAGGGTTTAGGGTTTAGGGTTTAGGGTTTAGGGTTTAGGGTTTAGGGTTTAGGGTTTAGGGTTTAGGGTTTAGGGTTTAGGGTTTAGGGTTTAGGGTTTAGGGTTTAGGGTTTAGGGTTTAGGGTTTAGGGTTTAGGGTTTAGGGTTTAGGGTTTAGGGTTTAGGGTTTAGGGTTTAGGGTTTAGGGTTTAGGGTTTAGGGTTTAGGGTTTAGGGTTTAGGGTTTAGGGTTTAGGGTTTAGGGTTTAGGGTTTAGGGTTTAGGGTTTAGGGTTTAGGGTTTAGGGTTTAGGGTTTAGGGTTTAGGGTTTAGGGTTTAGGGTTTAGGGTTTAGGGTTTAGGGTTTAGGGTTTAGGGTTTAGGGTTTAGGGTTTAGGGTTTAGGGTTTAGGGTTTAGGGTTTAGGGTTTAGGGTTTAGGGTTTAGGGTTTAGGGTTTA